>CM035811.1:28467053-29667053 GCA_020458035.1 Magallana ariakensis | reverse complement strand
CAGCAAACAGAAAAAGTTGTTCACTGTTTTCAAAAACCTAATTTGTTTTCCGTAAATACAACAGAAAATTGTCTCGTTAATCTATTTCAAGGCAATCCTACTTTGATTAAAGCAACATGTGATTTCCGTTTCTTGACTAATAAGTTGAAACCTCAATTGATTCAAATTTCTGATACAGAACTTTTGGTTTATCAAACTCCGTCAATAACAATGCAATGTCAATCAGAGTTGTCAGAATTAAACGGTTGCAATTTTTGCATTCTTAACATACCATGTCACTGCACGATAATAACAGAAACTAACAAATTTTTACCGCATGTAGCAAGTTGTCATTCAACTAGTCAAAATGTGACAACATTGCATCCAGTTAATCTAGCACTGTTACAGCATTTCTTTTCAGAAGATACAATTGCTACTATTATGGCAGATACTACATTCAAAAGCGTTGTTGATGTCAAAGTTCCTAATTTTAAACTCTATAAACATAAAATGCAAGACATTTTGGCAAATGATAAGACTATAGATCTTAGTTTAAAACAGGTTATCAAAAGAACAAAAGAAGATAATAAAAGTTATTCTTATTTGGCAGAATCTTTAATTGATGGAGAAATTCAACTAGAAAATCCTTGGCCAACTTTGAATGACATTTTAACATATATTGCGTTTGGACTCACAATTTTTAATACAATATGGCTTATTTATCTCTTTTGTAAATTCAAAACATTAGCAATGGCTTTGTTACTAACGAAATCGGCAAATGCATCTCCAACGTTCTATTTCACGCAACCTACTACAACAGTCGAAACTAACACACTTTGGGATGTTTTGCTAAGAGAGCAAGTTCAATGGGATCACTTTACAATAACGTTATTACTGATTAACATTCTTTTGCTTGCTGTTATTGTTAAAAAACTGTTTAGCAAACGAAATATTCACACGAATGTTTACTTAGAAGTTACTAATGGAAAGACATGTGTTACTATTAAAGCACTTAGTGTTCCTCTCTGTTTATCACATTGGCACGTGCAGCCACCGGCTTTAATTGATAACATTATCATTTTAGGGTCATTCACTCCTAAACTTACGGTTCATTGGCCAGACTTTGTTTTTACGAGCAAATTGACTTCCACTTCTTTACCAGTGCCGGGATTAATTAACCTCTCTTACTATCAGGCATATAAGTTGAGAAAGGTTTTAAAAGAATCGTATTGTGCGTACATTGTAATGGCCCATAAAAATATCTATTACCCTTTGAGAACAAACACTTCACCTAAACCCCCTTCAGTTCCAGCTCACAACCACATGTATCCTAATGTTTTCGAGTAATATTGGTCGAGATTTTTCCCTTGAAGAAGAAGAAAAAAAAATTACAGCATCATCTTAATTACTATTTTTGGCTTTTTGGATTAAATTTTTATAACAGGCTATTACATTTTTATTCTGGAACGCCCTCTTTCAGGTTTTGTTTTACGTATCAATGTTGAATTTTTTTCCTTGGTCATGTATGACGGGCTGATAGATCTTGATATTGTTTTAAAATTTTGTCACACATAATATATATATACACAACACCTAAGTCAATGAGAGTATGTCTTACGGTTTTCGAATTCATACTTTATAATAATAGGATATACATGTACATACCAGAGTATGTTTTACGGTTTTCGAATTCATACTTTATAATATAATTTTTTTTGTATTTTTGATTTTTATATCAAGAATAATTAATTTTCATTGTAAATGTGAAGACTGTTGGCATATGGGATTCTTTTTAACATGTGAACATGTTTTGTCTTCATCCTATTGTTTTCACACTTTGCAATGAGTTGTTGGTAAAATTATAACTGTTACTGTTGGAGCAAGTAACATACTTTTTCGTATTTCGTATCTTGCTACAGGGGTAGCGACGTATCCTTGTATAATGTTTGTATTTAACTTCGTACCTTTCTACAGGGGTAGTACGTACACTTGATGTCGTGTTTATATTTCACTTTATAAATTATATATTGTTTTAATTACTATAATAATAATTGTTGTATTATTTCTATCTATATGTATACAAAAAAAAAAAAAAAAAAAAAAAAAAAAAAATTAAGGCAATATTGTTAAAAAATTTTTTTCTCATTGTAAATTTTGATTGCGGTTAAGCGAATAGTGTCAAAACATTTTAGTGCGCTGCATTGTTGGCAAACAATAATAATAATAAAGAAAAAGAAAAATAATTATTATTGCAAAAACACTATTCTAAGGAGGCTAGCCGTCTCTACCCATACAAGCCCAGGCTAAAACTTTGTACATACGTTTTTTTTAATGTTTAATTATATTGGGTGGTGTTGTGTTATTTGATTTATTTTTTCTATCCTTCTCTGTACCAGTTAATTTTTTTCAATTAAGTATTGTGTGTTGTTTTCTGCTCTTAACATATTTGGGTTGTTTTTTTTAGATTGTACGAGCCACCTGAATCATGAATAATTTAAACCAATACCGCATAACGAAATATATGATTCGTCAGTCGGAGGTTGTTTCTGGATATCATTTATTAACTAACAATAAATACTTACATACATCCCTACCCGAGTCGATCAAACACCCTTTAATAATTGAAAGACTTTTTGATTTATTCAAAAATCTGACTATAAAGAAATTAACTAAATTTATTTATTATTGTCATGTTCATTTAGACTTCGAAACTGAGTACATATATCACCAGTTGATAACATTTGCAGATTTTTTTTGTTTTGAATTGCTTTTTACGTTATTAGAAGATTATACCTTAACATATAGTAAGGGAACAACCTTTGACTTGCTGGTTTTATATTTTGAATATTTTGGCCTCTCACCAATTGCAAATAATTATTTGATAAAAGTTTCTCATTTGTATAGGCTACCAAATCAACTCGTTTTCACCTTAATTTTAGATGATAAGTATGTGCCATACCAATATAGAAAAAATAAATTAAAAAAATTGGTGAGAGAACAATTAAGGTCATCTTGGTATGATCAACCTACTGATGATAGGTTTAATATTCATTGTGCTGTATGCATGGTCGAGTGTCCAGCAACACAGTTGTGTGCGACAACCGAATGCTGTTTTGCGCGGTTGCACAGGCAGTGTTTGGACAAAATTACGGAAAACACGCCGTGTGCATTCTGCGAGACAGTACCCTTTTGGCACCTCATTTATCATGTGCCAAGGGCTATGCTCAGAACAACAATTGTTGTTACCAAAGATGAATTTTTAAAATATCATCCGGACACTGTTCAATTTCCTGACCTTGATCATTTTTATTTGGAAACTTTATTTAAAGAATCTTGAGGACAAGATTTTTTTGTTAGTAGGGGGAATTTATCGTAACGAAAATACTACGAAAATTCTATAGAAATTGGTAAAAGTACAGGCGTTATACAGATAGCGTATGTTTACTTATGTTAATGGAAAAATAAGCAATTAAGACCAGTGATGAACCTGTCGAAACCGGGTCAGATGCAAACACTGGCCTCGGTGAGTCAGAAGATCAGAATGAACTTGATCTTATGAACTTATAAGGTGAGGGGATTTGAGGTGCGGTGCCCGGGTGTATAAAAGGAGGTGCGGGGAAAGCAGCTCTCCAGTAGTCAACTGGAAGCTGTCTTTTGCCTCCTCTTTTTGTACAGGTAAGATCATATTAAGATACTTGCGCGTTTTAAAAATAAAAATAAAAAGATAACATAAATGATTCAGAGGGTTCAAATAAATATAAATATTTTACTTTCAGAGTTTTTGTAATCAATATCTATTGTTATTTATTATACATTGTAGTACTTAGATTGTGGTATTTTATTCGGAATGTTTTATAATTATAAATATTTGAAATATGTTGAATAAACAGTAGTCAACTGGAAGCTGTCTTTTGCCTCCTCTTTTTGTACAGGGAAAAAGGGCTACTCCCCAGGTTGAGGAGGAGATAATTCCAGGGTTAACAACGTTACACAAAGGACGAATCAGATCCCGAGGATCGAAGAAATTTTAATATCGTATTTATAACAAATCGCAATACGATAGTCCACTAACGCGGCATCTCCTCGGTCCTGTGCGAATGATGTGTTATGTTAATGTACACTCAACATGGTGGGTTTAAAATGTTTGCAGTTTCATAACTGAATTTTATTTTCCAACAATAAAACTATTTTATGACATATACAAGATCACAAAAAACATCTATTTTTTTTTATAGATTACGAGACTAAAAATGCATTACTTCGTAAGTAAAGGTATAATCTTTTTTCATTACTCATTAACATCGTTAAAATCGGATTTCTTTGTGTTTGCAGCTAGATAAAAACCCATGTGTGCATTACAGCAAGACGCAAATCTTGTGTATTAGATAACGGCAGACCGCTCGCTAATCCAGCCGCGACCTATTTCCTCGGCCGCTGGCAAGGGATCGGATACGTAATTGTTCACATACACAGCTTGGAATCCAGCTAGATTTAAATGCGACTCAAATGCATTGCATAGAAGCAGTTCTTTTATCCATAATGAGTTTCACTAGAAAAGAATTAAACTGTTTAAACACTTTCCGTATGTAAGCTGGTACACTGTCTATGGTAGTAGGTAAAGATATAATTTTTTTTTAAAATTTACTATTAATATCGTTAAAATCGGAATTCTTTGTGTTTGCAGCTACATAAAAAAAAACCATGTGTGCATTACAGCAAGACGCAAATCTTGTGTATTAGATAACGGCAGCCAGCCGCGACCTATTTCCTCGGCCGCGGGCAAGGGATCGGATACGTAATTGTTCACATACACAGCTCGGAATCCAGCTAGATTTTAAATGCGACTCAAATGCATTGCATAGAAGTAGTTCTTTTATCCATAATGTGTTTCACTAGAAAATAATTAAAATGTTTAAACCCTTTCCGGTAAACTGGTACACTTTATGTCACTTATAATACGCACAAATACACCATTTATTTGCCAAATAAAACACAAATACATGGTAACAAGTCTAGCTTTTTACACTCATAATACGCAATACCCGAACAAAATATTATTGTTACGACTTTAATAAGATCATAATGAACAACTTTTGCAGCGACAGCCGTATCGAAATCTTAACCGCTTTTGAGTTATAAAGTAAAAACTTTCAAGGGTTCTAGGCCCCTGATTTGAGGGGCCAGCCCCTTTTTCTTCATGTCAAATAAAAGATCTTTTGAATATTCATCTTTTTTGTTCTACATGTCTTAACAAAATATTTCCGGGAAAAGAGATAAACTAAGAAAACCATGCCAAATCACAACGCTTTTTTAAACTCATTTTTGGAGCCCTACCGAGCTTTGGCGCTTTTTGCGCTAGAAAATTATAAATGCCCTATTACATATCTACATTCTTTTGTCTATCATTCCTGAAATTTTGAACTCAATATCTTTTTTAGTTTATGAGAACCTTCGTGGACAAGCCGACCCTCTAAAAATCGTTAAATTGTAAATATCTCAAAACCGGAAGTGATGTCACCATTAAAAAAAATTTGCAATAAGGTTCAGAGCAATATCTATCAGATCTGAAAGTTTCATATAAATCAGCCGAGTAGTTTTTGAGAAATCGCGTACACAAAATATGTAAGAAAAAAAAAGAATAGGGAAAAAGAAACCGAACGAAAACAATAAGGTCTTCCGTTGGAAACGGAAGACCTTAATAAATGCTGTAAACGTGGTTTAATATTGACAAGTTCAAAATTTGACAATCTTTATGTTAAAGACAATTTTGACGAATTTATCTATCCTGTATATGATGTGAGAATTTTGACAAAATAAAAATCACCAAAATAGTCAAAGTTAGCACATAGTCAAAATCTTCATGTTTAGATTAATTAAGCTATTCTCTCTCTTTCTCAAATTAATAACATTGTAAATCTATTTTTAAATATCTACTTGAATGCTTGTTTTATTCATTGCATTCACAAAGATATACTACAGCTTTAAAATAAAGATTATCCAGATTAAATCATTAGAGGAATGGTTGCTGACCTTGCTGAAACAAATCAGGCAGGTTTGTGGTATCTGTTAGTTCATTGGCAGCAGCTGATAAAAAGAATTAACACTTTTAAATATCATTTGGTATCTGTTAGTTCATTGGCAGCAGCTGATAAAAAGAATTAACACTTTTAAATATCATTTAGGAACTTAGATTATACATGTTATATGTCATTATATATGATTTATATATATATATATATATATATATATATATATATATATATATATATATATATATATATATATATATATTATAAGATAGAATATTGGACTTCATAGGCCCCAGCATGTGCCTGGAATTGGAGGAGAATTTGATGAAGCATTGCTTGGATGTCTTTGCTCAACAGTTTTTGACCGTGGTGATCTGCGTAGCGTAAGCAATTGTCTCCTCACTGTGATGGCTGTGTACGTTGTACCAGGGTTTACCGGAGATGGTGATTCTCTTGATGCTGTGTATGTTCCATTTTTCCTTAAAGGCGTTAATTTACAATTAGGTCTTGGTTTGCCAGGAGGGGAGACGTTTCTACCTAACAACAAAAATTAAATATGTTACCAGTATATTATGCATTATTTTAACATATAGATCAATAATTTAAAAAGTATTATGACTACAATACTGTAGAATATTAAACATAATAGGACATAGCAAGTAGTACCTTGAATAGGAAGAGACTTTGAAAGGGCATTGTTAGGTGGTTTGTCCTTCTTAACAGTAGTCAAAGGTGATCTTCCAACAGGAATGGCAATCAACTGTCTTGGGGTCCTTCCACTGACATATTCTTGCACAGGAGATGGTGAGAAGGATCCATCAGCATTGGATGGTGTAGTGGTCCCAGTTTTTTTCACCGGTGTTGAACATTGACGTAACTGACGTTTTTTAGGAGGAGAGGGCACATATTCACCTTTAAAATAGTAAAATAAAGCACATTAGTTCATAAAAATAAGATTTAGTGCGTTTCTTTTTTTTTTTACTATAAGTAAAGTAAATATACTGTGATCTATAATAAGAACATAATAGTGAGCACAAATAACATAATCAGCTCATTACACATCCTGACCCATTTAACCCCTGGGTAGGAAGACAGCACTGTAGAGTGCGCATTGTCTTGCCAAATGTTACAATGGCATTGTAGCAGTATGCTGAAGACAGGCATCAAAAACGCAGAATTTTGAAGTGGGGCAGACAGACGGACAGGCAAACTGACAGATGTAAAGGAAACCTACAGTCCCCACCGATGAAACCAGCCAGTAGGATTGACTCATGTCTCATAACAATTTTTGGTTAGTGCAGAAACGTTACCTTCACTGTCAATTTCCGTGTCACTCAGAAATCTTGAGGGTACTAGCTGTTTGCGCTTTTTGGACTCTCCTTCACTTTGAGTTTCCACATTTGATGTGTCCAAAGCTCTCTTGCTGTACTTTCTGGCAGTTTCATAATCCTCATAATCTGAAAAATTTCATTTCTTTGAAAACATAATTCTAAATGTTTTCATATATATGTACATTATAATACATATTCATTCATGTTGAGTATTAAATCAATTTTAATAATCAATATTAGGAATTTGTTTTTATAAAAATTCCTACCTTTTCCGATCTGCCTACATCTGTACTTTCTCCACTTCTTTTTGTCTGGTAAGGACATTTTTGGATTTTTATTGTTGCACCGCTTGCAGGCCAGTAGCAATAGTCCTTTATTTTAAAAAACCCTTTAATTTATTTATACAGTAATATAGAAGATGGATAGTAATTATAATTTCTTAATAAAAAATACAAATTATCTTCAAACACAAGTAATATCAGCATATAAATTATCAAAATTTTCTTGTAATGTACTAGTATGTCACACTGGTATGAATGCAACTTGGTTGTTCTGTCATTTGAAATAAGTGCATGCTTTACAACTTACACATACTGATATAATTATAAATATATCTTAAATATATTTTCCTTGAAAATTAATGTAGTTAATTTTTTACACTATGTATTAAATAGCTTTTATAAATGTAAACTTACCCCATCCAACCATGATGCTGGCACACATTCAATAGTATTATCGTCAAAAAAGTGCAGTACCGCAAACATACCAATAGCTATATTCTGTAAACAACTGCAAACCTAAAATTATAAATATAAAATAATGTTTATATTAATGTCAAAATTTGAACTTATTTTTGGTTAAATTAATATTTAAGGTTTATAACTGTATCAGGAAAGGAGAAAACACGACGGACCAGACCGGGATTCGAACCCAGGACCCCTGAATCTCTAGTCAGGTGCTCTACCAACTGAGCTATATCTGGCCACCGGCGTTCAAACCAGTCTGACAGTCATATTACCAACTATGTTTTTGCATTGATATTGCTAACAAATACAATTGACACACTAATAATAACATCTTCATTCTTCATGCAGTAGCTAAGGGTTTTAGCAATCAACTCTGTTGTAACATGACAGTAAAGTGCATGGCAAGTACTTCAAATATTATGTTTAGCAAAGATCATGAAAACATACATGCACTTGTTAAAATCTCTTTACTGATGTCGTAAATTCTACATTGTAATCTCATATAAAGCACAAACCAGATGTATATGACTTGCATGGACAATGATACCAGGATGATGAAATGATTCTATAATTTGTAGTTGTGCTGCAGAGGGATAATAACAATTTTGTTGGCATGGTAAGAGGGAAATTTCATACACCTTGTCATTAGTTCATCAGCTTCAATCCTTCTGATTGTGTATCTTTGCTTTTCAAATTGTATATGACCAATAATGCCAGAGTTACAAGGATAAGTAAATGAGTACTCTTAAGAATGGTACACTCTACAAAGAAATGCCCTTTGATACCTATTGACAGGCTGGATCACCTCACAGTATTTTCCCCTACTTGTTTGATACACATTATTTGGCTTTTTACAAATTATTTTTCTTGCTTTTTCTTGATCTGGAATGGTATCCGTTTCCAAAGACTCAAGTACCCTTTTTACTAGCTGGGCTGCAGGATTGTTTCCTCCTCGGACTTTTTTTTCAGTTGTTTCATATAATTCTCAAAAGGCCAAGCTGCACAGTTATCAAGAGAATCAAATGCATCAACTTCCGCTTTTAAGTGTAACAAACTATGTATATTATACACCAAAAACTCCTCTCCATAGAACCTGTGGCAATTCTTTACATAAAAACCAAGTAATCGACTGGCATAGTAAGAGTAGTGTCTAGCTAGTTGTTCATTCACTAGAATTGATATTGCAACACTAAGGCACATGAAATGTTTGTATAAACTGTTCATTAAAATACCTTTTAACACATATGGACCTGTGTAAAGTAAAAACTGACGAAATTCAGTTGCTTTCCATCTGTCGACCACTTCTAGACCTCTTGGTTTCCTTGCAAATTCCTTGGGTACATAGGGTGCCAGAGACACAAGTTTTTGGCTAACTTGCTTTATCTGGCCACTGGAAAGACGGTTTTGTGCTCTTGGACCCCTTATCCATGTTATTAAGAGCTTTTTCATAACACCAAGGCACACTTGGTGCATATAATCTATTGGAAAATGTTGAACCATGTCTATTGGCAAGTTTACAAAAGGAGAATTCATGCCTTCTTTATGGTGCCCCTCTTGGGTTTGGTTTCGGAATGATGCATCTGATCTAAGGACAAGATTTTCAGTAAATGGGTATGTCATTCGCCCAATATAACGTCCTCTCTGTTCACATTTATTACATCCATAATACCCTGAAAATTGTTTTACACACTTTACGAATGCCTTTGCAGGAGCATCACAAATGACACAAAGTAATTTCACCTCAAAATGTTCTTCGTTGATGTTGATGCCATTATTGATTAAATTGTTCAATTCAATAATTGTTTCATTTAAGAACTCTAGGTTCGATGGCTTGGATGTACCCACAGTCAATGCTATGGGAAAAGGTCTGGGGGGCTTTAAATTGCATATCAGTCCAAGAACTGGCCATACAGATGTATTGGTGCTTTTAAAAAGCGGAAGTCCATCAATATTCAGTGAAAGAGTTATGGAGTTATCAATAGCCTGAATGTCTGTTTGGTTGTACTTTTTCAATGCATTATTTATCATAGTTTCCAAGCCAAAGTAAAAATAGTCCATATTGGATACCTTTATAATGTCAACTTCTCTCGGAGTTTTAAGTAAAGTGCGAGAAGAACTTGGAAGGTTTGGATGCCCATTTTGCTTTAATAATTTTAAGAAGGAGTCAACTGCATTAGCTTTAATTTCATATGTATTGACCCAGTTTCTCAATGGTTCCATTATGTCTGTTGATTCACCATCACTACCCATACTTATTACTTCATCACTGGAAATAACTTGTTCAAATTTTAGATCTATTACACCCGATTCTTTTTCAGATGATGACTGATCAATATTTGACAGGCGGTTTTCTGTATTTTGTCTATCAATGCTAGAATTGACATTTAGTGTTTGATTAGAAGTTTGAGGTACATGTGTTTCAGAATCAGATTCAAATTGATCCTGATGTTGATGCACACGCATGCGCTTATTTGAAATCCATTGCTTGTTATATAAACGTCTCTTTTTTTGCTTTTCATCTGGATCCATAATAGCATATCCCAAATCTGTCTTACTAAAATATAGAAGAATTTTGGCATAATCCATTATTTAAAACCAAATTTTAATGACAATCATAGATTGTGTTTATATTACCTAGTTGAACCAATTTTTCAAAATAAAGACTTATCTGACTGTATACTTAATTTTTTCCTTTTTTTTCTACATACATTGTACACTTTTAAAGTGTTATGATGGCATCCATTAATATTTATTTTATATTCTGTTGTTATGATAATTCATTTCACAGTGAAAAGGATGTTTTAAATCAAACTAACAATACTCTAAACATGCGCGGATCTAGAGGGGGGGGGTCGAAGGGGGGGTCCAGACCCCTCCCTGGAAGATGAAAATTTATTAAATTTACATAGTAAAATTATCGCAAATATGCCTCGGACCCCCCCCCCCCCCCCCTGGAAAACACAATTACCCTTCGGACCCCCCCCCCCCCCCCATGAAAAATTTTCTGGATCCGCGCATGCTAAAGATGCATACAATTAAAATAGTTTACAAAAATGTTCATTAGATCATTAGATAAAAACTATCATATAAACAACGGAATCATACCGGGGTAATAGAAATTCGAAATCGATAACTACTTTCTTCAAGAGATGCATTAATTTACTAATTTCATAGGGATGAGGTGCTCAGTACAATTTAGCTGCAGAACTGTAGCTCTCGGTATGAAAAAAAAGGATAGACGACCAGGAAGCTTTGGTTCCACTCATACAAAAAAACTGTATACTTATTACTCATGTTTTTCTGCAGGCTCGATTTTTACTTAATTTTACCCAATTCTAAATGCTATTTTTACATATGATTTATGCTAAAAAAATTCTCAAATTTATGCACTATCGAAATCAGCTGTTTACTTGCTTCAAACTTACTTTTTAACACCCTCACCAGCCATGTAAAACTAACAGGATGCGATCCCGTCGACAGCGAGAGTCGCCATTTTAAAATGCAAACAAACTTGAACTGTTTCAAATCACATGGATGGGAAGGATGTTGAAAAGTATGAAAAATAACATATAAAAAATTAGCAGAAAACTTGAACCATCGTAAATTTGAAGTTTTTTTGTATGGGTGGAACTGTTGTTCCACGGTCGCCCATCCAATTTTTTTTTCAAACTGGGAGCGTTCGCCATTTTTTTTCCTGCGCAGCACGTGGTGCTCTGATAACACCGTTAAAACATTGTATTTTGGGATAACTGACCATAATTAGTCAAGAATTGTAGCTACCGCATGACTACTCGCCCATAATAAACAATGCATACACATTTTAAATTAGGACATGACATTGAACCTGGATGTGAATAAAACTGCTTCAAATTAAACCCACCTTCGCACTTCGTCGATTGTTCGAGAAAGGAAGTTGTCTACTGCCAATCAATAAAACCTAATCTGAATGGTTATAAAATTTCCGGAATGAATACGGACATGTAATCGGGGGGTGGGGGGGGGTACACATGCACACACAAAAGAAAAAATATTTTATCAATATTTTTCTTGGCTTTTTCAATTTTTGACATACAATTTATATTTAAAATGGTATCTTTAACATATTACAAATGTTTATTTTAACATAATTACAAATGTTTATTTTAACATAATTACTTGGTTATCCTAATAACATTTCAGTGATGTTTATGTTGTAAAATGTATTGTAAATAGTTCACATACTCAGTACACTTAAAAAATCATGGTGGAGAATAATATTAATTAACATCTGTGCATCGTTCAGACGAAGATCCTGATTTTTTTCCAAAGGGGAAGGGGGGGGGGGGTGCACACCTTTTCAGTAAATCGAACTCAGAATACCGGTATATTGTGTTGTTTTCTATAATTTGCAAAATTTCCAGCATCCCCCTTCCCAATGATTCACGCATTTCACAAAATGAAAAGAAAAATCGTCTATAAAACGTTTTAAAATCAATTTTTAAAAAATGTTTTTGATATGATTGTTCTTATATTTCTAACAATGTTAATGTAACGTTTCAAAAACATTTTTAATAATGTTTTTGTTTTGATTTGCAAAATGATTGTATTATCGTTTTTACAATGTTATAAAACATTAATAAAATGTTTTCATTGCGTTATAAAAACGTTTGGATGGACACGTTTTCTAAAAACCTTTTTAGAACTAGAATACAATGTTATGAAAACGTTATGTGCTACCTGGGTTGTTAACATGAGAACTAAGGATACCTAAAAGAATGTGTTATCTATCCTCTAACCCGAGAAGCCAGACATAAATTATTTTCCCAAAACATTCAACATTTCAAAAAAAAATGTTAGATTCTTGCTTAATTTGCATTTGTGGTTAATGTCAGCATATTGAAAAGATATAGTTTCGATTTTAAAAATCACATACATTAACGTTGCACTGTTTATGACAATTTTAACCTTGTTGAATCAAAACCTTACACTGAAGGACGTAAACGTTCGGTAGAATGCTTGGGGTTTTTTGAAGCATGCACTAATAAGTTTCTATTCAGTGCCAAAAAAGTAAAGAAGAATACATATTTAACAATATGTACATATACACTAACACTGTATGACTATTTTACAAGGATCAAAACCTGTACTCCTGGGGTCACACAACGTACAGTTTTGTTTCATATATTAATTATTTATAGATAACTGATAAGGTGGAGCTCCGTTTGACATAATACAACTCAAGACATTGATTAAGGAATAAGAGTGTTCATTTATTAAATAACATAATAAATGACAAAGTACAATATAAAATGCCACAATGTAAACTACAGTAAACTAAAAAACACAATGCTGTTAATCATAGGAACAACACAGTGTGGTGACTAGAATAAACAAAGAACACTAGACAATAAAACATGGCAATTTCTATATACAAAAGGTGTCAAAGATGGGGTATCTTCCGCCACATATTTTCCTAAAAACAGTTTTAATTCATAGCAAGTAAAAAAAAAGTATTTTTTAAAACATTATATTCCTTAAGATATTATAAAATGCAGATAAATGTGTTTCTTTTGTTTTTTTGTAAAAACTAAAGAAGCTTTAAGTTTATATTCACTGCAATGATAGATATTTAAAAACATGTTCCTTTTAAAATTTGAGTTGAGTTTTTCTTTTATTAATAGATTTTTTTATTTTCATTTAAAAGGTCCGGCATGCAGAATCTTTTTATTTAGGTTTATCGATGGATAAAACTATTTATAATTAGATTATACATAACATAAACACCATAAATATAAACATCATCTTGTAAAAAAAAAATACTAAAATTTGCAAGTTTGTGATAATACGTACTAATGATTATTAAGGTTTGTTTTACCTTTGCAGATTTCTAACACTCTGAAATAAATATACACCTTCATTAGTTTGCTAACAATACGCATACACTGCCTTATGTGCGAGAAGACATGGATAAATATGATCGTATTGTGTTGAAATATTTCCTACCAATGATCATCTAAACAAAAATTGTGACAATTATTTCATTCCAAAGTAAACTTTATATCATGAATCAAGTGCTTTGCATAGCCTCTAAACTTTTGAACTTTCAAAAAATTAAATTTTACATCAGTTGTTTAAAAACATTTTTTAAAGTTGAAAATATTATTATTGTACTAGAGTGAAAATGTTTATACTTACCGAGAATGTTACGGATTTAGGACAAAAGCATAACAAAGAGTTTTTAAGCTATTTCGGTACCTTCATAAAGCTACATGTAAACATATTTTTGTTCAGTAAAAAACTTTTATGGATATTTTTTTATATGGCTATGTGTGTGTTGGTGTTGCCGTTAGAAAGAAAAGAAGTGACAGTATCATATGTAATAATATTTTTCAGGTACTGTAAAAGTGGTTATTTACGCTAGTGGTACGCAGTTTCTATGGTCAAACAATACGCGTGGGTATTAAATACGCGGATGCGTGATTTACCACATTAAAGTTTGAGTTTTTTAACCATACGAGCGGGGATATTTTAACCAGGTATTCAGATTACAGCGTAACTAGTGTAAATTCCCCACCGTATAAATAACAACTTTTACAGTAATGTAAAACAATAAAATTTCTCGCATTATCACCGGTGTGAGGTCGATTTTTCCAGTGTGAGACAGCAGTGTAAGCTCCAGATCAAAGGACGAACGTAAGGACGGACAGACTAAAAATTATATAGCGTAGGCTATAAATACAAGTATTCCTTTTAAATATATCATTGGACAGCTCTCTAAATGTTATGCGTAAGCATTACGGTACATGTAATAAACATGATAAATAGGATTTATCCCACCGTTTTGTTGATTTCCGAAAGACCAAGGCATGAATAAACTTTACTCTTAGTAGGCGAAATGTACTCTCGGTTAATATTCTTACGCATGTAAAGAAAAAAAGGATTTTTTAAGGATCATGTAAGTGTGTAGATGATTTACTATCAAAGCAAACACATTAGAATACTGTTTTTTTAGTAATCTACATGCAAATATGTACGTGAAGCTGTCACTGAATAGAAAATAAAGTAGTGCAAGGCGGAATGCGTGCGCAAATAGTTAAAGCCGACCACAAAAATGATGGCTGTATATCCCTTAAATATTTTTTTTAATTAAAAAAATCAAGGTTGATCAAAAATTGTTTTGATTTAACATGTTTGAAAATATTATTACCAATTGTAATATAAAAGTATTAATGATTTAAACCTAAAAATAAGCCCTCGATAAAAATTATCTCACCTTTTTAAATGAATGGAATAAGACAAAAACTAAATTCATTTACTGTGGAATTATCATTGTTCGTGGAGGACTAATGTTCGTGCCTTTCGTGGATATATGTACATCATTTTGGCAAAAATCTTCATCTCTTTACGGGATGGATTTTTTATACGCTGATTTTAGGTGAGAAACACCTATGGTAATTACCGTAAGAGCCATATAATATGTAATCAAATAAATTTTCTAAGAGATAGATCACAAAAAAGTCTAATAAGATGGATTAAAAATGAAGAACCAAATATAACTGTATTTTTTGAAGATTAGGATCTGCATTTTATAGCAAACATGTACATGTAAATTTTGGAAATTGATACCATAAACCCAATAAATTTTCATACGTCTGAAAGATTAATGTCAGATAAAAAAAAAAATTATACAGTTGTTGATTCAATCAATGACAATGAAACATAGTTTAATTTAATGTGCAAATTAAGTTGAAGAAACAAAACAATATAAATTATCATACGCCCGTACTGGTTCTATCTTTATATATTTATATTTATATTTATTTATGAATAGTCTCTCATTGATTCAAAACACTACCACTGTAGAAATGCCGCTTCCGTAATCAATGACAGCGAACATGTCTTATTAAAATCTGGTATAGGAATACATACGACTACAAAAATATATGAATTGTTCGTACCTTGTAAAATCTGATCTGTATATTTTCAAGATATATATATATATATAATTTAATTCTGGTTGTATCCTAGCCTCTGATTTGTTAAAATCCAAAAAGAAGCACAGGTTAAATCTGTATAACCTGGTTCAGTATGGGGACACGCCCCCCTGACAACCAGCTGACGACTACTTTTCTGGTTTCTAATGTTTTTTTTATTAAATCATATTGAATACATAAAAAATGAAATGTTTTGAAAAAATAACTGTTTCATTTTTGTTTGCATTATTTATTAAATTGAGTAAATAATCAATAATAAGCAAGGGAGTATATTTTGGGGTAATGATGATGCATGTCGTCTGCTAGTTGTAAACAAACAAAATGGATGCAGATTTCAACCTTAGATACAATTTTGAGCAACACTTGGAAAATTCTAATGAGGATCCACCTGAAAATGATTTAGAGATTCTTGAATCTCTTTTTGCTGAAGAAATGACTGCGAAAACGCTGTTTTATAATCCGCTTCGCGGATTATAAAGCGTAAACTGACCCCAACCAGGTTATCCTCGGATAACTTGGCCAAGAATTAGAGTCATTCCTTAAATATATATATAAAATATGAATTGCACAAACGTATGTCCATGTGTTAGGGATTCATTTTGTTTCAAATGATCTCGAGTAAAGATGAAATTTCAATTGTGCTGAGTAAACAAAATCAAAGAATATGTACTCTAAGGCAGAACTTTTTTACCAGGTTGTATATCGCAGGTAAAAGGCGAGGATAATTTTAATAACTGGGAACACATTCAGAAATTGTAGTGTGTACTCGCCGTCGTGAATGATATCCCCCCCCCCCCAAAAAAAAAATACCATAAAAACCAAAAAAAAAAAAACCCAAAACAAAACAAGAAGCAAAGCAAACATCTAGTGTAACTTTGGTTTGATTTATTAGCGAGGTTAAGCATTTGACCGTGTACGCGTACGTGTACGTGTGACTAGGGGAATCACCTTATTTACTGCGTGTTACGTCATCAATTTTGCATACCGCGTAATTCTACAAGTTGTCAACATCGTGTAGATTCAAAAGTACACAGAGGTAAGAACTTCTAGCTTTTCACACTCAAATTGAATTTTGTTTGTATGAAAACTATACATTTTTTAAAAGGAGAGGATACATTGCATACGATTGTTTATCCTACTTGATTAAAATCAGAGAATATTTTGACCAAAAATGATTGTAGAATTACATTGTTAAAAGACGCTAGACGGTCATCTGTAGAGGAAATTTTTAGCTAAAAAGCCTTTGTATATAATTTGTAGCCATATAAATTAACACAAAAAATTATCAATATACATTCGAGGTCACATAAATAATAATCTGTGATGAATATTATGATTAAAAAAGAAAGGGGGGCACGAACATGTTGCCGGCGGCCTTTTTAACCAAATTCCATTCTTCTATACTATAAGTTATAATTTGATGTATAAATGATCCGCTAAACTGTTCATTTAAAAATCGATAGCGGATCAAAACCAGCAAATGTTTATTCGATTAATATTTTTTATGTCCCTGCATACTCAGCAGCAGTGCAGGCGCTTGTTAATTCACCAAAATCCCCATAACAGAGATTTATAGAGCGGTCACGAGAACCTGCTCTGCTAAACCGAAGCTAGAATAACATTTGATTGTACAGGTACAATACAAAATGTAGTCAGGCATCGGCGAGGGGATGCTTTGCATCAACGGAACCACTTTTTTTTATCCATCTAAAATTCTTTACAATGCATGCGCGGATCTGGATTTTACATAGTAAAATTATCGCAAATATGCCTCGGACCCCCCCCCCCCCCTGGAAAACACAATTACCCTTCGGACCCCCCCCCCCCCTGGAAAAATTTTCTGGATCCGCGCATGCAGTGACTGTTCTTTAATTAATCTTTCAGGGATTATAATTTTTGTTAGTTTTGTTTCTCTCTCTCTCTCTCTCTCTCTCTCTCTCTCTCTCTCTCTCTCTCACACACACACACACACACACACACACACACACACACACACACACACAACATTAGCAACATTATGCTCTTTCTTATTTTATTTACCTATTATCCTTTATCTATTGTTTTTATCATGTTAAATTTTTCAGATCTGAAATCATGGAACTGAAAAAAGAATAAGAGAGAGAAAAGAAGAAAGAAAAGGAGAAGAAGGAGAAATCTGAAAACTTGGGGAAAGAAATAAGAAAAAGAGCTCTGGAGTGTTTAACTCCAAAGAAAGGTTTGAACACGTTATTTTATTAATAAAAGCTGTACTAGGTTTATTAACATTTTTATATATTATACATTAGAATAAGTATTTGTTATACTTCTATATTACACTGTACTCAACTGTTGGCAAAATGAAAGATAATTTATCCTTGATTTTAACCTCAACGAATGTTTTAGAAACGTTTCTGAATTGAGCTTTTTTTATATTACCAGACATTTCGCATGCACCGCTCGATATTTTTTCGGGAGGGGGGTGGGGTGTCCGAAGAATTTGTTTGTTTTGCGTGTTCTATTTACAGTATCTTTACTATATGTATGTATTGCTAAATTCTTTATTTTATTTTTTTTACAGATGATGAGAGTGATATTCCAAAGAGGAGAAATTCCCAAACCTACTTGGTTGATTATTTAAAGGAGAAATCAGAAATGGAGATGGCAACAAAGAGAACGGAGATAGAATTGAGAAAAGAAGAACTAAGATTACAGAAGGCACAATTCGACCTCGACCGGGAGGAGAGACTCCAAAAATTGGAAATAGAAAAGCAGGAGAAAATTGCGTTCATAGATTTATTGAAGAAAGTAGCAAAAAATCAATAAAATCAAACAACCATATTCTTTGAAATTGGTTTTTGTCTTCAAGTTAATAGATTACAACACAAATTTAATTTTGTTCCTGTTGCATATCGGCCTCACAGTTCCGTCGATAAACCCCCAGCAATTTGCAAGGGGTGCCCCAGATCTGTTGACGGCTGCAGCCGTCTCGTCCAGTTTCGCGTGGGACAACCACGGCTGATGCAAGTTTTCCAATTTATGTCCGTGGATTGAATCAATAAGGTCTAAAACCGTGTTAAAGATGTAAGATATTTTAACCGTTGATCTTCCAAACATGTGTGAAAGATCTTGCAATCTATTCGGGTATGCTAATCTACGTATAAGAATGCACAAACCCTCTGTTCCAGAGAATATAGTTCTATTCTTGCAAACAATTTTGATAGGTATACCTAAAGCGTCGCACAAAGCACACGTCTTCTTTCTTAAATCTAAATAATGCACGGAATTGTTCTTCGCCGAGTTCATCAATCCCTATCTTATGATAAATTGATGGTTCTTTGTCGTCATCCATACATGAAAGAAGTAAAAGATCATCATCACCCTCTAGCGATGCCAGCAACATCATAGTTTGAGCCATTTTTATTTACGATCGTACATAATCAAACACTAATTTTGATTAGTTTATTTCATATTTTCATACAATCAAATATTATGTGACATCTTCCTCTACACGTTCGCGTACACGTGCAGTTTGTATAACAGGACGCAACGTTAGATACGGGTACTTGTAATCTTACTTCTAACTCTACACGTACGCGTACACGTACACGGTCAAATGCTTAACCTCTCTATTGTACCTTATAGTTCAACAATTTATGCAATTTTATCGTTTAAACAAAACCCTATCTAGAGATTCTTAAAACCAGTTTGCTACTTCCGAATTTTCTCAGTTCTCAAAGTTTAACAATTATTTGGGTACGAACAATTCATCTCATTAAATCACTTGACCCTCCATAATGATAGAGTGAATTCATATATTTGTGTTACAAGATCGAATTATCTGAATTAAAAGTGATCCCTGACTACAAATCCTACTTAAGTAGGTGCTGATTTATAGGGACGATTACTTATTTACTTTAATAAGTCAAGAAGCCGTTCATCCTCTTCATATTCATGAAGTCGCGTTATACGGTTTACTTTTGGTTATTATGAATATGAATACTTATCTTTATCAATTTTACGGATTTATCAAATTCACTATAATAACACACCCTTATTATAAAGCTAAGTTTGCTTTATGTTAGTTAACAAAATTTCTATTGTCTTGCCAGTACATTATCGGACGGTGAAGGAAATCGTGTCTCTTATTTAAGGGCATCATTTTGAAATTTGTACAGGTAAAATTGTGGCGGTTCTAAAATGGCCGGTCATAATCCGATGTTAAAGTTCAAATTTATGTTTCTTTTATCATATACTTATGCGGACGTAAAATCAGTGATAGTTTCACATTATTCGTGGATCTTTTTTTTAAATGTATCTATAAAAAGCAGGATGTTAATACTTTTGAATTTTTATAAATGACATGTTTATATTAACTTACAATATATTCTTATCAATCGCACATATATTTTGAATTATAATTCTTAAATTTAAAAAAATAAGGTTTAGTTTGTTTTTCTTATTATTTTTAGAATTTTATTAAGATTAGACTTTGAACTATTTCTTTAATTTACTGATGATTTGGAAAATAAGTTAATAATGAGCGTATCTACATTTTAACAAGAAAAAAGTGCATCGAAATTAAGTTGTTAAAATTTGGTAAAACTAATAGTTTTTTGTAAAAGTGGCGAGAGAATGCTAAATTATCGCGATATGCTATAATACTGAAGAAAACATTGTTCGGAATATTGATAAAATGAAAAAAAAGCACGCTCGCATACCCCCACACTCCAACTTAATTAACAATGCTTCACATAATGAACAACAGGCAAGGTGGTCATAGCCATTTTCAGGCTATATTTACCGTCTTTAGAAACAAACGTTCACCTCGAGTTTAGCTTTCTATACAGTACCTTACATTACTCAGGTATTACGTTATTAAGGGTTCAAGTGCCCAGAGCAAGTTTTTGTTGAACTTAGGTAGCTTGATTACTTCAAAGAATCATTTAAAAATTTTCATCTCAAGTTTAGCTTTCTATAAAGAACATTATGGTACTGATGTATTACGTTAAAAGGGGTTTGTGCGGTCAAAGCAAGTTTTCGTTGAATTTAGGTAGCTTGATTATTTCAAAAACTTATTTAAGGGCTAATGAACATAGGATGTTCTAAATCCTGCTGTTGACAATATGCCATTAATAAATGTTTGGTAAAACATAAAGACAATAGTAATTATGGGGGCAGCCCCGAAATGTGACTTTACGTGAGTCCTTTATTTTTGTAAATATTTTGGTTAATATGTTCGACGTTGGGACCGTTAGGGTGAGCGCAGCATATGATTATATATGTATATACGTATTATTATGATAAATTAATAAAGAAATTAGCAACGAAATTGAATTTAAATACAAAATAAAATACATGTGTGGCCTTTCTGCCTTAGTAAAACAGAATACATTATTTTCAAAGGTGGTGAGAGAGGTTGTAAAGATTTGGAAGTCGAAAGTTTATTTTTTTAAAGTTTATTCATAGCAATGAATTGTACAAAATTAAACTGTAAAATTGATTGTAAAAAAAAAAATATGCCTAGCCCATTCATACTTTAATGCAATCTTCAAAAGAGGAATTAATCATGTAAGTATAACTCAAAGATATAAAACATTCTCAGAATAAATAATTTTTAGCAGATAAATCATTCAAGTTTGCACTAATATACGAATTATTGAACTTGTTATCCATTCGAATGATATGAGAATGAACGTTAAACATTGATAGTTTATATGAAAATAACAATTTTGCTGTTTCTAACTACAAATATACAAATATAAAAAAAAAAATCAAAATTCAATATATGCTATTCATTATATTACATGATGCCTACAACTGTGAATATGGAATGTCCATTGTCCATAAAATCAAATGACATGAAAGTAATCAATAAAGAAATCCATTCCGTATTGCAGTAAGAGAACAAATTTTCAATATTATTATGACAACAACACAAATGGTCAGTTTTCTTTCAGCGCCAAAATTGCTGGTCGATAAAAAAAAAATAACCAGCAAATATTTATAAGATAGAGTCAATTTTGATAAGCAATGATAATGATTAAACATCTCGATAGTTATCCCGATGGTCATGATGAAACCGCCTGCCGAACTCGGCGTAGTTCTAGTCCTACCAATGGCATCTGACGTATTGTAAACAAGTGACTTAAAATGATAGAAGATGACGTCGTGAAGCTAAAGAGGGCTTGCGGCTGTAACGGGATCACATGCACTACTGGTGGAGTTTCTAAAGATTGACGGCACTGTGTCTAAATCAAACAGAGCGCTTCCCCAGGTGTTTATTCCTAGGTTAAGAACAAGTACTGCCAAGACATTCATCACGAGTCCAGCTACAGCCTGAATATCAACATAAGATTAAGATTTAACAATTTAGCAATATCATGAGTCATATTGAAAAATTGTGACTTTCAAAAAATACGTTAAAAGTATAACAATTACAAGAAATATCGGAAATGGTATTTTCATAAACAAAATGTTCAACAATGTAATGTGTTTACCATGTCTGGAATCTTGATGTACCCAGTGGAAAATACGATCGCATTTGGGGGAGTAGCAACCGGGAGCATGAATGCAAATGAACACGCAACTGCTGCAGTTATCATCAGATATAATGGATGAGACCCAGTGTTAATAACCTGGAGGAAAAGAAAAACTTGTTCAACTCTCCCAATAAAAATCACATTGATAATCAGCCTATAGCTGGGAGCAATTGGTCTCACAACACTATTTTTCCGAAGGTTCACGTCAAAACATGGCTGAGGCAAAATAATTTCCGAATTCCCCTTCGTTTTTAGGGGTTTTCCGCCAGCGACAGGGACTGTAGTTTTTTTATTAGATGAAAAACAACGTGTAAACTGCCCGATTTTCCCACTTTTGTAAAAATACGAGGTCACTTGAATTTTTGATGCCAGTTTTTTCGGCAGGGGTGTGAAAAGGCTCGGACATGATTTTCAAGCACATGTGTAACTTTGATGTAAACAAACTCTCGTGCCTTAGTGGATGGTGTTTTTTGCTACTGAATTGGTTAGGAACGATTGTTTTAAAAGTTGTAAAGAGGGATTTTCCCAGAAGTTTGTTTTAAACTCGCTACCCGTGTTTAAAGTTGCGTAATTTTGGTAAGAATATATAGTAAAAATTAATAGTGGTGTGCAACCTGAAGGAAAAATTGCTATGATGTGTTTTAAGTCATAAAGTGGGGTGTTTTGGCGTTCTATCGATGTGTGTAGATTAGAAATTACCAACAATGGGCCTTTGTGGCCGGCACCTCTCTTATTTTGTTGTCAATGGCGCATACAAAATTTTCTCTGAAATTTCGTAGAACATCAAACAGCTACCCGATTATAGTGTATCGGACCGTCCAAACTGCCCCGAAAAAATACAGCAGCTTATCCAGAAAGTTGGCTTTATCGTTGTAAACCAAAAAACCTTCTATGTAATACGAATTTTGTGTAAAACGAATTATTTAGACGCTTGTATGGTATACAGAAATTATAAAATTATGCCGCTAAAACGGCAATATTAAAGTGAAGTATGAATTTAGCTATGATGCAGCACCCGCATTAGTTTTATTAGAACCAGACAATGCTAATTTAGATGAAAATGCACGCCAATTCTTTAAAATTCAATGATATAACGGCAGTTTTTCAACCCCTCCCCCAAAAGGCAGGGTTACCTAAACTTATACATGTATATATTCTCGGGTCGTCATGATATTAACAAGTTTGCATTGTATTGTGAATAGACATGCATATTTGCACAAATTAAAACCAAAACAATCATTCAAAATTAACACGCCGTGAATTACATGCAGTATAACTTTCAACATATTTTCATAATCAGAGGCCACCGCGAGCGCCATGGTTTTAATAACCGCTCATAACTTTTTGATATAGCTACAGAATTCTTTAAAACTTTCCACATATATTCCACAATAAATGTTTTTGTGTTTGCAGATTTTATTTTTGCGGGTGTAAAAAAAATAGATTACTTGCAGGTCTCGCAACACTATTTTTCCGAAGGTTCACGTCAAAACATGGCTGAGGCAAAATAATTCCCGAATTCCCCTTCGTTTTTAGGGGTTTTCCGCCAGCGACAGGGACTGTAGTTTTTTTATTAGATGAAAAACAACGTGTAAACTGCCCGATTTTCCCACTTTTGTAAGAATACGAGGTCACTTGAATTTTTGATGCCAGTTTTTTCGGCAGGGGTGTGAAAAGACTTGGACATGATTTTCAAGCACATCTGTAACTTTGATGTAAACAAACTCTCGTGCCTTTGTGGATGGCTGTGTGTTTTTTGCTACTAAATTTGTTAGGAACGATTGTTTTAAAAGCTGTAAAGAGGGATTTTCCCAGAAGTTTGTTTTAAACTCGCTACCCGTGTCTAAAGTTGGGTAATTTTGGTAAGAATATATAGTAAAAATTAATAGTGGTGTGCAACCATCATTACCAGTTCAGCCATTATGGGCATCAGTATGGTGGCAGTAGCGCTGTTACTGGTGATTTCTGTGGCGGCAGCGACGGCCAAAGACAGAATCAAGTTCATTACCCACGGTTCAAAGCTGTCCAGAATACGGAGACTGCAACCAACCTTCTTTGACAAGCCAGAGGCCTAAATAAAACCAGGTGTATACGCAACTTATTGACAATTGTGTGTAGGAAACCATTAGTTTACCATTTCACTTATCAAATTTTAAGAAACAAATAAATATATCAAGAAACACTCACGGATGTTGCCGTAGCCAGTGCAAACCCTCCACCGAGGAGAATAATGACGCCCCAAGGAATTCTAGAAACAGTGTTCTTCCAATTTAAAATCGGGTGATACTTTGGTTTGTTACTGCTTTCTGAAACTTGAACAAACTCTAAAATAAACCATTTATGTTTATCGAAATAACCGAGTGATTGAAGAATAGCACACCTCCTCCCGTATGATTGATCAAAATGAATGCGTCATTGTGTAAAATGTTAAAAGATACATGTAGTTGCATTTCATGAACAATGGAGTAAAATCTAGCAGCGACATTGTTTGATATGAAGTGAAAATCAATTGATTGACAATTATTCTTTTTTCCCATGTATATATAATTAGAAAGTCAAACACCAAAACAATGTAATAATATAACAAGTGAAATAAGTACCGTCGTATTTGTTCCAGCAAAATACTCTAGGAAGTTTGGCTGGTAAAAAGAACAGAGACACTGCTACTAACATGGCTGAAGTGGAGTCTCTGACATAGGGTCTAAACAAAAGAGAAAGGACATTTGAAATTTGCCTTAAGGGTATCAAACTCTTGCATTGAGAATTGTAACACAATATTCACCCTTTAGTGTCCTCTTTAAATATGACTTTCCATCCTCCAAATCCCGGAATATCGCGAAAAATCCACAATAATGCCAGTGTTCCAAAAATTAACATTACCACGACCTCTCCGAATCTACCAAAATATATGGATGTAATGTTAAGATGAAAGCTTGATGCTTAGAAATACATTCTATAGTAAATTTAGGTAGATCGCTATGAATGCACGAACGTTATTCCTCCAAGTTTCTTCTTCTCTCCTTCAATCACTAGTTTAATTGCTTTTCTTTCTGTGGGATTCTGCTTTTTAAAACACCTGCATGGGAATAACAGAAAAAGATCAAAAATGAAATTGGTTTGGAATTTAGTACATTAACATTTGGTTTATATATTATTTTATGTATAAATCAGGTGAGATCAATGTTCTTAACGTCTTACGAAAATCCTAAAAACATGATCTGGAGCCAGATCCAGGATAACAAAAGGATAATGATTGAAAGCGGCAAACCGAATCCCATCCATTTAGCGAATGTTATCCCACTGTCCGCTCCAGGTACTCGACTGGAGTATAATCTGTTAAAACAAAAACAAACAGTGATGATAAATGCAAGAGTTAAGAGAATGTTAAAAAATAATCCAACTGTTGATTAACTCTTTCAATAATTTGGCTTACTTGTTGGCGTGTCCCTGCAAGATGAGATTGGGTGGTGTGCCAGTTAGCGTCGCCACGCCTCCAATATTGGCCCCATAGGCAACACACAAGGCAAAACCTTTGCCCATCTTCTTTATAGTTTCTTCTCTTCGTTTTCTGCAAATAAAAACATAGACTAATGTTGTAAATTTGATCAATATACAACTTCAATGTAATGTGCTGTTCCTTTATCATTTATATTGACCTGTTTTTAATACTTAATGTTATCGTCTGAAAGATCGAGGAAATTCAGATTGTGTGTTTTAGTCTATTTCCAATCTGTATGCATTCTTTTGGCATTTTGATTATAATCATACATATTGTAGATATTTATTAACCTTTTGTCCCATAGTAATGTATATTTTGTCGGAAACTGCATCAAACATTGATTACGTCTGTTTAACTTTTACCTGCAAATCCCATGTTTTTGTTTTTTTGTAATCTGAGCCCGATCTCGACTTTTATTTGCATTAAAGCTGACATGAATTCATAAAAGCATTAGGTCGCCAAATTAGTTTTGATCGCTCCTCTTCTGCCATTGGGGTATATATACCGGTCGAGAAAGCTATGGTCGGTTACTTTCCGATCGAGAGGCATTGAAGTTGCACATGAACCACACATTGTAGTAATTTAAAAATGTTTGTAAAAAAGAATACAGGATTCTACAGTCAATAAAACACAAGATGTATTTATTCTTTGAAAGAATGTCCCAGGTATCCGTATAGTGCTGCCTTAGCATGCACATTGAACACGTGTTCGTTCATTCAGAGTGCATAAGGTCTACTTCTTTTTGAAAACGTCGGCGGCCCTACATCCAACACAGTAGATAAATGATAGTAAATCCAAGAAAGTAACAACGTAACATCGTTTCCGTCGGTTTCTACAAAAACACTCCGTTTCTTAAATTCATGCGATCACTGACATAGCTCCCGGCCAGTGTGTGGTTTGTGCATGTGCGATCTTATAACTTGCACAGGAAAACGTTCTACAAGTATGGAGGATTTTGAAATATGTGTGCATGAATTTCAGTCTGCCTTGTTTCGTCGTTCATTGGACATTCCTTACCAGTGCAATGGTGTTATATTATTTTTGTTCAAAACGTCGTTTCTACAAGTTTTTTCGTCCAATGTAAGGTGTTCGGGTGAATGAAATACCTGAACGCGGTGAAGCATGTATAGGACCTAGTGCTATCGACCTTATATAGGGGGTGTGTAGCGATGAGTAGAACAATAGAAATCGACAACTAATATGGCGGTAGTCCGAGATAAAATGGAAATAATGCGTATTTATGAATGCATGTCAGCTTTAAGAATTTAAAAAATATCGTGAATCTTGACTATTTGTATAGCAATAACTTATATTTGTGTATTCTAAATAAATATTGTTGCATGTATATTACTATATTTACGATTATATAGTTATTATTGTACATACATGTAGATACATGCGTATTGCGATGACCTAGTTAACTAGTTACATGTATATACATACAGTTAGTATAAATAAACGCACGGAGGGCCGTTTCAGAAAGAATTGAATTAGCCTTTAAATAAATCAGAAGCATTGAATCAGGATTAGATTCATTTACATACACTGAGTCATGAATGTTACAACAGGTATGTAATGTATTGCATAGTGTGAATTATATTGAAGTGACTAGTGTCATAGCAGATCTAACTTATTGATTATATTAAATATTAATTTTTCATGATCTAATAAATAAGTTATTTATATACTGAAAAGATATTTAAGTTTTTTCTTAACGTAATTGAATTTCATACACAGTTCACTCTACGCAACAGAATACATAAACTGTTGATTCTCATATACTGTACAATTGTACATGTAACTATATGCCACTAGGGGTCCCAATTGGATTCAATAAATCTTATCTAAAATGCAAATTAAATAGGACTTGTAACTAAGAAAGCATATTCATCAAGTGTATTCATACTTCTCTTTTTCATCTTTTGGTTCAGCCTCGTGTTCCATGTCAGCATTGCAATTCGTCATTGCAACATCGGCATCTGCATTACTCACCGAATCTTCAACGTCGTCAAAACGATTGTTTTTCACACCGTCTTTCTCTGTTCAAATAGAGCCTATCTCTGTGAGTATTACACTTATACAAATCATCTCAGATTTATATGTTAGACTACCACAAACCGTACGAGATATCTTATTGGGCTCCAGCTCTGACATCTGGGAAGTCAACGCTGTAATGATGGGAACCATCATGGACGCAGCGGCGGTATTGCTGATCCACATTGAAAGGAACCAAGATGGCAACATCAGTCCCAGCATCAGACTTAAATAGACGTAATTATCAGATGCCGTATTTCTAAAACACGTGCTTAGAACATTTTTTGGAATGAATCGGTCTATTTTCTGAGATAAAAAAAGAAATATACTAGTACATGTACATGTATTATAAATTTGGAGGGTAATGATGTCCATAACACTTCGCTGATGGCTTCCCTTGGTAATAAAACCATATTGGGTATAAAATACATTTTTTCACGTTTTTACAAGGTATCATAATATTCAGATAGTTTATGTTAATGCCTTTGATGATATTTTGTAAGTTTCCTCACAGGTTAGGCTGTGACCCCACAAGGGAGAGGATCCCGATGGCGATACGTTTGTGGAGATTGACTTCTTCCACCGCCACAGCCACTATCAGACCGCCTAGAAACAGCATAGAGGTGTCCTACAGTGTACAGGAATAGTCAAGTACAACTATAAACATATTGTACATGGAAGTGCCCTAAAATAAACAGTATAAGCATGGTATCTTACCATATACAGCTATAGCAAGGTCTCCTACATTATACAGGAATAGCAAGGTATGCTACAATATTAAGTAGTAGCAAGTGTCCTACATTATACAGGAATAGCAAGGTATGCTACAATATTAAGTAGTAGCAAGTCTCCTACATTATACAGGAATAGCAAGGTATGCTACAATATTAAGTAGTAGCAAGTCTTCTACATTATACAGGAATAGCAAGGTATGCTACAATATTAAGTAGTAGCAAGTGTCCTACATTATACAGAAATAGCAAGGTGTCCTACAATATTCAGGTTTAGCAAGGTGTCCCATAATATACAAGAATAGCAAGAAGTCCTAAAATATATAGGAATAGCAAGGTGTAATACAATATACAGGTATAGCAAGGTGTCCTACAATATACGGGAATAGCAAGGTACCCTACAATATTCAGGTAAATCAAGGTGTCCCATAATATAAAGGAATAGCAAGGTGTCCTATGATAAACAATATAGAATATGAAGATACGTAGTACATGGGTACGTTTTGATTCATAACCTGAATATAAGATACACTAGAGCCGTTTAGTACAATCGATGGTTTAGTACAATCAATATTCAATAAATGGTGAAAAAGGTGCGAGAAACGCGATAGAACATTATAAGGTAAGATCATGGTCTCAATAACACTAGTAATTCAAGACATAGCTATAAAATGAATACCAAGTCTAATTTAGACTTATAGCTGTGAAAACGTTACATATGTACATGAACTTAAATCGCATCGAATGATTAAACACCATTTTTTTTTTAATTGCACACATATGGTTATTAAAGTGTCGGTAACCTTGTGAAAAATCTAGTTTGAATAGATTGCCACTAGTACAAAAACATGCGGAAGTAAAAGCAAAAAATAAATCGGAACAACTATAGCCTACATGTAATAATCTTTTTCGAAATTCAAAATCTTTGTACGCATAAAATATAACATCAGACCTTGTAATCGAAAATATATATCGGTGATTTCCAAGTAAGATCCTTTAACAAATTAAATAAAAACAGATACCGTGGAATCATTAGATTTCGTGGCGACTCAGTTTTCGTGGAATTCGTGGCTACCTCTCAACCATGAATTAACATCCTCCACGAATTAATAAATTAGGGTTATAAAGTAATATTTCCTTTTGTAGGTATAAGAAAATACACAAAATTACGTCCCCACGATCTATGAAATTTCAGCAATCCACGAAAATTGACACCCACGAATTTTAATGATTCCACAGTAACAAATGCGTGGAGAGGGAGGACACTTACATTGATGTAAGCGGAGCAGATCGTTGGTCCCGGCAGCACTCCCAGCATGGGGATGAGGAACACCGGCATCAGTGCAGTGACGGGAATAGGAAGGGCCTCCGTCAGCCATAGAATGGCCATCACCACCAGCACGTAGGCGCATCGCGACTCCTGCAAATAAAAAAAGAACACGACCCGTTAAATTATTCAAAGATTAAATGAGTTCATTTGACAAATATACATCTTTTGATTGTTACGTCATTTTCTAGATTTTGTTAAACTCCGCCTAAACCGAATGTATCATGCGTAACAACGCTACAATGTTTTACGTAAACGTAGATATTTATGTGCACCAGAGTCAGGGCTTGAATTATTTGTGAAAAAGTTGACAAGGTGGTGCTTTTCCTACACAGGCAATTGTGCCTCACGTGAAAATCACGTTAATTTCACGTGAAATTCGTGTCAAAAGAGCACTCACACAAATTTCACGTGAAATTTTCACATTAATTTCGCGTGAAATTAACGTGAATTTCATGTGAAATTAACATGAATTTCACGTGAAGTCTCATAGCTTTATTGAGCCTTTTTATAAGTTTTTCACACTCAAATAATGGTAAATACACCTCATTAGTTGTTTTGTCATTAATTTTCAAAGCATATGCACTTTTATATTTAATTATATTTCTAAAAAAAATAAGGACATTTAAATATTCAAAAATCTGATTTCTTAATCAAGCTTGCTTAAACATGTATTTATCATTTGCATTATTATATTCAACTGGTCAATTGATTTTGAAATCATTTAATATTTATTAGCTTGATGAGAGATTAGCGCTTCTGATTGGTCGAAAAATTTCTTTGATACCTGCATCAATAAAATTTTTGCCGGATCTACTTTTCTCAACTGTTCTGATTTAACACTATTTATAGAACGGGAATTTCCAAAATAAACACTGTCAACAAAATGTAAAGTTGTCTGTTTAATGGTCAGCAAACAAAATACAACTTTATAAATATAAAAATTCAAAAGTTTAGCCTTGAAAAATAAACAATACACAAAATTAAATTCACTAAATAGAAAATTAAGCGTCTTCTTACGATTTCGTCTGCTTGCGATCAACGATCAGCATTTACGGCGAGGCTGGCTGTTCCAATTCCAGGAATAATTATAGCGGACATACAGGCCTACACACTTCACGGTAACACTGCTGCTCAAATTTGGTAACGATAAGTTTTAAATTAACACACGTACATGATCGGTCATCAGAATAAGCGTCGTAAAGCAAAGCTATGGGTAGTGCATCAACTCCTTCGGCGTATTCCAAGCGGCAGATATATCATTTTATTTTATAAGATTAGTACCTCACAGGTTATCTAGTTACCACAAAATTTACAAAAGTCGCTCATACATACTATTATTTGTCGACATATCAACTATTTTGTCCACGATCGCGTCTCCTTGCATCCAGTTGCATATTCCAGCGATCTAACTCACATCAAAACCAGTTTTAACGAATATTGCTGCATAGTGAATAGCATCACAAGCCATCGCATGTAATTTCCGTTTGTTGTCAATTCAGCGGGTTCAGATTTCAACTTTCTATTTGTGTTTAATCCATTAAATTCAGCTCAATAGCCCTGCATCAGCTGAAGGCGCATCCATTTTGAATATTGTTGCTGTTTTTGTTTTGTATTCATACGCGCGGCTTCATTTACATTATTTACATTTTTTATCAATGACACTTCACATTTTATGATTTGAAAATTTTATATTAAATGATAAGAAATGAATTTAATAATTTTTCTATTGATCGACGTATCAAATAAAAAAATTGACCGGAAAACTTTTTCTTCAATGCGCTACGCGCATTGATGAAGTTTTCCGGTCAATTTTTTCTTTGATACGTCGATCAATAGAAAAATTATTGAATTCATTTCTTAAATCAATGCCCCCATTGGACACAAAAATATGGATCATTTATATCACAAACCTTGGCAGCCACACTATAGTAAAGAGAAAATATTTTGATAAAAAATTCTATTAAGTTTTATTTTTCTCTGTATTACAAATATATGTAAGATACTCTTTGGTGCTTCAATCTGAAAGAGAAAAAGTAGGATTTTTTTCAATTTAGTATTTTTTTTTACACAATGCTTCTTAAGCTCTTTCATGTTGAATATGAAATGAAATTTATGATGTGATACATGTAACTATTTTGCTTATAATTCTTTGTATACTCAGGCGTACTGTTTTTATTTATTGGAATTCAAAAATTGGGTCGGCAGGTCAAATCAAAAACTAAATAAAAATGCAATAAAACGAGAGAGAGAGAGAGAGGAAACAAATTCAATCATTAGCATTTCCTCATTTTCTGTAGGGATTTACAATATAAACTTTTCAACTTTTACCTCATCTTAGTTGTCTTTTGTCTACCACCTCCATTTTCTCCTTTGTCAGTGTATTTTTCTGTAAAGGCATAATGGGATAATTTCTGAAATGTTTATAAAAACATAAGTACAATCAGTGATTAGATAGAGCTGGTTAGAGTTTTTAAACATGACTATTTATAAAATTGACAAGAGTAGTAGTTATCAAGATTAAAAGGCACTGAAAATTTGATTCTTGAGGAAAGTAAGAACTATTCTCACTTAACTACATGTAATATAATTTATACTATCCTTGTTGTTTCCTTAATCTTTATACTTCTATCAAAATTCAAAATGGTATTTTATTCTTCATGCAAACAATCCAGCTAAAAAGTATTTAAATTACATTGAATCATTGTCCACATCATATCAGCTGCAGTGCAGAATATAACCTTTGAATTTAAGAGGAATGGTTATATCAGAGGAATTATTATCACAAGGTCTCCTGGCTATGTCCAACCACACCTTAGAAGCCACAAAAAAGGTACATCTGTCATTTACCATACAATTATATCAAAAGTTGTACATAGAAAAAGTATATCAAAAGTTGTACATCAAAAAATTGGCATTTGGTACAGTTGTTGAAATAATACATTCGTAAACAACAATCTTTACATACTTTATCTATGTATGAAAAATTACCATACAATATTTTTCTTGGTATAATATATTTATTTCTTATGTAGCTTGTAACACGAGATTGGATTGGCTAATGAGCCGGGTGTAAATTTCCGTACACCCGACTTGAACCAGGGGAAAAAAACGTGACGTCACAATGTATTTAATGTGACGTCACAATGCATTGAACGCTTTAATGGTATATCTTGAAAGTGTAATACACCCTTGATTAGACATTGGAAAGAGATTTGTTTGGTTTACATAGGAAATAAATTGTTATCCAGGTCCAGTCAAGGGTGTACGGGATTTACCCCAGGATGTATCCAATACACCCTTCGGCCTCAGGGTTTATGTAACACAACCCGGGTTAAATCCCCGTACACCCTTGATTGGACCTGGATAACTAATATTATTTCCTATGTAGCTTGTAACATGAGATTTGATTGGCTATTGAGCCGGGTGTAAATTTACGTACACCCGACTTGAGCCGGGTGTAAAGAACGTGACGTCACAATGCATGAAATGCGTAGAAAACGTGGTGTCATTATGCATGAAATGCGTAAACGATATGTCTTGAAAGTGTAATACACCCTTCATTGGACATGAAAAACGGATTTATCTGGTTTACATAGGAGATAATTTCGTTATCCATGTCCAATCAAGGGTGTACGCGGATTTTCTCTGGGTTGTATTCATATCATTTACGCATTTCATGCATTATGACTAATACAACCCGGGGTAAATCCCCGTACACTTTTGATTGAACCTGGATAATTAATAAGATCTAATAACTGTAATACTTGATATGCTACAATATGCTTTACAGTTAAATATTCTTGAATACTCTTAAAAGATATTTTAAAGAGACAGAATTGCTATGATAGACTGTGTGTGAGACTGCATTATGTAGACAATGCCTTCTGACCATCATATAATTCCTAAAAAATAAAATAAAAAATTGTACTTAGATGGTAGATAAAATAACAAAGAAAATATTTATATGATTACAAAGTGATAAATAATTTTTGAAAAAAACCCTACTTCTTTTCTTAAACAAAAACACACGGTAAATTAATTGTTTTTTTTTTAAAAAGGGTAAAGAAACTACAAACAATCGCCAATTACGTTAAACAAATAGGCCTAAATAGGTCACTCACCAAAACAAGGACTTGTTCATCCGTAATTAAACTGATCTTTCCTGTTTCATCTTTCGTTGTTGGCATAGTTACGTCTTATCTAACTGCACCTTCAATATATACATATGTATGAAACACAATGCTTTTTCTCGTCATTAAATCTGATTGCTTTTTTAGCTCACCTGAGCTGAAAGCTCAAGTGAGCTATTCTGATCACCTTTTGTCCGTCGTCCGTCTGTCCGTCCGTCCGTCTGTCCGTCTGTCCGTCTGTCCGTCTGTCTGTCTGTCCGTCTGTAAACTTTTAACATTTTGAACTTCTTCTCTAAAACCGCTCGGCCAATTTCAACCAAATTTGGCACAAAGCATTCTTATGGGAAGGTTAATATAAATTGCAAAAATGAAAGACCGATCTTTATTCAAAGCGGAGAAAACCTCGAAACTGTAGAAAAAGGGGGGTGCATTTTTAAAAATCTTCTTCTCAAGAACTACCGAGTCAAATTCAATGTAATTTAGCATAAATAATCCTTATGGAAAGGAAAATATAAATTGCAAAAATTATTGGCTAATTCTGTTTCAAATCTGAGTTATTACGAAAATAATAATAAAGGAAAGGCGTGTTTTAATCAGTTTATAGCTTCGGGTTCGGTATTCCATGAGCATGATGAGATTGGTAAAATGGGTAGGCAAACGCGGGCCGGGGCAAAACAAAAGATTGGCAGTTATTAATATGCCAATCTCCTTAAAATTATGAGGATATGTTACGGACCAGTATATTTGTATTCGCTGTAAATATTGCTGCAAAACAATGCGTATTTTGGAATTGACGATTGCCGATCTGCCCCGGCTTTTATTTTGCCCCGGCCCGGGTTTGCCCACCCATTTTACCAAGACTCGTGTTTAAGATAAACGGGTCGATCTGACAATGTTGTGCAACAGTTCGCGTACGAAGGGGATCTTTGAAACATGCAGAATACATTGGTGCCGATTTTGTGAAGTAAATTGAGGTGAAATATTTCAATGCGTTGACAGTTTTCACATATGACGGTGGTGTTAGCTTGTTTTGATTTTCGTTTCGTTTTCATTATCTATGCTTTGTAACCTGGGAACTATCGCCTGTATTTTGTAAATTTTTACGTATCAAATCAAACAGAGACTTCGGTAAATCAGCCAGTTAACTGTTTACCTGCTCAAATTAAGCAAAATCCGATGTATTAAAAGAGTACTAAAACACTATTCATTCTATCGGTAATTCGGTATGATCTTTTGCGTAATATTAGATTAATGCAATGTGTTTTGTTGAGATGCTTAGCATTTTCTCGAGTTTATTCATAAATTTAAATAGAGTTTAATATCGCTGACGGAAATATGTAGGTATATACATGTATATGATTCATTTTGAAAAATAAATTGTGCACTTTATTTGTTATAGTGCATGTTTCTTATGTTTAATTGTTTACAATTTCTATTTACTAACCATATTTGAGTGTTAAGCTTCGAATTATAAGCAAGATACAGAGATTTGCTCACAATTCTATGTACCACTTTAAATGCTGAATAGGAAATACCAAGTTAAAAAACTTAAGCTGAATGTAATAATTAATTTTTAACTCGTGAACAAAATATGACTCAAACCTAGCAGAATTGTAAGCTCTGTATCTTGCTTATAATTCTACGATTGACACTGAAATTTTGGTTGATCATTAGAAATGTCTTGCTAAATGTTAAATACTTGTACAAAAAAATTAACGGATGATATGCTGTATATAACTACTCTCTGGGGCCCCTCTTTATACAATGAATAATGTGAAATCTACATCAATTTTGATAGTTTTTCAGACATGAGTAAATAAAAACGACACCGTTAAAAAATTTCCATAGTTCTGACACATTTCTTTTGCGGGGATAAAGGAATTATCTCTATTCCAAAGAAAATATTACAGCGGAAAATTATCCTGGTCTGTAGCCATTTTTATTTTTGAATAAAGATGAAAATAATGGGTGTGCCTTAGTAAAATAGAGTGATGTGCCTGTCAATACTGTAACATTGATTTTTATAGTTCTTTAGCATGTCACGTGACAACAATTTTCATTCCAGTGTATTCATCACTCAAATGTGAGTAAAGTTATAAAAGTCACACGAGTTTACGCCAGGTAAACAACAGTCATTTAATTATAACGGAGAAGACAAATTAAATTTTTGAATGTTTTTAATTTGAGGAATTGAGCGGATTGGAGTACAATTTTCTTCTTCACATCTATAGGATATTTAATAAAATGCAATAACTATTATATGATATTTTAAAAAAAAATACAATAACTAGTAAGTAGTTGAGGAAGAAAATGTACCTATATGTTCTCATATATTTTGATCGCTTTATAAAGTGGGGGAAGGGGGTGGGGGCAGAACGAAAATATAGGGAATTGGAAGTTAACAGTGTACCCCTACCAAATGTTAGTTTTATATCTTGCGTAGGATTTTCTTATTCTGGGTAAAAATAGTATTCCATAAAGATACAATGTCAAAGATTACGTGTATGCAAAAATAAGTGTAAAATTTGAATACTTTACAATATTTATTTTTTGTTATTCTACTGAGGGGCCATATGGCACAATATCTTTTGAACGCCCATTGTTGCTCAGGTGAGCGATGTGGCCCCATGGGCCTCTTGTTTCTTTTTATCAAACCCGCACATCTTTAGTAATATGTATAGATCTATCGGAGCAAATTCGAATTGACAGAGCTACCGATCTCAATTTGATTCTCAACATTATTTCACAGTTACCGTAAGTTTACTGTGTATAGCTGATTTTTTATTTTTGCGTAGTTCATTCGAATTTCAGCAGCAGCATCACGTTATATATATATATATATATATATATATATATATATATATATATATATATATATATATATATATATATATGATTTTAGGCATATCAAGTGTCGATCACGTCGTCGAGACAGTCAATTGTTCTAAGTGAAACCGAGTTTTCACGGATAACGTAGTGTCTCTTCTGATATATTTCATTTCTTCAAATAAAATATACAACATGACTATATATGAAATATATCAGAAAGGACAGTAGACAAAGCTCTGCAACAGGATCTACTCGATCACTGCCCTATTATTTTTTTTAAATGTACAGCTTACCTTGCAAGATTGGCACCCGATTAACACCAGTCCACAGTATATAACATACACAGTGCAGTCCATCTTCTGTTTTAACCTGTGACATAAAAATGTGACGTCGGCACGAGACACAGTGCAGTCCATCTTCTGTTTTAACTTGTGACATAAAAATGTGACGTCGGCAGGAGCACGACAAATTCTAAGCCGATTCAGACTTTATTCCGAAATTAATTTAATAGCATTAAAACAATATCGTACGACATAAAATTCTTAACATGTGTTTTGATTGTATTTTATTGATAAGCCTATATTTTTTTAATACTTTTATTTATGCATATTTACTAAAGGTGTTTGTTGTTATATGCATTACTGATATATCTCCTTGGTGTAATCTTGAAAGTAATAAATAATTAAAATTTCAACAATTCACAGCCAATACTTAAGTAAAATACACAACTTGAAAAAAAGTAATCAGGGTTGTTAAAAGAAGTGTTTGGAGTTTCACGTGAATCATTTCATGTGAATTTCACGTGAAAGGTTTTTCACGTTAAAATTGTGTGAAAATCATGAAATCATGAACTTTCACATGAATTTCAGGTGAAATTATTTTATGTGAAACTCAAATGAAAAAAATGCATAAATTTCACACGACTTTTACTTGAAAATCATGTGAAATTTACACAAAGCTTCACGTGAATATTATTTCATGTGAGACACAAATGGATGTGTAGGAGTGTTTTACCATTTTTAAAGATACTGAAATTGTTTAATGACCAGGACAAACTTCTAAAGTAGCGTTTGCCAAACTTATTTCTATTTGCTGTGTGCAATACAATCTTCTAAGTAAAATTAAAATGTTACACACTCCTGCCATTTTTTTTTAAATGATACTTGTTTATAGGTAAATTGACATTATTATCTCTTCAATAACACCTGTTGTGTTTTTCTTTGAAGTGATCAATTTTTTTACTATAAAAAGCTTTACTTACTGGTTCTCCGTCCTCCAAAATTTTCAGTGGAGCAAGGAAAGCGACTGGCACCAAAAACAGAGTGCGATTGGCCAGAAGATTCTTCAGAACGCGTAAACAGTTTCTCCTCGACATTTCAATCCGTCTCTGTCGAGCTCATGATACATTTAATAGACATGCAATCAGTGACCCTTAAATGAGCCCTTAAGCGGAGCGTGACCGCACAGACTTCTACTGAATGTTGATATTCATCTGTCATTTTTGCCACCTAAATCGATGTTCATTGACATATCATATTCGCTGTGGTACTTTATGTTGTGAGATAAATCCTGTTGTTGACGGTTTTAGCTTAAAGGCTTTTATTCAACACCCGTGAAGGCAATATTTGCTGTTTATCGTAAATGCGATATTCCATTAGAACATTTTTCTTTTACTATATGACATTCTTTGATTTCTGCATCAACAAATAATTGATACACGCTCCAATAACAAGAGAACAGCATATTTTGTATCATAAGGACGTATTTCAATTATAGGATATTTTAAACTACATGTACATACCCATGATTGAAATACCTATGTTGAACCATTCATCAATTAAATTTGATTTTGTTGGCTATAAAATATTTACATTTTATATTTTAAAACAGAAAACATAAGACATGTTCTTTCATCTGCAGTGATTTTCTCATCATAGATGTTTAAAAAAATGAAAGTATGGTTTTGCTTGAAGCAGATTTTTGTAAGAAATTATTTTACTTTATGTTATCATAGTTCAAAAGTTCAAGTTAAGAATATGTTATCCATATATGGAACAAGTCCTTATTATTATCCTTAGTTTCATGTTTGAAGCCGATCTGTCAATGTATATTCAGTAAATGGCTGAGAATGGTTTTTTCTCTAAATTGACCTTGAAATAAAAAAAAATAAGTCAACATCAAAATGTTGGTAAGATTGAAGTAGGTTATATACAATTTTTCGGTCGTCTAAAGTCGATTAAAATCTATATAATTAAGAAGTCTCATGTTATGGTATTGAAAATATTTTTTCAGAAAACACTTGACCTTGAAACACAAAATAGGTCAAGGAAAATATTGATATAAATAGATCATGGTCAGAAAGTTAGGCAAGGGCAGTTTTTAATTAGATCATCTAGTTTTAAGTATTTAAGTCAGTTATATGGTCTGGAAAAAAAATGATTTTTTGTCTTATTTTGACCTTGAGTAAAAAAAATGGTCAAAGTCTTACATTTAACATCAGTACGTCTCAGTGTAATAATATTGTTCTTTGTTTATAGATTTAAGTCCTTTTGTCCAAAGTATATTTAGGAATTGGCTGATAATGTATTTTATTTCTATTTTAACCTTGAAATAAAAAATAAGGTCAAGGTTTAAAATCTCGGCCTTCTCATGCTTAAACATTTAAGCTTACCAAATATGTGATAAGAGCAAATAATATAAGTGACAAACGCTTCGACCTGTGTCTTTTATTTTATTTTATTTTAATATTTACATTTCAATTAAACTTTGCATTATTATAAAGGAAAGCAAATTATAAATGTTCCGAAATACGAATATTTATGTATACATGTACACACATGTAAAATATATCTGTTAATTTAGAATATGAAATCAAAGTGCATTTTCATTACATGAATTCTGTCTATGTGTTTAATTCTTTTACATGATCGCGAGTGAAAACGAAATTACAATTGTTTAAACAAAATCATTAACTATGTATTTCAAGGCATAACTTTTTTATCGGGTTGTAATCTCAGGTAAAAGGCGTGGATTAATGTTTATAGGTGCAAATACCAAAAGTTTGTGTGTACTCGCAGTCGCAAATGCTCCTTATCCCTGTATACAGAAAGCATTTGTGTATAAAAAGGGAATAAACAATTAATCAAACATTGGTAAAAATTAAAATATCTAATTGTTCTTTAAGTCTATGTGAGACTCTGTTATTTAAATGAACTTAGAATCTGTTTCTTCTGTTAGCATACATTTATGTAAAGAAAAAAATGTGACTGTTTATGTATATTATTGGAGTGAAACGAAAGACGCCATTAAATATCAATAGAAATAAGACGACGTTTTATCAAAATATTCATATTCAATTGAAAGTAAAGTCTAACGTTTTATTAGGTTTTAATATTGTCTACGAACCAGGTGAATTTCTAACTGGGTCGCAGATAAAAAAAATCTTTTCTAAAAATTAAATGATACAGCAAAAAGGTTGAGTTGACACGAATATAAGGTCATCTTTTCAATATCCGTTGCAAGCAAACCGGAACCGAAAAGTGCATGGAAGTAATTTAAACTGAAAATATTGGCAGAATTCTTAAATGCTTTGAGAATTGCTTAAATTTGAGTATTTTGACTATTGAGTTATGCCTGAGAAAAGAAATAACATATATAAAGATTTTTAATAATATTTCTTAATGTACTGATTTGTCTCATCAAATCAGGTTAATATCACGAATATAATATATATATATATATATATATATATATATATATATATATATATATATATATGCTGTCACCTCCATAATTTGACGAAGTTTTCAAATGAAAACAATTAAGTGGAGGTACTGATTATAATATCAGAACTTTCATTAAAATATTCAATTTTTATAATATATAGCCCTTTTGTTTTTTGGTGTGTTTTTTTTCAGTTAAATAAAAGAATTATGTTATCGATGAGAAAATGTCAGTACATTTTATTCAAGCAAGAACTTCAATAACTTTATCTTTCACACAACGCATATCCTTAACTTGATCATCACAAGTCAAGAATAGTACCACTTTCACACAGCGACTCCTTGATAGTAGTAACTACGCTAATCTTGAGCATGTACAGAAAACAATTCCTATAATGTTATGAAATGTTGTCAACCCTAAGTTAGTTCAATATAAAATGCCATTAGCTAACAGAAAAGATATTCAAAGACAATTAGATAATGTTGAAAAATAAGGTGGTTTCGTGACATTCAAATAATGATAGTGGCATTGTGTTAAACATCACAACTTATGATTTTTTGATTATGTAACACACTATCTGGGTATATAATGTTTGTGCTGCAAACAATGCTGACCTCTTTAGACGATTTCAGTATGTTCCGTTTGATAGTTGTTTAAATGAAGCAAAGAAATGTCAAATTAAATGACTGCACTAAGACAAAACATTACATATCATTTAAAAAAAAAAAAATAAACATTCATTAAATGTTTAAATCCAATTTTTTTATACCATTTATTTTACTTATTCCTTATTTTATGCGAGTACGTACATGTACTTTCGCAATTTCGATGTGTTGTATCAAATCGCGAAAATATAAAATCGCGAGCATCACTTCTTTGTTAGAATTTCATAGTTCTAGTTGTCTGGAAAAAAACCCAGAAAGTTTAACCTCTGCGAGAGTTTTCTACTTGCCATATTATGCGGATCTTAATTCCTCTATAGTTCAACTTGTCTGTAAAAAAAAAATCCCGGAAATTTTAACCTCTGCGAGAGTTTTCTACTTGCTATATTACGCGGATCTTAATTCCTCGCGTGTTATAAGGAATCTACAGTACTTGACAATTTTACACAATTTTACAAATGAATAATTTAATGTAATGGAAGAGAAAAATAAATGTAAAGTGATGTTTTATAATGATAATGAATGTTTAATGATTAACATTCATTTTACTATTTTAATGAAATGTAATGTAATGTAACTTATAACTATAATGTATAATGGGGCCATCCTTCTGTGGAAGGTGGTCCAAATATAGGCCGTGGCCTCTCTCGCCAACAATAAACTAAAATATTACTTTATTTACTTGTCGTTGTCTTTAATAATAAGAAGGAAGGGTTGTTTTTTCTTTATGTATTATGATGCATCAAATATAATGTAGGCCATGGACCTAAATACCAAATATCTTGAAAACTGTTGAGATCCCCACCACTTCACCATATATATAAACCTTGGTTCTAATGTCATTTGATGCATCAAATGAGGTAAAATACATGAGCCCCAGGTGTTGTCTTTAAACAACCCCACCCACCATCCATCTGAAATAGGAAATGATGATATATTTTGATAACATTTTGAGATCCCCAACCCTAAACCATATTTATTCTTGCTCTTTGTGTCATTGCGTCATTGCGCATCAATTGGTTTCTAGGTTAAACCTCCTTGGAGACACCCTGACTTTCTAAAACTGGAAATAATAAAGTATTTTATATTATTCATATGAAGTGTTTGACCCATGTGGGTAATTCCTAGATAATGACGAACCTGCTTTGTTTGGGAGACTTTACAATTGCCCCGAATACTTATTCGGGGGGGGGGGTGGTTATGTGGCATTTTTTTTTGGCAATTTTATAATGAAATTTAAAGAAATTAGATTTTTTGAGGGGGAATCTGCCCCCCCCCCTCCACCGACCCATATCTAGATCTCCATCTTAAATTAATTTTTTTAAAACGTATTGCACATCTATAGGACAGCCCCTATCATATCACAAGTTATTATGTGTATAGTCGTTAAATCATAAGAGTTCTGGAATGTAGATGTTTTTTCGAGTGATAAACGTCAACTGTTTGCTATTGTTTGTCTCCCTGGATGAAATTTTAATTTCTAAAACCTTACTGCACATCTATAGGACAGTCTTTATCATATCTCAAGATATAATGTGTCTATTCATTAATTAAGAGGAGTTATGGAATCTAGGTTTTTATAGGAGTGATAAACGTCAACTGTTTGCTATTATTTGACTCCCTAAATGAAATCTAAATTTATTGCACATCTATAGTAAAGTCCTAATCATATCCTAAGAGATGGTGTAGCTACTCAAAAAGTTGTAAGAGGAGTTATGAGAACCGTACTTCATTGCAAAAAGTCATTTTTGTTGTTGCCTACCGACCCGTGATGAAAAAAATCTGATTACACTTTAAAATGACACCCCCAATCATATTCTACAAGATCATTTGTCTATGCAAAAAAGGAGACGTTTTTAAATCAGATTTTTTATTAAAAACAAGAGGCCCATGGGCCACATCGCTCACCTCAGCAACAACACACATAATAAAATCAGCTTTATGGAGTCATTTACAAAATATCTGATCAATGTTGTATAATAGATCCTGTATAAAAAACAATTCCCCTGATCGCCTTTGTAACAGGATGATTTTACAGTCATATCACATATTGAGCATTGCAGTTCTCGAGAAGATGATCAGACTTAAACAACTGTTTATATATGGATTATAAACCCACATCAAACTGTGAACCCCTTGTGAGGTCTAAGAATTGTCCAGGGGCCAGAGTCTAAACAATTTTGAAGAATCAACATGTCAAAATGCTTGCATATAAGTAAAACCATATATACAATCATTTGAGTTTTTGTGAACAATTTAAATGTTTTCCTTGGTAAAATTGGACCCCCCCCCCCTAATGTGGCCCAACCCTACTCCTGAAGAATATGATTTTGACAAATTTAATCAAGACTATTTGAAGACTGAACTGACTAAAGTTAGAGCTCTTCTAGACAATTTGTGTTTTAGAAGATTTTTCTCTATTTATTCCTATGTAAAAATTTGACACCCCCACTTCCAATTTTGCCCCCACCCTACCCCCAGGGATAATGATTTAAACAATTTGAATCTTCCCTACCTGAGGATATTTACACACAATTTGCAGCTTTTCTGCCCAATCGGTTTCTGAGAAGATTTTTTTAAAGATTGTTTTCTATGTATTCAAATGTAAAAATTTGACCCCCCCCCCCAATTGTGGCCCCACCCTAGCCCAGGGGATCATGATTTGAACAAACTTGAATCAACACTACCTGAGGATGCTTCCACACACGTTACAGCTTTTCTGGCTGATCAATGTCAGAGAATTAGATTTTTAAAGATTTACTCTATATTTTCCTATGTAAAAAATTGACCCCCGCCCCCATTGTGGCCCCACCCTACCCCCGGGGGATCATCATTTGAACAAACCTGAATCTACACTACCTGATGATGCTTCCAAACAAGTTACAGATTTTCTGGTGGAACAGTTTCAGATTAGAAGATTTTTAAAGATTTACTCTGTATATTCCTATGTAAAAATTTGATCCACTGTGGCCCCACCCTACCCCTGGGGATCATCATTTGAATAAACTTCAATCTACATGACCTGAGGATGCTTCCACACAAGTTACAGATTTTCCGGTTGATCAGTTTCAGAGAAGAAGATTTTAAAAGATTTATCTATATATTGCTTTGTAAAAATTTGACATTCCCATTGTAAACCCACCCTACCCCTGGGGATCTCTTTTGAACAAACTTGAATCTACACTACCTGAGGATGCTTCCACACAAGTTTCAGTTTTCCTGGCTGATCAGTTTTAAAGAAGAAGATTTCTATAGATTTACTCTATATATTCCTATGTAAAAATTCGATCCCCCACTGTGGCCCCACCCTACCCCCGGGGGTCATGATTTGAACAAACTTTAATCTAAGCTACCTGAGGATGCTTCCACACAAGTTTCAGCTTTTCTGGTCGAATGGTTTTTTAAAAGAAGATTTTTGAAAAATACCAACGAGTTTTCAATGATTTTTAATTATCTCCCCTTGAAAGAGGGCGTGTCCCTTTATTTTAAGAAACGTGAATCCCCTTATCATGAGGATGCTTTATGCCAAGTTTGGTTGAAATCGGCCCAGTGGTTCTGGAGAAGAAGTCGAAAATGTAAAAAGTTTTCGGACAGACAGACGGACGCCGCAGAAAAAGTGATCAGAAAAGCTCAGGTGAGCTAAAAAGAAGTCATTTTACAGCCACCAAATGACCCCCAGGACAAAATTGAAATTTCTGAAACCTTTTTGTGTATCTATAGGACACAAAAAAAAATACTTCAAGAAATGATTTTTCTATTGTTGAAAATGAAAGGGAGAGTTCGAGGAAGGTTTTTTGTGAAAAAAAACGTCATTTTTTACCAGCCCCAGAGGACTACCAGAAATTTTGAAACCTTTTTACAAAACAACATGACACCCCAAATCAAACTCTAGGATTTAATCTGCTGGTGTATAAGATGTAAGAGCAGTTTGAAAAAGTAAAACGTGACAGACGGACGGAGGGAACAGTTTAACAGCAATATACCCGAACTTTAGAAAGTCCGGGTATAAATACACAATCTGATCAACATAAGAAAACACAGCGACATTGTACATATCAATAAATTATATTAAAAAGAGAAAATGCCTTTATATAACATGAACTTGTATCAAAATTGTTTTCAGTATTTTCTTTTAAATGACCCCAAGTGAAGACAAAGTCTTAATTGTGTTTAAGATACAAAATCATAAATATGTAGTTCAAGGCATAACTTTTTAGCGAGTTGTAAATATCGGGTAAAAGGCTAGAACAATTGTTTATAGGTGAGAGTTCCCTCAGAGGTTGCAGTGTAGTTGCAGTCTAAAATGCCATTAATACCCATATACATAAAGCATTAATTGAAAAAAAGGAATAAACAATTTGTCAAACATTAGTTTAAATTAAAGACAGCTAATTGTTCAGTTAGTCTATGTAAAAAAACTATGTTTAAGTAAAAATATAAATATGACTGTGTTTGTAAACTGTTTATGAAGATTGTCGGAGTAAAACGAAAGACGCCATTATCATTTAATCAAAATTGTCACATTCACTTAAAAGTGAACGGTAATGCGACAATGTGTTTTAATATTTTCTACGAACCAGCTGATTTTCTAATCAAAGATAAACAGCTTTTTTGAGAGGTCAATGACACGGCAAAACATTTTGGGTTGACACTTATATAATGTCATGTTTTTAATATTTGTTGCAATCAAACCGGAACGAAAAAGTACATTGAAGTAATTCAAATTGTTAATATTGACATAATTCTAAATTGCTTTGAAAATCGCTTAAATTTGAGTATGTTGACTATTGAGTTATGTCCGAGAAGAAATATATATATATATATATATTTAAATAGTATCTGGCATTGCACTGTTTTTTCCTCATTAAATTATATTAATATCACGAAAATATGCTGCCACATCCATAATTCGACGTAATTTCAAATGAAAACAATGATACTGTAGTGTCCCGGAATTATTATTTCCAGATTTGTTGGGTTTTCACCTTACTTTTATCATCGGGCAGTTACCTTGGATCTGACAACTTTGGTTTACGATATACAAATAAATAAATATATATATATATATATATATATATATATATATATATATATATATATATATATATTTATATATATATATATATATATATATATATATACTAACGTTTTAAAATGACGTACAATTTTATACCACTACAGATTGGCAGTAAACCTTATACATTAATTTGTTAACCATGAACAGACTTTACCTCTGTATGAATACATGTAAATGATTTATGCATAAAAACGGTGGGAGGGGGGTTATTTTTTAATTTTTTTGGGGAGGGGGGGGGGCAGGGGGGGGGGGCAGGGAGTGACAGTATTTTATCTGAAATTCTTATTTGGGACAGTGATAAAAGTAATAAGAGAGATTTGACATAAAGAACAAAAAGTAGAAAAGAAATACGACGCACTATATACACCAACTCCCTAATTTGAAATAAAATAAAAAGTATGTATTTTTTTAACAGTCAACTGCAACAAAAATAATATAAAGTGCAGGTACATGAAGTATTGTATCGTATAAATGCATAGAGTGTTAATTCCCGCGCTTGCGCGGGTTATCATCTAGTATGTATAATAATAAACATTGCAGTTGTTTTCCCAGTCAATTAAGCCAAATTATATTTTTTTAAAAATGTGTACAACATTTTTCAACAAAACAAACGACATTAAAGGGCATCGCGTTATTACGCCTTATGTTAAAATTCACCTCTAACGTCGAGACGGTTATAGTTTTATTGCGACTTTTATATTGCTATAATTTTTTTTTTAATATTTCTAACTTTGACAGGAGTACGAATCTGATGGTATAAATAGGAGAAAGTTTGTAACTTTTAAATAAAAATGGTTTGTATGGAAAATTATTTGATACGGTAATAAAAAAATTGGACCAAGCATCTTTAAAAAAAAATACTATGACTGCATATGTAAACTGTTTATGTAGATTGTTGGAGTGGAACGAAAGACGCCATTCTCAATAAAAAACAGACCACATTTAATCATAATTGTCACATTCAGTTTAAAGTAAAGGATAATGCTACAATGGGTTTTTATATTTTCTACGAACCAGGTGATTTCTAACCGAACCACAAATAAAAAGCTTTTCTAAGAAATAAATGACACGGCAAAAAATGTTGGGTCACACTAATATAATGTCATCTTTTCGCTATATTTTGCAATCAAACCGGAACGGAAAAGTACATTGAAGTAATACAAATTGAGAATATTGACAGAAATCTAAATTGCTTTGAAATGTCTTAAATTTGAGTATGATGACCATTAAGTTATGTCTGAGAAGAAATATAATATACAAAGATTTTTGTTTTAAAAAGTACATGTATCTGGTATTGCACTGATTTTTTTTTCCATTAAATTATATTAATATCACAAATATATACTGTCACGCCTATAATTCGACGTATTTGTCAAATGAAAACAATGATACCCTGTCCCCAATTTTGTTTCTACCAGTCTTCGCTTGATATTTTGGTAATGTTCTGAATGGAGAAAAGATGTAAACATTTCCAATTATAAATCTCCATAAGAAATTTGTTTTCGTTCCTGTGAACTTTTAGGAAAGAAAAATGATAAATTGTCAATGAAGATATTTTGGATATTTTTCTTTTATCGATTTCAACAGCATTTCTTTCAAAGGTATGTGTATTTGTATTAAAAATCAAGAATTTTCATTAATATCATCTTTCACACAATGCATACCATTAACTTAAAGTCAAGAATAGTACCACTTTCACACAGCGACTCCTTGATAGTAGTAACTACGCTAATCTTGAGCATGTACATAAACCAATTCCTATAATGTTATGAAATGTTGTGAACCCTAAGTTAGTTCAATATAAAATGAACAAATGAACAAAAAAGATATTCAAAGACAATTAGATAATGTTGAAAAATAAGGTGGTTTCGTGACATTGAAATAATGAAGATAATGGCATTGTGTCAAACATCACAACTTATGATTTGTTGATAATGTAACACACTATCTGGGTGTATAATGTTTGTGCTGCAAACAAATACTGACCTCTTTAGACGATTCAAGTATGTTCCGTTTGATAAGTTTTTAAATGTGGCAAAGAAATGTCAAATAAAATGACTGCACTATGACAAAACATTACATATCACTTAAAGGAAAAAAAATAAACATTCATTAAATGTATAAATCCAAATTTTTTAGACCATTTATTTTACTTATTCCTTATTTTACGCGAGTACGTACACGTACTTCCGCAATTCCGATGTGTTGTATCAATTCGAAAATACAAAAACGGGAGTATCATTGTTTTGTTATATATAGTTCAAGTTGTCTGAAGAAACCCCGGAAATTTTAACCTCTGCGAGAGTTTTCTACTTTCTATATTACGCGGATCTTAATTCCTCGCGTGTAATAAGGAATCTACAGTACTTGACAATTTTACTCAGTTCTGAAGAAAGACACTTAAATGTGACTGAATCTACTTATGAAAACAACCAAAAATATACAAAAACATCACCAAAAATATATCTCGGACACCAATCCCCTACCCCCTGCAAGCACATTCACAGGTATTACTCTGACCCCCCCCCCCCCCTCCCCACACACAAACACCTCATGGATAAAAAAAAACATTACAACGAAAGCCTGTACATGAAGTTGCAACAAGCAAGATTGTAAACAGTGCGAAATAAATGACATAATTATATTGCGCAATAATTTCAGAACAGAAAATATAATTACTGATTTTAGGTGGTATAAGACACATGTCGATATTAATGTGGATAAAGGTACGATATGATCAAAATTCTTTCATGTTGATGTTTTAGAATTTTAAAATTTTACAATACATGTATCATAAAATATTTTTTTTTAATTTTTAAAAACTTAGGTAAAAATAGAAAAGCCCGAGCAGTGAGGAGCGGTGCGGATCAGAAACCCTGGCTATTGAATATGCTTACAAACACGCATTTAACGCTCTAACCCATTGCGCTGAATGGGTTAGGGGTGAAATATTATATTTATACTTTATTTTTTTTTCAATAGGGAGTACATCACAATACGCAGGTGTCCTGTACCACATTTAACACTGAAATGAGTGCTTTACAATGTTATTACCCAATATAGGTTATATATAGCATAATACCTGTAGTAGCACAATATTATGAGCCACCGGAATAGGTATTACTTTCACTTTCTAAATAGGTGATCTCCCTTTGCCAGTATACTGTATCAACATCTTTTAATATTTAAAAAAGTTTATCATCATTACATATTTTATCGCATTTGTACAGTTTCTGTCATTTTAATTGCGAAAGTTTTTTTTTATTTGTCAGATTTACGCTATTGAGTTGACCCCACATTGACCCTGTGACATTTTGTATTAAATTTGTGTATTACATGGTAATACGTGTAGAGACTTATCATGTTTATATAAGTTAAAATAAGACAGACGGGGTCTTTTTTTCTTAATGTATGATGATGCATTAAATATAATGTAGGCCATGAACCTATGGTATTTTTTTGACCCCACGAAACAGGAAAATACCAAATATCTTGATAACTGTTGAGATCCCCACCACTACACCACCTGACTTTCTAGAACTGGAAATAATAAAGTATTTTATATTAGTCATATGAAGTGTTTGACCAATGTGGGTAATTCCTAGCCTAATGACGAACCTGCTTTGTTTGGGAGACTTTACAATTGCCCCGAGTACATATAACATTTTGTTTATCTTTAAAAATTAATCAAAGTACTAAAATTACTGGAAAGCGCTAAGCCTGGAAGAAAGTGTTAAAAATATATCGATTGATATGAAAATACATGTAAAGTATCATATTTGAGTCGGGATTTATTACATATATTTACTGTAGTATTTCAAGTAACTCGACAGTCATACCTTTTATAAATTATATTCAGATAATTGGTTTTGGGTAATTATCAAATTACAGATCAATGCAAATTGATAGAAAAATATTGCATACAGAAAACGAAGCCTAAAATAAAATAAATAAAAAGCAGCACAAATTATCGTGGAAAAGGTGTTAATCGAAAAATGTTGTATAAAAAATTCTGCATTTTTATATAAAACATGGTGTTCATTACTGAAACACATTACATATAGCTCGAAATATTATGGATAAATGTGGGTATTGTGCCCCATGCCGATAATGTATTTTAATTAATTCACCATTACCAAATAATAGGTGATTGCATTCTTTGAAAGGGTTTAGGCGACATTTTTTTTTACAATAATTAACACTTTTAATAAAATACGGAAAGCAATTTAGTGTCTACTGACACTTAATTTTTTCCGCCCGGATAGAATAAGCAATAATCATAGTTTATATATTTGAAACGTTTGGTACGGCGGGCGAGAAATTTCAAGACTATACCGTTTAAAAACACTCAAAACCTATTCATATCGTAGAATTATTCCAATTATTACTTAACACCTAAAACACAACTCAATGCATATAACATCCATTTTTTTCTTCAAAATTCGAAAGAAATCATCATGGTATGTTTTGGAGCACCCGTTTCCGATATATAATAATGATATTAAAATGAAACTTATTGCCAATATAATACAGGTAGAATAAATGTATATATGCATGCATGATAACTTGAGGATATTAATTAAGTTCTCCCTACTGCATAGTTATGAGTTTTCCAGAGTATGACTTCTCCAGCATCCGCCAGTAGGTGGCGGTATTTCGGAAACGCGAAAACGAAAGTGGAAGTAGATTTAGAAATCTGGCGACAAAAAAGCGCTGCAGCTATGCTTAGCGCTTTAAAAAGCAATTTTCAAAATCTTAATGTGCACCTAGAGAACAATACCTTTCAAGAAATGATTTATAATGTGATACTTTACATCTTTGTAAGAATGAAAGAAAGCTCTGAACCTTTCGGACCAGGTTTGATTTTGGTTGTGGAGGATAAACATTTCATTTTAATCATTTATTGTTATTAATTTTAATTTGGATATTAGTTATTGATCCCACGGTAGAAAATAAGACTTTTAATCATATCTCTATAGATCATTTGTCAATTATGCAACAAGGTGTGATGTGATTTTTGTTAAATACTTTTAACCAGTTTATAAAACTTTTTAGACCCAAAACGTCTTTTATTTACAGTGTATGGAGGGATACATGCGCGGATCCATAAATACTTTTCAAGGGGGGGGGGGGGGGCGACAGATATCTAAGTTTGCCCCGGGGGGGGGGGGGGTTATGAGGCTTTTTTTGGCAATTTTATAATGTAATTTAAAGAAATTTGATTTTTGGAGGGAGGATCTGCCCCCCCCCCCCCCCCGACCCCTTATGTAGATCTCCATCTTAAATTTATTTTTTTATTTTTTCAAAACGTATTGCACATCCATAGGACAGCCCCTATCATATCCCAAGATATGATGTGTATATTCGTTTAATCATAAGAGTTCTGGAATGTAGATGTTTTTTCGAGTGATAAACGTCAACTGTTTGCCATTGTTTGTCTCCCTGGATGAAATTTTAATTTCTAAAACCTTACTGCACATCTATAGGACAGTCCCTATCATATCTCAAGATATAATGTGTCTATTCATTAATTACTAAGAGGAGTTTCGGGATCTAGGTTTTTTTAGGAGTGATAAACGTCAACTGTTTGTTATTATTTGACTCCCTAGATGAAATCTAAATTTCTAAAACCTTATTGCACATTTATAGGACAGCCCTAAAAATGTCCCAAGAGATAGCGTAGCTACTCCAAAAGTTGCTGATTACACTTCAAAATGAAACCCCCAATTATATTCTAAAAGTACTTTTTTTCTACTACAAAAAAGTATAACTTTTTTAAATCAGAATTTTTATTAAAAAGGAAGTAATTTTACAGCCACCAAATGACCCCCAGGACAAAATTGAAATTTCCGAAACCTTTTTCTGCATCTATGGAACGCCAAAAAACATATTTCAAGAGATAATTTTTCTATTAATGAAAATGAAGGGAGGGTTCGAGGAAGAAGTTTTTTGTGAAAAAACGTCATTTTTTTACCAGCCCCAGAGGACTACCAGAGAATTTTTGAAACCTTTTTGCAAAACAACATGACACCCCAAATCAAACTTGCTGGTGTATAAGATGTAAGAGCAGTTTGAAACAGTAAAACGTGACAGACGGACGGAGGGAACAGGGTAACAGCAATATACCCGAACTTTCTTTAGAAAGCCCGGGTATAAATACACAATCTAATCAACATAAGAAAACACAGCGACATTGTATATATCAATAAATAATGAAAAAAAAGAAAATGTCTTTATATAACATGAACTTGTATGAAAATTGTTTTCAGTATTTTTTTTAAATAACCCCAAGTGAAGACGAAGTCTTAATTGTGTTTAAGATACAAAATCATAAAATATGTAGTTAAAGGCATAACTTTTTAGCGAGTTGTAAATCTCGGTTAAAAGGCTAGAACAATTGTTTATAGGTGAGATTTCCCTCAGAGGTTGCAGTGTAGTTGCAGTCCAAAATGCCATTAATAACTATATACATAAAGCATTGTTGTATAAAAAAAGAATAAACAATTTGTCAAACATAAGTTAAATTAAGGACAGCTAATTGTTAAGTTAGTCTATGTAAAACTTTCTTATTTAAAAAAAACTTATTCCGTTTAATTAAAAATATAAATATGACTGTTTTTGTAAGCTATCTATGTAGACGTAAGACGCCATTATCAATTAATCAAAATTGTCACATTCACTCAAAAGTGAAGGGTAAACCTACAATGGGTTTAAATAATATCTACGAACCAGCTTGTTTTCTAACCGGATAACAGATAAACAGCTTTTTGAGAGGTCAATGACACGGCAAAAAAATTTGGGTTGACACTTATATAATGTCATGTTTTCAATATTTGTTGCAATCAAACCGGAACGGAAAAGTACATTGGAGAAATTCAAATTGAAAATATTGACAGAATTCTAAATTGCTTTGAAAATAGCTTAAATTTGAGTATGTTGACTATTTAGTAATGTCTGAGAAGAAATATAATTTTGGGTTTTTTTTTAAATAGTACCTGGCATTGCACCTCATTAAATTATATAAATAGCACGAAAATATACTGTCACATCCATAATTTGACGTAATTTTTAAATGAAAACAATGAAACCCTGTCCATAGTATTTGCTTCCACCACTTTTCGCTTTATATTTCGATAATGTTTCGAATAGCTAGAAGATGTAAACATTTCCCATTATAAATTTCAGTAAGAAATTTGTTTCGTCCCTGCAATTTTTAGTGAGTGAAAAAAATAATTTGTCAATGAAGACATCTTGGATATTTTCCTTTTATCGATTTCAACAGCATTTCTTTCACAGGTATGTGTATTTTATTAAAAAATCAACATTAATTGATGGAAGCAATAACTTACTACAAGTTTAAATTCTGTATTTTTTCAATTTTTTATTCAAGAAAAGTACTGATGATAATATCAAAAATACGTAAGGGAATCTTTATTAATATTATCTTTCACACGATGCATATCCTTAACGTGATCACCACAAGTCAAGAATAGTACCACTTTCACACAGCGACTCCTTGATAGTAGTAACTACGCTAATCTTGAGCATGTACAAACGACAATTCCTAGATTGAACTGTTGTCAGCCCTAAGTAACTTCATCGAAAATTTCGTTAGATAACAAAAAACAAGATATTCAAAGAGAATTATATAATGTTAAAAAAATAAGGATATTTCGTTACATTAAAATATTGAAGAAAGTTGCATTGTGTAAAACATCACAACTTATGATTTGTTGATAATGTAACACACTATCTGGATGTATAATGTTTGTGCAACAAACAATACTGACCTCTTTAGCACTTTTAGTATGTTCCGTTTGAGAAATATTAAAAGAAATCAAAGGATTGATAAGTCAATTAAAATGAGTGCACCAAGAAAAAACAATAACATGTCCTTTAGAGAAAAAAAAAAAAACTTTCATTAAATGTATAAACCCAAATCTTTTATAACTATCTATTTTCGCAATTGACAAATTACAAACTCAAAAATCGGGTATTTAACAATGATACCGTGATCTAACAATGAAGTTATTTTAAGGTTATTTACATCTGGTCCATGCTCATTAGAGATACTTACAATTCAAAGTTACCTAATATGTACAGTGTACATGTTTGTAGCAAAATGGTTGAACAGTGAAAATATGAATGTGACAATAATGTTCTGAATAAAATTCTAATTAGAATAATTTAAGCTTTGCGAACAGATTGTGGGCTCTTTCATGTTTCATAACAAATTATTGTGTTGATGAATAGATAAATGAAGAGCAATGCAAAGTAAGGATTTACTATTCGAATTTTGCTGTAAAAATATTTTTTCCTTAATTTATGTTTACGTGTATGTACAAAATAAAGTTACACATTTGTTGTACTAAAACAGAAATAGGAGATTTGAAATGAGAAAATAAATAAATTAAAAACTTTTTTAGTATGTATTTATTATATAGTTCAGCATCTGTTGTCATTACAATGCTGTCTGTGAAGAAACTTGTTTGTAATTTTGCGTCAGAAACAGGTGAAGTGTATATTGTAAATTACTTTTTTACTAACTCTCGTACGTTTATGAAAACACATCTTTGGTGTTGAATGATTTTGATTGGCGAACACTCCGTCCACGTGATTTTGATTATGATTTGATTGAAAAACAGTTGCTTTATAAAAGATGACATGAACTAGTCATAAATTAGTTTGATTCAGATTTCGACTGATTGCCAGCCAATATGTTGTTCTCATATTTGATGACGGTAATATATGTTGTTTTCTTTTTTAAATTATATTATTATCATCGAATTATGTCTATAAGCGTGAATTGCTTTCTATTGATTTCATTTTGCTTAAAAGTTCTCTATATTGAATATCTTATATTTATGTATGTTTGTTACATCTTATTTAAGGAACGTAACATTCAATGTCCTTGGTATTTTTTAAGAAAAAAATATATACCCTATTGAATCCTAAACATTATTGTTAATTCAACTTATTTGTTAATTAGAAGGACAACCTTTTAATAATATATCACTAAAATATTGTTTTTTGATGACATATCCGTAGATCAAAATATATTTTAGACGTAAGTTTTAAAACCATGCTAGAATGTTTTTTTGATGGTTTTACATTGCAATGTTAAAATTATCAAATCGTTTAACTGGTTTTATCCGATACGGTGTTTCATGATTCTTAAGATACAAATTATCATGTACTATTCGTGTTTTAAGCGTAAATATCTGAGTTCAAGATAATAAGTATTAATCATGAGATAAATGGAATGAATTAGAAAATTCTATTCGAATACTTTTGCAGTATTCAAAATAAGTAGAACAAATTTGTTTTCGTCTAATAACTCAGGAAAGAAAGAAGTAATATTGTTAAAAGTACAATAAAAAATATTTGTAAGTCAAATAAAGGTAAAAATAGACATATTTACTAATGTAAAACATAAATGTGAACAAACTATGAAAAAAAGTATTTTTCTCGATAAGCATAAATATCATTCTGAAACTCGGTACTCCTGTTTACTATGTGGCAACCGAGGGCGTTTTTAAATTTATCATCTGTTATCTACAATACGTTCTGCATTGTCAACATTCTGCCCACCAGATTTACTTATTTTTAACATGATTGTTTTAGCCATTTATTATCTTTGGTAAAGGAAAATAACTTTTATTTAAGCTCAAAATTTATTATCCTACATCTTTATAGAGAATTCTCCTTCTCAAGGGGATTTGTTTAGGCAAAAATTGGATCATGAAATCGACCCTTTTCATTATTCGGACCCATTTAAATAATTCTCTGTGAAATATTTTAATAGAAGTTTGACCGAAATTTATTTTATCGGCATTTAAAAGTTAAACTTGCGCAAAATAATGAGAGAACATTGCTCAAATTATATTCGCTAATGCAATAGAGATCACAAGAAGTTGTATATAATAAATTCATCGTTTAGCATTTAATAGAAAATCGCTCAAACTAGCTTTTAATAGTCATTTAAAAAGCGATGTGATCTTTTTTTTTTATTTTTTATCAAAGCCTTTAACCAACATATGGAACATGATTTTTTTAAAAAGCATGGTGTTGCTTGTACTTTAGGTTAGAATATATTTACATCATTTTTAGGTCACCTTAGTAAACTCAGGTGACCTATTGCTATCTGTTTTCGTCCGTCGTCGTGCGTCGTGCGTTAACAATTTACATTTTTAACTTCTTCTTAAAAACTACAAGGCCAATTGTTCCCATTTTTGGTGTGAAGCATCTTTGTGGTGAGAGGAATGTAAATTGTGAAATTGGTGGCTCTACCACCACCAGGGTGCCACAGGTGGGGCAAAATATGCAAAAAACAGCCAAATGTTCAAAAATCTTCTTCTCTACTCCCACACATGTGGGTAGAAAACTGATTGCATGGTTATGATGTCAATGAAGCCCTCTACCAAAATTCTGAAATTCATGGCCCCTGGGTCAGTGGTTCAGGCTCTAGGGTGGGGCCAATATGGCCATATAGTAAAAATGTATTAAATCTTAGAAAATCTTCTTCTCTACTCCCATAGATATTTGTTAAAAACTAAATACATTGTTATGATGTCCATGAAGCTCTCTACCAAAATTGTGAAATTCATGGCCCCTGGGTCAGGGGTTCAAGCTCTAGGGTGGGTCCAATATGGTCATATAGTAAAAATGTATTAAATCTTAGAAAATCTTCTTCTCTACCTCCATATATATTTGTTAAAAACTAAATGCATGGTTATGATGTCCATGAAGCCCTCTACCAAAATTGTGAAATTTATGGTCTCTGGGTCAGGGGTTCAGGCTCTAGGGTGGGGCCAATATGGCTATATTGTAAAAATGTATTAAATCTTAGAAAATCTTCTTCTCTACTCCCATAGATATTTGTTTAAAACTAATGCATGGATATGATGTCCATGAAGCTCTCTACCAAAATTGTGAAATTTATGGTCCCTGGGTCAGGGGTTCAGGCTCTAGGGTGGGGCCAAAATGGCCATGTAGTAAAAATGTATTAAATTTTAGAAAATCTTCTTCTCTACTCCCATATAGATTTGTGAAAAACTAAAGGCCTGGATATGATGTAAATGAAGTCTTCTACCTAAATTGTGAAATTTATGATCCCTCGGACAGGTGTTTAGGCACTAGGGTGGGGCCAATATGGCACAGGAAGGGCCCAAATATCTTGAAAACGGTTAAAATCCCCACCCCTAAACCATATATATTCTTGTTCCTTGTGTTAAGGGCCATAAAATGGTATGTAGGTCATGGGCCTCAGGGGTGGTTTCTGACCCCCCTCAAACAGGAAGAGCCCAAATATCTTGAAAACGGTTAAGAACCCCATCACCAAAACCATATATATTCTTGTTCCTTGTGTCAAGGGGCATCATATGGTATGTAGGTCATGGGCCCTGGGGATGGTCCTGACCCCCTCAAACAGGAAGTGCACAAATAACTTGAAAACGGTTGAGATCCCCACCCCTAAACCATATATATTCTTGTTCCTTGTGTCAAGGGGCATCATATGGTATGTAGGTCATGGAACTTGGGGTGGTCCTGACCCCCCTCAAACAGGTAGTGCCCGAATATCTTGAAAAAAGTTGAGATCCCCACCCCTAAATCATATATATTCTTGTTACTTGTGTCAAGGGGCTTCAAATGGTACGTAGGTCATGGGCCCCAGGGATGGTCCTGACCCCCCTCAAACAGGTAGTGCCCGAATATCTTAAAAACGGTTAATATTCCCACCCCTAAACCATATATATTCTTGTTCCTTGTGTCAAGGGGCATCATATGGTATGTAGGTCATGGACCCCGGGGTTGGTCCTGACCCCCCTCAAACAGGAAGTGCACAAATAACTTGAAAACGGTTGAGATCCCCACCCCTAAACTATATATATTCTTGTTCCTTGTGTCAAGGGGCATCATATGGTATGTAGGTCATGGGCCCTTTGGGTGGTTTATGTTAGTTCACCTGATATATAGTTAAGGAACCCTGGGAACCACATGAAACTTTGCGGGTCATCCCTACTCTATATGATAGCCTTGTTCGTTTGGGAGAGTTTATAATCGCACCGATTATAATTACACCTTGTTTTCCCTTGCTTCTTTCTAATGGAGTTATCTTCCTTTGCTTGTTCATATGTAGTAATTAATCGTTGAATATATTGTAATTATAAAGAAGTTGTATGATCAAAAGAGTTATGCAAGGCTTTTTATCATTTGAAACAAAAACAGTTTTTGAACTTTCAAAATAAACAAATAGACTTGTTAATAGTAAAGTAATAATTGGCTAACTAAAATCACTGATATATAAAGGTAAAATGATTTTGGAATATATATCACAGATGGTGATTCTCAACGAATGTTGAATATTCAAAAACTGGAACAGGAGAAGTGAGTAACTCATGATGGCTTTTATCGATAAAGCTGGGTTTTTTTTCCGTTTGTTTAAATGCCCATAGGGAGAGTTTCTGTCTGCCCCGGGGGGATGGGGGATGGGAGGTTGTTTTAGATAAAACATGAATAATAGCCACCTTGTTATTATTATTAAATTATTTTCTATCAGAGTCTTGCACCTTTACAATATCAGGTCATGCACTCTTTTATGATCTTTTAAGTTTTTCGCTAAAATTATAGGTTTAATAGTCGTTTTTGAAAGATTTCAGGCAGGGAGGTGGTCGTCATTACAAATTAAAAATTTTTCTATTCCAGAATAAAACTTAACTAAATGCATATATGAGACTCCTTGACAAGTTTGTGTATGGGTTATGCTACTCAGGTGACCGTTAAGGCCTTTTGGCCTCTTGTTATTTTTATTTTCGGTTCCCTTTAGTCAACAGTGTTGTATGTCGAGATAAAAATGTCATTAATACATGTACTCTTGACATGCTCTAAATTTCGATACACAGTTGTTTCATTATGGTTCAATCATCATAGTTTTTCTAATTTGACCATCTGACCTTGAAATGAACTTTGAAATGAACTTTAAAAAATTATTTGGTTAATTTATTGAAGCCTTTACAATTCCGATCATTTAATCAGAATTATTTAGTTTAAAAACGTCATGAAAATCTACCTCTTAAATACCTCGGATACCATTAAGTGTATTTTTTTACATAAAGTTTTATAATATTTGAGAATGGAGTATTATATGTATATGTTTGGTCTATAATTGCAATTGTTTTTTATGTTTCAAACATTTGGATTAACTTCATTGAATAAACAAGGCGGGGATCCATGTACCGCCATCATATCAAGAGGTTTAAAATATTTATAGAGAGCAGGGTAAACTATAGATATATTATGAAATATGCTTTTAAAAACACTCAAAGCCTTCTAAAACTAAACAAATATTTGCAAACCGAGTCCCTTATGTATAAACATGTATCGTCCGATGATATTAATATACCCGATACGTTTTAAAAGAACAGGAAAAATGCATGAGGGGACATAAAATAAAGCATTGACATCCAGTCAACTGAAATGTGTCTGAAAGGTAACTTAAAGGCGATTGATTGACACCGTTCTTCCAAACAGTCACCATTCCAAACTATTCCGTAAACATTTATTTCACTGAATGACGGCGTTTCATTTGTGGGGTACAATTTAAATGACATAATAGTAAATAGTTTATTTAAATTTTTCAGTTTTTGCAATTTTAAACATATCATGTGTGATATTGATATTTATTTTTGCTTTTTTTTTTTAATTCAGGTTGTGTTGTTTATATCAACGGCAACTGAAGCCAAACAAAATGGACAGCAGCAGAACAATGGGATAGGTATTTTATAAGCATACCTTATGTGTATTTGTTATACCCTTATTATACCCCTTTGTTAAGGAATGCTATATTGTGGAATTCATTTTGTACCACTCGGACGTCAACGATCTGTTTAATCTCAACTAAGAGCATGCGGCACTAAGGGATTCTCACACTCAGAAGTATTTAAATAGTGCTAGTTGCATTAAAATCTTTTGATCTTTTAAATCGCAAAATAATCTCAAATTTCATGACACATTTGTGAAAAGGACAACCCTTGTGAAAACGGCGCAGTATGTGGATACACACGTGGAGGTTACATTTGTAAGTGTCCTGCTGGCTGGAAAGGTGACGATTGTGATGAGGGTGAGTGATATATATGTTTATTATATGCCAATGATACATGTACATGTATAACAAATAGTGTATACATATTTGCTGGCGGTGAGGATGATAATAATTTCGTTGTCTTTCAAAGAGCAAAAAAAACCTCTTCAAAACTATGCTTATACATGCACCACAGCAGAGAGATGCTAACTCTTAATATATCATTATTGATTGAAACCCTATTGAACGCTTTTAAAAGCGCGGGATTGAGGGTAAGGGTGTTCTTGCACCCGCATCTCTGTCCCTTGGACCCCCACCCCCTTGAAAACAAATCTTGACCCTTGCATGAATGTAGTAAAATTATAATGAAAATAGGAGAAAGGCAGTTCGTTTACTAATAACAGGTACTTGTAATTATTAAACATGATAATAAATCAAAGTTCACAATGTTAGGAATAATAAACCCATATACACATAGATTTTATTTTTTTGTCATATGCACCAAATCAGTATGAAAGTAGTGGGAATTTTCAGAAACCAAATGGCAAGTACAATATCAAAGTCATTATAAAAAAAAAACAAGGGCACCGCTAAGCGGAGCATCCCCTCGCCACATGACTTATTGTATGGGGGAATACGTTATTTAGGAAATTACATGGATTTATATTCACAGTCGTTTATAATCAATAGCAACGACAGGTAAAATGATAGATAATTGAGCAGTAATCGATCGATAAGCGGCCGGACTACGGGAGATAACTCTCACTAATCATATACAGTCGGTTCTTTTCATCGTCGCCGGTTTACAAAATAGCGAGATCCGGATTGCACAACATTTTTCAAACATAAAATGATAGGAATATGTCAAGGGACTGAGTAATTTCGCCGGATTGGACAACTTGCCGGAATGCCCAACATCCGGATTCAACAAGTTTTACTGTCAATGTATTTCTGCAAAATATTTGATAATTTAGCACACTTTATAGTTGGTCCTGAGTTTCAGATTCATGATTGAGAATGATGTACAAGTCTTTGTTGTGTAGCGAGTCGACAATTTCAGCGTAAAATGGAAAAAATAAAATATGTTTAAATATTTAGGTAATTCTTCTATATATCATTGCATGACGCAGTTTTTCTTTTAAATTCTATACATCGATTGTTCATTAACAAGGTCTGTTATAATAGGAGTAGTTAAATTTCAGAGACAATATCAAATAGTTTGGGTTTCCAAAGATAGAAAATTCAAATAATGTAATTAAAATATGCATGATTTAAAAGTATCTTAAAAAGGCAAGAGGATGAAAACTTTTTACTATTAAAAATTCTGATTTTTTGGGTTGTGAAATAATCAGAAGGGGGGGGGGGGGGGTTCGGGGGACCTCCCCTTTCCTCTGAAGGCCATTATGAAAAATATCTTTGTTTCCCCTAACCCGAACCTACATTTTGAAGTTGGGTAGGTAGGTAGGTAAATAATATTTTGTTCTGCCATTACGTAATATAAAATACATTATAAATTTGTAGAGTAATATTTATTGATTGTACAATGTTAAGTTTTGTGTCACCGTTGCTCGACTTTGTGTTTTAGAGAGGGTTTGCATAGACTTTGCCTGTTGCCCAAAACATTTTATTATTCAATAAAATATGTTTAAAGAAATATTAACCCAAATTTGAAACATAAAGCCAGGGAAGAAAAAATATATAGAAACAATTTTTTTGTAAATTTACTTTTACTTATAGTCATTACCAAAACCAACTCTCTTGTTTCTGTCGATTTAAAATTTGACGAATTCCTAAGAGAACTGTTTAAAATTTTCACAACATGAAGTCTTTCATTTCACAAGTACCAACCTAATTTTTGAGAGAATTATTTCTCTCTAACAGATTCGCTAATAAAACAAATAACAATGTATTAAAATGCTGATTAAATTATTCTCAACATGTATGATTTCTTTTTTTTTTATTCTTTTACTTTTTCTCATTGATTTTTGTTACTTCTGAAAAAAAATGTAAAAAAAAATCTTTATTTTGGTATGAAATTAATTTTAACAGGTATAATTTTTAGAAGGTACATGTTAATATGATACCTTGGTTCTATAGTTGTTTCCAAAAAAGAAAATACGACGTAGCACGCATTACCTTACAAATCTAGAAATACATGCAATGTACTACGAATGACGGAAGTACAAAAGCCAAACTTACATTGAGCGGATTATAAATTACTAATAACCGAAACACGAAAATTCTTTCAGATGACGATTTACAAATGGTATGGTAATATACAACTTTCGAAGACTCAAAAACAGAGTTAAAATTATCATTTTTACATTTAACGAATAACACATTTAGAAAAACATATCACATAGATAGAATATTGATCCCTTTGACCTTCCATATAAATTGAGGAGGCGGAGAAGGTGAGTGAAATAGCTGATTTTCATGGGGTTCAAAAAGCTGCTATTTCCAGTGTCAGTAAAATTATTTGCGATGCCTAGTTTAATGCTAGATAGTAAACTAGAGTTTTCAGACTTGACATTTTACGTTGTGACTTTGATAACTGTACAGGAACTCCGAAAGGAACTGAATTGCTGCCGATAAAAAAAAATGTTGACTTTTCACCATTGGTAAATGACATGTAAACTATTTCACACTAAACGTTATCTGGATTAAAATAAGCATATTATATAGCAATATATACATAAGCTTAATAAACATGTATACAGAAGCTTAATAAACATGTTATTAACATTTTGTTTTGGCAGATATAGACGAATGCGTTAATTCACCTTGTGGGTTAGGTTCCTGCACGAACACGGATGGTTCATACCAGTGAACATGTCCAACCGGATTAACGGGCACTTACTGTGAACAGGGTAAGTTATGTGTAATATACTTAGATAACATTATTTTATTTATGTTAAAGTATGGCTACATGTAATGATGATAATAAACATTTAATTGTATAGTTTCGGAAAACACATTTATTTGACGTAACATCTCAATAAGTGACGTTATTTATATTCAGTATTTAAAAAATTGTATTTTTTAATTTTGAACAATACAAACTTTAAAAGAATGTACATGTGAGATTGTGTTCTACGCCGCTAAATCAATTCAACAATTTAAAAAGAGTTAGCCATAATACATTTTTTTGTAATTCCCTTTTTACCTTTGTGCATGCCATATTTGACGGATAAGCCATGTTCATCTCAACAGAGCATCATTTCTAACTGATATATTTTAGATGTTATATGTGAATTCATTTTTTAATAAATTGCTTATGTAAAAAATGTATAAATTAAGATAAAATGTCGGGTAATTTCCTGTTTCAATCGCTTTTTTGCCAAATAATTTACCATTCATTTGTACATGACAAAAATGACAACAAACCGTCAACCATATCAAAAATGCAGAAAACGGAATACAAATTCAAAACAGAGCAACACGGACCTCCAAGATAGAGGTAGGATCAGGTGCCATGGAAGAGTGAGCACCCTCTGCTGACCGGTCAGACCCGCCGTGTGCTCTTTGACGAAATCGGGAAAAGACTGAAAAGTCCCTAGACAATTATGTGATTAATTATGGTCTACATGTAACAATTAGTATAAAAAAACGTCACTCAGCATGCGACCCAGTGGAAGATTGTATTTGCTTACAAGGTCGTTGTACATGTGTTAAGCAAGATTATTTTTATATTAAGATCTTTTTTAAAAGACAAAGTTATTTGCTTTTTATGCGATAAAGTATATCGAATGTTTCCATATTCCAACCAACATTTTTATGTAAAAATTGATTTCTGATTAATGTTACATATATGTAAAATTAATGTACCGGTATATCAGAGGGTCGCAACAAGGTTATAAAAGTCATCGCGACAATTATCGGCTTCACGGTATAACCTCCAGTAGATTTAGACTATCATCCCTATCAAAATATCATATTTTTTTTCATGAAACAAATCATATCTTACTTTATGCAATTTTTATCTTACATAACAATAAGTCATCTACAATAACAAACATGCCAGCAGAGAAAAGCATATAACATTTATAAATGAAAAAAAAATACGATAGGACAAAAAAGGTATCTAAAACAGAATAATCATCTAAAATGTTCTATCTGTATTTAAAGATGTTGATGAATGCAAGGGAAATCCATGCAAGAACGGAGCCTTATGTACAAACACACCTGGATCGTTTACCTGTACATGTAATCCGGGATGGACAGGTTCTCTCTGTGATGAAGGTGCGTGAAAATGAGCTTGAACTGAAAAAGTTTTTTCTCAAATGTAAACTTTTTAAATATGTTACTGAATGATCGACCATGATGAAGTGTCAAACTTTTTTTTATAAAATAAACAGTTAATCAATTGTATACGAGTATGTCTTTTAAAAGAAGGTGTGCATAAATAAAAGAGTTATTGTTAAAAGTTTTATTTTTAAGTGTTTAACTCAAGACAGGTTTTGCTATCCCCCCCCCCCAACAGGTACTTTAAAAACAAACCAAAATGGATTGTTGTTGGGTTGGGTTGTTGTTTTTTTTTTTGTTTTTTTTTTATCAATTATATTTTCGTTTTAACTGCAAGCATGTCGATGTTAGTATATGAATTGTAAGCAATCCAAAAAACTTTTTTCTTCTCTTTTTTTATATATATTCGTTTGACGGAAAGCAGTAACAATGTTTTTTGTATGACAATAGCAGTATGTTTAAAAAAAAATATCAGTTTTAAAACAATCTTGTTTTTTTTTTCGCTTTAACCTTTTTCTTTTAAATTATTTCACCTTTAAGATATCAACGAATGTGATACAAATCCAAATCCATGTAAAAACGGAGGTAATTGCAATGACAAAGACGGATCGTTCACCTGTTCGTGTGGTGTCGGATGGACAGGGACGTTGTGTGAAGTCGGTAAGTATTAGTTTCAAAGGAATGGGTTGACGATGCCAATTAAACACTATATTGATCTCGATTAGATGGAGAACTTTGTAAGACTGCAGTTAATCTAATTTTCGAATAATATCAATTCATCACATGTTGTTTCACATGAAATTAATGACATTTTTTCAGTTGGTCTTGAGGGAGTTTATACACGTATATGTTTAATGCATAATAGCATGTACTTGTATACACTGATACTGGACTGGTGTGTTTATTGTTCGTTAATATATATTAATATATATTTTCAATAGTAGTGGCCTTGAAAGGATACGCTATTTATATAATGTTTTATGAACTTATGATTTTTTGTGTTTTTTAATTTTCTTTTTTTGGAGAACATAAGTTTTTTTTTTTCAAATGAAGATTTCAATTTCAAGTTGTTTTTTCTCGGAAAAGAAATTTAAGATGGTGGTTATTATTTGGTTATGATTAGGTGTTTTGATCATAAAAAAGGGCCGATAATTTTTTTTCCAAATACATATTACTCATCAATTCATTTTACATATTTATATAATGTGAAGATTTATTTTCAGTATCAAAATGTCAAATCAACCACTTTAAGGACTGACGATTAATTCTAACCCAAAGTAACGGAGAAATTGAAATGAAACCAGTGAACTAAGATGATAAGGGAAATGTGTCTCAGCACACTTTTTAATATTAAGTAGTCCAACATCCTGTGAATAGGAAGTATGGACATAATTTATGTCTAGTTAATATCGGGAAAGTAAAAAAAAAAATAAATCGCAACATAATTTAACCAATTATTACGGTTCAGATGTCGGCTTAATTTATAGTTATGTCACACAAACAAATTACATTTTTTTAATTAGTGTCATATTCCAGCATTTTTATATTCATTTTTCTGATGTATGAATTATTAATCAGATTAATAAAGAATTTAAAACTTGACACTAGCTAAACAAAATTATAAGTGCAATTATTTTTGTTAGAGGAAATGAAAAGTTTGGAAAAACGGTATTTAAAACACAAATGGGAATTTTCCTGTGAAATTACAGAACGGAATATATAACAATATAAAGTAACTTTATTAAATTGTTTTTTCTTAAAGATATTTAAGTTTATATCAGAATATCTTCCTGTCGAGTTCTACTACACATAAAAATAAATTATCGTAAGGATTTAAAGAAGAAAAAAATTGTAAAACGTTGCCATAACAAAACGGAATGATGGTTCACTATTAGACTTTTACTCTCAACCAATAGTGGGTTTTTCACTTAAATGTTAAATTTAAAGACGAGTGAAACATATTTTTTGTAAATATTTAGAGTAAACCTTTTGTAATCAAGCTACTTTCGTACAAACTTGTTCAGATAAGGTCATTATTGCTTTAATTTGAGCAATTAAAAAAAACCCATTTATTTACCAGAAATAACAGTATAAATACAAAAAAAATGTTTTCAAGTCTATGGTTGAGTCAATTTGTTATTTTTTTAGCAATTGAAACTGTCATCGTGTGTCGGGTAGGACGTATGGAACTGCGTTGCCCATCTGGAGTAATTAGAATCGATAAAGCCCTCTGGGGAAGAACAGAAGGTAGTGATGTTTGTCCTGATCCACAACGATCAACACAGCCACCGTGCTCATCCACAACGTCAGAGGCAGTTGTGAAGGGTAAATGTGACGGGAAGGCAAGATGCAGTATAGCAGTTAATAGCAATGACCTCGGCGGAAATCCATGTCCTGGCACGGCTATGTATCTGAAAGTGAGGTTTACGTGCGATGTAGCATAGCAATGGAACATCTGACACGGGCCAATAATATTGACTCTCTTTAAAAGCAATATAAACTATAATTTCTAGGTCGGAAATGTCAATTGTGACATTGTACTTAACTTAAACATCAAACATGATATGAAAACTTACTTTTGTCATATTTCTGTTGAAAAACTATTAATAGGCCCTCACGTAAGCAAAACTAATTATTGTTGTCTTGTGAAACAATTGGTTAACTATGTATTTATTTCTTCTTATATGATTAAAGGATCGTATTTATCATAAAACAAAGTATCATAAAGCCAGATTGTTATAGCAAAAATAAAAATCTAGAAATTAAGCTTTCATTGCTTTAAAAACCATTGTCAGATTTCAAAAGTAGTTGTAGAAATGATATGCGACTATAGATAAATAATCCAAACAAAATTGTAATCTATTTTTAATAAATAACCTTTGCAGTATGTGTTGTTGTGTTTTTGATTTAAAAAAACCTCAAACATTAGCTCTTCATTAGCATTGTATTATAAATGATTTTATTTACTTAATAATACGACGTAGTAAATGATACTAATTTACATACACAAGCGGTCCCTTATTATTCAAAGAATGATTGAAAAACTAACATTCTTTTGATCATTTAAAATTGAGATTGAAGAAAATGTTTATAGATTAGTTCGTGTTTTATTGCAATGATTGACACATTATTGCTGATTTTGTAGACCTTGTAACAGTTAATTTAGTTCTGGTTTGTGACCAAGTCCTTTCAATGTATGAATAAGTGGATGGACCTGGAACCTTGATACAATAGAAGATATGCATATGAAAATAATAAGCAGATCTGACAAAACTCGTTAATGACATGTGCCATTGTTTATCGCCAAATTCATATGGTTCATGTGAAAACTTGACAACAAAAGTCCCGTTGAAAATCATGCATTTGCTTTATCTTTAGGTTATAGTTCCTTCGAATTGTGTGCAATATGCCGCCACAGGTGGCTCATGTAAATACGGGTAACATTATGAAATACTTAGCAAGTTCACGGAATGTACTTGGGTGGGAAAGGGATTCCATACATCAAAGTTTAATCGCATGCAAATCAAATAAAACTTCCGAAATTTATTTGTTAGCTTTTTTACAAGAGGTCACATTTCACAACCCTATTAAAAATGGAGCATTGATGAGTCTGGATTTTGGATAAAAAATAACCGGAATATCAGAATATGTGTTGTGTAGATACTTAGGCACGTCCATTATTAAAATAAGAACCTTAGGGAAGGAGAAAAAAATAGAGGAGAAAGAAATGCAAAGGAGGAGAAGTGGTTATTTTAAATTTGTATCATTTTTTTTTTTGGAATTTATTATTCAGAATTAAAATAACTTTTACGAAAAGTTGCGTTCTTTAAAAAAAAAAAACATATTATAAAACATGTTAATGACAACTGGCTATATCTGCACGTTAACCAGGTACAACGATTACTTTGACATGTGCTATTTAAAACGATAATTGCACGCGTGCATAATGAATGAAAAAAGTAAAAACAAAAAATTCATTACCTTTTAAATAAATAAAAATTGAAAAAATATTATCAATTTATAAATCATTCGATTATTTCCACCTACACATTATCTATGATCAGTTCTATGTTAAATTCCTGAATCAATTGTTTCTTATTTAAATAACCATGATGTTGTGTTATCATACATTTACATTATTGTAGATGAAATTAAATATTCGGAGACAGAGTAACAAACAAGACTACAATTTATTGGCGATAATGACCATGGCTGCTTAAGTTATATACAATTATATGAAGGTATGAATGTATCGTCACGAGGTGTACCCTTAGAACAGACGTACACCTCTTGGTGGCAAGTCTTTGAACTTAACCTTACTAAAATTAAACTGTCCATATAATTCATCTGAAATGATACTACTGGTAAGCCAAATTCCGCCACGAGACTATGCTACAGCATAGTCTGCGCCACCAGTAGAGCAGAATGTGGGGTTTCATTAAGAGTAAAAATAACCTTGACCATATAATAGGAAAACCAAACAAAAACCAAAAAAGGATTTGGAAACTGGAAATCTGCAATTGAGATGTACTAGAATGGTCGACTTTAAATATTATAGGAGAAAGAAATGCCTAAATAATCACATCTCCAAACAAACGAATGTAAACATGATAAAAGAGGCCAAACTTGCATCCCCAAATAAATAGGGGAGGCCAGTCATGCCTTTTAAGAAAATGTACCATGATTTTGGGACATAGAGATATAAATGAAAATTTCAATAAATAAGGGAGCCTAGATTGGCATCCCTAAATCAAAATTGAGGGAGTCTAAATCAGACATCCCCATCAAACAAGGTGGAAGCCAAGCATTCAAACTAAATGCCTTGTAATGGGCATCCCCCAATTCAAAAAAAATGAGGGAGCCTTAAAATCGGGCATCCCCAATAAAGTAAATGAAAATTGGGGGAGTCCAAACACCCCAAAATACCGATTCAAAATAGAACGAGGGAGCCCAAAGGGCATCCCTAAGTCAGAGAAGGGTCGACTTTAAATATTATAGGAGAAAGAAATGCCTAAATAATCACATCTCCAAACAAACATGCCAAGTACGAATGTAAACATGATAAAAGAGGCCAAACTTGCATCCCCAAATAAATAGGGGAGGCCGTCATGCCTTTTAAGAAAATGTACCATGATTTTGGGACATAAAGATATAAATGAAAATTTCAATAAATAAGGGAGCCTAGATTGGCATCCCTAAATCAATATTGAGGGAGTCTAAATCAGACATCCCCATCAAACAAGGTGGAAGCCAAGCATTCAAACTAAATGCCTTGTAATGGGCATCCCCCAATTCAAAAAAAATGAGGGAGCCTTAAAATCGGGCATCCCCAATAAAGTAAATGAAAATTGGGGGAGTCCAAACACCCCAAAATACCGATTCAAAATAAAATGAGGGAGCCCAAAGGGCATCCCTAAGTCAGAGAAGGGTATATGAGGGCACATATGTGTTGACAATTTGGCATGCTTTAAACTTGATACAACATTAAGGGGGTTTGAAGTTTAAAATCTTTACAAACAACGGAAAAATGTTGGTTCTATATCAGGCTTAGCCTAAAGATAAGTACATGTAAGAGTGGTCATACTTAAAGTGTAACACTTCAAGGAAAAATGCATTGTCGCAAGGAAAATACAAGTGGAAAGTTTAGTCTTATCAAAACCAGGAAAAAAATTGGAATTTGTTTAATATACCAATGCAACAAAATATTGCTACAGATAGCTCACTGAGCTGATGAAAAATAATTAAATTGCTGTAAAGTTAGATGGGTGGGTGGGTGTGGTTGACTTGAAGTTGTGCGAGGTGAAGCCAGGTACATAACGATTATACTATTACATCAGCCATGGCCCGTGCTTATTCCATTTCGGTGATACATTCAAGCCCCTATCTTTTAAAATGATTGCAAGCCCTGTTGTAACCTATTAATAAATAGGTCGTTGCCTAAATGGTTAAGGTGAACAGTCTCCCTGTACAAGCTAGGGTCTTCAATGTCAAGCTCAGGGTATCTTATGTAGTTGCCCCCCATTTTTGTTAAATATGTGGCTATGTGGCTATTGATACGCACTCTAACCTTTTCTAGGGCTTGATGGTCAATCTACCAACGCCAGTGAAGCCGTGGTAGGATCTCTGACCAGACCAATATGGTCTTTGGCATGAGCACAGCAAGCTTATCTTATATTCTCTTAATAGTGGGTCTTATTTCAACGGATTTAAGCATTTGACTAATGTCATTCCTTCCGCAGTGGAGAACCAGCATGTAAGGTGCTTCCTCATATTTTACCTTGCGCAATATCTGATGTGATCGCATCCCCCCATTCCCTGCCACAACACTGAAGCATTGTGTCTCTGAAGCTGGAGGTTACCTCCAATGTGGGAAGTTTTAACATGGACAAAAGCATCCTTTATGACAGATGAGCCTAAAATCCATACTCTTCTAGATTCTATAAAGAAATCTTCAGTTGAGACATTCAATTTCTACAATGGGTTAACGAAGTTGAGGTATGTGTAATCTAACACAGAAAGAGAGGTTTATTTGCGGATATACCTAAAAATACAATTTGAGGTCCATCTACCATCTTGAGCAATGTGCTCCTTACCCTTACCACTGGACCATGCATGCTGCTCCTATACGAAATGAGTGCAGCTTGTAAATTTGTGTATCCAACCCTAACCTTACAAGGGACTGATTGAAAACTGAAGCTGTTTGGTAACGCGTTACTGCTGCCCCATTGACGTGACAAAATAGATAACCCCGGGCTTTTGGTCTTAAACTAAAAAAAAAATTGCGTAAAATCAACACTGGGCATAGATGTTTGTCGGCAGATTTAATATTAACTAGAGCACCCTTCCCTTCCTGGTCTGTCTTAGAATGCTTCAGGCTAATGGCTACCGGCTTGTTATCAGTGCCGAATGTAATATCCTGCAACTGGATGGCGTGACCAATGTCAGTGATTGAATTCTGAACCAATTCCCCAATCCTAAAGTAACAAAAGAAAGCTGTCATGAAGATGGCTGTAAACAGGGTTGCCTCATAAATTGAGCAACATACAATGTACTGATGGTAAGACTTGAACTAACGCCTTCAAAATATCGATAGTAATAGGCCTACGATTGTCTTTGCACTGATCCAGCCGACCTAGCCAACCATAGCTTTCTTTAACATGAATGTCTGAGAGGGTGTCGTAAAGATTGTGAATGCGAGAATAAAATGATATTCCTGCGATGTAGGACTTAACAGAATTGGGTGAGAAATGCCTTAATGACAACTTGACAAGTATGCCACAAATTGTAATGCACGAATATCTTGAAAACGGTTAATATTCCCATTCCCTAAATCATATATATTCTTGTTCCTTGGGTCGTGTTGGTTCACCTGATATATAGTAAAGCACTCCTGGGGAACATCATGAAACTTTGTGGATCAGCCCTACTCCCTATGTTAGCCTCGTTCGTTTGGGAGACTTTATAATCGCCCCAATTATAATTACATCTTCTTTTCTTTAAAAGACAATGTCATGGTTATATTTACAATACTTGGATTCAAGGATTCAATGATTTCAGCTCTAATGGAAAAATTGAAATCCAGGACGAAAAATATTTAGAAAATGTTCCTTTTGATATTTGGAATCTTTCGGCTATATCTGTAATATAAAGGCCGAGTCGCATCCTCACAAGTACAGCAAACAGCTGTTTCATCAGTCCTAGTGACCCAGTTGATGCCCTCTGTCTGTCCGTTGTCTGGTCTGTGCTTGATCCTATCCAAAAACGCATCCTCTCTGCCATTGGTAGAAGGAAACTGAAAAAAGAATATTTAAAAGTATTTATTCAGAAATCCAGACATTAGGGGTGATGTAAAGCCTAGCTATTTTCCAATGTCAGGTTAATTTGTAGTAATTTGTGAATTCTATAAGTTTGAAAACCAGTAGAGAACCTGGGAAGTGGGGAGGTTGAGGGGTTCCAACCCACCCCATTCTTGATTTGCGCTTGCATAAAGAAACAAAGTAGATGTATCGATAAATCAAATCAATTTCTAATATTAAGTCCTCATAATTACAAAAACATATTCTACACATAACCCTGCAACTGTTTGTCAATAGTTAACAAACATTATTTAAAATTGCTATACATACTTGAAAAGCCACACAAAAAAAGCAAAGATGGAATTATTTCGTCTTTACATCATCGTTGGCTATCTTCGCAACGCTCCATTTGCATTTGGCATGTTCCTTCCTCAGGTCCTCCAGTTCCTTTTTAAGCGCAAGTTTTTACTCCAAGAGAGGATCTGAGTCTCATTGCACTCATAAATATTTATTTCAAAGATAATGGCAACGCATACATATTAATTTGTACTGTGCCAAGTTTTTTTGTCATGCAATAATGCATTATTTTAATATTTGTAGGCATTTACAGAGGACCAGGCCACTCTGTACCCCTGTATATTGTAAAGATAGTTGTAATATTCATATGCACTTATTTCATATTAAACAGTTGTATATATTCTATTAAGTTCTAGTATAGATTCATGTATGTAACTATATAAGAAGAGAGAATAAAAAGAGATTAAATTTTTATCATGATCACAATTTTCAATTACTCATTCAGAATTACTTACACAACAGTATATTTACTTATATGAACAAGCATATTTTAGGATCAAATTAAGTCGAACAAACCATAGTTCTCTAGACATTAAGAATATTTTCCCTTTACCTTGATCTTTCCAAGTCAGTATGTCCACATCATCAAGGTCTTAGTTCTCAACAACAGAGGATGTGTTAATTGTCATCATGTTGTTCGGTCTCAGAGGACAGAGAGCAGTACCATGTATCTATGAGAGAAAAGACTGAATTGATAGTGCTGCTTCACCATTAGTCTGCCCCTGTACTCTGTCTCCTTAATTCCCTAAAAAATCGAGTTAATAGAAATTAGATATTATATCAATTACAACATATGTGACCAGTTTGAAGGTTTATTTATATTTCATGAATATATAGGTATATAAATTTCATTATTGTGGAAGATATTAATGTAACATGGCTTCAGAAAAAGTAATTATAGATGTTAACTACTGATTTTAAAATAGCCTTGCATGTACTTTAATATATTAATTAAAATCTACTTTATTTTTGATAAGTAAATGGATTTTAAAAGGGATAAATTTAAAACTAATTTAACTGAAATTACCCGTAAGTATCAAAAGACACTAATGTATCTTTAAGTAAATGTTGAACAAGGAATTTTTTACGATACTTTAAATCATATATGCGTATTTACATCACAACTGAGAGCTACATATGTACGAGTGTACCTGTTGCAAATTTCTCTGGCATTTCCTCTCCTCCCGAGCGATGTCAATGTCACTTCTGAGCTTTTGTTTTTACTTAAAAATGGTGGGCCGGTAGTTCTTATTCTCGGCGTCATTGCTGTGCCACCGCCCCCCCCCCCCCCCCCCGAGTGAAATGCTCGGAGCATATACACGACTAAACTCCGTTCGCATCAAATCATTCCTGTTTATTACACTAAAGCTGTCTTTCGGAAATCTAAAAAATCTAACCCCATTGTGTCTTGCCCTTTCGCCCTGGCGATTAGTACACTGGTAAACAACGCATTGAATTACCATGCTGTTGCTACGTAAACAAAGAATGGAATGCGGGTGTAGGCTTGCCGTCCGGGAGCATTTATACACATGCGCTAAAAACAGGACCGCAGTTAACGTGAAAAAGGCTTATGAATAAATGTGTATATTCATATGAAATTCAGTGTAATTTTTTTAAAGGAGTTTTTATCTTCTTAATTAAGAAGATTTGCCATTAGTGAATATATTTATAAAATATTTTGCCAATGTAAATCTTTTGAAAAATTAATAAATCTTTGCAGAAAGTAAGGAAACATAGTGCACGTGCATGATTGCAGGATATTTATATATGATTAATGGGTGTTTTAATAAGTATAGGCCCCTTCATACAATTATATTTTAAGTAATACAAACATCTTGAGTAGCATAGTCAATGCTTAAAGTAGATATTGTGATCTTCATCACATAAAAATACAGTGGTTGCTTACCATTTGAATCATAAATAGGAATTTTGAAACACATAACTGCAATGATGATAATAATCAGGTTTGATCTGTCTTTTAATTTAATAATGATATGTAAACAGTCATCTTGTTCTCTATAAAGACAATTAGTCAATTAGTAAATTTTATTCAAGGTAAAAAAACAACACATAGTAATAGTTGCAGGTCTTTTTTTCTTGTGTAGTCTTTTTATTTAAAATTTCAACCGACTTAACCAATTAGAATATCTCGTCGGTTGATATATCTGTGGACATTCACCACATTGTTGTTATATGATCCGACCCAAAGAAGGTGAGAATTAATATCATAACCCAGTCCCCAAGGTTCGAGAATTTCGTCTGATCCTGTCAGAAGAAAATGCATAAACGTACCATCTTTGTCAATCAATTGCACTGTATGTGTTTTGTTATCACACACCAAAATATTTGAAAAAACGTCTGTACATGTTCCACATGGTGATAGTCCAGATCCAGTTGGATGGCCTGTGTAAGAAAAACGATGTCGACCTCCACAATCCGTCACCACTAAGCTGCGATTCCAGTCAGACACCACAATATCTCCATTGCTATTCTCTGTTATATACATTGGGTTTTTGTAAAGATTGTCGTTGTTTTTGTCTTTCTCTATTGTACCTTTGACTTCCCCAGTGCTGTTAAAACGAATTATTTTGCCTGTATCTGTTAAGAGTTCCCATATTCCAACAAGCACATCACCAGAAAGATGGGAACAAACTACACATTGTGGTCTCCATTTCGATTTTTCTCTTTTGAAGAAAATTGACTTGGTTTTCGTGTCTTTTGAAAGTTTGATTAGGTTGCTGTCACTGTTTATATAAATCAGTTCTTGTTTCCAGTTTACTGAATGCAATCCAGTGATGTGCACAGGATTCCAAATGTCATTCAAACGATGATGAACAACACCTCTTGTGTCCATTAAAACGAGTTTGCTTTTATCACAGATCCAGACCTTGTCGTCTGGTAAACACGAAATATGTAAGCAACAATTTAGAGTTGCCACTGAAGTAGATAAGTTTTCATGTAACACTGATGGGTATATAATTTTCAACATACGATCAACAGATATGCTTCTTTCTTTTGTCTCATTCATTTTAATTTTACTCAACAAATCTACTACATCCTCCCTGTTGAGTGTATCATTGAAGCATAGCTGACTATGTTGTACAAGAATATGCCTTTTCTGTAATTTGGAATGTAATATATTCATACGAAATTTGAAGCATCGCAGCGGTATATTTCCTGACAGTTCATATTTCTCCTCATACATCTGCATCTTTGCAATATGCCTGATCGTTTTAACCCTTTGTTTAAGAATAATTTTATTTAACAGACTTCCGTATTCAGAGCTAATAGAATCTAAAATGTCATCAAAGCGGATTTTTATTGTCTTCGCCTTTCTAAGCATCTCTGATCGACAGTGGGAAATTTCATTGTGAAAGGTTTCCACATCACTCCTTATACATAGCAAAAGAAAACGTCTATAGAATAAAACATCACTTCTTATGAAATCAATGAGTTCTTGCTGATGTTCTCGCTTTAATACACACACATTTCTTTCCTTTTGAAGATCTGTACTTTTAAGGTCAACAGAAACGTTATATCTTTCGTAAATTATGTCAGAATGTTTAGCAGACATCTTTTCTGTTTGGATATATTCATTTTTTTCACGGTAAATAATAACGTTGTGCTCTTTAGTAGAGAGATCAGTAACGTGTTGCTCTTTGCATAGAACACATAGATCAACCATACAAGACCTACAGTAAAACTCGGTGTCCTCCTGGCATTGATGACACGATAGTATTTTACATTGGGTACTTGATGAGTTCATAATGACATGGTGTGGAATATCTTGATGTAACCTGATATAAAAAAGTGAATAAACCAGGTTTCTTGGAATTTGAAAGATACATCAATACATTTATGAAGTAAATATGATGATTTATTTATCATTTTTACAACTCAATGCATAACTCGAAAAACTGAGCAATGTAGTATAATTTCGGCAATGAACATACTGTTCTTTCTAGAATATTCCGTAATTAACGGAAGAATGATCTGTCCCTTTTGACAATACCCATTAAGTCTCTCACTGAAAACGGTGGTCCTTGAAAATAACAACCCGTGCGTCAAAACATAAAAGAAATCAAGTCATTCACAACATTTGTATTTAATACAAAACACTATGTAAGGCCACCAAGGAAACAGCCTTGGTTTTAACTGAATATCTAACGTATTTCATTGCAATGGCAAAATGCATCAGATATTATAGAAGATGACTAAAACTGTTTGTTCTTAATGACTTGCACGGTTGTTCTTTTTTGTCGTTTGCTTTCTGTTGAACACGCGACAATTTAACTGACCTTCAAAAAGCAGCTGAGGTGATAGTTAAATTCAAAATTAATTTTAGTCCTTAATATCATTGCCATATGTTGTATTTTTTTTTAAAAACACATAAAGCTTTAATGCATTTGACAAAAGCAACTTGACTTATCTAAATGTTAAACATTTAAATTCATTTACCTTTAACAGAGGGAAGTTTTGTCAAGTTATTGCATAACAAACCCCGAATTTATAAAAGAGCAGGCCCTTTTTGTTATTCTTATCTTTAAATATTTTGGATGATCATGTTCCTTCTATATCGTCTTTGTTATGATAAACCTCCAGGATATAGATATCAGTAGAGCGTGTCAAACCATAGAAGAACCCATTGATTAACAAATTGTATAGAAACTTTGTGACGGGCTGTATTAAAAGAAAAGCTTAACAAAAACGCAATAATTGTGGGCTATTTTGTTAACTTTAGCAAAAAAAAATGGTTTGTCTTATTTTACTTAAGCACATTTTTAACTAGCTGCTCTCTGCTAAATACCCTAATGTGGGGAAATTTGCACTAGTTACGCAGTAAGCTTAAAATCGCGGAAAATACCCCCGCGCGTATGGTTAAAAATAAATACATTTTAGAATAATATTGTAAATCACGAATGCGCGTATTTAATACCCACGCGTTTTGTTTGACTATAAAACCCACATACTTAACCACCAGCGTAAATAACCACTTTTACAGTATACCCTCAGATTGCAGTCCCAAAGCAGATACGCCGTTCATAAATCAGTTACATCACCATACTCACATGTAAAATAACATGCTTAAGGATGACGTTTACTCAGAATGAAAAAAAAATCAACTAATGATAATGAAAAACCATCTATTGCATGCTATATACCTTTAATTGTTGTGTTATTTTTCCCTTTTTTCAGTTAATGGCCATTGAATATTTTTTTTAAAAAATTCACTTTTTAAAGTTTATAGTTTATTGTAATATATTTATAATTAAGAAAATCGCAATTGTAGAATAAAATTTTTAAGGATTTGGACACAGAGAGTAAACCCGGTCAGAAGTATACCCCTGAAAGCAGACGCTATCTGTGTATTCGGGATATACAAGGGGCAGGAATTACAGGCAGTACGATGGGTAGATAAAAGACGGGTCTTCTTCACACTTCAGTGCGTACAGTTGACCTCAAAAGCAATTTCCAAGTAAACCCCTAGTAAACCCAAAGTAAACCCCGAGTGGACCCACATTTTCAAAAAGTAAACCCAGAGTAAACCCTAAATAAATCCCAAAAAGTAAACCCGGGGTTTAGTTGGGGTTTACTCTGGTGTTAGGTTGGGTGTGATCGGTACTGTAGTTTCTTTATATCAATATTGTTGTTCTGTATAAATAACGGACATTATTATTATAGAGCTTAGTTCAGTCCGAGAACTGAGTAAGGGGAAATTCAGGGCATATATATATATATATATATATATATATATATATATATATATATATATATATATATATATATATATAGTAAAGTGCAAAAAAATCCGGATTTTTCTTTTTATAGCGTATGCATGCATATTTTTTAAAGCATATAATTTCTTTTAAAAATTTTCACATCGACAAATGAATGGGATGCTTTTAGAGTTATTCCCCTTGTATCTATGTGATGTCACGTGATGACGCTTTCAGCAGACGATAAGTTTCCGGGTTTCAGTGATGTCAGAAATTGACAACAGAAAACGTCTTCTTAATCTTTATGAAAGCGGAATCACTTCAGCACAAAAGCTATGTGAAATAACAAACATACCTAGGACTACAGTGTATGACAATTTGAAAAGATTTCCTGAAGGGAACTCTGAGATACGGTGTCCGGGATCTGGCAGGAAGAAAATTTTTGACGTGAATGACAACAGACGGGCTGCACAACTTGCTGCTTCTCATCCGCAATGGTCAGCACAACAAATTGCCAATGAATGTGCAAGAAGAGGATCAGCGTTAGTGTCAAAATGGACTATGGGTCGGACTCTGGCTCGCAGTAATTATTTTAAATCTGTGCCGCAAAAGGTGCCACTAATGACCGCAGAGCACAAGCGTAAAAGAGAGGCATGGTGTATCGTTCATCAGAATTATAATTTTGATAATGTGATTTTTACGGACGAAAGTCGATTTCAGTTCTACAGATGTACTCGGAAAAGGTGGGCAAAATCTGGACATTGTCAAAAAATGGTGCCGAAGTTCTCACCAGCTGTTACGGTGTGGGGTGGTATAAGCAAGTTGAGTTTAACTCCACCTGTTTCCGTGAATGGAAATATATCCGCAATCAAGTACTGTGAAATTTTGGGGGAGGGATTACTGTTGTCTAATATTTTGACAAATGATTTACCGTATGTTTTACAACAGGACAACGCTAGACCGCACACCGCAACCTATACCCGTGACTGGTTCACACAGAATCACGTGACCGTAATGGAATGGCCTGCCGCTTCCCCGGATTTAAATCCGATAGAAAATGTTTAGCAGATCATGAAAGATCGTGTGGAAAAAATTCAGCCAGAAAATATCACCGACTGGAATGTTACAATCATGGAAACGTGGATGGGTCTAGATCAGAACTATATAGACAGTTTGGTAGACAGTATGCAACGACGCATCGCTCAGTGTATAGAGCGACACGGGGGTCTGACTGATTATTAACATTATGCATTTTTGAACCCAGTGGTTCTATATTCATTTGCTTCAAAATGATGATATTGTTGCAAATTGAAAAATAAAACGACTTATATTGAAATCCGTTTTTTTTTGCACTTTACTATATATATATATATATATATATATATATATATATATATATATATATATATATATATATATATATATATATATACGCACACAGACGGACTTGCATCATAATTACTAATTTAACTATAATATTCTTTTAAAAAAAGCAAGTTGTTGGTGTCTGTGATTCATGCATACAAAAAAAAATGTTATACAATATTTAGAAATAATAAAACAAGTTATTATCTTACCTTTATCTACAAAGTTTTCCTTTTAGGAATCCCGACTTCCACGATCCAATTATATTTTATCCAAAGAACCGAGTAGTTACATTTGCTTTATTATTGATTTTGTTTGACATATAACACTGTATGACTATTTAAGCAAATACCACAATATCTAAAGAAACAATTGAAAAAAAAATAAAACATTTAAAAATGCATTTTCTGTCTGTAAATTGTTCGATGAGCTGCCTATGTAATGTTATTTTTTCTCCTGGCTTCAAAACAAGTGCGTAATATTTGATAATTTCATTTGCGACCAAGATGTACGTCCAGAAATGTGAACAATCTACAGTGAAATACTTTAAACTGTTAAGAGGCCTGTGACTTATATAGGGATGAGAGGAGGGATAGCAGCGAACAAAGACTAACATGGCGAACAATGCATTGTACAAGTCGTGTTCAGCTTTAAGCGGAAGCAGTAAATGGTAACAAATGAATTACTTCCATTAAGTGTAACAAAAGGATCAATTAAACATTCCCCTGAATGAATTTGTACATTGGATTTGAAAAAATAAAATAAAACTAGACGCTCGTTGCGAGCAACAAGAGGTCTTCCGTTTGAGTGCACCATAAAGTAAAATATAGGGATAGTTGTTCTTTTCTATCATTTTTTAACACTTCATCAAATTCCATTTAACCCTCTACACGAATTTCAATAGACATACATAATTATACTTTAAGTATACTTAAAAAGTCGCTATTATTGTGATTTTTTATAAAATTGAATTAGAAATAAGTAAAATCTATCATTTCAAATGTAGCCCAAAATCTGGAGAATGCGTTGATCGATTTTAAAAAAAGATTTCATAGTCTGAAGTTATTAAAGCGTCTCTATCGAATAATAACTTTTAAAAATTTCAAATCTAAAAAATTGAAAAATGACTGTTATTTGTTTTCTTCCGGTGACGACCGGAAGTGACGGCGGACGTTCGGATATGCGAAGGGCACTGCGGCAGGACACTTTCTACCATCCCTGAAATTTTGAAAGTTCTATCTTAAATATTTTCCGAGAAAAATCGTGAACAAGCAAAAACATAAAATCTTTAATATCGCGGGACCGGAAGTGACGACCAAAAAAATCTAGTGTAATTTTCTTACAAATTTTGTCGTGAATAAGATCTGAAAATTTCATCAAAATTTGAGAAAAAAAAATAATAATAGAGGAAAAACAATAAGGTCTTCCGTTGGAAACGAAAGACCTTAATTATATATTATTTGACCATTAAATGCATTCATTTTTGTTTGACAAGGATTAAATATTAAATTCTGTTGTGACTTTTCATTAATACTAGCAGGGTTTGATTTATTGTGATTTGCTGTCCAGGAACGACATCAGTTTTATAAAGAAAAAAAATTATTTAAGACAGTTTGCTGATCGTTTGGAAAATAAATATATAAATTGTCCACTATAAAAGCCTTTTGATTCTTAACAGTTTAAATGAAAACGCTGTTCGGTCCTAGATACTCGGTTTAATGTACATTAACGTCCCCTTTGTTGCTCGATGGCAATATTAAAAATAGCTCCTATATAGATATAATATAGGATAAATGATATTAGACGTTTTGAAGTTTGATACGGAAATTATTTCACTCATGTGACAGGATTTTTTTTTATTTTCACGAGTGCGGAAAGCACTCGAAAAATACCTTTAAAAAATCCTGTCGCATGACTGATATTTCTTCCGTTTTTCTATTTATTACATTTCCCCGATTTTTTTTTCTGTATTAGCTGTCTTTTTGAAACCATTCAATACAATATTGCACTGTGACCAAAGGTTCATAAGATAAAAATAATGATAAACACAAACGATTTGAATTTTTAAATCAACTTTTAATATAAAATCAATAAAATTATTTAATTGTTGAAATACTGAAGATACGATACCTTTAAAAAAAATAGATACCGCATAAATATTCAGGGACGAAAACAACTTTTTTTCAGAATTTTGAAATATAAAAGTTGTTCCGGTAAACATGCTTACCTACTTTGACAGAATATCAGTTTCGTATACTTTTACAGATGGAAGGAATATTACTTTTATTCAATAAATGATTTACACTATTTTACTTTTCAAAATGTAATAGATGTGGGTTTTTTTTAAAGGAGAAATTATATTTAATTGCTTGGGCTAGGCCCCTGAAGCAGAAATTACTAAAACTTTAGCTGTTCATAATGGTGAAAAATACTATCTCAAAAGTTTAAAAAAAATATATGGTTGAAAAATAAAATGCTTTGTTATTTGTCAATGTATTTATGCATCGATGGTGAAGTTCGGCCGTATGTTATGTCTGATTTTTACAGAATTGAAACATATGTTATCACAGATTACAAAGCTCACCGAGACGAGGCATTACCATAATGATACATCACCTTTATGAGACCACCTTTAACATATTATATGAAAATCATAGTTAATGATCTTGGATATCCTTAGGTACTGTAGTGTGGTTTGACACAGTATCATATATCAAATGTTAATAAATTGATTTATAATCATATGTTTATTTCATGTGATATTGTAGTATACAATGTTAATCAATACACTAAAATAGGATAATGCATCCTATACTATACAATATTGTGTCATATGATACAATATAATACTGTAATATTTAATGGCACAACATGATATCTTAACATATGATATGACAAAGTATCAAGATATAATATTGTACATCATATAATAAATATGATACGGTATTGTATCGTGTTATACATTTTTGTATTTGATCGTATCATACATATAATCATAACATTACATATGATACAATATAGTATCATATGATATAATATCATATTACATTATACCTCTCAATATTGTAACATATGATATTATATTTAATGAGAATATATTTGTATAAATTATGATATTCTATTGTATAATATTGTGTATCATATATGATATAAAATATATTGTAGCATATGATACAATATAATTGGATTCAACATTGCATCCCATCATGTGATGCAATATCATGTGATACAATATCATGTCACAATAATATTCTACATAATACAATATCATAATTATACAATATCGTATCATATGATACAATATTATATATCATACAATATTGTATCAAATGATAAAATATTATATATTACAATATCATGTGATACAATATCACGTGATACAATAAAACATTCTCCTTCTCCCTTTTGGAATGTCACATTTTCATTGGTTTAAACATGTCACGTGAGTGCCTCAAATATCTCTATGTAGGTTCGGTGAGGATTAATATTAGTCAATATGGCTCTGTTGTCAGTCAATACAGCATACCATTACTACATTGGATGACATGCGAAACCATGGACTGGGTGTAAACGGAGCATCATGGGAGACTGAGGGACTCGGAGACTCAAAACCTGCATCACAATATTATTTTTGACAGTTTTGACAGTTTTGCTTTATTTAGAAATACAATATTACTGGAAACTGAACACTTAATCTTCACTCATGGTCATCGTAGATGGGCCGAACTAGTCAGGACTGTCAATCATTAGTAAAATGCTGTATAATGATGTTAAGCAGATATTTGAATTAGGCTGATTTTATTTGAATTAAACTATTTATTTCCCCCAAGTATTTATAGAAAACTACTGGTGAAGATTTAAATGATTATCTCTGGCAAAGAGATTCTGGTGAATCGACCCCACAACGATTCTTTATCACCCTACTCCCGTTGTCTTAAAACTATGGTGAATCAACGCCACCAATAGCGTTCCATATCCATAAGAATGTAAACACCTATAACTCGGTGTAAAAACATCACCAGTAGTAATAAACTAATTCCTAATTAATGAAAGTTAGTTTCAAGAAATCCATAAGAGCACCGTAGATAATACAGATTTCACCCAAATTTACCAATAAAACTTATATAATTATTAACCATAACATCACCCGTTCCAATGAACCAATTATAAAATTTACTAATTCACGGTCGGCTCTGAATTGTGCCTCTGACAACCTCAGTATCATAGATGAACTGCCAAGCTGATTGTCGCTGTAACGGATTATTAACGTTGGTGTAGTAATCAAAAAGCTATTATCATCTTTTCCCGTTTAACCACCCCCCCCCTTTACTGACCAATACACAGATTATATCTCTAAGGCAAAACATTCACAATTAATTAAGGGAAGCGTCTATTATAAATAACAGCTTAATACCTCAACTTAGTTACATACATGACTGTATAACATTATAATATTTCATCTTGAAAAGGGTACATAACTCCCGTGTCTTACTAAATGTTGTGTTAATTCGATAGATTTCATCGAAAACATTCGGTCTAAAGTATAATATTTGTAGTTGTTACAAAACAAATATATTAAACATAAACATACCTTTGGATCCATGCCAATGGATAAGTTCATTTAAACCATCTCTGCCGTTGCGTGAATGGTAAAGCAGGACTTAGCCCCATTAATATGTCTCATTCATAGTTTTTCCGCGCCGATAGGTGGACGAGTCCAGATTGGGATCATGAGAATAGTTCATTTCCAAACGCTCTGTGTGTACAGAGCATGGGGGGGACTTTTTTGGCCGCAGACACTTTTCTTAACATTATATATTTAAAAAAAAATGGAAATATCGGATTTGCTTAGTACAGTTTTGCCGAAGCATATAATAAATGAAATTAAAAATAAGGAATTCTAATTGAAATGCAATTCAATTAAAATTGATGTTAGATCCGCTTGCTTACTCGCTACACAACTACTTTGTATCGAGTAAGCGAGCGGATCTAACATCTAATATTAGTTAAATTGATTGAATTGATAAGGATTTTATTTCATAAATTTGAGAATTCACCTTGTTTTGGACGAAGCTGCCCCCAAACACTTTCAAAAACAATGTTCTTTAATAGCATTTCCTATGGTTGGAAATAAATAAAAATCCTTTTGTTTTTGTATTTTAATATAACAAATATAAAAATTTGACTGTTTATCTCCTGCTTATAAGCTTAAATGCAAAAATTTGATACATGTACACTTCTTCAATAATTTTGAATTTATGAAATAATTTAATTTAAAGGGATATACAACATGTACATGCGCTAGATCGAAGAAAAGACTAAAATTTCCTCTTAAATCGACACGTTCCATTTAATAACGAATTTAGGATCAGCAGCGAAAATTTTAAAATGCATTTTTTATAAGATTGCCTAATTGATACACGCTTGCTTCCATTGAATAATTTATATTTGTAAGTCAAGCTTGAATGATGTACTGGTGGCAGGTGTAGATGACAGGTATATATATATATATATATATATATATATATATATATATATATATATATATATATAACCAAAAAATGCATTTTTATCAAGTAACATGACATGTTTTAGCTTCAATTTTTGTCAAGTTTTTTTTTTTTTAATAAAGACCCGAACACTGCAAAAAAAAAAATAATAAAATGCTAATATTGTTCATAGATTTACAGCTATACAACAAAGATATGGAATAACGCTTGAGTAGATGTAGTATTGTATTGTATTTTGAGCTTCAAAACATGAAATGTGTACATGTACATGTATATATCTTACTTATTACTTATTTCGTCCGTTATGTCATTTTATATAGAAAACTTGAATTGCAATGTATGCAATTTTCAAACAAATAGAACTGCATTTTTTCACCTACATATACAATCTGAGAGACATAAAAATATGGTATTTCTTCAAATTGAACAACATTCTCCAACAACAGAGGACACCGTATCTTTAGAAAAATGCCAAGAAATTTCCGCAGTTCAACTGTCAGAAGACGAGGGTGAATTACCGTCCGATGAGTATAGTAATCACGGAAACAATGAAACCACTAACACTGGGCATGCTAGATCATGCACAACATCAGATTCGCAAATCCAGGGAGATTGGTATCCCTTTACATCAAAGATTGAAATGTTGTGCTACATTTTTATGAGTTCCACATCTCATTCTGTGGTAAGTTTAATTAAATGTGACTTTCTATATGCACATTATCCTCATCACATATATGTACACACCTTATTTCATAGGGATTTGCTTTATTTGATGTGTAATAAAATCAACAAACCCAGTACTTTTTTACCACACCTCTTTCTCGCTATAGATCTCTCTCTTCTCTCTCTCTCTTTCTTTCTCCGGTCCTACTAAACAGAGAACGCTAAAGAACTCAAGAGAACCCTAGAGAACTCTGGGATTATTTCATTTTTCATTCATAACCGCACTTTCAATAGCCTGATTTATTAATGCGCGCTCTCTCTCTCTCTCTATAAAGCCTTTGATGCGGAAATGGCACAAGAATGCACCATTAAAACATGCATTGATGTTATTGTGGCAGATTACACTATGATGTCTTTTTGCGCAAATCATTTAGGAGCAGCAGCAAAGAAGTATTGCCCGAGATGTTTTGTATGTTGCATTTACTTTTACACAATTTTTTGGACAAAGTTGTCATAGTCAACTTTAAAAATAATAAATATTAGAATTACAAAGTTTTTTTCCATATCTTATGGATTGTATGTGGATGCTGAATATAAGGACAATTACCGGGTACTAATTTTCAGACAAAATTAAGAAAATCATTAGATATGTCTATCTGGAGATAATTACTAGAAGGTAATATGCAAACATTAAACTAAATCAGCAAGTGTTAAGATTTTAACTGATTATTTCAGGCAGATGCTGACAATTTTGACCATATTTGTCAAAAAAGAGAGCCTGATGAGACACGACGCTCGTTGAATATCCTGAATATGAGAAGTTTAGAGAAGGACAAGCAAATGCTTCGTTCAGAAAAGGGAATAAAAGAGCATGACAACTGCTTTTGGGATGTCATAAATCCTCACAGGTACATGTATATCAAATAATTAATATTTCCTCTAAAGTATATCCCGGCTACAAAAAAAGTAGTACTAGTTCTGTGAACCAGTTTACCCCCAGTAACTGCAAAAAGTTGTCCTGAATATAGTATCAAAATTGTACTTTAACTTGAGTGGATTTTCATGGAAGTAATTACTTCTATATGCGGGTGTATGAAAAATAAAATAAAGTTTACTAAATCATCTATTGATAAATAGTTTTGGTAATTGTTCTATAGAGAACACAATTTTTTCAGCCATCTTATTTGAATTAACCAGCATTGTTCTAATAGTGATATTCCTGTTGGATTACTCCATTTAATCGCTTTGGGATTAGCGAAATACCTTGTCAAATATATTGTTGACAGTGTGGACAGCAATACATTAAAGAAGATGTCTGCACATCTTGATGCTGTTGTTTCTGGTGGCAGATTTTTTGAATTCTTCAAATACATGCAAAGTCGCCAAGGAAACAATATTAAGTATTATGTAAGTGGTCTTTGTTTTTTGGTTTTTTTGGAGGGGGGGGGGTGGAAGGGGTTATATAATTGTCATCGTATATCAATGACAATACATGTATATCTTTGTTAAAAATAGTTTGAGACCCAGTGATATATATTTGAAAAAAAAACATACGAAAATTTTATACACTGAGTTAAGAGTTAATTTACAATCCATATTGTCTCAAGAATTTACATTTATGATTATAATAGTTGCAGATTGCACCTTTTAACATGATGTTTGCTGGAGTTCCACAAAACAATTTAAAGATGATTTGCTGCTTGTCAAATCCATTTTATAAAAATTGATTCTTATTATTTTATCAGCCTGGGCCATGCTCCGCAGAGCTAAAAAAATTACGACGATCTATTTTCAAACCCCATCTTGATTTTTGGTTTGTTTTTTCATATAACAAAACAAATATTGACTGTGTTTTTGAGCAACATTGATTATATTAGCCCCCTTGTGCACACCGCTTCGCGTTCGTTTAGCTGTAAATGTACATGAAATTTGCTTTTATGATGTTTTAGATTGAGCTACAACTGCATAGTGAGAGCTTTGATTTTGATGAAGATGATCTGCAGTATCTACAGTCAACCATTGACAAATATCTCTCCTATGTCAAAGTTCATACACCCGAACTCCAAAGAAAATCAAAGTCACATCTACTTCTTCACATAGTAAGAAAGACAAACTTTATTTACAAGAATATATGGAATGATTGTGTAAATTAAAGTGTAATGGGAGACCTATTTAATTATGATACATGTGTTCTTACTCAAAATTATACACAAATATATTGTAAGCTCAGAAATAAATCAGATCATATATTAAATGAACTAGGTAAACATTCTATTCTTACATTGCTCTAATAATAATGATTAATGCCTATAAGTAGAGACTTTCAATTACATGTATCTAAGAATATTTGATGCAATTCTCATGATTTTTTCCAAATACCGGTATGTTAAACACATTTGTTTTCTTAGGTTGACGACATAAGAAAACATGTTCCCCTAAATTTTACAAAGAGGATGCCTTTGAAAAAAACCATGGCAATATAAGGGATCAAATCTTCCTTCAGAATCAGAAGGCCCGAAGCAGGGACACTTGTATAAAGTTTACAAAGCATACAATATGCCAACATATTTTGTCTGGGGGATTTTTTGGGAGTCTGAAGAATGGTTAGTATTACGTAGTATTTAATTTACAAGAAAAGTGAAAGGACTTATGACTTAAATTGCATGTTTTACCAGAAGTATTGTATTGCAGGAAAAATGCTCCAGCACATGTTCTGCCGTTTAGAGGTATGGCAGAGATTCAGAAATTTATGGGAGAGTCGGTCACCTCAGAAAAAAAGATGCAGAATGGTACAGTACGAAAACTATATCGACAGTCAAACAGACATACCATGACTGAGAAAATTACGGACGAGATGCTCTCCCTGCTGGCCTCCAACAATCACTCTCCAGATGACAAAATTCAGAGATGATCAGCTATCACAGCAGGTGGTAAAATGGTCAATGCTGGTGACTGGGTGGAGTATGGAACACCAGGCGAGAATGTATGTATAACATTTTAAAGTGATAGTGGAGAGTGAAGTTATTATGAGCATCCTCATCTTTAGGTCACCTGAGTAACTCAGGTGACCTATTGCTATCTGTTTTTGTCCGTCATTGTTTGTCGTATGTTGCTCGTCAGTCGTAAACTTTTAAACATTTTTAGCTTCTTCTCTGGAACCACTGAACCAATTTCAACCAGATTTGGCATATAGCATCTATGGGTGAAGGGAAGTTTAAATTGTGAAATTTATGGCCCTTGCCCCTGTGGGGCCTGAGAGGTAGTGACTAAAGCCATCAAATTAATGCAATCTTTAAAAAAATCTTCTTAACTCTCAGACATCAAGCAGTCTAACTGCTGGCATGAATGTAATAAGCATTGAGCCCTCTACCAATTGTGAAATTCATTGCCCCATGCAAGGTCAGGGGTTTTGGCACTGTGGTAGGGCTCTAATGATTACATAATGAAAATGCATTAATATTGAAAATCTTCTCCTCTGCTCTTGGGTTTTAAGCCCATGAACTAAGTACATAATTATGATGAGTAAGAATGCCTCTTCCAAAATTGTGAATTTCATGACCCCTTGGTCAGGGTTCTTGTGTTAGGGAGGGGATCTAATTACTATCATATAGTAAAAATGCATTAATTCTTTGAAAATCTTCTGCTCTGCTCGTGATTATTAAGCAGATGAACTCTTACATAATGATACTCTAATGATTATAAAGAGTAGGGTGGTGAAATTTCAACCAAATATATTTTTGTTGTACATAAGATTTGTTCAATTATGTCACTGATGTAATGCTACAACATTTTAATTATTTTTTTAGAATTCAGAACGTTTATTGGATTAGATAATCCTGGAATATTAAAAATGATATCATTTAGACCTGTAATTATATTGCACAAGAATATACATTGCAAAAACCACACTGCAGTTACTCGGGTGACCGGTAAGGCCCATGGGCCTCCTGTTTAAAAGATATGCAGTGCTTATTTCAATCGAAATATAAGGAAAATGTGAAAAAAACATCATATTCATGTGTGTATAAGTCATTAATGTATTCATTGTTTCCACATGTATTGTTCATTTCTTTATCAGGAGAGCTGTGGAGTTTTCAAAGAAGGCATCATAGTTTTGCCTACCAGAGGGCCAACAAAGATAATGGCAATAATACAAAAGGCCACAGAGTGTTCAACAAGTTGTGATTCACTGGGTTGTCCAAAATTACATTTGGGAAATGAGGTTGTTGCCATTAATGCAAGCAAAGTCATTAAAAGACTGAATATATGCATGACTGCCTGGGTGCAAAATGCAGCAAATGAGACACTCGTGTAACAGATAGGGTGGAGCAGGAAGAAGTACTGACCAAAAACGTTCATTTGCATCATAACTATGACCATGCTTACTTTTTCAAAAATTTCTACATGCTTAGTGATTATTGTTAATCTGTACTATATATATAAATATATATAGTATAAATCCACACACGTAGTAGTATATGAAAAAAATCACAACACGGAAATAAACTCAACTAGTTTCATTTTAAATCATCAGGAGTTTGACAACATGTTGCTAAGTTACACAATTACACATACATACAAATTCATAGTTCTTATTGTGAGTTCATAAAGCGCTAATTTTATGTAACGTTATGTAGCTTAATAGATTATGACGTCATGATATAAAGATATTCATAAAGTACGGGAAAATAAAATTCTTCATACAAATAATACAAATATATAAAATTATTGCGGGAAACAGTTTTTATCTGACACATAATATAATTATTAGGCATTTAAAACAGGTCTATATTTGTTAATAAACAGTTTTTCTTTTGCCTCACGTTCTTTTTCTGTGGTATCCCTCAGAAACTTGTATAAAGGAAAAACGGTAAAATTGGGACTTTTATTCCTTGCACAGTTCCTTATATGTTCACTGACGGCCGTACATTGGTATTTAGGTTCCCTGATTTGCTGTCGGTGTACGGTCACGAGTGGATTCAGGACCCCTGACATTGTGAGAATGATTATAAAATATGTTATTCTTGAAACATTCATGCAGTTAATAAATTGCATAGAAAGGCTTTGGCAGCCAATTGAAAACTATTTGTTTTCCATTGTATTTACGTAGAATTGGATTATTTTGGCATTTATTAGTTTGTTTGTTAAATATAATCAGATTATGATCAGCTTGAACTTTTTTTTTACAATCAGCTGATGCCTGAAAATTTTCTGCATCAAACTATCATGTTTATCTTATTTAAAGCATGGATATTATTCTAAAGGTATTAGTTATGATAATACTCACATGATAAATAGGCATATGGCTTTTGTACATGCCTAGGTGTAGAGCTCTGGATGTAAAGTGAAAATAAAAAGGGGTACGTCGTCATGGCACATGAAGATCAGCTTTTCTTTTTCCGATTACGTTTAATATGCATGTATTATTTTATATATTGTAAGCATCGTGATATTTTTTATTTAAATTGTTGACTTAGAATTAAAGACTGTTTATATCATCGACACATATTTCATGAAAATTAAAGAAAAAAAAAGTCGGAACTTTTAGTGTTTATGGTTTCCTGTTCTTATTTTTTATGTCTTGAGGAATTTCCGGTGTACGAAAGACAACCAGAAAGTTGAAAGTCTGCAACTTAAGCTCGGTTATATTTTTCAATATTCATTGGTAACTCTATTTTTATCAAACAAATTGCCCAATAATAAGCATAGGAACAAATGAATGAATCAAATCGACGGCAAATTGAGAATGCCACTTGTATGCACATGAACAATATTCACTACGTCACATGGCCTCTATACACCAAATGTATCAGTTGTATGTATAAAATAAAATAGGCAAAATGATTTTGTAAACATTATCATGTAAAACATGATCTATTAGTCAAATTTCTAAACATTTTATTGAATGAAGGTTGAAAATAACAATAATAAATATATGAGTTGCTCAGAGACATTTCTGGTGAAAATATTAGGAAATGCATGTAGTTATATTTGTGGTTTAGCAAATCAACCTTACAATAACTACAAAGTGTCATACAATGTTTAGACATGCATGATGTATGTATGGTTTACCTGCATTCATTTCGGATACATGAGTGATACAGCAACATCAGTTCTCTACACATGTACATGCAGATAATATAAATGTTATTAAAATGCATGCCTTCACACATATATAAAACATATCATATTAACGCATGTGTAACATACGGTTGTTAGAACTCATGTTAACCGTGTGTTTATTAACATATGTGTAACATGTGGTTGAGATCCAAATATGTAAAACGTATGGTTCACGTACGTTTAACATATGTAAAATCTCACGTATGTTAAACGTATGTGATGTTAAACGAATGTTATCACACGTATGTGTTTCTCAACGTATGTGTAACGTACGGTTTGACTTCACGTGTGTGTTACATATGTGTAACGTATGTTGTACATGTGTTAAGTTCCAACATATGTGAAACGTACGTGGCACAATTAGCTGTATATGATGAATTATTTGAAATCTACACCAATTTTGATAGTTTGTTTAGACACAAGAAAAAAACCGATATCTTTATAATAGTCTTCACAGTTCTGACACCCAAATCGGGTGTTTTCTGTTTAATGCACATTGGATTCCAAAGTTTTGTAATAGCTACGATATTTCATGTCAAATCTTACAATTTGCTGCGAAAATCATATACATTTACATCAATTAACAAAGCAGCTGGCACATTACCACAATTTAAAGCCAAACGTTTTAAATACATAAACTCAGTGTTATCACTCCTGCATTCTTTGAGTATCTATATATTCGCATGCAATTAAATCATACCATAAAAAACAATGTTGATTTTAGTTATCTTTAAAATCTATTGGATTCAATATCTACACAAGTGTTGCATATTCATATGCATATTCATATACTCTGTGAAATGTGTCAATGATTCATAATTATCCTTATTTTTTTATAATTATAAGTGTATTCAATTCAATTTGATAATTACACTTGCAAGTATTTAGATCTACTAAACAATAGACTTTTCTGAAAATTACAACTTAGAATTTATCGATTTCATGACCAAAACTAGCTAGTGTCGATGTGTTGTATGATCACGTACGAGCATACTATGTGCAATCCGGTGTGTTAAATATGGAAGAAATCTAATTGAGTTTACCCAGTATATGTTTTCTTTATTTTCTCGTTAGTTATTGACAAATTAAAAAATAACAATAACAAACCGTCAACCAATCTTTATTTCATATAAATTAACATGCACAAGCTGTATCTAAAATGCAGATGAATTTTTAAAGTAAATTTAGCTCCAGAACTGTATTTCTAGGGGAACGTTTAGTACGATCCGTCAGTCCGAAGTTTCCGTAGAGCTGCAATTTTGAAGCTACATGAAATTAATTAATTGCGATAGATTTGAAATGACTATTTATGCTTACTGGTATCATGTTTCAATGAATTTTAATATTGGTGTACTTCATGTTTCCATAGATGTGCATTTACACATACAGTATTTTTACGTCTCTGGTTTCCTGAGAAAGGCAGATGTCAAATTATACCCACTGCGGACGTACTAGTAATCGTGATCAGGGGGTCTATTCAGTCTGCTCCAACGCAGATATTGTGCAGCTGTTACCTTATAGTATATGTTTTTGGTATTTCGTCATCATCAGCTGTCAAGTTAGTCTTCTGTGAAAACATTATCATAATTCGGAACGGGCTATGTCGTTCGTTAAAATTCGATGTTTATCATATTTATAGTGCTAACTATAATATTAAAAATTAGAGATGTTTATTGATAACATTTATGACCTATGTAGCGCGACTTATTTTCGGCAGCTCGAGTTGCGCAGTGAATTTGTTTTTGTCTGGTCCACAAAACCTTAATTCCTTAATGACGCAGCTGCGACAGAATTCCTAATCAGCTCAAAAAGTATCTCTCTTCCCTGAAATAGCTTGACAATTTAAACACACTCAGATTCTTACATAATTTGTTCAACGATTTATGTGGGTTTCGCATTGATATCAATGGTTGAATCGTTATTAAAACATCCTTTTGAATGTAACACATAACAGTTTACAAAAGATATATTGTGTTTTATTAAAGAATGAAATAAAATTGTCTTTATTAAACAATAAAATCTGCAAATTTAATAGTGTTCCCCAATTTTATCTTTATTATTGACTAATTTCACTGTTTTTCAATCAAGCATTACTTGTACATTATTTAAGTGGAAAAATAATGTTCACTTTGTTTTATTGAATCGCTTGTTTCTGAGTTGCTAGATCTGTGTCTCAGACTTGATTGACTTTGTCCATGCCGAGGCTCTTCTATCTGATTACTTTGATTGGTTATTACAGAACGGGATGGAGTTGCTATATATCTGGTTCCTTAAATAAAATTAAAATAATGGTCAATATATATATATATATATATATATATATATATATATATATATATATATATATATTGTACATTATTGTGAAATCGTGTATATATATACGCCTAGATGGCGTAGTGGTTAGCGCGGTGGCCGCTCACTGCTAGGAGAATGGGTTCCAGAGGTCGTGAGTTCAAGCCCCGGCCGGGGCGGAGGTGGAGCTCCAATAAGGTGAATTTCTCTGTGCTTTATGTATATATCTATATCATTCACTATGGGCAGGTATATGTCAATTTGAGAGTTATTGCAATGTTTGTGCTTATTATATATGTATATATCTATGCAATGTGTATCGTCCCGATCCTCTCAAATTGTCGTTTAACTGTATTCCACCTGTATCTCAAACGACCGTGTAGTGAGCGACCGGCGCGCTATATATATATATATTGTACATTATTGTGAAATCGTGTATATATATACGCCTAGATGGCGTAGTGGTTAGCGCGGTGGCCGCTCACTGCTAGGAGAATGGGTTCCAGAGGTCGTGAGTTCAAGCCCCGGCCGGGGCGGAGGTGGAGCTCCAATAAGGTGAATTTCTCTGTGCTTTATGTATATATCTATATCATTCACTATGGGCAGGTATATGTCAATTTGAGAGTTATTGCAATGTTTGTGCTTATTATATATGTATATATCTATGCAATGTGTATCGTCCCGATCCTCTCAAATTGTCGTTTAACTGTATTCCACCTGTATCTCAAACGACCGTGTAGTGAGCGACCGGCGCGCTAGGTTCCCTTCGTCATCGAAAGCAAGATTTTTGTCTTGCCTAGATGGCGTAGTGGTTAGCGCGGTGGCCGCTCACTGCTAGGAGAATGGGTTCCAGAGGTCGTGAGTTCAAGCCCCGGCCGGGGCGGAGGTGGAGCTCCAATAAGGTGAATTTCTCTGTGCTTTATGTATATATCTATATCATTCACTATGGGCAGGTATATGTCAATTTGAGAGTTATTGCAATGTTTGTGCTTATTATATATATATATATATATATATATATATATATATACATCTTTTATAAATAAAACACATTATTTGTGTAAAACCTTTCTATTTAAAAAAAAATAAATAACAAACCAAATTTTTGTAGCAGTCGTATTTGTTTCAGAGTAGGTATTTTGTTGTAGTCATCGCTTTCATTTTTTGGCGGCCGGATTGGGTCAACCAGATCTGTGATGGCTACGAGGTGTATGAAGGTTCCGAATCTACAAGATATATTTATTTCGAGTTATTTTAATCAAATTGATTCTGATTCATGTAAATTTGTAAAACATATTGGTATCAAAATATACATTAATTTTTCTATTATTGTGAAATCGTGTTTATTTGAACACAACGGTTTCATGTCAAATCTTGGAATTTGCTGCAAAAATCTTATACATTTACATCAAATGTCAATATATCCTATATTATTTTCAATTTGATAGTTAACAATAATAATTTGATAGTTAACAACAATAATAATCGCACAGCAAAAGTGAAGCACTCAGACTATGAGCCTTTAGAAGATATCTCATTGTTTGAAAATGTAATCCAAACATAATTTAATTTGAATAAATGACATTTTTTGTCATCACTTCCAATATCTCATTATTATCTGTGTTAATTGACTAAAGTTAGAAAAAAAATCAAATCAATATATGAGCTAAGAATGTGAAACAATCAGGTAAAATTTCCAATGTATGTTGGTTCAAAATGTGTATTCAAAGGAGAGGGGCTATACTGTTTTGACCTTGTGTGTGTAAACTTGAGTTTGTCTATAATCAATTCGTGTCAAAAATTATTGCTCGGCAAATATTAATCGCAGTTGTTTTTTTTAAATTTCAACATACTCTTTATTTAATTATGTCACATGACGAGATTCATTATCCTTAAATATTGAAGAAGAAAAACTCGTCACAGATTTCTCAGCAAGTATTAATCGCAGATGCTTGAAATTTTAATACACTCTCTGCTTAAACATGCCATAAAGTGGGATTCAATTGTAAACATATTGGATGTCAACGACCTGTTAAATAACAAGTTTGATTATTTTTAGCCTAAATCACAAATTTCTCCGCAACAATTGATCGCAGGTGCTTCATTTTTTAACACACTTCTTGTTTAGGTCTGCATTTGGTGGGAATCAACAGATGTCAGACTTTGTTAATTTAAAGCTTTAATTTTTTAACAGATTTCAAATGAGACCCGTCAAATATACAACTATTTATGTAATATCAAATGTATATAATGATGGAATAATATGTATTATAGTGAAGAGTGTGCCTTTGGATTGAAAATGTGGGTTTATTCCCGAGCTGTAGAAGTTTGTAGCTTTCTGCAAATGAATTAGTTAAATTATATCACATTAAAGCTATATGTGAATCAGTTGATTTATCATCCTAGTCAGATGATTTGATAAAAATGTTTAATTGATACAGTTCATTGCACGTAAAAAAATAATTTCGGAAATATTTGATTATGATATCATAATTATTTTAATATCAAAAGTATAAACAATTGCATCTATGTAAAAATAAAAACTGTTTTATAACTGTAACAAAAGTTCACTTTAATCTTTACAATACATTCCTAGAGCACCAGCTAATGAGATGCAGTTAGTGACAAAAAATCCTTATAACATTGTAATGTACTGATGAACACAACTTAAATAACTTATTTTTTGTATAAATTCAAAGTTAGTATGCCACGAATACATACTATTTTCCTTACCTGTGCATTACCATGCCACAGAACTGGATTAAAAGGAGAATCAAAAAGAGTATGATAAACAACAGCCCCAACATCTCGATTTTCATCTCGTAGATGCCATGTTCGTCTCCATAATCTTTTATCTAAAATTTACAAATACCATGGAATAGTGGTTGTTCTAATTACGATTCCATAATTAAGATGCTAATTGCACACGCAAAACTTTAAACATACCGGAAGTTGAAAGGTTACTACAGTTGGGCTTCTGAACTGGAACATGAAATTGACAGTTATCCACAAGATATTCACAAGAGCCATACCACTGCATACATTGTTACGGAGTTCCTTTAATTCTCCTGATAAATCCTTCCTCATCTTTACATCATTAGGATCTAAGTATCTACAAACAAAACATTGAAATAATTTTACCTTGTTGCAGTCTAACAAAATAAGCTATAAGATAGAACTCACCTTTCAACGAGATCCTGCCAAAACTTGCTTTCATTTTTATCCAAAGTTAATTTTTCCCCTGGAAATGGGTCTTGGTCTATCAAACATTCAGAAATATTAGCCTGCATTAAAAAGGAAAAAAAATATTTTTCTTCACAGCATTTGCAAATTTCAACATTAAAGTAAATAACACATTTTGAAATGTATTTAAACTTTAAATTAAACAAAACCTGATGCACATTATTTAAATATCTCAACCGTTTACAAATATACAAGAAGGAAAACCTATTACATGTGTTATCATTAATGTAACTGAAAAAAAAAATAAAAGTTATAACGCGAAAAAGGTGTTATATTGCAGTTCGTAAATGTCTGAAATATTAAGGTAGATCTGATGGTTATTTTGCTGAATTTCATAGATTGCGTATTATTAGAATACTCGCCAAGTTAATTCGACAATGATGATTTAAATACTTATTTATACGTTTGTAATTAGATAAAGTATGAAGATAAAATGCGCAGCTATATTAAGGCTGTCCGAAGCTAAATTTATATCGGAAAACGATACTATTTTAATAATAGTTAAATCGGCCGAATTTTTAAAAAAAAATTTCACATAAATTAACAGCGTTACCCAACACTATATTTGCTGTAATTTGTGACGTCATATGTTCTTCTTAAGCATGTGACTTGAGTATCTTAACCAGGCAAATGGTATATATTAATCGCATCGGTGCAAGTGATTAATGACATTAAATGAAAAAAATCGTATGATAAGTAATGAATTTTGCAGTTCTTGCTAGGGGTTTATTTAAATATTGCGTTTATTTGAAATATTGTCAAAATATTTCGCACCATCATCGAAATTAAGCTCTTTTTTTTCTTTTAAGCTCGATTTACCAAATATTTGGTCAATTGGCAGATTTCCCAAAGCAATATTTACAGTGGTACTTTTTCCTCGCCAAATTTCACGTAACATATATTAAGATTGTATTGATCTTTGACGTGCGCCGAGCTGTTTTGTACATGCATATAAATGTCTCCATTCATTAGTTTACACGAAGCTGGGGGAGTCTCAAAACAAGTAGTTTATAAATAGTTACCTAATAGGAAACATTAAAACTGCTGATTTGTTGATGCTCAATATTTATAATAAATTAAGTATTACTAGTATTTACAACAGCATCCATATGTAAAGGAATCAAGCGGTTTTATAATGTTCAAAAATTCACTTATAACGTTACGATACATGCCCTGAGAACGATCAAAAGGAATGCAGATCGTGACGTTAAAGTTAATTATGACGTCATAGTTTATGAAGTAAAGACACCAGAGGCGTGTTCAACAGAGCGAGTGCTCGCGAGCGCTCGCTAAAATTTGTATTGCGGGTATAGGAAATATTGGCGAGCGCTCGCGAACACTCGCTTTGTTGAACACGCCTCTGATGTTATACATATCGCTGTGAAATCAATCGAGCAGCCTTAACATACCCGCAAGTATTTTTGATGGTTTCTAAACACCTAGAAAAAATGCGTCATTGTGATAATCATATTCGTAGAGTTAACCAGTGTACCAACCTTATGTTTAGTTTGAACGTCGTTTTCGTGGTTTTTTTTCTCATCCTTGCATGGTTGGCCAGATACATTAGCAGATGGTAAGTCACTTTTAGACACATTATCTGCACTTTGACTTTTATTACCAAACACGCTTGTCTCTTGAAGTAGTTTAAAGAGTTTTTCTTTATCTGAACTATCTTGTTTAAAATTGTTGTTTATTAACTTTGAAACTGGAGAAAATATATTTGACAAAGCTCCACTTTCTTTCTTTTTTTCTTTAACTGGTGTAGAACTTTCTCTTGTCCCCCATGATACGTCATTTAAATTACACAGCGAATATATAACCTGTACTAAAAATCCGCTTGGAATGGATACAAAATAAAAAAATCCGTATAAGATATTGACCCACTCTCGAGGATGCAACACCGCCGCAACGACAAATATAATGACAAGCCCCAGTAAAAATATCACACTTGGATGGTAAGGTGACTGGACGAGTGCAGTAATGAGAAGTCCTACCATTACCACCATCATAATTATGACATAAAATCCACTGAGAACTTGTGCTACGACAAGTTGCACCTTTGTTGAACAGACAAGACATATGACAAAGAACAGCACTCCGGGAATAACGGAAGCAATGTATGCATTCACAATGCTTAAATCAAACACCGTTACAAAAGCTCCAGCGATGAGCATCATAATCGTTGCTGGTCCAATGATAGTTGAAACCATTAAAGAACCTATTTAAAGATAAAACGACAAAAAGGTAACACAATTAATTAATGTATGTCGTTCGCACAGCTTTAAAGATAAAACAGTTGTCTATTGCACCAATGTTAGTAATCACGAAGTACATCTATTGACAAACGTAATGATACAATTGTAAGAACTGCAATATTCTAGCTTTTTTTTTCGTGCGTCGTCCTTTGCTGACAGAGATCGTTCATGGAAGGATATATACTGTAAACTAACTTTTATTCGCGACGACTTTATTTCGAGATTTACCTGAGAGCTGGTACGCGGCGACTTTCTGTCGTAACCAAGCCTTTTCCACGCATGTGTTTTTTTTTACATTACAAATATATGGCAAATACTTGTTATACAGTATCTATCTTTTATTCCATGCCTACCTAAATATACAATGTACAGCCAGCTTATATTGGGATTTTCTTTGACAACTTTCTGCCAGTTTTGTAGAAGTGCCATGATATTTGCAAGCGTTGACGGACCCCAACGCTTTCTTTGTTGAAAAAATTCATTGAATCCTTCAGGAGCATTTGTAAATGCATCCGCACCGGCAGCGTAGTCCACCCTGTATCCCTGCTGTAACAGAAGTGTGCACAGCCAACGGTCCTCACCTACAAAATTCATTCTTTGAATAAGTTGTTTCGTTTAAAAATACATGTTTCACATAATCAGGTTCAGACCAGTTCAGACCTGAATCTACCTCTATCTTTTAGAGGTCCGTCTTGCTCTGCTTTAAATTGGTATTTCGTTTTATAGATTTTTGAGATGGTTGACGATGTCAAGGTTATTATACAATCATCCCCGCCTGTACTTTAGTGGCGAATTTTAATGAGGCAAAATAACGCTATTTCATTGTTATGTCGTTTGTTTTGTTAAAAAAAGTACAGAATTTTTTTCAACGAAATATGGTTTAATTCTCCGATAGACCTAATACTGGTATGTCTGTTCTTATACACATACTTAGCATAATCATCGTAAAAAGCGTATACAAATTTTGATATAAAATCGGACCAAGCAGCTTTAACAATTTTGTTCACCTCGCGTCCGGAAATACAAGCTATATATATTATCATAAGCGAGAATTAGTGCTTAAGAAAAGTAAGTGGAATTATTCAGTAAAGTAATATGTTGTTTATTATTTTATTTAATCTAAATTTTACCAATTTCATAGAACATTTCAAAAACGAATATAAACATACTTTAAAATGACAAATGCTAGTTTAAACTAACAATATGTTGAACATTTTACCAAATAACTTACCTAAGTCGTACATAAGGACTTCAGATGCATTTGAGGGAACCTGGACATACCTCCCCATAACATTGTCATCCATTAAAGCAGATCCACGAAAAAGACTGAAACATCCCGGGGAACACAACACACATCCCAGGACGTGTTCAGTAGCTTTCTGTAACCAGTGTGCAATTGAATATTCAAATTTTTGATACCACACAATTGGCCCTACAATACAATGAATAGAGATGTTCCATACTTTACAATGCAATATATTTTCATTGCAAAACAAAATCAAACAAAACCAAAAATTAACCCCCAAAACCCCCAAACAAAATACAATGTTTTAACCACTTATCATTGCATACAAATCAGAACAATGATGTATGAAATTTGCTACGTATAGATTCCGAAGTTTAATATGTACTTAAAACTTACATGTAAACTTATTTTTAAAACAATGTGAAAAGCAAAACAGAAGATGTATAAGTTTGCAAAATTTTAAAATAAATGAAAAGATTGTAAAAAGTATATTTGTTATGTTTATCAGAAATTGAGCTTCTCGTAGATAATTTGGCAAACAATAATATTTTTAACGTCGGAGTTCGTCAAGTTGGTGCCGTTTTATCGCAAATATCTGATAATGGCCGCTTATTAGTAATCCGACAGATATTCTACCGAAGAAAAAAACTTAACAAAATGTAATTATGATAAACACATCTATACATGAACTATTCTCATAATAAAATAATTATATCCGACAACTTAAAAGAAAATGTTAGCCAATTGAAATAAGATACAGACCGTTCCCAATAGAATGTATTCGTCCGCAGGCAGCCCCTACGTTTTTGTCTTTCTTCATTCTATCGATTAGAATTCTGACCGCGCCAGGGGTGAAATCCACATCACCATCCAATGCAAGGATAAATGTATTTTCGGCCTAAAATCATAACACTAGTTTAAGCATGTAAACTAAATCATTATATATATATATATATATATATATATATATATATATATATATATATATATATATATATATAGAGAGAGAGAGAGAGAGAGAGAGAGAGAGAGAGAGAGAGAGAGAGAGAGAGATGTATTATCTTATACTACTCTCGGATAAGAGTTAAATATGTGTAGATGTATACATGTATATATGTTGTATGTATATTGGATACGAATATGTTAATTGTGTATGTAATTGCATATAGAGTAGGCAATAATTGTTACCTTTATTTTAAACAGATCGTCAATGTCAACGGTGTTGTCTTTTTCCTGCATGTATTCTCTTTCAAGTCTGTATCCCAACAAGTAATACATATACATGACCTGTTTTAAGAAGATTAAACGAATAAATTGTTAAGTGTATAAATGATTTAACATAGCTATGTCTTAATAGAAAAAAATGTACGTTTTTGAACTATTATGTTCGCTTATGTGCATTTTAAAACTGTTCACATAGTGAAATTAAGACGAAACCATATTGTCAATATTTGCAGGGGTTTTTATATGTGCTTTTGTTATTCCCCGAAAACAGTTTGGGGTGTATAAAAGTAAACAGCAGTGACAATACCAAACTGTGAACCGTCTAAAAATTCATAAAGCGAAATTCGAAATTAAAGCGGAGCAACACGGACCTAAAAAAAGACAGAGGTCGGATAAGTTAAGTAGGAGGCACCCACGTCATTTTTATATTAAATCAGTAAAGTTATCTCTAAAATTAAGTCATTCAGTATCATAAAATGAACAGTGCCTGTTTGTGAGGGTAACAGTTGAATTTGACACCCCGAGAAAACCATTGTCAACCTCCGCTTCGCGTCGGTTGACAATGGTTTTCTCGGGGTGTCAATTTCAACTGTTACCCTCCCAAACAGACACTTTTTAAATAATAATAATAATGTTGCTAAAATAAAAACCCACTGACCTGTGACCATCTCTTTTTACGTCGGATTTTAGTTTTATTTTTCAAATGAATAAACATGAAGTTTCCGCATTGCATTTTGTACACAACCTGACTTCCATAACATGCAGAGAACTTAAAAGGTCCTTCCAGGTGAATTCGCTCAGAATTGCGATGACTAAAAGTAAATGTTTGGCATAGTTTTATCTTAATTTCATTCATTAAATGTCAAAACATCTTCGATCATTGGAATGAATGATAGGAGTAACATCATAGATTCGTGTATGCTTGTGATGGTTAAATAGTGAAAATGTAATTTTGTATGTTATTAGGTACATGTAAATGCTACAGTTTTACCTTGTAGCTTCGTCTATGACTGATTTAAACTCTGTGACGAATTCGTTTACAAATCCGTCGTCCTTATATGCATCATCAAAAAATATGTGAACTATGAAATGAAAAAGAATTGCTTTAAATATTTGACAATAAATTATATTCTACAAAATAAAATATTTCTTTTTATATTTTTTAGTTCTATCCTTCCATAAAATATTATCCAAATCCAATGAATGAGGTTTGTTTCTTAAAAATAGTTACCTTCGAATCGATAATAATCGTCCGGATATTGATTTTCTCGTTCATATTGATCCTTATCCATCCTATAATATGGGAATTTACAAGTTTCTTATTTGGCTCATTCTGACGATTATAGTATAATGAATATACATTTCATTCAGAAATGTTCATCAGTAAAAGGCATTAATATATCATACGTTTATTATCTAGTAAATCAGTTTTGCCGCAATATTTTCCTTTCATTTTCCATTCAAAGAAAATGTGCCAATCAGAATGTCCATTGTTCACTTATTACGTACATTCTTTAGTTTTAGTTCCCTATTATAAAAGCACTATGTAAGGACTAAATACAAAGTGTTTGGCCACGTAAAATCAACATTTTTATGCCGTTCGAAAAAGATATTGTAAATTGCGTTGCTGCTGTCCGCTGTCTCTTTGTCGGTCGGTCTGTCTATCCACCAACAGTTTCCGTTCATTTTCTTCGAAAAGTTTTCACATATTAAAAATAAATTCGATATACAGATTTATCATAACAATGTCTAAGTCAAGTTAAATTTTGGGTACGATAGAGCAATTTTCGAAAGAGTTATGTACCTTGGATGTAGAAAAATTCCAATTATTTTCAGTTTCCGTTCAATTTATTTGTAGAGTTTGCATATATTAAAATGAAATTTGGTATACAGATTAACTAAATTTATATCTATTTCACACTTTTGGTAGAAGGTTCATGGACATGACCTTGCATTTAATCACCGATAACATGCGTGGGAAGAGAGATAAATTTAAAAGTTTTCTTTTTTTTTAATATTTGGTCACATCCAAGAGGCCACATGAGTTTTTTGGTCATAAATTTATCAATTTTGATTTCTCTTATCCTTGAGATACTTCAATAAAGAAAGAGTGACAAATAGCCATATAGCTTCAAGGTTTTTTATTCCCTTTAAGACCATATGCTAAATAAATTACATTGTATTATTGAATAAGTCAATATATTATAAATTGTAAACTATTCTATTAAATTCATAATACCTAAACAGGGACTTCAACAGTTGTTTCATTTCCAAACGTGATTCATGCCACATTGTTGCACACGCGTAAACCATGGGTGGATTATCTTTGTCAAACTTGTCTTTATCTTTTTGTGTTTGAATTCTGTGAAAAAAGAACTTGAATGTGATATATATATATTTGCCCATGCGTCGCTGAACTTTTTAATACACTCCTGAGCTAATGCATATATAAAGTCATCGTTATTCATGTTTAAAAACATTCGCCTTTAGGTTAAACGTACACGGTCCTTAAGAATATATCAGAAAGAAAAAAGTCACAACATAAAATAATTTGACACTTTTTGGTTAATTAAAAAAATAAATGCTGCTTACTTGTCTTGATCACGTTTTCTATTTAAAACCAAGTCCTGTTCTAACAGTATTCCACAGTATAAGGGATTAACAAATAATCTATAATAGAAGTAAAATGTTACATGTTTACGTATATTTATTTATATATATTTATATTGGGATTTTTACTTTATAAGAAATCTAATCTTTTGGTATATTCTGGTATTTTGTCTACTGTAAATGTATAAATACAATGCTAGAAAAAAAAATTAATTGTTAAATTTGTTGAATTGGTTATGTATAGGCAATTGTTATTTACTTCCATTAATACCTTTCGATTGTTGCTATCCTCTCTTGCTTTGGAAACCAAATGTGTCTGGCAGTCCAATACAATGACAGGATCCATAAAGAAGCCAGGCAAAGGTAGTAGTTAGATTTCAAATAATGGACGTCACAATCAGAATCAGAGTCAAAATTAAAATTAGCGAACAATAAATCCCCTCTGCTTAAACATAAAGAAGCCATAAGGCCTGATGCTATTGGTGTGGAAAGCAAACATGGAATAGCAAATGAAAATATTTGCATTTGCAATTTACAAGCTAGGCATGCTATGAAGTAACAGACAAAACTAGAGATGACTAAAAGTATTAAATCTAATATGTCATGAAAACTCTGTTCTGCTAAGTCCTTCCAAATCTCTGGTTCAAATATATGGAATTTTGCAATAAAATTCGAAACAACAAATGATGTTAGAATTTTGAACAAAGATACAAAAATGTTAATGTATGCTCGGTTTTTGTTCAGGTCGGATTGGATGCCTGAAATGAGTCCTCGTATATGGTTACAATTTTTCTTTTCTTTCAAACTTTCAAGAAAGTTTTCCCACCATGCCAGTGATGTTAAAAATAAAGCAAATAATGCCATGAAACGTGAACCGACGCCATTGATGCATTCTGTGATGATATCACCGGCAGGAGTATGAACTTTGCTCCCATACATTGTTGACACCCGACAAAAGAATTGAACCTCTGGAATGAATATTAATGCTCCAACTGACATCTGAAAAAGAAGTGCTAGAATATCCACCGAAAAGATCGCGATTTTTTGGGGAAGCGCATTGCGTTTCTTGTCTTTATTTTTTCGAAGCGAACTGCTTTTTCTGATAGTGAGAGACAATTTTAGAAGACTTGGGATAATCCCTGTAGCACTTAACACCAGAAGTCCCTGAATTGGTCCAATGTTTGGCAGCAAATGAAACACGAGGAGACAAAGTCCAATGGACTGACAAACAGCCAGTACAACGCACTGCAAAAAATAAAGAAAAACTTAAAGTTTAAAACAACGCGAAGAGAATGCGAAACAACTCTGAGTAAAAAGAAAAAAGAAAAAGAAATAGCATATCAAAATTATTCTGCTTTTGTAAAGAACGACCGAAATTCCCATTACTATAGTCTAACATTGATTCTTTTCAATTAACTGTTAGGGAATTCTCTATTTTTTTCCCTGAGGGGGGGGGGGGGTAAGGGAGTAATTTTCATTACTTTTTAAAGTTTAAATTTAGTTTACCATGAAATTCATTGTTTTAATTGTTTTAGAATAAATTAAATCTTAGAATTTGTCTGACGACGGCGCACTAATCAATTCTTGCATAACTGATGATTTTAATTTAAATGGTATTAAATTAAAGTAGAAAATTTGTGATGCTCATACATCATGTCTTCTCATTTGAGTTCATAAACATATAAAAAAAACTTACTATAACAATACTTAAAATGGACGGTCGTTTTGAATTTCCAAAATGAACTTTCCAACAGCTGGATAAGAAATTGAAAACGTACGGAATACACATTGCAGTCAAAAGTAACAAGCTATGGGCCGCCGTTGCTTCTGATAAATGCATCTAATAATAAAAAACAAAACAAAACATCTAGATCAAATTTCATCTTGTAAAAAAATTCCAAAAAAAATTGTATAAACACATTTATAAAATACGCACGTATTGTTCATATCATAAGATACAGTACCGATCAGACCCAACCTAACACCAGAGTAAATCGCGACTAAACCCCGGGTTTACTTTTGGGGTTTACTTGGGGTTTACTCTGGGTTTACTTTTTGAAAATGTGGGTCCATTCGGGGTTTAATTTGGGTTTACTCGGGGTTTACTTTGGATTTAATTGGAAATTGCTTTTCAGGTCAACTGTACACACTGAATTGTGAAGCAAAAAAGTCTTTTATTTCGCTATCCTACTGACTGTAATTATTGCCCCTTGTATATTCCGAATACACAGTAAGCGTCTGCTTTCAGGGGTATACTTTTGACTGGGTTTACTCTCTGTGTCCACTCTGGGTTTACTTTGGGTTTACTCTGGGTTTACTCTAGGTCCACTCTAGTAAACCCAAAGTAAACCCAGAGTAAACCCAGAAAGTAAACCCAGGGTTTAGTTAGGGTTTACTTTCTGTTAGGTTGGGTCTGATCGGTACCGTATATGTATTACGACATGAAGTTGTTGCTTTCTTATTTACATTGAATGGTTCTGAAGAGTTCGTTATTTTGTTCTCATCCTTTTGTCGTTCTGTTGGTAATTTTGTAGATGCGATAGCAAGGCTTAATTTCTGCGTCACCAGGCTGGCTAGGAACACGAGGAACAACAATACGTACATAATCAGCCTAATTAACTTAAAGCTGCAATAATTGTGGACATCCAGTCACTCTTCTATTTTCTCCTTAACTCCAAATCTATCCCAAGATGTTCTTGAAAGTAAATAATAGAAACAGTCAATTTTTATACCATTAACAAGAGTGTGTTATTGGAGACATTTATATGAAGAAAAAAAATCAACTATAAGAATTGGAAAACGTTAACAAGAGTGTGTTATTTGGGACATTTAAATGAAAAAAAATATTCAACTATAAAGAATTGGAAAGATTGTGACATTCAAATATAAAAATAGATTATTTGGCTTACTTAATTCCCGTCGTATTGTTGTGCCCCTCAGATGGTATTTTATCCTAAAAAAATCATATATTCATTTTAACTTTATCATGTTCACGTGTTTAAGCACGAAAACATTTTAGAGAGACTATAAATATGTAATAAATATTTGCATTTTCATAATTTCAATTCATCTTTTGTAAAAAGAATAGTTGTTTAAAAAGTTGTTTTTCAGAGACTTAGACACAGTTTGATATTAACACTTATTTTGACATTTTTATGTATAAAATGAATTACGTGTTTATTTTGTATGATTTCCAAAAATTTAAATGTTCGAAGTCAAGTTACAAGAGAGATACAGAGTAAATAAGTCGTGGTATGTAAACAAAGCTCGAGAATTATAATTATTGTTTACAAATAATGTTAAGTAAAAATATTACCATTTCTTTGACAAAATAACTTGTGGCAAAAAAGATAAATTGATTCAATGTGTTTATAAAAATTTTTATCAACAACAAGACGCAACATTAGATTGAAGCTAATTCTAACACAACGTATGTGTAAACGGTAACATGTCTCGAGCTCTGTTTACAAAACAAAGACTTCTAATCTTTTAAACCCGCTTGTAGCTCGATATCTTACTTTCAAATTTTACCAAAGCATTAAAAGCATCCATATTAACCATTCTAGACATTAAAAATGCAGGGGAAAAAAATGAGCTCAAATCGTGTCTAGGTCCCTTTAAATATCTATCGTCATGTCAACAAAGCCCCGCATTGGATCCGATGAAATTTTTTATCGTAGGTTTGAGGTTTATTAATTATTTTTAGGCGGAAGCGCCTATTGCAATTGCTTTCATGACCTTCTACGTCAGAGGTCAAATTCCTGCCCTTTTTCACGGTAGCTCTATCTGATGTTATTTAAACTAAGGGCATACAACTCTCTACACCCCCCCCTTCACCGTTCGATTCCCGTTTGAACATTGTTTTGAGGAAAAGAATTTTTCTGGTATAAATTTTTACTCTATCCGTTTATAAATATCTATTGAATATACCCAATAGCAAAGCTAGTAAGTGTTAGACGAATTTAGGTGAAGTAGAGAAACGAACGATAACTCTTGCTCTTGCAAGCGACATAAACAAAGGGGTGCAACGTTTCTCAAGCGTCTGTAGTTAAAATTACGAGGGAAAAAATAGTTCGATATAAAATTGTTTTTTTATGAGCATAGAAGGAAAAATAACAGGGGCACGGGTAATGAATGGTTTTTAAAAACAACTATTGTATAATTCGATTTGAAAAAAAAGATGATTAGAATGATACTTTGCCTGTAAATTATTTGTAAACATATAAACGTACGCGTAGTAATATCACACACGATTTTGCTGGATGCACTTCAAGTTGTAAACAACCCGAAGAGCGTGATATTTTTGTCAACAAACCCACGTTGAGAACAACGGGTGACTGTCCATCGTTGACATACGCAAGGTAACTAATGTGCTATTCTTATTGTTTAAAATTTTGCCTCATTTTACAGATTTTCATGCTTTAATAATGGTGATATCGTTTTCTTGATCGAGGAGCTGGTACAAGTTATTATTGTTTGTGTTAGGCTAACACTTATTTTATGTTATAAATATAAGCATTCTTTGATAATTTTAAAATTGTGTCGGTCTAGTTTTGAATACTGTTATAAGGCTTAGCATTCAGTTGTATTAGAATCGCATAACGGAAGATAACGTTAACGTACGTAGGCCTTTGATATTTTGTGATATCTCTGTTGATCTAGCATTAATTATGTTCATAGGGTGATATTATACTCACTGTTACTGTATTGTGTTATAAAGCTTTAAGGTTTCATTTATTCATTTTGCTTACAGAAATTTACAATAGCTTTGTTTTAAAATGACCTCATGAATATGCAAATGAATTTCCTTTGACAAAATCTCAGAATATATCTTTTATACAAGATACATTTTATTGGTTGATATAACAAGATATTACAGATATTATAGATATATGAAGATATTTAATTAAATTAACATTGTAAAAATATTTGCCCAATTTACCTTTTTGCTTACTATATCTCAGAATCACATAATTATCATCAATAATATTTAAGTGACTAAACTTTCCTGTGGAATTTTGTTAACATCATAATTTATTGGATAATTTTGAAGACTGCTTTTTGCAGTTTCTGAAAGCAGGTTAAAGATAACAGACAAAAATGATGATTATAATCTGCCAGGATTTCAAATGTTTAGATTTGATGGTTCTGAAAATTTGGGTGTGAGGTCATATGTTGCCATAGTTATTAATCCCAGAGAAGAATTCATTGATTTGACTCATTGTGTTTTTGATGGAATTGCAACAGTTCTTACAACTTTTCTACATAGGGGTCAGATGATTCATATTTTCTTCTTGTACTGTCCTCCTCAAAAATCATCAATTGCATCTTTAACCAAATATCTTCAAACTATACTTCAAGATATTGATGCAAGTTCAGAGTCTGTAATCATTTTAGGTGACACAAATATTGATTTCTTTGATCACAAGGTATTGACATCGTCATTGCACAAATTTAAACTAAGGCAGATTATGCATAGTAGTACAACTGATTATGACACATGTTTGGATCATGTTTACACCAGCTGTATGTCAGATTCAGATATTTCATGTGCAACTCTTGAATCCTACTATTCTGATCATAAACCGATTGTTGTCTATTTACCACATTATTAATTTTTAAAGAGAAGTACATGTACCATAACAAACTCCTGATAATTTCATTAATCCTTCTTCAACGGTACATGATCAATTGCAATTCCAATCAATTCATACCTGACACTGATTATGGATAATAACCGTATATATGAATATGATTGAAATATTTTATTTTATTACATTTGTTCATTCTTTCAGATGAATGTCAAGAAACTGATTAACATTCACCGACAAGAGGAAACAATGAAGCCCAACATCATCCTTCATCTCTGGTGAAGGGGAGAGTTGCTAAACTTAGGCACACAGCAAAATTCAAACAGAACAAAGAAAAAGACGGTCAGATGCTATAAATGCAGTGGTGGCAATGTTGAGAGATGCTTCTCAGTTCATCACTGTTAGAAAGACGAACATTGCACGTTTGGAATCAGGGCATCTAAAATATGCTGCCAGCAGGGACCTTCATCTTGATGACCTTAACACCATTCTCAAGGTGAGTAAATTACAACTTACAGTTGAACTTTAATATCTCGCAACAATGATATGTCGAATACAATGGATATGTTGAAGTGATTTGTAAGTTCCAACTTCATATTTTTTAAGTATTTTACTCTTGAAATCTCGAATACTTGGATATCTGAAAGTTTTTAAACAGTCCAATCGAGTTCGAGATAACGAAGTTTGACTGTATTTTGATTATGATATTTCCTGTCATTTCCTGGTTAAAGTATGAATTAATTATACCCATGCTCCAAAGAAGAAGGAATATACTGTTTTACCCTTGTCTATATGTCTCTCTGTCAGTCTGTCTGTAACATAAATTTTCATCATAGATTTCTCAGCAACTTTTAATCGCACATGCTTGAAATTTTAACTAACTCTTTGTTTATGTATGCTATATGATGGGATTCATTTTTGTAGTGATCGGTCTTCAACTTCTTGTTAAATTAAGACTTTGTGTTTATTTTAAGCTCAGATTTTCAAACAAATTTTCATGGCAGATTTCTCAACAAATCTTATCGCAGATGCATTAAATATTAACACACTCTTTTTAAGGCATGCCATATGGTGGATTTCATTTTCTAAAAATCCTGTCACATGTAAATGTTTACTCTGCGTATTTCAATTTGTTTATTCACATCAGAGCGGGGTATCACTAGTGAGCATTGCTTCACACTTATGTTGTTGCACGAATCTTTGATAAATTTGTTAATTGTTCTTATTCTACATATTTTATAAGCAAAATACATGTATGCTTATGAACGTAAATCCTTTGAGGAAAAACAAACATGAATTCAAAATATTTTACAGGTTCATTTTATTTTGAAATCCATGTTTTCCTTTATTAAAGATCAAGTATATTGTAGTAACACTACTGGCTTTGAAAACCCCTGTCCGTATAAAAATCCCCTGTCTTTCCCTGTCACCCCCTGTGTTTTCCCTGTCATCCCCTGTGTACCCCCTGTCATCCCCTGTACACAGCCCCTGTACACCCTGTAATCCCCTGTCAGCCACTGTACACATCCCCTGTGTGCCACTGTAAGCCCCTGTCACCCCCTGTACGCCCCTGTCACCCACTGTAAGCCACTGTATGTCCCTGTGCATGCCCCTGACATCCCCTGTACGGTCATTAACTGCTTGCTAAAGTAAAAAAAAATGTTTTTAATTATGTTCTCGGGTTTTCTTAAATACCGGTATATATTTAGCAGTTTCTGATACATATGGAAATGCAAAGCAAGAAAATCATAAATAATTCGTGGTTTAGACGGTGTTTGTTTTTGTTTTTTGTGTTTCATATAGGTCAATATTGTTGCAAACGTGAATAATTCTGACTCAACATTGACACATATCAAGATAAAAAACTATACCGATAAACCGCTTATTTTATTCCATGATCGTGTTTTGTAATTTGTAAAAAAAAAAATATATATATAAGTAAAAGATGAGTGCGGGAAATCTGTAACGTTCTGTGCCATGTAGCCTGCCTAAATTAAAGCGCTTAATAACACAACATGATTAGCACGTGCATATAATCACACACCGATCATGCTCACATATATTTTGACTGTTTTGCCTGATGTAATGATGCATAGAATAACATGGTCCCAATGAAATGCATGTTGATTCTATATAGCAGGAAGTTAATTAGTTTTAATATCTAAGTCATGTAAATCGCAATTGATGATATTTGTTGTCAACCATTGGTTTTTCCCCTGATAAATTATGAGAGAGAGAGAGAGAGAGAGAGAGAGAGAGAGAGAGAGAGAGAGAGAGAGAGTTGATTTTTTAGGAGGGGAAATTAGTCCGGTACTTTGTCACTTTTAACTTTTATGATGGTGCATTGTCTAGTTTAGTAGTTCATACGCGTTGTTGTATAGAATTGTTTTCATACATATAAAGCAATGATACAGATCATGAAAAATTTAATACATGTATACAAATACCGGTAACGGGTAATGTAAAGAAACGCAAGCATGATCTTAAAACAATGTTCCGTGTTTTAGATAAGAAAAAATATCTTACGTCAATTCTGAATTCGAAAAATGAAAAATATGAGATTAATAAGGTTTTGTTCATATGACTATGTCAAATGATGTTCCGAATTTTAAGCTCCATCATTTTATGTTTGGTATTCTTAAAACTCATAAATCAAAGTTTTAAATTTCTGTTTTCTTTACTTGACAGACTGGGAAAGAAAGTCATAAGCGGCGTTTAAACAAAATATTGCATAATTGTTTAGCATTACTGAGCATTCAGATCTTAGGAAGTGTGTGTATATACAAGTACACGTGTGTCTGTCACCTCATTGTTCCCAACCTCGCCACCGTGCACTGCAAATTGTCAAGAAGGGCTGTGTACAGTAGCCATAATTATATAATCAGTGACCGACTATTCAGATCTTAGGAAGTGTGTGTATATACTTGTACACGCGTTTCTGTGATCTCATTTTCCTTACCTCGCTACCGTGATCTGCAAATTGTCAAGAAGGGCTTTGTACAGTAGCTATTATATAACCACTGACCGAGTGAAAAAATAATGTCGACATCGTCTCCTTTGATAACTGTAACTTCATTAAATTCTTTGATCAATTGATATGGTGTAAAATAAAACATTGGTGCATTAAAATTAATATTATCGCTTTAAGTATATCTAAATAATAATAAAGAATTGGGAATGAAATTAGGATTGCATGCTAACTTATTAGGAAATTAAATCCCGGGTAAACTTTGAGTTACTTTTAATTCTAAATCAATGCAAACTCCCCCCCCCAGCTCTCTCTCTCTCTCTCTCTCTCTCTCTCTCTCTCTCTCTCTCTCTCTGACCAGGCCGCGGATTTCTGTTTACTGCCAATAAATAACATTATTTTTGATAGCTTCCACTTCGCAGTAAAAGGGAATTGAAAAATAGATTTTTAGAAATTATTAAATTGTTTATGATTGTTACACATCAAACAACATTCAATTCAAGGGTCCAATAAGCCGCTCAGAAACATACATGTATTAAAAAATACTAAAATTATTTTTTAGGCAAACGTATAAGATATTGAAGCTTTATTTTGCTATTCACGGGAAAATAATAACGGTACAATCAGGAACAAAAAAGAAAGACGTGCTCTATCGTATCATGGCTGCCTTTACATTTTGACTGATTTACTGGTTTCAGTGTGCAAATATTTATTTAGATACACAAAATCAAATGCTAAACACCATGTGCCGCGCTTGATCTTTGTAAAAATAATTCACGATATTTCATATATCAATTTGTCAAATATTACGGAGTAGTGATGTTCCCGACCGCTAAAGGACTAAATGCCCTGAAGGCTTTCACACCTACCGAAAATAGTCCCCGCTCTCACCTGAGATTTACCACCCGGTGAATCTCAAGCGTTTAGTTGTTTGCATGATTATTTAAGTATCAATAAATTATTAATGAAAACATATTTTTTTTCTAAAATTAAGATAACAGTGTGTCTTGTGAGTCGGCGCTCTGTTGAGTGCAAAAATTGATTTATAGCTCAAACTTTAACACATGCGAGTTAAATAATTGAACTAAGAAAAACATATTGAAATTAAATAACAGGGAAGGCTGTTATAGACAGTCAAAAACCGTACAGGGGGTGTCAGGGGCATGTACAGGGACATACAGTGGCTTACAGTGGGTGACAGGGGGTGACAGGGGCTTACAGTGGCACACAGGGGATGTGTACAGTGGCTGACAGGGGATTACAGGGTGTACAGGGGCTGTGTACAGGGGATGACAGGGGGTGCACAGGGGATGACAGGGAAAGTACAGGGGGTGACAGGGAAAGACAGGGGATTTTCATACGGACAGGGGTTTTTAGAGCCAGTAGTGTAATATATTGCTTGATAACTTATCCATAACTCTTTTTAGGAAAATCCTACTGAAAAAGACAGTTGTCAGGGATATGATGGCAGCAAGACATCATTAGTCTATTGAAATTGTTGTTGCAACAAATGGCATATACCAGGATTATACGCTTTCCAAGGACACATTTACAGCAGCTGTAAAAGGATTTTTTGAACGTCAATGTTCTATCATGGGAAAAGTTCTCTTAAACATTCCTTTGAAAGTCAATGTTCTATCATGGGAAAAGTTCTCTTAAACATTCCATTAGTATTGATATAAAGACCCGAAGTTCAAATGTCTTCATTATTAGGGAACTGTGATTTGACTCTGTACAACCTAGAGCAATTGTAAAGGACACATAATACACCTATTATTATTACATTATTATTAAATAGCAACCTATAACAAAACTTCTAGCAATATCCTTTAACTACTGGGCTTTTATTTCTTAACATTTGTATGTACATGTATGTTTGATCATTGTTAAATGTTGTTTTGGTATACAGTACAGTTAGTAAATAAACTTTATCTGATTTTTGAACATATGTAAAACTTGAGAATATCTAAAGAAAAAAAAAAGAAAAACTTATGAATCATGACCTATTTTACTACACATATAATTTGTACATTATTCTATTAAGCTGAATTCCCAATTTCTGTAAAATTTCTTCTCATGTGAGAAATGTGACACACAAGCTACTTGATTGTTTTAAGTTCTATAATCAAATGATTACATATGTATCTTCTCTATTTTGGTGAAACTATGTTGTACAGTATGAAAAACTGCAGTTTCAAAAGTTCAGTTTCCTAAATTCTTTGATATTTTTTCATCATTTCCATCCAAATTACACTGAATAGATTTTACCTATATAATAGTCTGGCCCAAGATATTTATGACACACATTTGGACAATTTTTAATAAAAATAAACATATATGTGAAGAAAGTGAAATTGAAATCAATAAAGGGCAAATTTCCAAGATATCTTCATTGACACATTATCGTTTTTCAACTTGCATATCAGTGTCAACTGGTTATACAAATATATTTTACAAATAAATATCTTGATGTTCAAATTGCTTTTCCCGTTTTATCTTTATTTAAGGCATTATCCACACTTATCTTGTACAGTTACTGAATATTTCCACATTGACCATCTGCTTCAATTGACAAATAAGTACATATACTGTGTTCTTTATGATTTGTTAACTATTACTTCACATTTTTCATTTTTTAACTTTTAAGTTTTAAGTTTTAAAGTACTGTATCATAATTCTATCCACAATAAAATCAAATCATTGAACCAATATATATCTGTTATATTGTATCTTAAGGCAACCAATAAGAGAAACATTTTTATCATTCATTAACATGTTACCATAACTACCCCTTATCAAACTAATTTTGAAGAAAATAGTCATAATAACATTGACAATATGCAATGATGCTTCCGCCTATCAGTACTTTCAGTACTTTGATTTTTATGTTTCACTCATCTAGTTTACGCATAAGCCCCTTTTTCTGGAAGTCTATTTTCATTTTGAAGTATATATATATATATATATATATATATATATATATATATATATATATATATATATATATATATGTGTGTGTGTGTGTGTGTGTGTGTGTGTGTGTGTGTGTGTGTGTGTGTTTTATTTGTCCTGCAGTCAATACATTGGATCTTATCTATGTTCATGATTTTGGTAAATTTCTACTTCGCTTCAAAGTATTTTACAAACACTGTCCATTTAAGAAATATCTTATTATAATGCTTGTATTACTTTGATAATACCACTTATTATTTTAATTAATTGAATTAATAAAAAAAATTGCATATGATTAATTGATTTGTGAAGATATTTTATGTGACTGAAAAAAGTAAATACTTCGTAACAGTCTCATAAGAATACCGTTGAATCATTTAGATTCGTGGGGGCCAATTTTCGTGAATTTTTGTTGTTCTGTTTTTTTTGTTTTGTTTTGTTTTTTGCTTATTCGTGGGTATCTACTTTTTTGGATCCGTCGATTGCAGTTTCCGTAAGAAATATAATACTCTCTTAATTTCTAAATTTGTTTTCGTCGAGGATATAAATTCGAGGGGGAGGCTACCTCACGAATACCACGAAAACTGAGCCACTATGAATTCTAATGATTACACAGGTAGCTTTTTTTAAAAAAACCCCAAAAAACAGTTTCCATGTAATCATGCTGCTGCTACTTGGAGATAACTGAGTGCCGCAATTTGTTTAAGGGATATCAAGTCATATATATTTTTCTGATGAAAATATTTTTTTTTTCATTTAAATCATTGCATCTTACAGAAACAACAATGGGTCTGTAAACTCATCTTTGTAATGTAATATAAGCGATGACAACTACCCAACTCATCCCATAAAAAGCGGAGAGTGGTACGTTGTGACAGGATGCAGTTTTGAAATGGCTCTACTTCAGATTTGTATATGATATACAAATAAATTCAGTCCCAGGCTATTATAAATATTTCTTCACACTATCACTTTTTAATATTTATCCTGGTACAATTTTAATCTTCTTCCAATTTCAACACTTTAAAAATAGGATGAAGGCGATCTTATTTATCTTACAAAACAATTTACGCGAACGTAAAATGTAAAGTAACACCTTTAATAGCTGACTAGTTCAGGGTTTTCTATTTAGCTGAAATGATATTTAAACCCTAACTCTGAGTAATAAAACTGATTTGCATAAATTGAATGGTCTATCAAGATAACTACATGGATGAATCAGGAAGCTGTTGTGCATTTTGTGTTTAAACTGTCATTTAAAATCAGTTTTTAAAGTTTCTTGTACGAAAACGATAAATAGATAACAATACTTAAAGGAAAGCCAGGGCGTAGTGGGTCAGTATTCTTTATTAAACCATTGTACATGGAATGTTAAATGTTAAAAAAGAAAAGAAAGTAGGGAGAATTTCGAAAACAGGAACTATGAATTCGTAGTATTCTATTCAATAGGACTATCTAATCAAATTTCTTATTATTTAAAAGATCTTCTTGGTTTAAAAGCAATTGTGTATGTATGTGCTGTTTCTGTATAGATAATGTATTTAACTTTGAGAAAAAATGAAATATAAATTTAACAAGAACATATGTTAGCTTTTTACTTTTTAACATTACAAACCAATAAAATCCAAAAATCGCGAGCGTGTTGCTTTTACATTAATTTCGTATTGTTTACCAGCTTACAAATGATTTTGGCATTCAAAACATATCTCCGTCATGTTTCAAGCTTGAAAAAATACCTCGTTTCCAGCGTTGTATTCTGTAGTGGCTGATTTTGTTTGTTTTGTATCCATAGACCTAATATTAGTACTCTAGAAAGAAAAAAACATCTTTAAAGATGACTAAGGAACTATAACATAAGACTTCATAAAAGTATTTGAATGTATGCCATGTGTATGTTTATACTAAAGATAGATATCTACATATATTTATATGTGGTGATGTGTTGGTGAAATCATCATTGTTATTCTAGATCACTAGTAAGTAAGGCATTATCGTTAATATTTATGATATCTCTGTGATGAACGACCATTAATCTTTATTTCGAATATTTTTTTCTGCATGCATTCAAAATCCTAATCGACGTATATATAAAAAAGGATATATCACTTTTTTTAAATTCAATTAAAAATTGTGTTGAAGTTTGGTTTTTTTATCATTTTGACAAGAACAATTTTTGTTTACGTAACTTTATTTTTTTGTATTGCTACATGCCTTCTTGTAAACTTTTAACGGATTGCTCAAGTTAATATTCTGTTATGTTAAATAAATGCATATGCCTTTCTTAAAATACGTAGATATAATCCTAAAGACTTACATTTGTATCAGCTTGAAGACAAGGGCCTTCACGACAAGGATCATATGATTTTGTCTGAGTATATGTATCGCGGTTGTACCTGGTGGCGATATTCTGATATAAGATAAAACAATATAAATTCTGTGATGAGGTTACAAGGGTAATAAATGTATATAGTATTCATAAGAATTTGCCTTTTCTTGAATTCTTTTGTTTAATTCTTGGTAAAAGTTATCTATAATGTAATGAATCTGGTTGAAATGATAATAAAAACATAAGGATTGATGTACATAATAAGATTTCACATCAAAGGTTCATGTGTACAAATTAGAAGAAATAAAGAGAAACATTACGCAAAAGTGTATTCTGTAATTTTAATACAGATAGAAAAAAAGAGATCTGATAACCATTAGATATAAATACGTTTCTTTTAACAATCTGCTAGATTGTGAATACCTTTGATAGAAATCATTATCTTATTTTGTAAGTTGATGAGAGCATTCAAAAAATGGCATTACAAATGAATCTTTATACACATTGGAACAGCTGGTATGAAAAGAAAATGTTAGAAATATTCATTTACTTCGTAAATTGTTTAGGGTATGGCACATAATTTGATTGCATTGTACGCTAATTTGTATCTATGGAAAGTATTTACTCATTTTAATCATGACATAGCTATAATCTTTGGCTTAAATGATACAGAAGCTTCCGTATCGTTTAAAACAAACATTGAAGGAAAGAAATGAATATTAATACAGATACTGCGTAAACTAACTAAATTGACCACATCAACACTTTGTAAACATTATTTTAAAAAAAATGATATAAAGAAAACGTCTTACGCTTGAAAGGTTTTTTAACCAAACATTAATTAGGCGTTAGATATACATATGCACTTTTAAATTATTTAAAGTTTTTTTATAGAGAAAGAAAAATATATATAAATTCATTGGTTTTTTACTCATTTTTCCTAGTGAAATGCATATAACTGAGTTATTCGTTATTTCTGCACTCGTTTATATATCTTCGGCAACTGAGTTATTCCGAACAAATAGTGCTTTTTTCTTGGAAAGAAAACAAAAATATCTGAATGGAGGGTGTCGTGTTAAAACCATTCATTCTAAAAATAAATTAGAAGTTTCTTCTCGGAAAACTTATTAAAAGTAATATTTTTACGTGGGAGAGAATAAGTCTAACACCCACAAAAAACATTTTTGGAAATATTTTGCAATTAATATTTGTTCAATTTCGACCTAAATAAAACAATTTATAGTAAGGAATAACGTAACTATCTATATATAGCTTGATAGTTGGTAAAGAATTCTAAATTCGTCCATGCGAGATGATCAACTCAATCATTTTTTTTTTTAAATCAAATAACCATTGGTGTGAAGAAAAGACGTTTGTTTAAAAGTATTCCTTTGACCACACGGTCAAACAGTCAAACTATTTCACTATTTCAAAGTCAATCTTTTTTAATGTAAGACATCTTCATAATTTCATCAATAATAAGAGAGCAATTGATTATTTTTTTTTAAAACGGTCGTTAAACGAAAAAAATTAAGACCGTTTATATTGAATTTTGAAGTTTGAGTTTGTTTTCTTGAGTATTTTCTAGTAAATTGAAATGGTATGTGCATTCATAACGCCAATATTTAAATGTTTGTGACCGGTCAGCAGAGAATGCGCACTCCTCCAAGGCATGCACCTGATCCTACCTTTATCTTTTTAGAGGTCTGTGTTGCTCTGCTTTGGATTTTTTATTTCGTTTTATGGATTTTTAAGATGATTGACAGTTTGTTTTTGTCATTTTTCATTGTTAGTCAATTATCAATATATCACATTTACTTGTATATACTGATGTTGATTATAATTTGATATTTCATGTCCGTATAGTTTAGTTGATGCTTTTTTATCCGTTTTATTTTAAGTTCTTAAATTCATAGCACAATTTTATATAAAAAATCGATATAACAGTATCACTCAATGGCATTGAAAAACTGATGTCCTCCAATTGAAACTTTATACATTGGAAATCTGAAACATTATTTGCATTACAGGTAAATGGTCTTCAACAATAATCAACATAAAATGTAAAACATATGTCGGTGGGCTGATTGCATAAGCTCTTTAGAAAAAAAAAATTTATTTAAATTCTCCGTGATCAAAATACATAATTATTTATTTAAAATTGCTAGCTTCGGGTTAATGCATTTTGCAACCGAATGAGATTGTATAAAGGATATCCACCTTGCAGTTAATACCGTACTGTACGAAAACAAGATATTTTTTGGAACGCGAATAATACGTAGGCCCATTTGTCAAGAGTGGATCTTTATAAAACCTATTTTTGACGTTAAAAAATTTGACAATGGAGTAAAAAATGTGTAGATTTTTTTCTTGTCAATATTAAACTGTTAAAGAAGTAAAACAATTCCTTCATAAATTGTAAAAAAAAAAACCTTAGCAATTGACCGTAATCAGAGATTGGCAATTCTAATCAATGCAATATTTTTTTTTTCAATTTATATCGGAAGAGGAACTGCTGACCCACCGTATACAACCACTAGAGCGGGTGAGTCGCCAAAATTATGAGAGTTTAACTTCTCCGCTCCGGAGCAGGGAAAAGTTTAGCTCATGGCTTATGAAGGTAATTATAACAAGCATTACAAACCATATGCACTACATGGAAGACAGCTGGAGTCAAACTTTATATAGCCCGTCCATCTGCGTGCTTTATGCGTCTAGTAGTCTCATACACTTCGAAACTATTTGGCAGATTTCAAATTAACGGTAACTGAGTGGTCACAACATATGTATGATTTTCTTTGGGTCTCAGACAGTTGAAATAGTCAAATAAATGATACACTTCTTAAATGTAATGTATAAATCTTAAAATCTTCAGAAAAAAATAAATAATCAGCGCATTTTCTGTTCAGGTAGGGAGCAGTTAATATTTCGGAAAACAGAACGTACGAGGGAATAACAAATAAAATTACATGTTCATACACTGTATCTGGGATGTTCAATTTTGTTGAGTGAAATGGTGTTATACAATTTCAGATATTTAAGCAATAAACACAGTGGATTTTTTTATTTTTTTTTTTGGGTGGGGGGGGGGGTGTGGTTCTGCTTACAAATTATATTATTTTACTCCTTCTTTCATTAAACTTAAGGTTTTTTTGTTGTATTGTTTTTTTAATTAAATGCTTTTATTAAATAATATGTATATCTACTTGGTGTTTTTCTCATATTTCTTATTATAAACTATTTAAATTCTCATTTATGTTAAGGGCGTCCATAAAATAATAGCGATATTTATCACAAAAAAATGTTAGCCTTTAAATAATCTTGATATTCTATTCCAAAAAATTGTTCCACAAAGTGATATTTTATCAATATACAAATTAGATAATTTGCTATCGCATGGGCAATTTTTTAGTCTCTAAGGAATACCCTGTCACGTGATACTGCTAAAAATAGATGAGTCAGGAATAATACCAAAAATGCATAGTGCAAGGGCTTAACATAAACAAGTATAATTATTTCCGTTTCTAACTTGTAAAATGAACATCTAAAATTTCGAAAAGTGCTGGGAGCTTGAAATATTCAAGTAAGAACAATTATTAAATTCAACATAAACAGTCTATGAACAGAAATTTGCAGGGAGTTCCCACATTTAACGCTTATTTATGTGAAATGCGTAGCGATTTCATACAGCTCCAAGCACTTTTTGATATAATGGGAATTTAATGGTTACACATGTAAAATTTCAATATATTTGATCAAGTGTATGCCCTTGCACTACTGCATTTTATCTGACCCATTTCACTTTCGGCGTCATTTGCGAGAAATTCAAACGCAACACTGACTAAGATCATGATTTTAATTTTCATTCATAAAATAAACAAACGCTGAGTATTTAATTAAAATAATGTTAGAATGTTTTTTTCTGTTCACACCAGTCATCATTACCAAATTGTTGAAATTGAAAAAAATTAATACATGTTGTCCTTACCAGTAACTATTGATATAAGGGGGGGGGGGTAGTGTTTACACATGCATATGTATGTTTCATAATTGTTTATGTTACTCTGCTGGTAGATAAATAAGAAATGCCTTTAATATATGATCAGGGTTACTTGCAATTATAATTAATATTTTGTAATAATTAAAGAAAGCAAGAAAAATCAATATTTATCAAGAATTTATTAATATTATCAACTTGACAAATACAATGTACATGTACTATAGAGATTGCTTTTCTGTGACAAACTGTTCAACAAGACTAGTGTCTATAAGTGTGTTCTGATTATCAGTATTATCCAGTCATGATGTGGAATTTATGGAAATTGACCATTCTTCTTGCACACTACATGTACTTCTCCTCTGTCTTTTTGATGTAAGGAGGCAGTGCAGTTGATAAAAAAACCAATGCCTGAAATGATCAATATTTATCAATTTCTAATTTAATTTCAATAAATAGCAATGAAAAATATTATGATAGGTTATATCATAGTAATATGATTTTTTAAAAACAGGCCAAATATACATGAGTAAAAGAAATATTTATAGAGTACCTACTTTTCTATATACACCCCCAAAAAGTGTCTCCAATGAACCATGCATTTTCTGCTTTAATAACCCTGAAATTGAATAATGTGTTCAGTATAATTATAGCAAACTATTGTGCTGAAGATTATTTTTGTGCATACTAATGGCAGTTTTTATTTCATTAATATTATAACAGGCATAAACAAATGTTTATTCTTTAAAATGATTGGAAATTCAGTTCAACACTTTAATTTTGTCTATTTTATACATGTAATCTTCCTAAAAGAATGCTAACTGAAATAACACATTTCAATTTACATAAACAACAATACAATCTTGTCTATATTCAATCCAGATCCTCACAGTAATCTTTGTAGTGCTAGCACAGTGTTAGGACTTTCCATTGTTTACATTTTCTTTGAACACGGAGGAAATGCGAGCTAATATTATTGCGATATAAGAGACCACTAAAAAGCTACAATGAGCCTCGATACTCTTTATGATCAAAATTAGAGAATCGCAGAACATTTGCTTTGCCTGATCGAGTCACCAAACTGATGTTTAAACACAATATTACATAAAAAACCCAAATGTAAACAAGTAAACAAAATCGAAGCCGAGGAATTTCACTTCGTTTCTGTTTCATTCTACAGTATTATATAATATAAAACAATATCTAGGGTAAGTACAGATAAATCTTACCTTGTTCAGTTGAATCCTCTACCGATTTCTGTCCACGCTGATTGTAAATAAGTTAAATTCCCAGATATATCACCGAAGTCCACATGTTTATTCTGATCACAGCTGCAAGCGCCGATGTGACGTAGTCAACCTCGACACGTCATCAGACGACTTAGGAATTTCATAATTTCGCGAGATATAAAGAAATGTTGAAGTTTTTATTTCAGTACACCTTTCTTGATACAGTCAAACCTAATAAATAATCATATTCATTTTGGTAGAGGTTTGTTAATTACCGAAATACAATATCTCGTAAAATCTCATGAATAAGGGGCGGGGCATATGCAAATTTTCCTAAATCACACGTGCTAGAATTCTGATACCTTCCTTAACATAGCTGAGTTATGATGATTTTTTTAAAAATAAGACGACTAGATATACGAGATCTAGAGGAACGAGTTGTCTGCGTGTGAATAAATGTCTAAATTTAACTTCATTGAAAAAGCTACATCAGTTAAACAGCTGATCTTTTATGCGTTTCGATTAAACAAACATTTGAAGAGGCTTTAAAAGGGTTTGTTTTTTTTTCTTAATGAAGAAAACGTTAACTGACGACGAATCACAGTGAATAAAAAGTGTGTTTGACAGGATGAATTTTTTAATGGCTTTACTTCGGTTTTTTCTCTATGATTTGCAAATAAATCCCAAACAAGGCTATTTATTTTTCTAAATTTGATCTTGATAAACTTTTTCATCTCTCTCAGAGTTCAACATTTCAATAATAGAAAATCACCTGTCTTGTTTATCCTACAGCAAAATTAACGCGAACGTATATTCTAATGTAATACCTTTAATAGCTGAAAAGTTTAATGTTTTCTATTTAGCAGAAATGATATTTAAACCCTATTCTGAGTAAGAAGAATGATTTGCATAAATTGAATAGTCTATTAAGATAAATATATGAATGAAGAAGGTGGTCTTTGTGCGTCTGGATTTTAACTGCCATTTAAATCCGTTCAACAGGTTCTTAACGTTTCTCGTTAGAAAACTATGAAAATATACCAATGCTTTAAAAAAAGGCGGATCATAGCAGGTCGGTATTCTTTATTCAATCATTATAAAAAGAAATGCGAAAAGTTATGCAAGCAGAAATGTAGGGAGGATTTGGAAAAAAATACAACCGTGAATTCGTAGTATATTACTTAAAAAGGAAAATCCAATAGAATTTAGTATTACTCAAACGTCTAGGAAGGTAACGCATTCTTTCCTTTAAAAGGAAACGGAAATTCGATTTCATAGAAATCTAATATTACTTTTTATGTATGTATGACATGAATTTGGTTTTTAGCCGGGCTCTGCTAAAAGCAGAGTCCTGGCTGTAGGCAGGCAAATTGCCAATGTTACTATAAATAGCACAACTTCAAAAGTAAACAAAAAACCGAACAGCGTCAAAGTAAAAGCTTCCGTTATATCAAATAGTAACACAAAGAGCCACGTTTTGTCAAAAGCGTTGGTTTTTTTTTTGTTGTTTTGTTTTTTTAATTTCAAGAGAATTGTCTATGTTTTTTAGTTTTCTTATTAATTACGCGTTTTAAAAACAAGACTATGCATTTTGGACACATACTATGCGCATGAATTTCCACGAACTACTTTGCTGCACATTGAAGAAATGGGGAATGAATTTATAACGCTTGTTGCAAAATTCAAGGCAGACACTGTTGAAATTTGTTCTACTAGACAGACATATTTTTGTTTATAGCCGTTTACAAAATTTGGTTGCTCTCTCTGACGCTTTGCCGACATTAAAAGCATGAGAGAGAGAGAGAGAGAGAGAGAGAGAGAGAGAGAGAGAGAGAGAGAGAGAGAGAGAGAGATTTTCAGTCTTTACTACACAATATGCATAAAGCCACATCAAAAGAGCCCGGCTTTCAGTACTTCAGTACTTTGATTGTTAACAGTTTCTATGTTTGACAATTATTTGCAAGAAACACTGTTTTTCATTTAAATCGAGACTGGCATTCAAATAATATTGGAGGGTTAATTGAAAATTAAAAGCTGCAAGAAATTCGATAGTCGGGCATTTTGATATTCAGTAATAAAGCTGGAGTACTACAATGTTTGCAGCCATTATAACAAATTCCTAATGTTGTGGTTATTTTCGTTTATAAATCACATCCTGTTATATTTTTTCTTCTATGATAACAAAAGTTAATCTATTATATCAATAATTCATCTCAATCAGGTTATAAAAAAGTACACGCGAACTAATATGTTGAGGAAATAAAATTGTTCATGCAATTTATCTTTAAGCAAAAGTAATTTACCCACATGTTAAAATGAAATTGAGGTTTCCTCATCATATTGTCAATATATGACATTAAACATCTACTGGATTTTGGTAATTAAAAAGACAGCCTGTGTATGATTTTCTCAAATTCTACGATTCTTAAAGCTAAACACTGCTCGTAAATAGGACCGTCACGCAGGTATATAAACCTTTGTAAACATGTAGTATTACTTTCGAAGCCTAAGATTATGTGCATTTATTTCTTGTTTAAAGTGCATGTTCTGGTTAAAAATAATGCATTGACCTGTTTATTTGATGTTTTTTCCTGGCTTAAGGAAAGCGCGAAAATTTGTTAATTTCGTCACCACCGAGTAACGGAGCGAGGCAAGATGTACGTCCACACAGGTGAGACCTGTACAGCGAAATACTTCGAACTCTTGAGAAGTATGCTGCCTATATATGGATTATAGGGATAGCAGCGATGAAAGAAAATATTACGCCCAATTCCTTTTTACGAGTAGTGTTCAGCTTTAAATAAAAAGATCAATTTAATTCAATAAATGATATTTTTATTATGTTTAGTTTTGTAACGTATATTATAGCTTCTTAAATGGGTACACAATAATAACACGCATTTCAGCTTCACATCATGTACATATCTTTGTGTGTGTGTGTGTTCACCACGTTACTTTGCTGTTAGCAGTCAAAATGAGAAAACGGATTGTTAAGCTGTAAATGGCGGTAAAAAAATGTATAATTGGTGGCTTCAAGAGGCTTTCCTTTCTTAGCTAGGTGACCAGACATATTATTAAAAGGATATTATGGTCTTGATCCTTTAAGTATGATGATAAACTTAAACTTTTTAAACGAATGTTAGATCCTTGACGCTTGATAATGGTACATGTACTTCATCACTCGAATTGAAATCATCACTCAAATTCAAAAAAATACATATAGTTAGATTTTATTAAAATTACAAAAAAAAAGAATAAAACGAAAGACTCGTAAAAGACGAGAAAAAAAATTTCCGAAAATGTTATTATGTACTTTAAATACAAATAGACAGAAAGAGGATCAATTACATCTAGAATAATTTTATTAATTTGCTTTTTCTGTTATATTTTAAAAAGGCTTTTAAAAACCTTCTTTATAAAGTTTTGTAGTTTGATAAGTGATATATATATATATATATATATATATATATATATATATATATATATATATATATATATATATATATATATAATTGATACTGAAGAGAAAGTTATTTATTTTTGAATACACAAAGTTAATCGACCACTTAACAACTTCATAAATAATATTTAACAACAATTTATATATAAAGACCTTTTCTCATGCTGAAAGTTTTTTTCTGCAACATTTTTCAGTCGTTACATGTATATACTAGGCATTTTTAAACGATTGAATGGTTGGTTTATAAACTAAAAATCAGTTTTGAACTTACTTTTTTTCCATTCATTTTTTCTGGTGGAAAGTTTAACCGAGATGTTCGTTATTGCCGCACTCCTTCATAACTTTAAAAGAATCTGAATTATTTCGAACAAATAGTGCCTTTTAAATTTCTAAGGAAACTGAATTATTGGAAACAAAAAAATGCATATTTCTTGGAAAGAGAAAAAAACCTCGGCTGACGTGTGTCGTATTTAAAACATTCTTTCTAAATATATTTATATAATATAAGAATTATTAGGGAATATGTTTTCGTTGGCGGGACCAATTTTAAATTAAAAAAAAATCTTTATTAATATGTTATAATTCCTTGTGCGTTCCATTTTAATCTGGACAACAATTTTAAGACTAGGTATGAAATGATGTGAATTCTTTATGAAGCTGGATGGTTGGTAAACAAGGTCTTAAATTGGCCATTTTTTAAAACCAACATGGAATAAGCAATGATGTGGACATCAATTTCATTTTTCATTGTTATGGTCTATGGAATATTATGAAGTAAATCATAGTTCGTTAAAATAAAGTGGAAATAAGTACATGTATTTATTGATGATCAATTCAATCTTTGTTTTTAAAATCCGATATCCACTAGGCTTATTCTTTTAACGATGTATTTAAATCGCTAATGGGTTTTCCAGGGACATGAAGTTTTTAAATTTAAGCTATAAATTCTCAAAAGCGAATATTTTTTTTCACCAAAAAGACATTGACTTTTTTGTTGATATTTCGGAAAAAAATTTCTTGGATGTTAGTATAATTTTTACGTTGTTATTGATTACGTATCATTTACTATCATCGACATATTGTTTGGAGTGTTTTGATCAATTGTGTTGGTTAAGATCTATATAAGCAAAAAATTAACAAACTAATGAATTAACCAATAATCAAAAATGAATTAACAAAAAATCCGTTGCCATAAAATGGTATATATGTGTAATGAAAGAAATTAGTTTTTAATGTATTTTTTGCACAGATGTTCAAACTGTCCTACACATTTAATACTAATGTAATTTTTATTAATTTTGATGATCAATAACAAGGAAATAACTAATTTATGTGTTAAACAATTCTATATTTGAAAACACCTGATTTGTGTAAAACCAAAAGTTATTAAGACCTTTGTTTTAAATGTTGAAGTTTGAGGTTCCTTGTGTGTGTTTTTGTAGATTTAAGCAATGGTTTGTTAATTAATAACGCCAATATTTAAATGATTGATAGTCGATAATATTATATTTATTTGTAAATTTCGATGTTGATAGTAATTTGATTTTTTCTGTGTATATTTATGGTGTAAGTCAAACTGTTTTTACGACCATAATGACTTATTATAAGTTCAAAAATATAAACGTAGTTTATACATGTAAATATGCTACCCAAAATAAATTTTTAAGCACAATGGCTTTTAGGTCGTTTTACGACCGAAACTGAATATACGTTATACAATGGAAATCTGAAACATTATTTTCACACTGAATTACCTTTAAGAATAACGACACCAAAATTACAATGCCCTAATGCGGTTTGCACATGCTTTTTAATAAACAGTCCATTTTAATATCTCGTGATCAGAATATGTAATTATCAATGTTTAATAATACTTGTTTGGGGTTAAAAAATACAAGACACTTAGTAAATAAGACTATTAAAAGAATGTTATCAATGGTGATGTAAAACTTTTTGGAACTGCAAAATGTGAGATTTAAATGACATGCAAATATTACAAGCGTTGATTTATGCGGTGGCCTGAAAAGTTTAAGGAATACAGTTTTTTTTAAAGATCAACGCTATGTTTTTCTTACCAAACTGCACAGTGATATATAATAAATGTGAAAATATTTTGGCAATAGGAAATTATTGAATAGTTACTGTTTTTTATATATTGTAAAAAAATGATATAAAATATTACATTTTGTAGATCAAACTAACAATTTGTGAGTCTAACGGGCAGTTTTTAAATGCAGTTTCCTGTTTTAAGGACATATACTATAGCATTGAATCATGATTTTTTGAAGTATACACTCTCATAACTGCAGCGGTGTGTGCATACAAATTGAGTAACGCGCGTTAGCGCGTTATGAACATTCGTATGCACACACCGCTGCAGTTATGAGAGTGTATACTTCAAGAAATCATGATTCAATGCTTATATTTACATTTTTCAACTTCTTGCCTTGTCTGCAAATGTGATTCATACCTTAAAATTCCTATCTTATCCTAAGGGTAAGTTTATATTAATGGAAGAGCCACAGTAACAGCCACACGCGTGGAATTTGATTTTCGCTTCTGACGTTGCAGTTTACAACGTTCAACGTTTGTGACGTCATAATAAAACTCGTCATATTAACCTTTGACTACTTGTTGCATTTAGAGGCATTTGAAGATCACAGAATTTAATGGAAAAACACAGTAGAATGTAAATATATTTAGATACAAACATGAATGATTGTGCCATTATAAGACAAGACATAAACCCGTTGATCCTCTTGTGTTCCTGCATTTCTGAGTTATTTTATTTTTTTAATGTCATAAATATTATGTTCTATTTTGCTTTTAGTATTCTTAAACATTTTACACTATCTCCATTTTGTTATTTATAAAACTTTTTCTCTGAACGAATCACCAGATAATGTATTGAAGTAATAAGATATGATTGGAAATAAAAAAAAAAATTGTACATTGCACTGGATATCCATTCCACATTTTTTTTGCACACATGTATGCTTAGTGGGAATGTTTGATACCTACATGTTACACAGTTAAATTCATATCAGTGCAATAACTTGTCTACTACAGAGTAACCAATGAAGATGTTAATATTTTAAATAATGTCTTACCCTTGCTCCCTGTTACCCCATGTACCCCCTCCTCCCCATTACCGATCATGACTTACTCTTAAGGTAGCTAGCAGGTTAAATGCTTGTGAGAAAACGTACCTGAAAACTCGTGTGCTTTATCTAACGGTTTTAAAGTTTTATTTCTGAAATTTATTTGGGTTCGTCTGTATAGTTATGATGTTATTGTCTTGAAAGCACAGCAATGCATATATGTGCCAAATCAAGCAACGCTGTTTTAAAGAGATATATATATATATATAGTACAATGCACATTTAAGTCAGTAAACGCATTCCGAAATATGCTTTTTTATAAACAAATCAGACGAATTTAATTTTATCACATGATAGTTAAATATCTGGCCAGGTTTCTCAGGTCTTCGATGTAGGTAACTGTTCCAAAGCTTGAGAATAAGTGGTAAACTGATTCTAGGTTCCACCTAACCTAGCCATTAAGGAATCTTGTCTCGTTTTACGTTCACTGCGCACATGACCATTTTCTTTAAAAAATAAAATAAATGCATATATTGATTGATTTATATATATTTATAAATTATATATTGATTGATTGAACAATTTAAAGCAATATGAGCTGCAATTTTCATGCTGCATTTTCTTTTTTACAAAAATGTTATTTTCTACTAAAATGACAAAAATATCATGGTTTTTAAATTTCTGTTAGCATTATTTTTGTGGGAAAAGCCGTTAAGAAGCCTTTTTGAAGCAAAATTGAATTATTGTCATCCTGTACAAAAATTGAACTGCTATATATTTCTTAAAAGAAAAATCTTTCTTCTGACGAAAATTAATGATTTTTGTCAGAGGAAAGTTTTATTATTCATAAAAGTTCAAGTTACATGCAGACTTAGCATACTAGCAGGTTTTGCAGCAAAATAAAATTCTAAAAATTACATCTCATATTGCTTTAATTGATTGGTTGTTTATGTACATGTAATGATTAAACCAAGTGAGTGGCAGGTCGATTGTTAAAATGCATGTTCAATTTGATTAAAAAAAACTATGACCAAAATCATTATTTAGTTTTCTGTTGTTGCATTTTATAATGTATAACGGTATTTACTTTTATATCTATTTTTAAAAATAGTTTTGTTATGAGGGATGGGTCAATTGTACACTTTGTACAGAATGGATTGTTAAGTTTATTCATACAAAGTTCCTTGCAATGAGATGACCTTTGTTTATCTGATTTCATAGAGTAAAAGAAACTAAATCATATCAAAAGATAAATGAATACATTTTGCAATTTCTGAGCATTGCTTAATATCTATTCTTAAGGCACATGTATCTAAAATATCAATTAGTACTAATTGCATGTACTTTATATGTACTCACGTGCTTGCGAATAGACATCAACTATATTATGCTGCACCTTTTTTGCTTCATCTACTTGTTACCGAACATTTTCTTCAATAAAGGAATACGAAAATTATAAGTGGTCTTTAATTAGTAAATATAACAAATAATGTTATGAATCCAAAATTATAATCATAGATATTGATAGTGTTTTATCGACGAAGCAGAAATGGATTTAAACGGAGTTTAGCATCATTCAAACATCGATATGAATTACTTCTTTCTAGATTGTTTGATTTCATGCCTTGAAATAAGAACATGACAGAATAGAGGAAAAATTACTTTACTAAAGTAAGGAACTTCTACGTTAGTTATCATAATTTTGATTTTCTAACATAAAACGTGTTACAGATTTCTACACGTTTAAAAGTTTATTCAAAAGCCAGCACTTCAATTCTTTTATCTCTTAATAGTTTTAATAAGGTTGTCCACACGCCTAGATCCACTTACATGTAACAAACAGCAAAACCACTTAACATAAGTAGTTCTCCTGAGAGGCTTCTCAAATAAATTTAAGATTAATAGGTATTAGAGCTGACCTAAACTCATGAATACTCCTATTCTATTTCACACAACCCAATAAAGGTTATAAATATACATTTTACTCCTATTGCTTCACACCTGCTATTTTTACTTTTACAAGTATATATCATCAGCGTGCACTGTATTCAATTATGGCATACTTTCATCATTTAAACACTTCTCATAAGACTCTCAAAGGTTTGAAGGAACACATTTTAAAAATATGATTAGAGCTTTGAATATTGTTACATGTATGTCGTTGCAAATACACACAATATATTCTGCAGTCGGGTCGTGCAGGGACAACATGAAATTTAGAGACGGTGCTGGTTTTTGTTGTGAAAAATTAAGAAATAAATAAGAACAGGCGTTGCTACTTCCTTGGTTAGGTTTAGTATTGCTCATTGACCGTTTTTGATAGCGGGTGGTAGTTTACACTCTGACTTCAATGTTATAACCTCTATGTGAACAGGATTATGCATATATATAATACGGTTTCTGTTCTAGACTATGCATGCATACACCCTCCCCCCCCCACCACCACACACACCTGGATTCTAGCCACAATTAATCATGAACTAAAATCTATAATTTTGGTGGAACACTTAAAGATAAAAAAGAGTGCATGTCTGCTACGCTTTTGAAACCTAAGAGACAATGACACAACTAATATGAAAGTAACGAATAATTACGTAAAGAGTGAATGTATTTACCTGGAATTTAAAGTATGCAGAGAATTTAAGATTTGACAAAAGTTGAATAAATAAAATGAGCCAATTCGTTTCCTGAATACGCAATTTTAGTTTCGATGAAAAAAAAAACTTTCCATAACGGGGTAATCAAGACCGCGGATTGACTATTTATCATCGTGGCAGAGAGTGTAGGGCGAATTGATCATGCATTGGGTAGATACTTTAAATTCAATAACTTTAAAATATACAAATAAGTTAAATAAATAAATGAGCCAACACAAATTTCTTTTCATTCATGCGCAATTTTAGTTCTGATAGAAAGAACTTTTCATAAAGGGGTAACCAAGAACGCGGATTTATTATTTATTATCGTGACGGAAAGTATAGGGCGAGTTCATCATGCATCTGGCGGCTACAGTTATCTTGGATCAGACAACTTTGTTTCAAAATATACAAATAAATGTGCATGTTTTCGCGTTCTTACCTTACACTAGATGATACCCCGGGCAAGCGCGGGCTTTTACACCTTACACAATAATATATTTACATTCAGTGTACATTTCCCTTTGATTTTGCATTGGAAATCTGCGACGATCAATTTCCTGTAAATACACTTAGCTTATTCACGCGCCATGAGCACAACTAGAAAACAATTTTCACGCGTTTGAGTGTATTTGTTATTGTAAGATTAAATGAAACGTTTAAACTTACATAGCCAATTATGTACTTATAATAATAATTATTAAATCATTTCTACTCGTTTATAAAAAGAATTCTCTGCAAAGTTTCTAGCACTATATTTTTAGTCGCGGAAGCTAAGGATTTAAAGCAACAATAAACATCTTAACATCAATATGAATATAAATATAAGCATTGGATAACACCAAGGAGTAAGCAGATACTCTGTTGCAGGCATTTCGTAGTGTATTGGCAAAATGTCTTTATTTTTTTAAAAGTATGATATATTTTTCAAACCACTGACAGACTTGTAGTGTACCTTATATACTAATATAACCAATAACGGATTGTGTTGACAACACTGAACACTACCAAATGTACGAGTAAATATGAATATTAAATTAATAAAAGATGTACGCAATAACGGGAACATAAATTACATTGAATCGGGGGGGGGGGGGGGCGTTAACTCATGCTTTACATCTGAGCATGGCATTTCATTTTGTTGAAGTCATGAAGAGATGGTGACGGGTTTCTTTGTACATTAAGGTCACAGCATCAACATTTACAAAAGAAAAATTATTTTGGGACAGTGCTAATATTTATAAAGAAAACATTAAGAAGAGAGATACGACCAACTTTACCCCCATGCAGTCACATTTTAAAAGAAAAATCCATATAATTGTATATGCTATGGACGGTTGACATTTAATACAATAAATATTGCCAAAAAAAATAAAAATATTTCCAGTTACTATAAACTGCATATAGAATAAATAGTCAAAAGCCAAAACATGTTGGAGTTTTTCTAGTCAGCTGCAATTAAAAGAATTTAGGCTACATATAATAAATTTCAGTTGATAGTTTCTAAATATATATTTTAATTTAGTTTCAAAAAAAAATTAAAGAAAATTCAAGGAAAAAAAGGACGGAGTATATACAAAACAATGAAAATATAAAGCTGTTTAAAATACAACGCCCAATAATGTGAAAAGTGTTATTTCCCGCGCTTGCGTGTGATTTTATCTAGTCCACAATAAGATATATATTCTGATATTTTTAGATGTATGATTATACTAAAATGTTTTAGGTATTCTCAAAAGATTCATACATCATTTTCCTTTAACTTGACCGCGACCATTTCTCTTGAAATAATGGACGGGTTGGTGACCCTGTGCTATTCCGATCATTTTCTGATAATTCCCTAAACAATTGTTCACAGTTCACACCGATGACATAAATGTTGTAATTGATGATGACTTGTTTCTTCCGTGTTCACATTAGATTACGAGAACCTAAATAGATAATCATAACTGATAAAAAAAACTTATCTTTCCCTGGTTAAATCGAGCTGTGGGAACATTCAAAGATACTGTAACAATAATTTCTATGTAATATCGTAAAACAAATTTCAATTTCATTGAATAAAATTCGACCATATTATCCATGGAAGGGAATTACGGCCAAAAGTCTATGTATTCTTATTATGCTTACTTTCTTATTCTTTAGTACATTTACACTTTCATGTCACTTTATTGTTTTTAATTTCATTCTTATCCAATTTCTGTTTGATACTCTTGTATTCTTTATGGTTTGCTTAATTCCATAAATTCATATTTAGAGGTTGCAATATTCTCTTCTTAATCGTGTAAATTCTTACTTCTATCTCTGTTATAAACGTGAATTTAATCACGCAAACCATCAATCGCTTTCAATAAAGACGAATACAAGATGTGTGAATTTAATGCTGCATTGTGACGCCAGGCGGCAGCGTTTGCGCTACAATTGCTGTTCCCGAAGATTCATGAATACGAAATTATTAAATGGCATAAAGATCATGAATTGGTTAAAAACAGACTCAATTAAGTGTTCAGTGAAGGAATATGAAATAGATTTAATCATTTTTTTTAAAAAGCTATGATATACGCAGGATCAAAAAGATACGCTTTTTTATACCTGTACAATGCGTATGCGCGATTCTAAAAAAAAAAATTAACCGGGGGTGGGGGGGGGATGGGTTGGTGGTGGGGGGGGGGGGGTTGAGAGATAATTTTGAATTACAAATAGGTTTGTTACCGTTACATATGAAAAAGCAATTTACATTTCTTATTTTAACGTAATTTAAAATACTTTTTTGCTTTATTTGATTGCCCTCTTTAGCTCGTGTGTTTTCAAAGTTTTATCTAAACACAACTAAACTAAAAAAAAGCTATATCAACAAGCGATGCACCTGCTATGTTTCATCAGTACTGTTACCTAATATAATCACCAATCCTATCAATTATTTTATAATTTTCAGTCAGTTATATAGTGTGTAATTTGTGTTACAAATCCATTTTTACGTTCTTCGTCATGACTATGATATCTTTGTTCTTGAGCGTTGGATTTTTGGCGTTCACAAGTGCTTATGGTGAGTTAAAATCATAAAATTTTCCTAGCAGACGTCTTAAAACATATGTTTAATATATAAGCGCATTCGTTTTTTTTAAAATTCATGATATTTTAATATTTGGCAATACTTTAAAGAACATTTCTTTTTCGTTTTTGGAATGATTAAGCAACACCTGCATGCGACATATCGCTCATAACAATATGTATATTTATTTTAAAAACTCTTTAGGTGTCAACGCAAAAGTTCTACATAACATCAATAGCAAGTGACCTGACTTTCTTAAACTACTTGATTCGATTAAATGACAATTGTGTAAACGTTTTTTTTTTTTTGGATAAGAAATTCATGAGGTGTCTGAACTTGAGGTAAATTTCTAAGACTCATTGATGTGCGAATGCACATGTACCTAATCGATGACTAGATAATGATATGACTTGGTGGTAGTAATTATTTACCTAAAAATTGCCAAGAATAGTAAGACATCTTTTAATAAACCTAGTAAAACCTTTATATATCGGATCCTTTTAAAATCACCCCCCCCCCCCCATCCTCCCAACTATCGGCTGAAATTAAAAGTCCCGAACAGCTCCCTATTATTTTTTTTCTAAATAAACCCTAAGAACATCATCTGAAAACCGGACGCCAGGCGTTTTTTGCCGGCCGATGTTTATACGATATGTGAAATTTAACCTAACAAAACCGGCATAAAGACAGGAGTACAGAAACCCCTCATATTGACGGAGGTTTTAAGAGAACGAAAAAGAAAATATATCGACTAAACAAAAATGTTAATTACATTTCTATTAATGCGATGTTTTAGAAATATAATGTAACAAAGTGTTAATGTAATTTTCCTTTATGTTAAATAACACTTATGCGTACATGGCTGTGCATATGTGTTATAAATTATTTTAGATAGAAATTAATTTTGTATTTTTAGTAGTACTGTATCTTTTCTAGCAACAGTTTGATAATAAGATAATTAATGGGACACTTGTTTACTCGCATGATCAATGTGAACAGTATTTATCTACCTTGCAACTATCATTTTTGTTGAGCAGCTTGAGCGTATCTATCGGTAATGTTTGAAAAAATCCCCCCATTTTCGTGTTAATTAAGTTTTAAGTGAAGGGCGAATTGATCATGCATTGGGTAGATACTTTAAATTCGATAACTTTAAAATATACAAATAAGTTAAATAAATAAATGAGCCAACACAATTTTTTTTTCATTCATGCGCAATTTTAGTTCTGATAGAATGAACTTTTCATAAAGGGGTAACCAAGAACGCGGATTTATTATTTATTATCGTGACGGAAAGTATAGGGCGAGTTCATCATGCATCTGGCAGATACAGTTATCTTGGATCAGACAACTTTGTTTCAAAATATACAAATAAATGTGCATGTTTTCGCGTTCTTACCTTACACTAGATGATACCCCGGGCAAGCGCGGGCATTAACACCTTACACAATAATATATTTACATTCAGTGTACATTTCCCTTTGATTTTGCATTGGACATCTGCGACGATCAATTTCCTGTGAATACACTTAGCTTATTCACGCGCCATGAGCACAACTAGAAAACAATTTTCACGCGTTTGAGTGTATTTGTTATTGTAAGATTAAATGAAACGTTTAAACTTACATAGCCAATTATGTACTTATAATAATAATTATTAAATCATTTCTACTCGTTAATAAAAAGAATTCTCTGCAAAGTTTCTAGCACTATATTTTTAGTCGCGGAAGCTAAGGATTTAAAGCAACAATACACATCTTAACATCAATATGAATATAAATATAAGCATTGGATAACACCAAGGAGTAAGCAGATACTCTGTTGCAGGCATTTCGTAGTGTATTGGCAAAATGTCTTTATTTTTTTAAAAGTATGATATATTTTTCAAACCACTGACAGACTTGTAGTGTACCTTATATACTAATATAACCAATAACGGATTGTGTTGACAACACTGAACACTACCAAATGTACGAGTAAATATGAATATTAAATTAATAAAAGATGTACGCAATAACGGGAACATAAATTACATTGAATCGGGGGGGGGGGGGGGGCGTTAACTCATGCTTTACATCTGAGCATGGCATTTCATTTTGTTGAAGTCATGAAGAGATGGTGACGGGTTTCTTGTACATTAAGGTCACAGCATCAACATTTACAAAAGAAAAATTATTTTGGGACAGTGCTAATATTTATAAAGAAAACATTTAGAAGAGAGATACGACCCACTTTACTCAATCCAACCCCATTTTGAATGAAAAAAATCCATATAACTGTATATGCTATGGACGACTGACATTTTATACAATATATATTGCAAACAAAATAAAAAATATTTCCAGTTACAATAAACTGCATATAGAACAAACAGTCAAAAGCCAAAACATGTTGGAATGTTTCTAGTCAGCTTCAACGAAAAGAATCTATGCTACATATAATCAATTCAAGTTGATAGTTTCTAAATATAAGTTTTATTCTAGTTTCAAAAAAATTGTAAAGAAATATTTGAGAAAAAAATTGGGACACAGTATATACAAACAATTAACATAAAAAGCTGTTTGAAATACAACGCCAAATAATGTTAAAAGTGTTTTTTCCCGCGCTTGGGCGTGATATTACCTAGTCACAATAAGATATATATTCTGATATTATTAAATTTATGATTATACTAAAATTTATACATCATTTTCCTTTAACTTGACCGTGACCATTTCTCGTGACTTATATAAAAATACTAGACAGGTTAGTGACCCTGAGCTTTTCCGAGCATTTTCTGATGATGCCCCAAACAATTGTTCACAGTTCACACCAATGACAGATATGTTGTAATTGATGATGACTTGTTTCTTCCGTGTTCACATTAGATTACGAGTGCTCACATTAGATTACGAGAACCTAAATAGATAATCATAACCGATAAGAAATATATCTTTCCCTGTTTAAATCGAGCTGTGGGATGCTGTAACCATGATTTTTATGTAATATGCTAAAACAAATATTAATTTCATTGATTTCATAATACAAAACGTTCATACGAATAATTTATTTCAAAAATCAAACAGACCGAAGTGTTTTATACTTCAAAAATCATTTTGGTAAAAAGGTTTCATGTAAAAGACATTCAAAAATGTGTTGACGAAAACGGGAATTATATTTCTCAATAGAAAAATCAAGGCACACCGTTTTCTTTGAGAATGCAATTTGTTTAAAAAATATACAGTAAAGAAGACGGTATATTGGACAGCATAAAACAAATGGCAATGTACAAGGTTGAAGAATTATATTTGTTAACATTAGACATGCAAAACACTGCAGAAACCTTTTGAATTCGTTTTTGTAAATGTGAATAGAACTTATCGCCATGTACATATGTTTTTATAACTACAAAAACATATACATGTGATGAAGTAAGCATATTATTTTCTTTTAGATTCAAAAAGCAAACAAATGAATCCACGTTATTTTTCAATATTTAATTTTATTTTTTTTAATTAATCTTAAATAATACTGATACAAGGAAGATCATGGCATGACTTTGTATACGTATGCAGTCGACAATTACTTACACATATTTACCCTATATGTTTTCAGCGTTTCATATAAAAAAGCAATTTAAATTTTCTTATTTTTAACCTAAGTAATTAAAAAAAACTTCAATACATTATTTGATTACACTCTTACGATTATGTATCTTTTGACGTTTTGTTTACACTCGACTAAAGTAGAAATGAGGCAATGTCAACAAGGAATGCACCTGCTATGTTACATTAGTACTGTTACCTAATGTAATCACCAATTCCATCAGTCATTTCGTAATTTTCAGTCAGTTATATAGTGTGTTATTTGTGTAACAATTTCATTTTACTTACTTCGTCACGACTATGAGATCCTTGTACTTGGGTGTCGGATTTTTGGCGATCACAAGTGCTTATGGTGAGTAAAAATCATGAAATGTTTTAACCATCATTTTTTTCGGGAGCTTGTACCTTTCTATCAGTAATGTTTAAAATAAGGGCCCCCATTTTCGTCTTCAAATAAAAGAAAAGTGAAAACATGTAATTTTCTTACAAATAATGTTTACTTTATTTACTAGCTAGAGTGTTTACATGCTTTGATTGAATAATTATGCTTAGATTTTTTTCTTTTTTTGAAAAAAAAATATCAATTAAAGATAATTCATCAATACAACATTTTCTTACTCGTTTATTATGCATTGTTTATGTTTATATATACAAATATTGATAGAACATATAGATAACTCCTTCTCCACTGCCTTTTAATTATCGATCCTCGGTGAATCACCACCCCCTGTTAACCAGTCATTTTGTGTGGTCCGGCAGCCTGTTACACGATACATTTTAATTTAATGAAAAAGACGTGCCATGTCTTTAACTTCTATAAAAAATTATGAGACTAAATCCCATAAGAAATTGACGTGAATATACCTGTTAAGGTCGGTCGCGGGTTTAAAATTTTGCGCCCTCTGCGCAGGGTATTGCGCATTACTGTTGTAAAACGCAAATGCGAGCAAAATGTTCAAATATACAGTGTATCATGTAGCGTTTTTATAAAAAAAAACAAAAAAAAAAAACACTTATCATAAAAAATTATTTTTAGTGAAATAAATCCTAAGAATAATGTTCAGAAGGATTTTAATCATTTCGCCGCTTCTTCAAAGTCGACGTTATCCACGTCGGAGTCAACGTCTTACTTTGACGTAACAATTGACAATATTAACGTCGTTTTTTTCTTTTTTGGCAGCGTCAATTACTAAAATTGAAAATATAATTTGCAAAATAAAATCATATGCGCGATCCTTTAATGTTCTGTGTGAGTGAAAAGGTACATGTATTTTTTTATCTATTAAAAAAAAATTAAATTTGATTTGTTAACATCCTTTTATTCTATACAACTCTATATGTAAAATGGCTGGCAAGACACTTTAATAGGACCAAACTATGAGGGCAGATCCGGTCAATTTCGTTTTAATTTGGTAAAAAGTTTACTTATTCGATAACCTTCCATCGCTGAAAATTAAAAGGAAATCGTATGTTTGTATTTTTTTACATATCAAATTGAAAATGATAACCCCTTTTTTCCAATATAATCCTATATTAAATGTCGGTAATAATCGGACATACGACCAAAATTTGAACGCGGTAAACATATAAACTATCCGGTCAATTTACTTTATATTTTGCACATAGTTTACTCATAAGTTGACCTTTCACTGGAAAAAAAATAACGGAAATCGTATATTTAAAACATTCTCCACCGACACTCCTTAATGAATCTTATCGTATATTCTACATGATGCAATTGAGAATAAGAATGAATGTTAACCTACTAAAAAGTTCGATGCCATGATTTTTTTTAAACATAGATATTTTTGTGTTTTTTTTCTAATGTAAACGTACAATACTTTCAAAGGAATATCTCTTTTGTGGCATTCCATCGCTTCAACACTCTCAGTATAAACGTCTAGGCAGTTAAGTACAAAGTTATGTTTAAAAGAATATTATGAAGATTTGATATTTACAAAGATCCTTTTTTTATTTTTATTTTCCCCAATTCTCTACCTAAGCTAAGATACATTAATGTTGATACTATTTAACGATATTTTTAAATGTTACAATATATTTTTTGATTCAGTTAATATTGCCCTATACAAACCGGCCCACCTTCAGCATCCGCTGATCCCAAATGACAACACACACAATGCTAGTAATGCTGTGGATGGACGCAAATCTAATCTTACATGGGATGGGGGTCAATGTTCTGCATCGGCTGCCAGAGAAACCGCCACCTGGTGGGTGAATCTGACGGACATTCGCAGCATCCATCACATAACCATCTACTATATGGTGGGGCAACGACCATGGGGTATAAAAATAAGCTATTGGATTATTGATTTAGTTTATCAGGCTCTATTCTTTTCTTTAAAGTGTTTTATTAAAAAAAACATCATTAAAGAAGTATAAGGTAAAAACAAAACACCCCTGTTATTTATCAAGTATTTAAAAATGATATAACTGGCTCTTTAAGTGAATATGTGCTGATATCTATTGGAGTGCATTGTCACGTGAATTTCTTTTAGTGAGCTGCTTTCCTTGAAAAGAAATGTTTTATTAGTTTGTGCTATCTACTTACTTATTCAATTTGCGTTTAGTTTTCCTGATTAATAGAATTTATTATGACTTCTGGTTTTGTCTAAACGTATTTTTTGTAACATGTTATCCAATTCGTTTGCAGGTGCATCTAATCTCTTCACACCGTCTTTTCTTGGACTCTCGGTATATGTATCCAACACAACAGATAAATTACAAGGAACTCTGTGTTTCAAGGACAACAACTTTACACTTGATACAATACCTGCTAATCTCACCATCACGTGTCCTATACCTGGAAAATATGTCCTATACTACAACGAAAGATTGCCAGGTATTATCTACCCAAAAGGTTATTCTTCATTCGCTCAGAGTGACCTTTGTGAAGTTGAGGTGTATGGTGAGTGATTTATATGCTCGATAAACAAAATGTTCCATCTTAATACGAGATGAGGGGTTGGGTCGGGAGCATATTATTAAAGTATTCGACATTCTGTCATATCCTTAAACTGTGAGTGTACATTTTCGTACGGTCTTTGATTTTTTTATTCTCCTTTAAACATTGCATAGCATGAGAAAACTAAAATCACTTTGGAAAAAAGAAAATAATGTGTATAGATCACTAATAATGTGTTTTGTTTTAATTTTAAGCACTTTTATGAAACTGCCTATGTTTCTGTATAAACAAAGCTTGATATGAACAACTGTCGTTGGGATCCAGGACGTGAACGCCAAAGATACAGTCTCATTACCAATATGTCGTTCGATTTCATTACATACAGAAGACACGCATTTTCTTCACAATCATAACATATTAATTTCATCAATTGCAGTGAACTGAAAAAAAGAAGAATTTTGTTCCTAATAAATCATTATATTATTTTGCAAGACTAAATTAGCCAAAGGATGATTCTCCGTGTTAAATGCAGCATATGTATGTGTCCAAACATAAATCCACTACAAATTCTAAAAGTCATAAAATTTATTAATAAAGTAATAGAACTATGTGCTCAACAAATAAATGTTGTCAAATAAAAATAGAAATGCAACTGAAATGAAAATGAAATTAAACTTTTAACATGATGATATTTTTTTTTCATGCTTCCTCATTTGGATCATATATATCAACTTTCTAGACATTCAATAAAGTTAAACATTTGAAAATTTGATAGACTGAATCAATGTCTTGTTTCATCGTCACCTTCATCTCGTTATAGCCACATATTTTGCTGTATTACTTTATTTTGTATTATTTATTAATTTGCAAATTGCCATTTTATTAACCCTTAACACGATTTGTTCTTAACAGGATTGAATAAAATTTCAGGTAAAAGAGAACTGTTGTTTATTTTTAAGATAACAGTTTAAACTGTTGTAAGCAATTTTTAATGTAGAATAAGAGCTTATCTGTTTAAAATTTCAAACTGCCATGTCCCCATACCTCAAAACATGCATGGCCGTTTAAGACCTTTAAAGATAATGTTTACCTAGAATGCCAAAAGTCTACAAATATTCATGAAAAAACATCTTTTGTATTTCATAAAGCTTTAAATGCTATGTTTAAAAAAACTAGGTCAATGATATACTAGCGGCCATTGAATACCTTTTTATTCATTTAAAAGAAATCCATCTAACTTTTTATACTACAATGAAGGTTTTCTTATTTGTAAAAATGCTACAATTAAATGAACACTTTGAGAAACGAAATGCAGTTAAAAATTTCAGTGTAAATAAACAGAAATATACAGTTATGTATTTAACCGCAATTTTTAAATATATTCCAGTATAAATTTTCTCCATCAATTTTCTAAGATACTCAATTTTGATTCAGTTTTACCAAAAAGTGAAAACTATAGTCTTAAACTGTCCTGATTGACATCAATTTGCTGATATTAAGATTACAAGAGGTCAACAATCATTTTTAAGATATACTGTCTATTAATGAATCTGAGCATTTTTAGACATTTTTCGCATCATGTGTCATGCATTTAACTTGCAGAATAAGTGAGGTAATACCAACAGAAAACCTGGAAAATTATATCTATCAACATATGAGAAATTAATAGTTCTACTAAAATCTCTATAGTGAAAACCTTAATTTGAACAATTCCTGTTTTGCCAAAAGTATACTTTTTTTGCCCAATTTTGTACAATGATAAAAATATTATATGTTGGATAATACTAATTCATTTTATAGATAGTTGGTGTGTATTGCACGAATTTAGTAATGCCTTTGAACTTTTAATAATAACTTGAGTTTGACAACTCGGGTTTTAAGTAAACAACATCTTTAACTATGCCAATGATGTTAAAAAGGTATAATCTAGATTGCAATACAATTAAATTACCTTTTCAAAGGATGTGATTCAACAGAATACTATGGAAATAACTGTTCAAGACCCTGTCCAGACGTTAACTGTCGGTACTGTCACATAGATACGGGCATCTGTCAGGGCTGTAAACCTGGGTACCAAGGTCAGCATTGTGCCACAGGTAAATTGTTTTGAATATCATTGTACGTTTTGTATAACTGATATGAATAGAGATGCAAGAAACAGCATTTTCATTAATTTAGTTTAATTCATTTTACCTGGCAAAGCATCGTCAAATTGCATATGTCCTCTCAGTGCTTGAAAAAGCTAATATTGCTTATTTGTATATCATTAAATAAAACCTGTTGTTCAAAACGTTTTTCACTGATCCTGATTTTAGAACTGTCATTTTTTTTCAACAATATAAGATATCGGGTTTTTTTTATAAATCAAGACATATAATGTAGAGATCATTTCCAACATGTATGACCTTATGTGCAATGCATTATATAGCATTCATTTATTTTGCATAACGCTTTTTAGTGAACAAATAGATTTTCATCTGATTCTTATTAATCCCTTACAATATACTGGATGATGTATTGTCATAAGTTTGTCACCTAAACATGTATGGTTTTCAATGATTCATTTTGGGGGATAATAACTAACATTTGACCAGGAAAGAAAGAAAGATAGATAGATAGATAGATAGATAGATAGATAGATAGATAGATAGATAGATAGATAGATAGATAGATAGATAGATAGATAGATAGATAGATAAAATAATGATGTCACAAAATCTTTTCATTTTGCGATCAGTTTGCCAATTTGGATTCTTTGGACAAAACTGTGCTAAGAAATGTAATAGCACATGTGCAGGCTGCAATATTGTCAATGGCAGTTGTGATTTGGGATGTATCCCAGGCTGGTCGGGTTATTATTGTAATAAAAGAGATGACATTTCAGGTATTTATAAGTTTGATTTATCTTTTTAATATAAAGCGTTTTATCCAATGTCTTATGTATTTGATTTATATATACATGTACACATATGCCAAACAATTAATTAATACAAAACAACACTTTTGGCTGGTTTATTCGTAAAGGGTTTTTTATACATGTACATGATTGTTCTTAGATTAAATTCATGGGCATTCATGCAAGAATTGGCAAAGATTAGAAATAAACACTGTGCCGGCGACATGTAATTATGCCAGTACCAAAGTGGCATTTTTGCACCCGCTTAAGATGCAGTTTCGGAAAAATCTATACATACCAAATGATAGACCATTGTTTAGAGAGTATATAACCACTTTTGTTTTTAGTGTGTTTCACCTGACAGGTGAGGTATTTATTATAAAAATTAATATTCCATAGCAAAATGATAATTCCCATAGGAGAATCGATTCTCCTACAGGAAATATTAACACTCCAATAAAATTTTCTAAACCCCCTATAGGAATTATAACTCTTATGGGGAAAGCTATTTTCTGTTGAAATTTGACTAAGAGAGTTAGTTTTCCTATAGGAAATTAAAATATCCTATCGGATTTTATCAAATCCTATCAGAATTAAAATTCCTATAGGAAATACTTGTATTCCGATAGGAAAATTCTAATTTCCTATCTTCCTTTAGGAATACTGGTTTTTTTCTATGGAAAAAATTTCCTGTAGGAATTTAGTTTTAAAATGTAAATATCTTACCTGACAGATGAGATACAATGATAACAAAGGTGGTTATACACTTTTTAAGAAATGGTCTATCATATGGCATATTTGATTTTTTCGATATATGCAGCTTAGACGGGTGCAAAAATGCCACATTAGCACGGGCATTATTATCCGGTACAGTATTGATTTGCAAATGAAAATGAGAAAATAAAAATAAGTTGATACATCATCTCGTTTTCTTTGTAGGTAAGAAATAACGGACTTTATAGAAATATGTTTTATTTTACATAGTTTGTAGAAAAGGATCATATGGAATTAAATGCAACGAGACATGTGGCCACTGTCGTGACATAAATCAGTGCTCCAACATCAATGGAACGTGCTTAACTGGATGTAAATCTGGTTTTCAGGGAGACTTCTGTAAAACACGTGCGTACATATTTCGTTAAGTACCAACAAATCAAACACATTTAGGGCTGAACTTTATGTGAATGCACTATTTATGCACCTTTTTGACTTTTTAATTACAATTCACTATTTAAAAAAAAGTTTTACAATTGATTTTGGTTTTTACATTTATAAAGATAGTGATGCAATTGCAATATTTGTTAGTAAAACAATGACGTTATTGTAACATCACGTGCTAGCAATATGCCTAACGCCTTGTTCAGGCCGAACAGTACACACTACTGCTTCATTCAAAACGGATAGTTTGGTATCGAAAAATACCTTTAATAATTAACCGGGTTTTCCAAAAGAAATTCAGGTTATTGAAATGGTAAAAATGGCGGGCGAGTGGGAGATTGCCAAAAGGGAACTCATATTGCATGCATAACTCCTCCTACATTTTCAAGACGGAATATTGTTGTTTTGCAAATTAATTGTATATTTATCACATATGTGCATATTACTTGAATTTCGGCTTTTGATGATCTAAAAAAAAATACTACTTGTTTAACTTAGTCATTTTTGGCAACATATTGTATATAGAGTAACCCATTTATCTGGATAAGTAGTATTCATTTATTCAGGTTTGACAAATGGATAATTGATACTGTTCGCACATAAAAAGCCTGATTTGCTGTTCCTTCGGCATATTTCCAAGAGCACCTTTGTTTGACACCTCAAAGCAACACATATGTACATGTACATACCTTTTTGAGCTGTAGTTCACTTATTTACATACCTCAAAATGAGACTTAAAATCAATCGATGGTGAACCTTCGTCAAATTTTTCTTTATACAGCCACTTTTACACTTACATGTATTTGTTAGTAACATCCCATTACCTCGCCAAGTTGTAACAGTACTATTATATAAATAGTGCCTGTTAGGGAGGGTACCAGTTGAAATTGACACCCCGAGAAAACCATTGTCAACCGACGCGAAGCGGAGGTTGACAATGGTTTTCGAGGGGTGTCAATTTCAACTGGTACCCTCCCAAACAGGCACTATTTATTTTATTATACTGAATGTCTTAATTTTTATAGCAAATTTTACTGCTTTTATATAGAAAAGACGTGAATTCTACGGCGAACCGTACGCGCATAATTAACGCGCATGTAACAATTCGTTCTATCGGCCCGTTGCTAAGCGTGCGAGGGAGAGAGAACGGATTGTCAACTGCGTCTAAACCAATCAGATTGCAGTATTTAACATGAAAGTATAATAATATTGTTTGTATCACTTGGTATCTCAATATCTGTACATGTAATTAGGTATGAGTTGTTTCGATTGATAGTATATACAATCTTTTGGGTAATCACATCTTTGCTTTCCTCATGTGTCACCCATAATGCTAATTCCTCTTCTAAGTAGACTTGATCTTTAGTTGTTCTTCGCAACACTCTAAAATATAAAAAATAATATACCGGTATAAATGTAGATAAAAATCCAAATTTTGTATTAATCAGAAAACCATATGTGACAAAATAAAAGCAGAATACGTTTCCATATTTTATTGACCAATAAAAAGATGGACGAAAAACAATACGTAATAAAACAAAAACACAATAAGTAATACATATACCTTCATAAATAAACACAACTTTGTGATAAATTGTAAAATAAAACCTGCCTATTCAATGAAGCATGTAAATAAAGAATGACTTGCTAAGTGTACAAAAATATGTATATAATAAATGATCATCACCTATCTAGTTGAACCTACCCATTGCAACATCACACTGTATTTACGTGTATTAAAATCACTATACATGTATATGTAGATCAAAAGACACATAGGTGGAACACCATCCTAATCCTGATCTTTTACATAAAGTTTACTTAATTAAAACATTAGGACTATATTTATGGTCCATACATTTGCACATAATGATGTATTACTTAATGGAGTGCACACAAATGACAGGTACAAATATCGTTTAACGTACTTAATTGTGAACAATGATACCAATAAATTCAACTCAGAGATAAGGGTACCGATAACTATGTCAAATGAGTACAAATATGTAAAATATGTTATAATGTATTAAAGAAACAACATGAAATTGATACACAATCAACAAACAAATACTCTACAAATCATTGCAATAACTATGCCACAATTTAACGATTCTGACAATAAACATGAAAAAATAATATGACTTTAATCATGTTGTGTAAACGTGATTGACCGTGGATAAAGACTGCATGTTTACATCAAAAGACTAGATATATATAAAATAGTGTTTACTTAACTTATTAATGTATGACAATCAATAATAGCGAGCTCCATAGACAACGTGTACGAACGGAGGAAATTCGAGTTGAAATATGCACATTGTTCAAAGAAATGTTTATGAGGCCACGTGAAAAAGTTCTGCATATCCCAATAATCCTTTGCTGTGCATAGCAACATGGTGGGACGGGAAGCGTTTCTAAGGAAAATTTAAACATGTAAATCGCATATGTCTTTGCCATTTACCAATAAAAAAAATCCTTTAAGGTAACTCCAGTGTCTTTCGGATCCGGTTCTTTTTTTACACGGCGTGCTAAATTTCCGGTTATAATTTTGGCACACAACAAGTGTTTTAAAATAATAATGGTTTGGTCAAAAAGTGGAAGATTTGTTAAAATATAGCATCTCCGTCGTTTAGAGGGATCGGAGAAAGCAAGGAAAGCAGCGTATTGTAAAAAGGTAAATGAGTGTGTAATATAATTGTACGTATTGTATGCATTCTCCTCCAACAATTACACTGCGTTTATGTAGCTTGACGACCTCATGTGTACTCCGGGACAAGGAGAGGATAAGTAAGTACTTGTGTAATTAAAACTACATAACACTGATTGGTGTTTAATCTACAGATAAATATGTTAAACAACTGGAATAGAAAGTATTTGACAGAAAGGGGAAGGGGTACTACTGCACTTAAATATACGAGTTTTTTGGCAGTCTCGACCTTAATTATTTATGTATAATACAGTTTCATTGAGTATATCAATTTAAGTGACTGTTAGATTGTGTCTTTTAGGTACATTTCATTTTTTTCCAAAGTTTGCACAAAAAAAAAACTTGTAAAATTTACATTTTCAAAATGGGGGTACACATGTTCAAGAGACTATCAAGCAAAAACTAGATGGACGATTTTGATAAACTATGTTTTTTTGTTAACACAATATGTAACTCTTAACAAATATTCTTTAAAAAATGTATGTAAACTGAATAATTTTTTAGAATTTTTAAAAAATATGCAATTTTGTGATTTTTGGGGGAAGGTCTTGGCAAGAAAAAATGTAATATTTTTTTATATTTTCTGTAGAAAATCAATAAAACTTTTATGATTTAATGATAATCAATTGATTTGCTTAAATTATAACTTAACATGATATATTTTGGTGCATAGTTTAATAAATTATGAGATCATGCATCATAGTGTTAAATTTTGGCTGTTAAATTTTTGGACCTTATGAGCTGAAGCTCACTGTAGGAAAACAAACGTGCAAAGGTATAAATATTTTGGTCTCTATAGTTAGTTTATAAGTTGTTTTAATTATTAAAATTAAAAAATGTTTGGTTTGACACGGATTTCTAAAACACTGGAGTTACCTTAAAAACATTACAGTAAGCAACTCATATTCTCACGTTAACAACTGTACCTATCTGACATATGACGTCATTTCCTTCCCCGAAGTTATCCGACAATTTCCGAGAACTATCGAGAGCAATAGAAAGTTAAGTATGACGTCACAATAATCTTGTGCTATATTTCCCGCGATAAATTTAGAGATGGATCAAGTACGTGTAGTAGATTCTCGCTATTTCAGTGTTAACAACAACTCTTCGGCTAATTAGTTTTGTTCTGATATTCTAAGTATTTTTTGGCTTAGTAAAGGGGATGATACACATGGAAGTTCAATGCTTAATTTACTGTCATATTGATTCAATCGTATAATTTTTTTATATGCATACGTTAAGTATGTGACGAAAAATTAAAAAAATTCTCATTTTTATTAGAACTTCATGCACCCACGTCATTTTGTAAAAAAATAGATATAAAAAAGAGAAAAATGAAACAGTTAAAATATCTATTTGTAAGTTGCATATGGTCAAACCTTTTAAATAATATTGGGATATCACACACATAAAATGGGGGTCGGGGGGGGGGAGGTGGGGCACATGTCTCCAACGCACAATTCTATTTCATACAAAAATAAAAAGATTATAAGAACAAAACTGATGTAACAGAGGAAAATAATTAAAACTCAGATAACAACAAGGAACAAAAAGACAAAAAACACTGACAAGCAATTTATTGTTTACTGATTTTATTGATCAATTCTTTTCCAAGCATTATTAAAAAGTAAAGGAATGATAATACATGAGTGTATTTGCATTTAAAACCAAACTACTTTGTCTTTTATCAAAATATTTTAAGTCTATTTTACATTTGATTAATGCTCAGTTGTAGTTGGTTTATATTAGCCGAGGTCGGGACACTTATAATAAATGTTTCATAACTTCGGGTTCCTGGCGGGGGTAAAAGTATTAGAGAAAACCAAAGTTGAGGTTGGGGCTCAGATTGCATTTAACAATGATGAAAGATGTGTAGTTCCTTCTGCGCTCGCCCAAACGGTCACACCGTTAAACATATTACACATCAAATGTATTATCTGTAAATTGCATATGTGCTGATGATGTGATATTCTTTGGTATGGTTAAAAGGGTAGCGTCAGGGTTCTTTTTACTTTTTCCGTTTTTCCGGTACACAATAAAAATTTTATCGGAGGTACAAAACTAAATTTTAAAAAAATACGCAATAAAACCGGAATATTATAGACATTCGTATGGAACTTGCTCATACATAACATTAAAAAAAAAATTATATCTTTTTTTTTATTGCAGCTTGTGTCAAAACTTCCAATGTTAAGAATACTGACGTCAACGGTGAAATAATTGCAGTTGTCATTATACTTATCTTGGTTTTTGTTATCCTTATAATCTACATAAGGTGAGTGTTATCGCATACAATTGCAATTTTGGTAATATCGCTCTCAGTGACTCCAAAAATAACTATCCATACATTTTGTGAATCTTTTATCAAACTATTTACATATCCCTCCGCTTTTTCAGATTACTACTGAAATCATTATTTATTAACATACACTACGTAAGCTAATAATGCAAAATGCTGATAAGGTTGACTAGGGTGATAAGGGCGAAATATTTCGTCTTACGAAATACCGACAAAGACTGTTATATATGCATTTTGACGTTTTTCCACTCCGTACCATAACATTCATGTAAAAAAGGTAGATAATAGAGAGGTTAAGCAATCCAACGTGTACGAATTGGTGTTTAAAATAAATTATGTTAATCACATTTCAATTATTTTAATTAAAAATTTACACACGTATATACTCAAATAAACATACATCAGGTTGCGAAATACCCGTAATGTTCAACTTGTAGCTCATATTTTCTTACTGGCTCTTCATTTGAACAAATGTGTTGATTTTTCTAACGTCTTAATATTTAATATTAAATGAGAATACTTATATAAAGAAACCCTCATTTTCAATATAAATTCATCGCACTGTAGAGGTTTCAATACACTTGGTGTTCAATAAAACTGATACTTGCAATATTCAGTTTTCGACTGTGACTATCAAGACCCGGATTCTGAAAAGGGAATAACAAAATTACATTTAAAACATTTACAAGTAAACGTTATAGCTGTTAAACAAGAAACGTTATGTGAACTGGTACGCATACTTTTAACATACACGTACAAATGCGCCAATTCGTTGGTCAGCTATTTTTTCTACTGTCTTACATATTCCTGTTTCAACCATTGGATTTTTGAGTGCAATATAAATTCGACACGGTTGTTTTTAAACAAAAATAAGAATTGTCATTATTTTCTGAGATGGATAAATTGTCAAAGTCATTTTAGACCTTATTAATCTCCATTACAAGGACAATTTTGTTTTGATAGTATTAAAAATTTAAATATAAAAATATTAGTCACTTTTATTTACTAAATAATTGTTCATTGCTGAGTTGAACATCTGAAATTTCAAAAAAATAATAAATGTGTTTTGTAAGTTTGTTAACCATTTAACCTTCTCAATAGAATTAAATTGAAATCAGTATGACACTTGATTCTAAGTATCGCTGCTTAATACAGGTTATAGATCTAATGGAAACCATGGTTTGAAAATAAAAGAGAATTTGTGGTAAGTAAAATATATCTAAAATCATAATATTTAAGATTTCTGTCCTTACCTTCCTGGTTTATTTTTCATTCAAAGGTGTGAGATAAAAATGGTTAAATATCAATATAATATTGCTTGCAAGTGTTTCTGTTATTGGGAGAGCTAATTTGAAGATTATTTCCTACTTCATACTATCATCTTTATCAAAAAAATCTCTCCATCTTTATGAACCTGTTGTCACGTTTGTTTTTGTTCTAAGATAAACTTGTGACTTTTACACCTAATTGAATTGTAAATGTTATATATTGTAATTCTAATAATAGGGCTTTGTAATGGTTTCTTGTTTTTATCCGTTATCTTAATATTAAATATTAATACGTGTAGCATTATCTATACATGCATATAAAGCAAAAACTTTACATCAGTATAAGTAATACAAAAAAGTACCATCTTCTTCAAGACTATTATTAATATAACTGATAATACTGTTATATAGTTGTTACATAAAAAAGGGTTTTCTTTAAATTAATGTAATTCAACCCATGCTTTAAAGACAACTCTCCCAAACTTAGATTTTAACGATTTAAAAAGTACGTATATTTATACATTTAATACCACTTGATATACATTTATTAGAATGAAGTAGGGTATGAAATGGTTCATACTCCCTGTTTAGAAGGTCTTTTTTCAGAGAATAATTTTTATTGAAGATATAAATGGTTAAGTATTAACTATTTTTCGACATCTTTCTTTATATTTCTTAAAACAATTATTCATCCTTAACCATGTGAGGTGAGCCATTCAAAACATATAATAAAATGGTTTGTCTTCTTCTTTTTCAATAAAACCTACACGGGCTGAGATAGGGATCAATAAATGATTCAGCAATAGTAGAGCAATGTCTTAATAATTTTAAGATTGTCAATAGAAATTAAATGTCTTTTCTTCCTTTGCTTACGGATATTCATGTTTTAACCAACTTTGGATTGCAGGTAATTATAGGCATATTTTCAAACAAACTTAAAATGTATTTCTGAGCAGATATATAGCACGAAATAAAGGTCATTTATGTCTGTATCCTCTCTGATTATGAAAAAAAACCCATTAAAAAGCTTAAGGTTGCTACATTGATTAGCCATGGATGTTATGTTTGTTTAAAAGACCTTCCATGTAACTCATTGTCCAAGGGACCAAAATAAAAAAAAAGATGGCTGTATAAAATTCAAAAGTAACAGAAATATTTTTCTAGCAATAAATACTTTTTTATTCATTATATTACAGTATGTCACATATTAGACTTGTCCTTCTGTTTGTGATTTACCTTTAAGACATATATTTAGTTTGTTGGAAATTAATAGATCTATGTTAATATTTTTTTTCTCTTGCAGCATTACTCCCAGAAGCAATAATGTACACTGTGTTTTTAAAATTATGAATTGTATTAGACTACATCAATATGATTCCTGGTCCTTGTTTGTACAAAGTTGACTTCCATTTGAGCCGTTCCAAGCAAAAACCCCCTTTATCGCAACTGATTGTTTTTTTTCCGTCCCAAAGGAAAACACGACGTTATTATTCTTTATGTGCAATTCAATCCATTGATAAAGCCAAACGTTACAAACTTTAAGTTTTCGACGTTACATTAGAGTATTATGAAATACTTCGTTAATTTTATTAAGATAAGAATTTCCACAATAATAATGACTACTACTGAATTATGAAAAAAATGACAATAACAAACCGTCAACCATCTCAAAAATCCATAAAACGAAATACAAATTCAAAGCAGAGCAACACGGACCTCCAGTAAGTGGTAGGATCAGGTAGGATCTCATAGAGGAGTGAGCAGCCTCTGCTGACCGGCCACACCCGCCGTTTGCTCTTTGTCGTTATCGGGAAAATAAAAACCGCAAAAGTCCGTAGACAATTACATGTAGGTAATTAATTATGGTCTAACAATTAGTATGAAAAACGTCAGTCAGCATGCGACTCAGTGGAAGATTATATTTGCTGACAAGGTCGTCGTATCGACCATAGAACTTACGAAAAGATGACTTTAAACGAGACTGTTGATAGTCCTGTTTTATCAACTTGTTTGTCAGTAGCTTGCCTCGTCTTAGAAACTGTTCATACGAAGAGCATGCCCTTGCGTATCGAATTAACTGAGAGACAAAAACACCATATGCAGGTGATGAAAGTATATTGCTACACAAGTAAGGAAAGTTGACTATAGAACTATTGAAGTCATCGCGTTTATCATAAAGTTTTGTTGTTAGGTTATCATCTATGTCCATTTCCAGTAAAATATCCAAATATGAAACAGATGACGCTGACTCTGTGGTATCTTTTATTTCAAGTTCACTGGGATATATCGAGTCGACGTAAGTATGGAAAAAACAATTGTTAATTGATAATACGTCGTCGATATACCTAAATGTTGAGTGATTTTTTTTTTCACGTAGAAGTTTTTGAATAAATTCTGCTTCATAAGAATACAAAAATAGGTCTGCTAACAATGGGGCACATTGATACCCATGGGAATTCCAATAGATTGTTGGAAGACTTGATTTCCAAAAACTACATAGATGTTGTCTATCAGAAACTGAAGAATCTTTTTAATGTCAACTTCAGAGTACTTGTGTGTGCAATCAGAATGGTTTTTAACAAAATAGTTTTTAGATTTCCAATGACAAGGTAAACATTTTTACGACTTCCATTTTTACTGAAGAAACAACTGTCGATGATATCAAAAAGTCTAGATTATAATTTGTCGTGGAGAATGGTTGTATAAAGTGTTAAAAAATCGTACGTTTTGATGCTATTGATTTTGGTAAGATTTTGTGACCTCAAAGTTTCTAATAATTTTTTAGAGTTTTTTTAGTACCCACATATGATTCACACCACTTCTGGGGTATATTGTTGTACAGTACTCTTGAAGCTTCTCCTTAACTTCTGTAAAAATATTAGTAAGGAGTAAAGAGAGAGGTTTGGTAGAATATTTACTGGAACCTGCTAAATATATCTGTTTGTAAGGACTTTTGTGAAGCGTTGGAATCCAGTACAAATAAGGAAAATCAAATTCATTTTGTTTATTGGGGATATTAAAGGTATCCATAACCGATTTATGATTTTGAAGTACTTCCTGCTTGGAAAGGCTGCTATGGGTGTAAGTAGGATTACCATGTGTAGAATCGAAACCTAGTTCTTTGAAAATGCAATTAATATAATGTGCCTTACAAACAAAGACAATGTTGTTACTTGCCTTATCAGCAGGGACCACTACATACTGATCATGCAATCTACCTAGTTCTTTTCTCACTTCTGCATTATTGAAAACAGAATGAAATATGGTATTCATTTGAACTCTCAGTCGTTTAATATACATCTGATGCTTTTAAACCACTCTGATAAGGTATCAAGGTCTTCTTTTTCAGATTTTGCCCATTGCTTGGCGTAATCCACAACAGCATTCATGATATGTATAAAATTACGATGCCATGTGAAGGATCTAGGTTCCCTAAATTTTGGTCCTTTCATTATAAGTGATTTTAGGTCATCGTTAGGGTGAAGAAGAACATTAATACGTTGGAGGAATATCTTTCAGATGTTCGATATCAAGGTCTTGTAGAGTTTGTTTGTAATTGATGAGTTTGGAAGCAACGGTTAATGTATAATTGTAGGAAATACAAGGAGTTGACTTTATCTTGAACTATGGCGGAATGCAGGACTGAACTTTTTTGTGATTAAGAATATTGCTTATATTAACGGCATCGATTTCCTTGTTGGCATACTGCAGTTTGAAAAAATGACGTGGTGCATAAGCAGTATTTTCTGTTAGTGTAGGTTTAAAAAGCCGATGATAAGCAATATCCATAATCATGGATCCGAGTTTGTATTCCGGTGTAGAAAAATCATAATTTATAAAGTCTATTGCCACAAATATTGATAAATTTATTGCACATAATAATTGTGCAAAATTGTACAGACCTTTAGATATAGATCCCCATTTTTTTAACCAAAACATCACTCTCTGTCTTAATTTTCTTTATAAAATCGCAATTGAGCATGGTCTACAATTATTATTTTTTTCATAGATGATTATAATGTTATAGTAGAATTTCAGGCATTAATGTAAAATATCTCAAGATCATCTTCAATCTTATCATGTGTCTAAACAACAAAATGTAAAGCTGACAGTGCCCGAAAAATAAAGCTCTGCAAACAATTAACTTTAACCTATGCTAATATTAAACAAAAACGGAAACACTTATAATAATAAGTTCGGTGTATTCGTAAAGCAAATAGGTTATTCATGTATTTTTTAAAAACAATTCCAAATACATGAGCGTAATAACCATACGTAGTAGTCTTATTATGTATAGTAGATAAGTAATTTATTTATGTATAGTTACATGTGTATACAATTTCAAATGGAATTTCAACATTAATAAGCAATGATTTAACACCCGGTCCGTTGGACTACATGTATATGCCACTTTAAACACGTTATCAATAAAAAAAGAGAAAAAAACAGCGTCAAGAGGAAAACAAAGATATGATTGAAAACATACATTTATAAGTATAAAGATTCCAATGAACCCTGAGTTTGCATCCCTTGTTTTGATTCAACAGTTAATCTACAGTCATGTTACTATGTATATAATAGTAAATGTTTTAAAGGAACATTGTAATAATTTTCTTCAATATTGTCTTCATTTTTTAAATGTCATTTAATTATATGAGTAACATATATCCGACGGTTGTCTTATGTGTGACGTCGATATTTTTCGGTCTTTTGTAAATCATTCACGTCGTTTACAATAACATTCATATTTTAATTCTTGTTTTAATTTCGAGTTTTTTTATATTATAAAACATTTCTTTTAACATTTTTCAAGAAAAACACGTTCACTATGCATTTTTATGGGTTTTAAATACGATACAAATGATATGTTGATTTAAAAAATGTATGACCTGGATTACACATTGTCTGACGTCTGTCGATTCAAAATGTGTCGTTCAGAATTCTTTCCCATTTCCATAGGTCAGTGTTGTTTTTTTTAATTGACGGCATCGCATTTGTCTTCTTTTTTTAAGCTGCCAGAATATTTGTTCACATAAACAATGATTATTCCTAATCGCCTAATTGTTGTTTCAAGATCGTTGCAAATTTTTATTAGTTACATGTATTACTGCTGCGCCGAATGCGTCGTTTCCAAAACTGACATCGCCGACTTATAGATCAAATAATAAAATCTTTTCTTCCTTTATAGCCAAGAAATGCAGTTAAAAAAAAGACCAAAATACTTTTCCACACCAGTTTTATCTTATCCTTATTTAACGCTTGTTTTTTAACATTGCGCCGTCTGATGATTTATTATTAAGAAAACTCTTAGTTTTTTTATTCAATCTCACAATATTAGAAATAACATATATCCCCCCTTAGTGGCACAAGTTTCATTTTTCTGTGTTTCTTATTAACTGAATAAAAAAACATCTCTAGTGAAAAGTTATCTCCAAAACGAACATCTGTAAATATGCAAACTCAGTCTGAAAACTCTATGATATTTGAATTGCTAGGCTTTGCATTTTTGGATTTTTATCTAATTCAACCAAATTTTCAAATTCACATTTCAGATGGTTTATTTAGTTAAACTTAATACAGAGTGTTGTTCAGATTTGTTGTAAGCGGAGAGAGCGAGAGAGAGAGAGAGAGAGAGAGAGAGAGAGAGAGAGAGAGGGTGAGAAAGAGTGTGAGAGAGAAAAGTTACTACAATGAATACATAGAATGAGTATCTAATAATGGTTACCTTCTTCAGTATAATTATTACTTTGTAAGTAGTGTTTATTTAAACCAGAATATAATCACATTCATGCATGAATAAATCTGTATAACCTTAGTAATTAATTTTGGGAAAATATCAAATGTTTATTTTACAATGAAAATATTCCTGTGCTTTAATGTTAAGACTTTATTGAGTATGTGTACTCATCAACACTTCCAAACATAGTCACTGGTTCCCCCTTGAGAAAAAAAAATAAGATCCGCGCATGCTCTCTCTCTCTCTCTCTCTCTCTCTCTAATGTGCCGGGTGGATAATAAAACGAAGACGTATATATATTTAATAATTCTCTCATTCTATGCCATCGGATGACGAAAACAAGCCTGTCACAAAGTATTCAAATATTAAACTTTATAAATATAATCCACTTTCTTGATTGAAACACCCAAAAGCTGATACTGTTTAAAAATTTCCACATAGATATGGCTTTTATATAGGGTATGTACCCAAACTGTGATTCTTGTCGTTATACATATATAAGATACGAAAGCTGAAAAGAGACTTTCTTTCATTTATTTTCAAACAGACTAGATTTGATTAAGTATGGGTCTTGAATGTGTATAGGAGAAATCTTTTTTACAGATTTATCAGCTTTTGTTTTTGCATTAAAGACAATACTTTGTTTATAGATGAGGGGTACCTCTGACAAACAAAACATCTATATTATACATATATAATAACATATTTAGGAAATGCAAATTTTCCTTGTTAACGTACTTTGACAAAACAGCCACAACTTAGCTCTGCGTTTGTCAGTAACCAACTGCAAAATTTAACTAGTAGACTAATTGTTCTCGAACAATTAGAGGTCTTTCCACCCTAATATTTTTTTAATAAATTGCTAGAATGCTCAATAAGGTACACAAAAATAGTATACCTGTGATATATGTTGTACTAGAAAATGGGAAAAATGCAAAGCCATAAATGTTTTAAAGAGATTATTTTGTATTTTAAGCCATTGCTTTAAGAATTACCCGTTGTTTACCATAGATATCTTTTGAATTACTTTTTCTAATTTTTTTTCCAATTTACTTTGTACAAAACTGATGTGCTCGCCAAGTTAATATTCTTTACACAAGCATATAAACAGAAAACCTAACAATAAAAGAGCATGTTCTAGAGGCTAGCTATCTTTGTACAATATGAATGGGTTGACTGTAAAAACAGTTTCCACTTGAGTAACCACAGTACTTGACGTGATACCTGGCTGATCTAATTAAGGTCTTCCGTTTCCAACGGAAGACCTTATTGTTATTGCTTTGTTTTTTTCCTCTATTATTATTAAGGTCTTCCGATTTTCATGAAACTTTCAGATCTTACTCTAGACAAAATTTGTAAGAAAATTGTCGATAATTTTTTTAATCGTCACTTCCAGTCCCGCGATATTAAGGATTTTATGTTTTTGCTTGTGGCTAATTTTTCAAAAAAATTATAAAAGATGGAACTTTCAAATTTTCAGGGATGGTAGAGAGTCGTCAGCCGCAGTGCCCTTCGCATATCCGAACGTCCGCCGTCACTTCCGGTCGTCACCGGAAGGAAGCAAAAATTAGTCAATTTTCAACTTTTTTGATTTGAATTTTTTAAATGTTTTTACTCGATAGAAACCCTTTCAAAACTTCAAAATATGAAATCCGTTTTAAAATCGATCCACGCATTCTCGGGATTTCGGGCTCCAAAGTTCTGAAGCGAGAGTCCGCGTAGCTCAGTCATTAGAGTTGTGGACATATGCTCAGGCGACCCGGGTTCAGTCCCCGAGTGCCGAATGCTTTTTCTTCCTTAGTTGTTTTAAGAATAATGATTTTATATTTGAAATGATAGATTTTACTTATTTTCAATTTTATTTTATCAAAAATAACAATAATAGCGACTTTTTAAGTATAATTTAAGTATAATTATATGGCTATTGAAATTCATATAGAGGGTTTAAATGGAATTTGATGAAGTGTTAAGAAATGATAGAAAAGAACAACTATCCCTTTAGTCTGCTTTATTTTGCAATCAAACGGAAGACCTCTTGTTGCTCGCAACGAGAGTCTAGTTATTATTATTATTTTTTTTTTCTGTAACGTTTTCTCAAAAACGCTTCGGCCGATTTTCATGAAACTCTCAGATCTTACTCTAGACAAAATTTGTAAGAAAATCGTCAATCATTTTTTTGATCGTCACTTCCGGTCCTGAGATATTAAGGATTTTATGTTTTTGCTTGTGGCTCATTTTTCTAAAAAAATATAAAAGATGGAACTTTCAAATTTTCAGGGATGATAGAGAGTCGTCAGCCGCAGTGCCCTTTGCATATCCGAACGTCCGCCGTCACTTTCGGTTGTCACCGGAAGGAAGCAAAAATTAGTCATTTTTCAATTTTTTTTATTTGAATTTTTTTATATATTTACTCGATAGAGACTCTTTCAAAACTTCAGAATATGAAATCCGTTTTAAAATCGATCCACGCATTCTCGAGATTTCGGGCTCCAAAGTTCTGAAGCGAGAGTCCGCGTAGCTCAGTCGTTAGAGTGGTGGACTTATGCCCAGGCGACCCGGGTTCAGTCCCCGAGTGCCGAATGTTTTTTCTTCCTTAGTTGTGTTAAGAATTATAATTTTATATTTGAAATGATAGATTTTACTTATTTCGAATTTTATTTTATCAAAAATCACAATAATAGCGACTGTTTAAGTATAATTTAAGTATAATTATATGTCTATTGAAATTCATATAGAGGGTTTTAAATGGAATTAGATGAAGTGTTAAGAAATGATAAAAAAGAATAGCTATCCCTTTAGTCTACTTTATGGTGCAATCAAACGGAAGACCTCTTGTTGCTCGCAACGAGCGTCTAGTTGAATACCTTATTGCGCAATCCAGCAAGCTATTGAAACCCTTACTAAAATGCTGTATTTGATATGATATGAAAGTTCATTATTTAACAGATTTTCAAATGACCTTGACCTTTGAGTCATTTTGTTCGGCCAAGGTAGACGCTCCCATTCCAAGTGGCTGTATTTTAAAATGTATTTAAATGCCCTACTACATCCATTAACCACCCTAAACAAAAGAGATCTAAAAACTCATTAATAAGTAGATTTCCAAATGACCATGACCTTTGACCTTTATGTCATTTTGTTTTGTTTTCAGAATTAATTAATCTCTACCTTTACTATCCATTAGTGCAAAAAAGTAAATTTTGAAAAAAATTGACTTAAGGAGGGTTTTTGCTTGGAACGGCTCATTTCTTAAAGAATGTGTGCCACGTTTGGTACTGGCAAACAAGATTTAAAAAGCTTACTAGTCAAAGGTGGACTGACGATAGCAATAGATCAGGAAGAAAGTGGCTTTTGTTGTGTTTTTTTTTTAATTGTATAAAACAAATACAATATTGTAAATATATATTAAATCTAAAGAAAATACTGTTATCTACTTACATACATATTTGAGAAAAAATAAATGCACTGATATGAATCAAAAGATGACGTCATAACAACGTTTTCAGTTCATAATATTTTAAGGTATTATCGAAATGTGAGACGCACTATCGTTTTCAATGTTATAACTGTTTCACTAATAAATGTTAAAACAAAATGTTTGCATAGTTCTATTTATCTTTGTTAACGCTACTATATAACTTATTTAAAAAATTGTTAAGTTGAGGGGATTTTTATTTATAAATTCTGCATATATATTTCAAGTATCAGTCAAACTGTAGTCTTTGTCATTGTGTTTGGTTCATTATATAAAACGCTGTGCCTGATAATTATGTTAATGCAAAATGCCATTTGTACACCCCCTTAGGACAGTTTTGTGAAAATCAATATATACCAAATGATAGTCGATTGGCTAGGAAGTAAACAACCACTTTCGTTTTTAGTTTGTTTAACCTGACAGGTGAGCTATTTACTTTTAAATTTAATATCGTTTAGGAAAATAATAATTTTCGTAGAAGTTATATTTTTCCTACAGGAAATATTGACAATCCCATAGGATTTTCTAGAAATCCCATAACAGTTATATATCCTATAGAAAAAAAAATTCCCACAGGAATTTAATTCAGACAGGTAGAAATTAAGGTTTTTTTCCCCGATTTTAAAATCTATGGGAGTTATGTTCAATTCCCATCGGAATTTAAATTCATAAGGAAAGTTCTTTTATTCCGGTAGAAAATTACAGATATACTATACGAGAATTGATTTTGTTTTTCTAGGGAAAATTATTTTCCTGTAGGAATTTATTTTTGAAGGTAAATATCTCACATGACATATGCGAGATACATCAATAACAAGGGTGCTTATAAATACTTTTTGCAATGGTCTAGCATATGGCATTTTTGAATTTTTCGATACATGCACATAAGACGGGTGTAAAAAAGCTTCATGGGCATTGGCATAATTTTTCTGCACAGTGTTTTTAAGCGCCTTTCATTGTTTATTATTTATTGCTTTGTATTGAACTTCCAATATGTTTCTTACTCGATAGATTCAAATCGAAACCGTTCCTAGTTGTTGTCCAATAAACGTAGTGCGTTTTTAGACAAAAGTTCCCATTGCACAATTTGATTATAGCTGATAAGAAATACTTGAAAACTAAGATAAATGTCTAACATAAGGGCACTTCCCTCTTAGATAAATAAGAAAAACATTCCCCCAAGTATTTGATTTAAACTGATTTATTACTTTACGACCTAAAATGCAAGCAAACGAACTAGTTTAAATTCGTTTCAAGTGAGCATGCCAAAACTATCGAGTTTAAATACCAACTGATCTCGAAAGAAGGACTACACGTATATTTTTTTGTGACACAATGAAGTATTTTTAAATCTAATTTATTGCTTTATGACCTTAAATGAAAGTAATCGAACAAAATCAAATATTTGGCGTTCTATATATATAACTCATGCTATGTCTAAATGAAGAAATTATAATTTTGGTAAGCCATTGTACATCTTTAACACAAGACTCAAACTTGGATCTCAACTAAAATATGGAATTATATAATGTTTTGATTTTTTAAAATTTAATTAGCATCAAATAATGTCGGTTTACATTTAATATATGTTGACTTTCCTTTTAGTTACCTAGCTTGTCTTCCAAAAACTCGTTTGACGCGGTGTAGTAGGATTATAGAAGAATTCACCTCCATTTTAAAAACATAAGAAAGAGATGTACTTATTGCGACGATTTCAACCGGAGTTTGTTTAATAAATAAAACGAATACAGGTTTTATAGTCCTAAAATTTCGAAAGGGATAGTGATGTAAACAAACCAGAATGGCATATTTTTCTCTATTTATATGCAGAAAGCGGATTGTTATAGATATCTTTTTTATTATTGTTAAGAAATTTGGAAAGAGACCTGGTGTGTACATGAACTAAAATACACTTATATCAAAAGGAGAGTATGGGGGTCTTAACTTGTGGGGTGGAAGAGGGTTGAAGAAGGTCCTGTTCTCAAGTACCTGTGTCATCTTGGAATAAATATGTGAATAATAGATGGAAACATATGAGATATTAAAACAAAATAACATAAATGTTTTACACTTTAGTTAAGACTGTTAGTTTTGAATGTTTATCAAATAGTTGACAATTCTTGAATTCCTTACGATGTTCTGGGTTTTTTTTATTGTTAAATGTATTAAAAATTCAAATATCGTATCAAATTGTCATATGCAAAGTTGCAATTTATACCACAACAAAAAAATAAATCATGAACATTTCAATCAGTTAACATAAATTTGTCAACCTGTCAATTTCTTTAAATACTTTTGAAGTAAAAATAAAATAACACAGTTAAAACAGGAGCTCAAATGGCATACGGATATCCATTATACATTGATCATTAAAGATCATATAAACTAGATCAGGAATATTTCTGCCCCCCCCCCCCTATAAACCAGATCAGAAATATTTCTGCCCCCCCCCCCCTATAAACTAGATCAGGAATATTTCTGCCCCCCCTATAAACTAGATCAGAAATATTCCCCCCCCCCCTATACACTAGATTAGGAATATTTCTGCCCCCCCCCCCTATAAACTAGATCAGGAATATTGCTGCCCCCCTCCCTCCATCCTTCATCACAAAAAATAAATTACGTGTTTTTGAACATTTCTGAACGTATAAATCAACAATGAACTCGAAATAGGGTACTACCGTTGCAGATAGAGACCCTGGTGTATTGATCTCGTGGTGAACCGGCTACAGGGTGCATCTGCAAATTCTTCATGAACAACAATAGGGCGAATTCCATTTCTTTTCCTCAAATGTTCCCTAAGTCAGTGATCTTTATCACGTGTTAGGTTAACAAATATTTTTTATTTATCTCAGACAACCTTTTATAGATCTTTCATTTGTAGTTTTGAAGACAACATCCAAAGTTTCTACATATAATGTATATCATTCATATAGATAAATACACAAAGTATGTTTTCGCACATGGTTTAAAATATTTGTGTTAACAGACATAAAATTCCAATTCGACCGAGTGTTTAATTTATGTAATATATATATTTATATAAACATATATAAATATAAATATATATATATATATATATATATATATATATATATATATATATATATATATAATAAAAAATAACAGAAAGCCGATTCAAAACTCGACCGGTTTCATTGATATCTTCAGGAGTTTGAATAACTTTGAGTTTTCAAAACTAAAACTAAAAGAGACCCTGGTGTATTGATCTTTTAGTTTTAGTTTCATTAACTCAGAAAAAACTCCTGAAGATATCAATGAAACCGGTAGAGTTTTGAATCGGCTTTCTGTTATTTTTTATTATTTATTACTTGTGTGGATTAACTTTACTAATTTTAGATTATATATATATATATATATATATATATATATATATATATATATATATATATATATATATATATATATCGCATTGTAAACGTTAAACACATATTACTTTATTATTTATATGTAATGAATCAACTTACTTGTTCACGTTATTCATTACATGGTAACTGTGTGAACTAAACTTAGATATAATAATACCAAAAAACAAAAGAAAATCCGAAAAAAGAACCTAAAAAGAAAATTTGTCAATATGTCAAAGTTAAAAAATAAAACGACATCGGGTGTTTTACTGGTGTTTGCTTATCCCTTTCGATCATCTGATTTATAGAAGATCATAAACATCCCTGAAATATATAACTATACATGATCCCTTAGAATTGTCCATATACATTTGAAAGTTGTGGATAAGGCTTCATATTTTAGGTTAGATTTTAAAAACTAAATAGTTTATTGTTTTTAAGACATAAAAGTCAAAAACATGTATATGTCCATGCCATTAAACGTTTCAAATGCTAATTTGAATTGATAAACGAAAAAGCAATTACAAAAAAAGAATAAAATAGATACTAAATAAACTAAAAAAATAGAAAATTGACGCAGAAACATGTTTAAAAATACAATGCAGTTGCGTGATTTAGATTATTCACTTTATAAAACATACCTGTAGTTGTCTGTACACATGTAACACGCTCAGGAGATATATTAAATTTAAAGAAATACTGCTATCTACTTACATACATATTTGAGAAAAAATAAATGCACTGATATGAATCAAAAGATGACGTCATAACAACGTTTTCAGTTCAAAATATTTTAAGGTATTATTGAAATGTGAGACGCACTATCGTTTTCAATGTTATAACTGTTTCACTAATAAATGTTAAAACAAAATGTTTGCATAGTTCTATTTATCTTACTATATAACTTATTTAAAAAATTGTTAAGTTGAGGGGATTTTTATTTATAAATTCTGCATATATATTTCAAGTATCAGTCAAACTGTAGTCTTTGTCATTGTGTTTGGTTCATTATATAAAACGCTGTGCCTGATAATCATGTTAATGCAAAATGCCATTTTTACACCCCCTTAGGACAGTTTTGTAAAAATCAATATAGGAATTTTAAGTTTACTTAAAATGCTTTATATATATTGATTTTACAAATTTTTCGCATTACGAGTTATCGCACTTTTTAATGTGTATTATCAAGAAGTAGAGAGTGCTCTATTTGGTCACGTAATGTTGGTGTCATCATTTGACCTATGAAATTAAATGCGGGAATTCTAGCGACTCTTTTTGTTTAGACAGACGCGCTAATTCACTTTCTTCCAGTACGCCGCACGGGTAACACCTTTGAATACTGATTCTGTTCCTTCGGACCATTTCTTTAAAAATTTAAACGGTAAGCGTTGTATATGTTTTAAGTCTTATATTTGTATGTTTGTCACTGTTCTATTACAAACAAGTTTATTTTAGTTATTATCTCATACGCTAACAATGAATTCAATCAAAGTTTTGATTCTCGGACACTCTATTGTCCGTCGTTTCCATCATTTTCTTATTGACGATGAAGATTTAAGGTATGTTGATGATCTGGGTATTAACTCACATGCAATAAGGTACAAAGGAACAGGGGGTCGTACTATTGATGGGATTTTACGTCACGATGTACCTTTCATTAAAAGATTCCAGCCGGATCATATCATTCTTACGGTTGTGGGCAATGACGTAAGACAATTATATTCACCAGAGGAACTTGCATGCAAACTCTTAGCAGTTGTATCAGTTTTGCATAAAAGGTGTAGTGTTTCACAGATTCATGTCTGTAAATTACTTCCAAGATTTAGGCAGTCATTTGATTATAATCAATTTGTCGATCCAGCCAACGCTCTTATCAAGAAGGATATAACCAAATTGGATTATGCGTCCTTCTGGGAGCATAATGGATTGTTTCCTTCACCAGCATCAGATAAATATTGCGATCATAAATTCTTAGCAGACGGCGTCCATTTAACAGGTCGGGTACACTACCTTATATGGATAGCATTATTTAACATGTGACAATATAAACGTCCAACAGATTCGCCAATCCAATCAATGAGTCGCAAAGCATGACGGTCTACTACTTGTTTACGATTCAACAGACACACGTGGTTTTTGTCGATTTTATGCACACTATTTAATTGCTTGCCGGAAAATTTGTACAACTTGTTTTGTACCTTAAAAGGTAAAAAAGGAAAGATTACGTACCATAGACTTTGTTCCATGCTCACATTGAAAAATACTGTTGTTTTAGTTTATATATTGTTGCTTCAAAAATCGATCAGTATCAACAGTCTGTCAATCATACGCATACAAGTACAAACAGATTTTGATAAGGGAAAACTGCATAATTGTTTATTGGTGACTTTTAATCATCGTACACCATGTTGACTATGGCCGGGAAATGAACATTGCTTTTGATATTGCATAATTGGAAATACCGGAATAACGAACACTAGTAGCACCAGCAAAACAATTTGTAAGCTAAGCATTCTCATAATTGTCACTGAAGAAAATTTCAAAGCGATTCTACATGTACTAAATTAATGTAGTCCCAGACCAGGGGTATCACGTGAAAAACGTACTCACTGCTTCGAATTCAGTAGGACACATACCTCTCTTTTGAACATTGACAATTGGGGTATTTAAAAAGGTTGATATAAGGCCTACTAAGCAATATTTTTAAAATGTGAGCATAGAAATGAAAGATCAGACATAATTTTCCATATTTATTTCATAAATTCTGAAAAATAATTGAAAATGAGTTTCCAAAAGACAATTCAAAATAGTATATATTTTCAATACGTATTGTATACAATAAAACTCGTAGTAGCCCACAATGCCTTGCAACTCATTCACCTGATTGGTCTGCCGAAAAAAGTAAACAGATAGCTAACTTAGTATGCAAATGTATGCCGACGTCACAAAATCTAGTGGTCTCGACCTGTTTAAACAAGCAAGGCAATGTTCATTTGTATCGCAGCTTGCGTGGTCTCAGTCTTTCAAGGGCACGCTAAGTCAAAGTGGCCGCATTATGTCATCACCGACACTTCAGAATTTTTCTACAAACTCAAGTCAACTTTCACATTTGGAAAGCAATATGTGGGGTAACAAAAATATAAATAATAAAAATAATAAATTAAAAAAAAAAAAAAAGAAAAAAAATAAACAACTCATCCATTTACTTACTGCTTATAAGATCTATGTTTTTCTCTACATGAGTTATCATTAATGTGTAGCTTCCGATCCTGTAAATGATCAAATAATATATATTTTTTTTTTGTTCTTAACGAAACTTATCTCTTAACGAGAACATATTTTGGTCCTCTAAACAAGACCGTTTGGGTTCTCTTAAAAAGTTCGCATTGGTCCTCTTAACGAGGGCGTATTGGTTCTCTTAACGAGGCCGTTTGGGTTCTCTAAACGAGACCGCTTTGGTCCTCTTAACGAGGCCGTTCTTGGTTCTCTTAACGAGACCGCATTTTGTTCTCTTGACGAGACCGCATTCGGGTCCTCTAAACGAGGGCCCTTTTTTGTTTTTCTTAACGAGACCGTATTTGGTCCTCTTACCGAGGCCTTTTTGTTCTCTTATCGAGACTGCATTTGTTTTGTGTTCATTCATACAACAACATTCTATCTTATCTTGTAATAAATACGTTGCACTTATGCTGTACGATTAAAGCCATATTTGTGCAAATAAAAAAGAAAAAAAACTGCATTATTATCCATTTGCTAATACCAGCACAGCAATTATTTTCAATAGTGTACATCATGGCACCAAAGCGGAAATCTACAGATTTGTCGAAACGAACATCGGCTAAAAGAGGGAAACAATCTCCGGATGGCTCAGTACAACAATCCAGTTCTCCTTCTACAATCTCTCCGGAGATTTTGGAAACCATTACAAAAGAGGTCACAGAAAAAGTCACCGCGAACCTGAAGGAGGACATTTCTAACATGTTAAATGCTCTCCAGCCAACTGCCATCACCAGTCAGGGGAGTATTGCATGTGCATCTAATATTAACTCAAATATCAATAGGGATAACGCAATTCAGGAAACTGTCGAGGCAGCAATCGTTAATCAATCTGATAGGCTAACATCAGGTAGGTCCGGTAGTGGTCTTGTAAGTACATCGGTCTCCATTGAAGCTCGTGTACCTGACAAATTGAAATCTAAGATATGGTCAAAGCAGTACGTGGATTTCGGTAGTCTGCTACTCCGGAACAAACAAGGTAAGGAAAAACTTTCCCTTCAGGTAGAGAATTCGATGAAGCCAGGTATGCTTATAATTCACCAGGTGTAGAGAGATGATACTGATGGAGAATTGTCTTCTATGAACGACTGGCTTACAGCTTGGAATAGGTATATGGCTATTTATTGTATAAAGTATCCACACGAGCAAGCTAAACTCGCAAAACATCTAGAAGCGGTCAGGGACATTGCGGATGCAAAAGGTAACTGGTATAGTTACGATAAGGATTTCCGATCCTTAATTGAACAAGGCCAGGTGCAGTGGAGAGATGTTCATATGGAACTGTACGTAAACGCACGTCTTACTTCTTCTCAATCTATCAAAACAACCAACTCACACAAAGAATTGAGTAAAACAATCCCCAGAGGAGCTTGTTTCCAGTTTCAATCTGGTAAGCAGTGCAATGCAGGCCTTGCCTGTCGTTTTCAGCACAGGTGTTACAACTGTGGTGGCTCGCACCCTTTCACCCAGTGCACAAAACAGGTTCAGCGGCCCATTCGTGTCCTACAAAGATTTAGGTATCAGTCACCACAACCAACCAAATTTGCCAATTCGTCTAAATCACCCCATCTTACCAAGCAAGGGCCCAACACCAATCAAACGAAATAGACTTGCAGATTGGCTGTCTGGTTACGACGAAACTGAGACAAACTATTTAATAAATGGTTTTTCAAATGGTTTTTCATTAGGGTTTGTTGGTGATTGTCCTGGTGTAGAATCTCAAAATCGTAGATCAGCTTTTATTTGTCCGGTTATAATTGATGAAAAGATTCTTAAAGAAGTTTCAACGGGAAGAGTGTTAGGTCCATTCGATTTTAAACCATTTGCTGACATACAATGTTCCCCATTAGGTTTGGTAGAGAAAAACGTACCAGGTGAATATAGAATGATTCATCATTTATCTTATCCTAGAAACAAATCAGTTAACGATGGCATTCCACGCGAGGAATAATTTGTTCAATATTCTTCGGTTGCAGATACCATCAGTCATATCAAGAACTGCGGAGTTGGTGCTTATTGTTGCAAAACGGATATAAAATCTGCTTTTAGGATAATCAACTTAAATTATTCTCAATTCAAATACGTTTGTTTTAGATGGAAGAACAAGTATTATGTGGACACATGTCTTCAATTTGGTCTTAGTTCTTCATGTAGGACCTTCGAGCGTTTTCGACGGCGCTCGAGTGGATAGCGCAAAATAAACTTGGTATTTCGTGTATTTCTCATGTGTTAGACGATTTTATTATTATCCACAAGTGTCCCTTAACATGTGTTAGACAGTTGAAGGCATTTTTATCAATGTGTGTTGACATAGGCGTTCCAATTTCCCTGGAAAAAACGTGTGGTCCTCTTCAGACTATAACTTACTTAGGCTATGAGCTTGATTCGTGCAAGATGGAGTGTAGGTTGCCTCATGACAAAATAGTAAAGTGCATAGATAAAACAAAGTTTGCAAAGACACAAAAGAGCTTGAAACTTAAACAATTACAGTCGCTCATAGGTTTACTCAACTTTGCATGTAATGTTGTTTTGCCAGGCAGAGCATTCCTTAGGAGATTGATAGACCTTACCATTGGTATCAGTAAGCCGTTTTTCAAAATAATCATGACAAAAGAGGTGAAAGAGGATTTGAAAGTTTGGGAATTTTTTCTCGATAAATACAATGGATCCTCGATTTTCCTCCCAAAATTTCCCAAAATTGGGGATATTTGCCCCAAAAAATATTTTGACAATTTTTTTCTTTTAAATCATGTATTCTGATGAGCCTAGCCCTTTTCTAACAGGGTGTCGGTAGCCATAGTTGTGACCTAGATTACGAGAAAACTAATGGTGGAATTTTTTTAAAACTTTGTATATGTATACAGTTTAATATGATTAACATTTGGTGCAATTTTCAAAAAAAATAAATTATGGGAAAATTTTTCGTTATCTGTTTTGTACTACCTTAATTTAACTTCTGCGGAAGGTAATACAGAATCACATTTGAAACCACTAATACATCAATAATATACTATAACTAATAACATAATATGATTTAACCAATTTCGTATTATCTTAGGTCCACTTAGTGCAGATGAAGTTTCAGTTTAAGATGACGAGTGTCCCACTACAAGCTCTACATCTGTGAAAGGTAATTAAAAATTAAAACATTCCTTTCTTAATATCTTAACTGTCAAGATATTAATACCAGATAGTTAAAAGCCAAAGATTCCAAAGATATCAACAATTTCCTCAGCTCCATTAACGGTCAGCTAATAATGTCTAACTGTAGTAAATGTGTCCCCTGTCCAATATTAGAGTGTATGAATAATTCTAATCTATGACTAACCCTTGGTATCATATTAGGCCTGTGGACAATAGAAGATGGGTCTGACTCATTTGAAGATAATGAAGCTGGTGGACCAACTGATATGAATTTTATATCAGGTACATTGTAAATCAGAAGAATTAGTCGATTAAGCTACAGTATATAACCATTGCTTTTAAAGACTCAAAATTACTGTATTATCCTAATGGCAAGTTCAATTTATGGAAGGGCCATTGTAACAGCCACAAGCGTGAACTCTGAGTTTTGCTTTTGACGTTGCACTTTGATGTTTGTAATGTCATAATAAAACCCATCATCTAACCTAAATGTGTTCATAAGAAATTGAACGTCGCAGATTTCCAATACAAACATAAAGGGAAATATACACTGAATGTTAATATATTTCTATAATGATAGCTGTAACTTAAATTATAAGGAATGACGGAATGACTTCAATAAAGTGTACACGGCCCTAACCCATTTTTTACTATATGTAGTATAAATTTGGTAGTTTGTGAGTTTATTCTATAACTCAATTAACTTCATAACAGATTTATCAGAAATACAACAAAACGAGGACCCTTGCAGAGCTCTTGAGAGCAAAGCCAGTGAAAGCATCACACATGAAAGAATTTTGACTAATAAAGGTAAGATAATGTTATAAGATAAAAAAAAATTCTTTTCAAAAGATTTCAAAATGATAATTGAAAATTAAATGTCAAACAAATACAAAAGATTGCCTTACAGGAAGCCAAACTAATTAAATTCTAATTTCCATTATGAAGATTCTCAGAAAAATACATCCAAGTCTGTCCTTGATGGTGCCAGTAAATCATCAGCTAAGAACATGACAACCAATGGGATTTCTAACCAAGAAAATAAAGGGTAGAAAAACAATACTCACATTTGTATCTGTTTGTCCAAATCCTTTAAAACAAGACTAGCACATCCTCTTTATTGATAGGAATACCTAGAACAAATGAAAGATAGTAATGTAACTTAGTTTTCTTCATTTGAATATAGACAAAGAGGGAACAAAACAAGGAAAACAATCCTGTAGAAGAAAACTTTTCAATGAAAAGAATGGTAAGAATATTGATCACATCTATTTGAAATTAAAATAAATGAAGGAAAAGTAGGCAAGCTCATATACCCCCCCCCCCCCCCCCGCATAACTTGACAATACTACCTTTGTCTATAGTAACATTTGCAAATATGTTTCCTTATATGAACCTATAGAATAGCGAAATGTTCAATTCTGTATGAACGTTTTCGTGACGTCACAATGATCATAGCACGCGCTTATCGCTTGGATTATTGTAAACATAAAATCTCGGTAATTTTAACAGTTCTGAACGATTTGTCTTTTTCAAACTAAATATAAGTACTAAACAGCAATGTTAAAAAGTTCACCGGGAAATGAAGTTGGTTGGTACGTGATCAAATCTACTAAGAAGCCCTTTGGGCTTCACAGGATTTGATCACGTGACCAATCAACTTCATATCCCGGTGAACTTTTCAAATTGCTGTTTATTTCTTGATTAACAACAAAAAAATTATATTTCATAAGCATGAAAGTGTTTCTGCTGATTTGAGAAATTTTTCAAGGTGTAGGGAGCCACCTTAATTCAAAAATAACATATATATCTGGGTGCCAATACTCACTAGCAATATGCTGCTCTGATGTGAATATACAAAATCAGCAAAGTCAACAGTGAACAAAGGTTGATATCGAATTTGTTCTAAAATCAATATTATCATATATCATGCTTTTTAAAACAAAGTGTGTTTGTTGCTGGTAAATCTTTGAAGAATTTAGGCTAAAAATAAACAAAGTTGTCATTTAACAGGAAGTTGATGTCCAATTGATACAAAAATACATCCCACCATTTAGCATGCCTAAACAAAGACTGTGTTAAAATTTCAAGCACTTGCAATGAAAAGTTGCTGAGAAAAATTTGACAGAATTTTTTTTTACGGACAGACAGACAAGGCTCCTTCAGAGCGGGGTAAAAAATTTAATGTGGACAGAAACACAAGGGTAAAACAGTGTACACCCCTCCTTTTAATCATGGTATAAAAGTTCATAAAGTACCAATAAAAGAAATGAACTTTCATCTGTTTACAGCTTTCATTTTTTTACAGCAACACCTAGAAATGAAAGTAATAAAATACTGTTTTATTTGCATTTTTTAAAAACACAATGAAGCATCACATGAAGGAAGGAATTATATTAAATCATGCAGAAGAAAATTATACCACCAAGACAAGGGTAAAAGTCTAATCTTTGTAATGTATAATTTCATTCAATTTGGAGATATAACTTTTTATAAAACACATACATTAAATGAAATGATTTTTTTTTAGTTAAGTCAAACCATTATTAAAATATTTCAGATTCTGATGGTATGCTTTCATGTCATAAAAGGAAAAAACTGGAAACCCTACCCGAGAAAAGAAATAATGAAAAGGGTATGACTTGTTTGAAGTGCAATATACACTCAGTGTTTTCCCCAGGCCCCCTTTTTACATAGCGGTGCATTAATCATACATGTCATAGTACACAACATGTAGTATTTTCATTAAATGGTTATTATTATTATGCACAGTGATTCCGCGCTGGCTGTGGCGCTCTTACACCGCACCGCATACCAAATCTGCCAAACTTCCCCCCATGCATAAAATATTTTCTGGGGATAAAAAACACTGAGTCACTGCATTGTCAAAGTTCTATTTTTCATGTTTATGTTGTCTTCTTAATCTGAGATAGGAAATAAATTACTAATATGAACTGCAATCATAATTCAACTTCACAGATGTAGGGAGACATTCATCTTAGTGTACTAATACATATTCTTCCCCCCTTTCAACCCAGATGATCATCACCTAATTAAGGTTGTTGGATTTCATTTTGAATTTCAGTTTCACAGCAAAATAAGTCATAATACCCCATTCAAATTTCAAAAGCTATGATTGTCATGTACAGCCTACATTTTAAAATTCCTACAACATAATTTGCATTGTGTCAATTTTTTGCAGTTAAATAGGGGAAAACCCAAAATTGATATTAAGAGAATGAAGTAATATGTACATATACTTACTTTTTAGAAAACGTTCAGGAATCTTTCACCTATAAGGTATCTTGCCTTCTGCCAGGTGATCATGCAATTTATGAGTATTCCAAATACCGACGGCTTTTGAAGCAGCAACCAGGAGACAAAACACTTCAACATTCCTATGAGGTGGCTTTGGCCAAACTCCAACTTGCAGTGAGCAGGCGTCATTCTGAGTTGAAGACTATCAACAAGATAATGCTCTTATAAGATACGCAGAAGAATTGATGAAGCAATGGAAAATGTACTTCTATTAGCATCCCTTAAAATATATGCACTTAATAAACAATTTGTCATACACTAGATCTACATCAGATGATATTTATGAATACAATATAAAGCAATTTCAAAAAACCTGGTTGTTATATATATATATATATATATATATATATATATATATATATATATATATATATATATATATATATATGTATTTTGTAATTAACTAATGCAGAAACATTCAAATTACATGAAATTTATTTGAACTTGGCTACTAAAACCTGAAAAACAGAATGACCAGGCCCGTAAATTTTACTGAATATCAGACCCATTCCAAAATGTAAAATGCAAGATTTTCTCAATCTTGTGATTGGAATCTCCAAATGGCAAATGCACTTGAAATTTACTACCACAGACTTTAATGAAATGATAGCTTTTTTTGTGGGTAAATTTACCTTATTTAGTCAATTAGTAGTAGATTTACATTCTGAACAAATGATGGTGAAGAAACTGATAATTATCTTAATTAATTAAAGGAGGTTTTAACAACTGTAGTTACCCCTGCACATAATAATCATCTGTTTATCATTTTGAGTGTCAATACAACTTAATAGGTACAATCAATTTATGTAACTTTTTTGTGTTAAATGTATATACATGTACATATAATTTGGGGATATCTAGCAATTAGACAATAGTTACCAATATATACGGTTGGATTCAGTTAACAATGAAATGCTACGATAACATATCAGTATTTTTGAAATAATACAGTTACTATATATATGATGAATGACAGGATGTTGATAGATAATTTTCATTGAAAAATACTTTAACCATCATTTCAATGTCATTCTGTTTATATGTCAACCCTTTAATGTAATGTTAACATACATGCTGTGTTTAATCCATTGATGTTGTATGTATAAGTAGCCTGTGTTTCCACCTTTTCCCTGGCATATTATCTGACGATTACACTATACACCATTTCATTGTAAATTAAAAATACAAATGCTGACCAATTCACATGTTTGCCGGGACCAATTATTGTTTACATAGCTTGGTCGCACTAAATGACAAAACATCAGGAAATAGATAGGAATGCACATCTCATTTTTGCCTTTTTTAATATTTAAAATTCTTATCAGATTATCCTAAAATGATTAGAAAATTTACATGTAACAGGTGGTGAAAAGTCAAGTCTCAACCAGGACCCAAACCCAGGGCCTCTAGCGTACCGTACCAGCGCTCTAACCACTGAGCTATTGAGACCCGATATATTGACTGACAGTCACACACCTGTTAACCCGGTGACATACTCCCCCTCTTTCAGAAATTCGTCGCCAAATTCTTAGAGTTCAGGAAATGCTGTTAAGCATATGCCTGGGGAAAGACAGTGGGTTTTGTACGTTGGGCGCCAAATGTAACAGGTGGTGAAAAGTCAAGTCTCAACCGGGACTCGAACCCAGAGCCTCTGGCGTACCGTGCCAGCGCTCTAACAATTGAGCTATTGAGACCCGATATAATGACAGACAGTCACACACCTGTTAACCCGGTGACATACATGATAAGATTTAAATCTTCTGCTTATGATTCCCCTGCATTACCGTAACAGCTGTTTAATTGGGTTCACTTACATGGTACTACTAATACCCGTAGATACACAATATGTCCATACTATTTTACATCGAAAAAAAGTTAAATGAATAGAAAATGCAATTTTTCATCTATAAAAGGTAATAAGACATAAACTGTTCATTTAGATAAATTGTTTTACCCCCAAATTATTTTATATATTTCTTAAACTGAATTTTGTTTTGTAAAGAGTGAAGAGTAATTTTTTATTTATTATTTTATTATTATTTATTATTTTTTAAGTGTACTCTGCTGCGATGAATCAATTTTAATGCATTTCTGCAGAGCCAGGAGATACAAGTTAATTGAATATTTTACAAAAAAGAAAATGCACATAAAACATGAAATGAAAAATATCTGACACTAAGAAAAGCATAATACACTTCGATCACAAGTTTCTGATGTGCAATCGGCTGTTATGAAATTGAAGGATTTATATATCTGTGTTCTGTGATGATGCCTATTCATGATTAATAAAATTAAAAATGACATACTTTCTTAATGATTCCTCCACACCTTTGAGAAAAGTTTTGCATACAATCGCAAACTTCTTTATTCCTAAGATATGGATTTTTTAAGTTTTAAAGGGGGGGGGGGTCATTTATTGCTTTTCTTATGAACAATAATCGAACTTGGGACCTGCATTTCAGCTTACCGAAAATAATTGTACTATATCAAGCAAATGAGATAGACATCAAAGTTTAGCTATTGCAGTTTACTTTATATACACAGGTAGCTGCAGGTCTGTAAAAAATGTGGATTTTCGACCGGGGAGCAACAGTCCCCCTAGGGGCATTGTAAAAATCTGCAATTTACGGCGCACAAAAATTTGCGCTAGTTTTGGACTGATTAACCTTATCTCCGAACACATAGTACACACATTTTCCTCAGACATTTTACAACAGATATGAACACTTTATTTGCCTCTGATATTCTTTTAAACACCATCACCAGCCCCGTATCGTGGCTGTAATGTGAAATGGTGCAGTTTGTTTACATGTAAAAAATGGCGAATCTCGATGTGAATTTAACATACTTCAATTTCCAAGGCCGGTTAGCGTATTAAAGAGAAAGTTTGAGGCAAGTTAAGTACCGGTATCAGTAGTAAATTGACTGAAATATTTAATGGTACTAATTTTTGCCACAGAATTTGTGAGAAAATAAGGTTAATCAGTCAAACAATTACGCAAAATTTAAGCGCCGTAAATTGCAGATTTTTACTTTGGGAGGCACTGAAGCTCCCAGGTCGTCCATCCATTTTTTTTCCAGACCGGGAGCTTAACAGACCTGCAGCTAATACACAGGATACAGATTGATTATGTCGAATTGGACTACCGTGTATGATTCATTCCGACTGTAAACAAATCGGTCAGTAAATAAGGACCACATACATCGTTTACCAGAGTTAACTAGATACTTATTCTTTCATAATAAGTCGCAAATATTGATTAATCATCGAATATTTAAGTTTTAATCCTGTTATTTCTACACAATCCTAGATGCATGGCTGATAGGGTGTTATTTACTTGAATATTGTGCAATAATACGAACATGACAAGTCAATGGCTACATATAAAGTAGCCTCATTCATCATTTTGTCTTACCTAAATAAATTTTTCAACCGAAATCCCCGCAAACTCTTCGTATATTCACAGAGACTCTTCACGCACCTGTTACGTCTTCCTTCTCGGCCATGTGCGATTTCCAAGCGTCGCGAGAACACAGATACGCAACCAAACGATACGAATATTTTATTAATATTTCGTTTAGATAATAAATTTTAGCAAAATATTGTCGAGAAAACGTGTTATTTTTGAAGAAATATAAAATACAATAGTTACTTCTGATTTTATTGCTTAAAAAAGAATATTATAGAGATTTTAGAGATTTTCTCATTAATATTCATGAGATAGGCGGGGCCATGTGACTTTTTGGCGCGAGCTTATTTTCCTTGTCCTGCCTTAACGTAGCTGAGTACCATGCACACCTGTGACTAGGATCAAATTTTCTGTGATACTGAAGAATTGTTTATCTTTCGCTAATATCCAGATGGGGAAAATTACTAGTCATTCATTTCGAATTGGCATGGCTTCTCACTGCGCAGACTGCGGAATGAGCGACGGTAAAATTAGACTCCTGGGACGTTGGAAATCCGATGCCTTTAAATCGTACATCAGACCGGTTAATTCGTGTAATTAGATGCAATTACCCAAGTCTAGTCAACACTGTGTTTACTTTTCTATGACGCTGTATCCAGAGCATATGTTTATCATGTCGACATTATTGTTAGGCTACTGAGGGGCATATATTTATCCCTCCAGTTATATTTTTGTACGTTATTAATTTTGTTGCATTGAATATATGTTTATCTCATTGTATGTTTAGCTAATTTAATGGTAATTAATTTGTAGTTCTAATATTGAAATAGCCCAGGGTATATGTTTATCCCGTTAGCTATGAGTTTGCTCTTTCCCACCAGTATTTTTTTTTCTTTTCCTTGGGGTCTGAACTTGATTAATACGTTTAATCAAGTCCATGGCGTTTTCAGACCACAAGGAATTGGTTTGACGAGATTACGTAACCAATTTTCGATTTCAGTTTCTCAATACAGCCAATTAATAAAATTCATATTTGTATATGATTATTAATTACTATTCGGAAATTAATTATAATTACATCATATTAAGATCAAATGCAGAATTGTGACATTATTCAATTAAATTTCAATTGTAGTATTACGTATTATTATTTATATTATTTTACGCAATGTGTTACAATGTTATGTAACGATTAAAGTCACGCTGGTGGCAAAGAGCAACATATACCATGTCTTGTTTTGTTTATATATTATGTATCGAAAGATGGAGGTGATGGTCATACGTCAAGTAAACTGCATAGGTTATAGCCCCTTCGTACGGAAATCAATTATGGATAAATACCAAATGATAGTCGATTGGCTAGGAAGTAATCAACCACTTTCGTTTTTAGTTTGTTTAACCTGACAGGTGAGCTATTTACTTTTAAATTTAATATCGTTTAGGAAAATAATAATTTTCGTAGAAGTTATATTTTTCCTACAGGAAATATTGGCAATCCCATAGGATTTTCTAGAAATCCTATAGAAGTTATATATCCTATAGAAAAAAAATTCCCACAGGAATTTAATTCAGACAGGTAGAAATTAAGCTTTTTTTCCCCGATTTTAAAATCTATGGGAGTTATGTTCAAATCCTATCGAAATTTAAATCATAAAGAAAATTCTTTTATTCCGGTAGAAAATTACAAATATACTATACGAGAATTGTTTTGTTTTTCTAGGGGAAAACTATTTTCCTGTAGGAATTTATCTTTGAAGGTAAAAATCTCACATGACATATGCGAAATACATCAATAACAAAGGTGCTTATAAATACTTTTTGCAATGGTCTAGCATATGGCATTTTTGAATTTTTCGATACCTGCACATAAGACGGGTGTAAAAAAGCTTCATGGGCATTGGCATAATTTTTCTGCACAGTGTTTTAAGCGCCTTTCAATGTTTATTATTTATTGCTTTGTATTGAACCTTCAATATGTTTCTTACTCGATAGATTCAAATCGAAACCGTTCCTAGTTGTTGTCCAATAAACGTAGTGCGTTTTTAGACAAAAGTTCCCATTGCACAATTTGATTATAGCTGATAAGAAATACTTGAAAACTAAGATAAATGTCTAACATAAGGGCACTTCCCTCTTAGATAAATAAGAAAAACATTCCCCCCCCCCCCCAGTATTTGATTTAAACTGATTTATTACTTTACGACCTAAGATGCAAGCAAACGAACGTTTCAAGTGAGCATGCCAAAACTATCGAGTTTAAATACCAACTGATCTCGAAAGAAGGACTACACGTATAATTTTTTTGTGACACAATGAAGTATTTTTAAATCTGATTTATTGCTTTATGATCTTAAATGAAAGTAATCGAACAAAATCAAATATTTGGCGTTCTATATATATAACTCATGCTATGTCTCAATGACGAAATTATAATTTTGGTAAGCCATTGTACATCTTTAACACAAGAATCAAACTTGGATGAACAAATGACAATAACAAACAATAAAAACAAAAATAAAAATAAAAAGGGATAGTGATGTAAACAAACCAGAATGGCATATTTTTTCTCTATTTATATACAGAAAGCGGGTTGTTATAGATATCTTTTTTATTATTGTTAAGAAATTTGGAAAGAGACCAGGTGTGTACATGAACTTAAATACACTTCTATCAAAAGAAGAGTATGGGGGTCTTAACTTGTGGGGTGGAAGAGGGTTGAAGAAGGTCCTGTTCTGAAGTACCTGTGTCATCTTGGAATAAATATGTGAATAATAGATGGAAACATATGAGATATTAAAACAAAATAACATAAATGTTTTACACTTTAGTTAAGACTGTTAGTTTTGAATGTTTATCAAATAGTTGACAATTCTTGAATTCCTTACGATGTTCTGGGTTTTTTTTATTGTTAAATGTATTAAAAATTCAAATATCGTATCATATTGTCATATGCAAAGTTGCAATTTATACAACAACAAAAAAATAAATCATGAAAATTTCAATCAGTTAACATAAATTTGTCAACCTGTTAATTTCTTTAAATACTTTTGAAGTAGAAATAAAATAACACAGTTAAAACAGGAGCTCAACTGGCATACGGATACCCATTATACATTGATCATTAAAGATCATATAAACTAGATCAGGAATATTTATGCCCCCCCCCCTATAAACCAGATCAGGAATATTTCTGCCCCCCCCCCCTATAAACTAGATCAGGAATATTTCTGCCCCCTCCCTCCATCCTTCATCCCAAAAAATAAATTACGTGTTTTTGAACATTCTGAACGTATAAATCAACAATGAACTCGAAATAGTGTACTACCGCTGCAGATAGAGACCCTGGTGTATTGATCTCGTGGTGAACCGGCTACAGGGTGCATCTGCAAATTCTTCATGAACAACAATAGGGCGAATTCCATTTCTTTTCCTCAAATGTTCTCTAGGTCAGTGATCTTTATCACGTGTTTAATTTATGTAATATATATATATATATATATATATATATATATATATATATATATATATATATACACACACATATATATATATATATATATATATATATATATATATATATATATATATATATATATATATATATATATCGCATTGTAAAAGTTAAACACATATTACTTTATTATTTATATGTAATGAATCAACTTACTTGTTCACGTTATTCATTACATGGTAACTGTGTGAACTAAACTTAGATATAATAATACCAAAAACAAAAGAAAATCCGAAAAGAGAACCTAAAAAGAAAATTTGTCAATATGTCAGAGTTAAAAAATAAAACGACATCGGGTGTTTTACTGGTGTTTGCTTATCACTTTCGACTTTCTGATTTATAGAAGATCATAAACATCCGTAAAATATATAATTATACATGATCCCTTAGAATTGTCCATATTCATTTGAAAGTTGTGGATAAGACTTCATATTCGAGGTAAGATTTTAAAAACTAAATAGTTTATTGTTTTTAAGACATAAAAGTCAAAAACATGTATATGTCCATGCCATTAAACGCTTCAAATGTTAATTTGAATTGATAAACGAAAAAGCAATTACAAATAGAGAATATTGATACTAAATAAATAAAAAAAAAATAGAAAATTGACGCAGAAACATGTTTAAAAATACAATGCAGTTGCGTGATTTAGATTATTCACTTTATAAAACATACCTGTAGTTGTCTGTACACATGTAACACGCTCAGGAGAATTGGTATTTAATTTACCTAAAAGAGAAAACAATAGTGTGACATAAACTTGTTTGTTATCTTTAGGGCTCCGCTCAACGTCTTTTAGTAATAAGTTCGTCTGCCGTCCGTATGTACGTCCGAAATCACGCGTCTGTCGCATATTTTCTTTTCCATTAGCCCAATCTTACTAATACTTCACCAAAAGAATACCTCTGGGTAAAAGGTGTGCAGTGTCCTTGAACCAAGTAACTAGATTAAGATTAAAGCAGATTAATGTGAAAATTCTGGAATTTTTTCCGATAATGTATTATCTCCCTTTTGGTACAATCTGTCTCACCAATCGCAACTTCTCGGACCTTTCCGTAAGAACTGTGAAAACAAGATATCTGTGAGCCAATGCTCACTAGTGATACCCCCGCTCTGATGTGAATATGCAAAATAAGCAAAGTCGACATTTAACAGAAAGTTGGCATCCGATTGGTACAATAATATATCCCACAATTTTGCATGCCTAAAATTTCAAGCATCTGCGATAAATAGTCGCTGAGAAATCTTTGACGAAATTTTGTTTGAAAATGTTGGCTAAAAATAAACAAAGTCATTATTTAACAGGAAGTTGACGTTCGATTGGTACAAAAATATATATCCCACGATATAGCATGCCTCAACAAACAATGTGTTAATATTTCAAGCATCTGCGATAAATAGTTGCTGAGAAATCTTTGACGGAAATTTGTTTAAAAATTTTGGCTTAAAATAAACAGTCGTCATTTAACAGGAAGTTGACATTCGATTGGTACAAAAATATATCCCACGATATGGCATACCTCAACAAAAAGTGTGTTAAAATTTCAAGCATCTGCGATAAATAGTTGCTGAGAAATCTTTGACAGAAATTTGTTTGAAAATTTTGGCTAAAAATAAACAAAGTCATTATTTAACAGGAAGTTGACGTCCGATTGATACAAAAATATTTCCCACAATATGGCATGCCTAAACAAATAGTGTGTTAAAATTTCAAGCATCTGCGATAAATAGTTGCTGAGAAATCTTTGACGGAAAATTTTGGCTAAATATAAACAAAATACTCATTTAACAGGAAGTTGACGTCTGATTGGTACAAAAATATATCCCACGATATGGCATGCCTATACAAATACTGTGTAAAAATTTCAAGCATCTGCGATAAATAGTTGCTGAGAAATCTTTGACGAAAATTTGTTTGAAAATTTTGGTTAAAAAATAAGCAAAGTCGTCATTTAACAGGAAGTTGACGTCCGATTGGTAAAAAATTATATCCCACGATATGGCATGCCCTAACAAACACTGTGTAAAAATTTCAAGCATCTGCGATAAATAGTTGCTGAGATAAATGCGACAGAAATTTTTGTTACGGACGGAAAGACAGACGGACGGACAGACGGACAGACAGACACACAAGGGTAAAACAGTATACCCCCTCTCCTTCGGAGCGGGGGTATAATGAACATTATAGGTCCCCATCTTTATATCCAAGTGGTTTTCGGATGATTGACATTACTATTATTTCAGGTGCCAACCTCCTTAATGAGGTTTAGCTCATATCGCAACAGATACTGTGTTGTATTTAAGTTTTAAATTAAGTTTCATAAAAAGTGGGTTGTAATCTAGGCCTATGTAATACATTCGAGGTGCTTTTTTCTGAGCTCTGCCGGAAAGGCCCGAGAAATCCCGATTGTCTGTTTTACTTCACCCAAATGATGCTTTTGATCAAAAGGTGTACAGGTATGTAATAAACGGAAATTTATTGTTTATGTTGCATTAGTTTCATGTTTAGAGAATTGTCTCGTTGTGACGGCAGTTATATATAATAAATGTGTACGAGCGCATGGTGTTTTTCCTCCAAATTAGGAATCCATCAATATTACACTGGCGACGATGATATTACACGATTCTACGTACAGTATTATTCGGTGATCCAAACGCAGAACTCGGACGCAAACGTGATCACTTCACAAGACAAGTGAATCCATATAAAAAAAAACATTTGGCGAGCCCGAATTTTCTCAGTTTTAAGAGAACAGACATGTTGATGAATATGCCACTATTCCCAGAATTCGTAGCTCATGCCGAGGGCAGTACAGCAACAAGATGGAAGAAATGGAAGGAAAGACTCGAGAATCTTTTGATTGCCCTGAATATTAGCGACAACAAGAATCATGTATATGTGAACCAATGCTCACTGGTAATACCCCCGCTCTAATGTGAATATACAAATAAGCAAAGTCAACGTCCGATTGGTACAAAAATTGATCCAAACGTATGACATGCCTATACAAAGAGATTGTAAAATTTCAAGCATCAGCAATAAATAGTAGCTGAGTAATCTTTGATGAAAATCTGTTTGAATATCTTGGCTAAAAATAAAAAAAACAAAGTCGTCATTTAACAGGACGTTGATGTCTGATTAGTACAAAATAACTTAAGGTATGGCAAGCCTAAACAAAGAATATGTTAACATTTAAAGCAACTGCGATGAATTGATGCTGGGAAATCTCCGACGAAAATGTTTTTGAAAATGTTGGCTAATATGATATAAGTCGTCATTTAACAGGTAGTTGAAATCCGGTCGCTACAAAAATAGTTCCCAAAGTATGGCATGTCTTAACAAAGAATGTGTTAAAATTACATGCAAATGCGATGAATCGTTGCTAAGAATTCTTTGAACCAAAAAGTGATCGAAAATACTGGCTAACAAGGGCACCGCTAAGCGGAGCATCCCCTCGCGACATGACTTATTGTACGGGGGAATACGTTATTTAGAAAATACATGTAAATTTATCAGATCAAAATAAATAAAGTATTTCTTTAAACCACTTTGAATACATACATGTAATATCTATTTAATCCCAATCCCCAAGCTTTGTGGTGTATAAATTGGGGGAGGGGGTTTACATAACAGTTTTCCTATTCCTAGCAGAAACTCAACACATATACTTTAAAGTTTAATAATTTAGATTCATTTAGTGACATTCATTTTTATATAAGCATACATAAACGATCCGTATACATTATGAAACGTCTCTGAAAATCAAGCGCTCTGGAGTCTGCTCTGACGGAAATTCTAGTTGCTAGTTGTCGTATTAAAATTAACCCATAGTTTAGTAGATATATATGCAGTTATTATTAATATAAAACAATTTTTGCGTGATAAATGTGCAATATCTGTCAAAGTCTCTACTGAATTTTGGACTAGTTCTATTGTAAGTAATACGGGAAAATTTGTCCGAAAGTCGACTGCTTGTTTCGATGTAAATCGGCAGACTTAAATCTCTTGTCCGCTTCAACTTTTAACTATGGTCACTAGTCTAGCACTCAAATGCTACAAAACGGTTTTTTTTACCTTTACTAGATTTAAATCCCAAAAATGTCAAGTTGTTGATTTGAACTGTATACGGTAGCGATTAACTTCAATTCGTACATAAAATTACCGGAAATGTCGATTGTCAAGTCGTACATAAAATTCATGTTTTTAACTTCATTTTTTACGATAATTAAAAAAAAACCTAATCAATTGATTTTGAAATCAACAGGGTTTGTCCTTTTATCATGCCAAAGAAGTGTACAAAGTTTGATGGATATTCATGAGAGGGTTTTCTTGGAATTTAGAAAATTGAAATTGAGTACACACACACACATACATGCATACATACGAACACACACACGCACAGTAGCGATGCTATATCCCCTTCGCAACAAGTTGCGCGAGGGGATAAAAATAATATAATTCGTCATTTAACAGGAAATTGACGTCCGATTGGTACAAAATTTATACCAACGTATGACATGCCTACATTAACAGTTCGTTAAAATTACAAGCATCTGCAATGAATAGTTGCTGAGAAAATTGCGACATAAATTTTTGTTACGGACGGACAGACAGAAGGATATACAGACAGACAGACAACCGGATACACATGGATAAAACAGTATACTCCCTTCTCCTTCGGAGCGGGGGTATAAAAAGCGCAGAAATGCCATTCTTCTACACAGTGCAGGTGAGGACGTACACGACATATTTATCACTTTAACTTTAGCACAAAAGGAACAGGACCCTTTCAAACAAGCGTTAGATGCTCTAGATGCTTACTTTGTTCCCAAACTGAATAAGGAGTACGATATTTACAAATTCAGACAATCCAAACAGGAGAAAGGAGAGTCTGTATACACTTTTCACACACGTTTAAGGAAACTTACTGAAACATGCGAGTCTGAGAACATAGACAATGAAATTGAAACACAAATTATTCAGTCGTGCAGCTCTACAAAATTGCGAAGAGAGCTCTTCGTGAAAGTAAAATTTACTTGAAACAACTACTTTTATTGGCGCGTTTATTGAAATAAGTCAGCACCATGAGAAAAAGTATCACAGAAGAGGATACAAAGGCAACTATCGCAGAGGTAGGGAGGAAGGGGGCAAAATGTAAACTCGGAAAGAGACAAAGCAGAAAAGTGTCGCAATTGTGAAAGATCAAGGAAAGTGTCCATCAGAAGGGAAAAGATGCAAAACGATCATTTTAACCGCGTATGCAGATCAAAATCAGTAAAACATATTCAGATGCAGGAGCCAACTAACATTATAAGTTCGAGTTCAGAAGATGAGTACACCTTTCATATCTTTGTCTTAGCTAAGACCCAAGAAGAACATGACCATATACTCAAGAATGTGCTTCAAAGACTGCGTTAGAGAAACATAACCTTGAACAAGTTGAAATGTTAAATTAATAAAAACTGCGTTGATTTCTTTGGATACCACTTCAATGCAAAAGGCGTGTCAGCGGACCCGAAAATGATTGATGCCATAACGTCAATTACGTCTCGTTTTATAGTGGACTTCGCAACTATTGTGGCTCCATTACGTACTCTTACCCACCAAAACACGGCATAACAGTGGGGTAAGAAGAAACAATCTGCATTTCAAGATCTTTAGGAGAAACTAAGCAGTGACGTAACGGCATATGTGATCCTTCACTTGAGTTCTTTAAACTTTTGAAATCATAAGTCAGTTGGATTTTTATGATATTTATTAAGCAAACATTTATCGTATAGTGGTTTAAAATCAATCTACAATTTCTTAATCACATCAGTATCTAGAATAAACAATTATTAATACATCCTTTCAGGACACGATTCATAAGTGACTTATAAACGAAGCAATTGTTAAAGGTTAATTACGTTTCTCAACGTCCAATCAACATCGAGAGGTTTATTTTTCCTGGTCATTCCGCTGACACCATGAATTCAAACTACGTCATTTGTCTTTTTCAGTCAATGACCTTTAACATTGTTCACTATTATCTTTCACTATACACTTATCTCGTATCGAGTGCACAACAAGCTTATGACTAGTTAACGTAAATCAGAATACATGTACAATCATAAAATCAATCTCTTATGTATGGCTATCTGGTTAAACTTATTTCAACCCAGCAAAGAGTACCAAGCTACTCGTTGATGCCAGCCCAGTTGGATTAGACGCAGTTCTAATCCAGGAAGGGAAAATCACATCATACGCAAACAAGGGTCTATCTGACGTGTGAAAAGATATATTCACAGACAAAAAGGAAGCGTTGGCAATAGTATGCGGAATTGTACACTTTCAGTTGTACTAATTTGGATCAGAGTTCTTACTGACCACTGACCACAATTTTCAACAATCTTCGCAGCAATCCTCCAGCGAGGACTGAGGGGTGGCGTTTACGCCTACAAACCTATGATTTTAGAGTTTAGTATCGACCAGGTAAAGGAAATCCAGCGGACTATCTCTCAAGACACACTGGACAGGAATTGACGACATTCACACACTCAAAGATTGCAGAAAAACATTTGAACTTTATCGTTTCTTCATCCACGCAAAAACACTTACTATCAAACAGATAACAGACGCATCAAACAAGGACCCCGTCCTTCGAGAAGGCATTAGAAGAATGCTCAAAGCATAGTTGGAGTAATATCCACATGACCCCTGCATTCGAGCATACTTCGTAATCCGTAATCGCTCCTACTGAAAACCAAAGCATTCTACTCTTCGAAAATCGTCTTGTCATACCAGAACACCTACAGAAGACAGTTGTACAACTTGCACACGGTGTTCACCAAGGGATAAAGAAGACAAAGCAACTATTACTAGACAAAGTATAGTTTCCTGGAATCAATCAGCTAGTCAAAGATTTCTGCAAGGAATGCCTACCCTGTGCTGCTAGTATTCCAACAAAACAGCATGAACCACTACAAATGACAGAAATACCTGATGAACCCTAGTTTCGTGTTTCCGCTGAATTTTGCGGACCGTTTCCAACAGGGGAGAACATATTGGTTATGATAGATGACCATTAAAGATACCCTGTGGTAGAAATACTCCGATCTGTCAGATCTATAGCTCCTCTGTTTGACATTTTTTGTTTCATTGTCCGGAATACCAGAAGAACTGAACACGGATATTACCCCACAATTCCGAAGTTTTGAATACTCTACTTTAAAATATTGCGGCGCTTGCGCGTCTTTCTTAGAGATCTCGCGACAAACTACGATATTTTGTTTACTGGATGCAAGATGTCCGGTAAAGGTCATTATCATAATGTGTGCAAATGACCATTGCTGTGTGGTTAACTGCAGGAACAGGAGATCGACTTTGCCAAATGGTACGCTTTTCATCAGATACCGACAGCATCGATTTCCCGTCGCAATGCGTGGATCAGAGCGACAGGCAGGACGCTTTGGACGAAACGAGGAGAACTGACGATTACACAGAATACAAAGGTGTGTGGTTTACATTACGTGTCGGCAAGAATAAGCAACGATCCCATGAATGTTGATTATATTCCCACTCAACACTTACCTCTTCAACATAGTACACCTACTTTAAAACGGCGAACAATAAATAGTGAACATGCTGAAAATTACTCCATGGCACTATCGAAAGCGACTTCTAACTAAAGGAAAAACAATTCAAAGATCTTTTATTTGCATTCGACTTAAATTATATCCAACATGAAAGTGTAGTATCTGATAGTGAAAGCGAAGGTACAGATAATTCAGACATGCCTTTGTATTCTGGTTCTACACCAGATTATACCTACCATATATTTTTGGTGTCACCAAGCAATCTCATTGTAGACAACGCAAGCACTTGTACCGATAATTCATCGCAAACAGTGTGTGATACCGAAAACACCTCAGTACAAACAGATACTACGAGCGTGTATAGTTCAATTTCTACTGGTGTTCTAGTCGACACTTTTTTAGGGACATACCACAAATCTTACCAATATTTAGCTTAAACAGCACCAAAAGCTTATTAGTGAACTAAACTCAAAAATTAAATTACTTGCTAAGGAAATTGCATGTTTGAATCGAAGACTGTATTGTGTTGAAAACATTATGACTTGTGATTAAAATGCACCGTTTTACACAGGTTTACCAAATGTAGCAACTATTAAAGCCTTATTTGTCTATTTAGAACGAAAAGCATCAGAAATGCCATATTGATAGGGAAATGAAACTACTGTTAGAACTCACAAAAAAGGCCCTTCTAGGAAAATGAGTCTTGAAAATGAATTCTTTGCAGTTTTAGTTCTCTACAAACTGGGGCTTTTGATTGAAGACATTGCCAACCACTTTAACATTTCTGTATCACTATTTTCTAAAATATTTAACACATGGATTCCTTTTCTGTGTCTTGAGTTACAGTTGCTTTTTCCATTTCCTTGTAGAGAAAATGTGCAAAGTTTAATGCCAGATTCTTTTAGTAAATTTACAAAAGCTCGAACCTCGAATACTATTTGACTGTACTGAAATTCCTCCCCAGAAACCTTCAGCTCTAAAAGCTCAACAAGAAGCATGGAGTTCTTATAAACATCGAAACACTTACAATGCACTGGTTGGAATTACTACTGATGGCACTGTGTCCAACGTATCATCTTTGTAGGGAGGAGCTGCATCAGATAAATTCATTGTTCAAAGCTCGGGTGTTCTTAACCTTATTGAACCTGGTGACAACATCATGGCTGACAGGAGCTTTGACATTGATGTAGAATTAAACAAAAGGGATGCCAATTTGAACATTTCACCTTTTCGCAACCAAAATTTTCAGTTCTCAAGCGAACAAGTAGAAACTACCCGCCATATTGCTGAAGTCAGAATCCACTTTGAGCGTGCAATTCAAAGAATAAAAACTTTTCATATTTTGGAAAAAACTATGCCACTAAGTTTGCATATTGTTGCAAATGATATTTTAAAAACTCGAGCACTGTTAACTAACTTTCAAACACCTATAATAAAATGATTCAATGAAATGTGTTGTTCTTGAGGTGATGTTAAGATCCCGAGTAGTACATCATTGATCGCATTTTGAAGAGAGTCTGAATTTAGTACATGTACATGTATCTACTTTATTCAGAGGGTGCTTTCTCTAAAGGCAAAACAAAATTATGCGTTTCCAGTACTGGGTAACCTGACTGGCCCTACTGCGTTTATTTAATTTTTTTTTTTGTTCTGATTAATTAATATTGCAAATAAAAATATATTAGGTTTCAAAAGTTGTATACCAATATCAAAATTGTTGAAATGCAGAACAATACACTTTTGAAGTTGCTTAATCTTAAAGAAAAAACTCTCATAGAACTACACAATTTTGGTTAAAAAAAGTAATTTGTCATGGTAATCTGTTTCGAAAAAGCTAATTCAAAAAATGGCTATAATATTTGGCATGGCATGATACAGAAAATATGTAATTTTGGGTGGCCAAACAATAAACAATTTTATCTGAAATTCTATTTTGATGATGCATATTTGGAATGAAGACCTATAATAAACAAGAACTATACAACAATTTTTTTAATGTACCCAATCAATGTCACCAAAATCATCCCATGAAATAAATTTTGAGGGTTCAAGTTTAACATAGAAGTATATAGAAACTTCTTCTCGAAAAAATACAATATTAACAGTTTGTGAGATTACTACGGTAGGATCCTCAAACAGTGAAAACTCTAATTTGTGTAAACGACCTGATCCAGGACAAACACTGGGGCCCCAGAAGGGGTTCAAAGTTTAACATAGAAGTATATTGAAAAAAATGTTTAAAAATCATTCAAGAACTACGTTGCTACAGTTTGTGAGTTTACTACGCAAAAATCATCAAATAGTGTAGATTCTAAATTGTTAAAGCCAATCTCCGGATCAATACTGGGGCCCCAGAAAGGGGTTCAAAGTTTAAAATAGAAATAGCATATGCTATGAAATAGAATTTACAAGAAACTGTTGTTCAAGTTAGCGATTTGGCCCATAACCCTCTTGATAAATTAATATGATTATTTTTTTTTCAAATGTTCATTATTTATGATTTTTTTTCTGTTAAGCCGAATATTGTCAATGCTGATAAAACGTATTGCAATCGCATGTCTTACAAGTTGATCTTTAATTATGAAAAAAAAATATTTTATATGTAAAAAGAAAATATTGATACGAATTATAGTATAAAAAAGAGAGGTTGAAAGTTTATATCATTAGTTAAAAGTTATATCCCTTATACTTCCGTTTTTGATCTGTTTCACATGACTTTTTATGTCGTATTTAAAAGGTTTTTTCAGCTCTTAATCTTTTATATTTACACTTCTTTTTTATCATACTGGTTTGTTTGCTCGAATGACACAGGGACAAGTATTAGAAGCAATAATCTAACATGCGCCCTATACACGTCCTGACCAAGGTATCCACTACAAATACAGTTTGCACTTATTTACAAGACCTTGTTCTTGAATTATTTTTTGAGGGTGCAGGGGGATAACTTCATTTAATATAAGCTACCTTTATTTTTTTTAATAAATGTACATATATGACGTTATTATATACAACGAAACGATAAACTATTTTATTCAATTTGCGCGGTTTTTGAAAAAGTAACACAAAATAAATATCTTAATAGTTTTCACAAAAGTGAAGATGAGCACATGTACCTGTACTTTCAATCGATTTATTGGATTTTTGACCGCACGGTAGATTTCCTTTTTCTTATATTCTAGATTTTCCTTCAGTGTGAATGATTTTAGTCCTCAATTGAAAGGTGACTGCAAGGTAACTGAAACGTGACTGAATGGAATATGTGTGCCATTCAGTCGCCACTCCAGATCATTCAGTTTTCATTCATTTTACTGAGTGGCAGAGGTTCATCTTGTGTGAAATGGAGGCATTATGGGTTTAAAACGACTAACATTTACCCTATTTTTATTTAAAAGATGAAGTTGGCTACATCCAGGAGAACAAAACGCCTTATTTCATTTATAATATGGGGGACTTTGTGCAAATATGCGGATACACACAACCCTAGATATGCTGTTCGTAAGTATTGTTGAATATAATTTTTCAATAAAACATTTACTTATTATTTTATATCATTTGATATTCATGCATATCCAGTGTTGTTAACTAAAGGGTTTACAATTTATCGGCAAATCTGTTACACGTCATACTATATAATGTAATTATTAAGTGTGTTTCTGACAGAGTACGAAAATACATCGGCTTGATTATTTTTATTGACGGCTATGAGACTGAACAACCAGATATATTTCCGTACTCTGTCAGTAACTCGACTCGACGAAAATAAAAATAATCAACCCTATATATTTCCGTAGTCAGCCAGTAACAAAACTAATCAGTGTTGTGTTTTTCCGAGGACTATCAAGTTATATATATATTTTTTTAAGAAGCGATGATCTACGCAAAATCCAAGTAAAAGTAGCATTCCTTTTCGTCCAATTTCTAAACAGTCGAACACTTGAAAATTCCCATTCTCACCTTTAACACTGTATGGAAAGTGCTTATCGAAAATGTGGTTGATTTGGATCACTAGCTATATTGATTTGGGTAATCTTGTGTATGTTTGAAAATGCAGAACTTCAAAGGGGATAAAGTAGTCTAACTATTTCATAAAAGTTAGTTTTGAGTTATTGTTGAAAACCTTGTTCCTCAATTTTACTCGAAAAGCAAAATCAAACTCAAATGAACAGTATTATAATAAGAAAAGAGCTACTATTTGTTTGAGGTGATGTTATTATTCGTTTGCAACTTTTTTTTGGGATTGCTATACTTTTTAGCTCACCTGAGCTTAAAGGTCAAGTGAGCTTTTCTGATCAAAATTTGTCCGTTGTCTGTCGTCGTTGGCGTTCTTGTCGTTGTAAACTTTTCACATTTTCATCTTCTTCTCCAGAACCACTGGGCAGATTTCAGCCAAACTTGGCACAAAGCATCACTGGGTAAGTGGGATTCAAGTTTGTTCAAATAAAGGGCCACACCCTCTTTAAAGGGGAGATAATTTAGAATTATTTAAAATTTGTAGGTATTTTTCAAAAATCTTTTTCTCAAAAACTATTAGGCCAGAAATTATGTAACTTGTATGGAAGCATCCTCAGGTAGTGTAGATTCTAGTTTGTTTAAATCATGGTCCCCGGGGGTAGGGTGGGGCCACCATGGGGGGATGAATTTTTACATAGGAATATATAGAGAAAATCTTTAAAAATCTTCTTCTCAAAAACTATTAGGCCAGAAAAGCTCAAATTGTAGCGGAAGCATCCTCAGATAGTGTAGATTCAAGTTTGTTCAATTCATGGTCCCGGGGGTAGGGTGGGGCCACAATGGGGGATGAATATTTACATAGGAATATATAGAGAAAATCTTTAAAAATCTTCTTCTCAAGAACTATTAGGCCAAAAAAGCTCACATTTGAATGGAAGCATCCTCAGATAGTGTAGATTCAAGTTTATTTAAATCATGGTCCCCGGGGGTTAGGGTGGGGCCACAATGGGGGATGAATTTTTACATAATACATATATAGAAAAAAATCTTAAATAATCTTTTTCTCAAAAACTATTAGGCCAGAAATGCTCCAACTTGAGCGGAAGCATCCTCAGATAGTGTAGATTCAAGTTTGTTTAAATCATGGTCCCCGGCGGTAGGGTGGGGCCACAATGTGGGGATGAATTTTTACAAATGAATATATAGAGAAAATCTTTTAAAATCTTTTTCTCAATAACTATAAGGCCATAAAAGCTCAAAGAACTCGACCCACAAACCATGGAAACTGGCCTAGTTTCAAATATTGAAAATTTTATTATATACTCTCTAGAACATGTGCTTCCTGGAAATGTTTTTCTTTTTTGATTATCTCTCATAGTATTATTGTATGACGTCGTTAAATATGGTGTTATAAATTGTCAAGTCGGCCATATTTGCATGAAAATGATCATGATGCACAGTGCTGTGTACATGTACCATCATATGCATTATTCGGCAAATGATTGAAAAATATGTGTGCAGGGAAATCAAAATAAATAAATCTGTAAATAATTGTGTTTATTGCAATATGCTGCAGCAAAATTACAAATAATATGGTTAACGTGTAATATCGAGGGTCTTTACAGGGTACATGACCATGCACTGAAATCATTTATATGATCTCAATTATAACAATAAAAAAATTGTTTATTCAGAATGAATGATTAGAAACGATGAATTGTTTAATCAGTTTTTAAACTCAATTAAATCATTCAAATTGCCCTTTATTGATACACATGGGGCATATGTGCACAGCAACGAACTGAATCGGCACCGCTCCCTGTAAAAAAACATTGTCGACTCGAATTTACTCGGGAGTTTATGACAACAACATTTGCAGCGATCATCAGTGTTTTAGCTACATTCCACATGAAAAGTGTAAGTATTTTAACATCAATATTTTCTTAATTTAAGTTGTAAATGTCTTTATTCTTATGAAGCTTATAGTCATTATTGCATGATCAAGTGCAATCGCTGTTGATAAATAAAACAACACATATGCTGAGTTCTTAATCATTATATTATCCATAACCCAGAAGTAAAAATAACAACAATAATTTGATGTGTATTCAATTGATATAAATAATATTTGCCAGGAAAAATGCATAGATTTAAAAAGTTAAATGCCAGTAGATCATGGTAGATTAGCTGATGAAATTCATTAAAGGAGTAACAGGATATGTATTAACACGCATTTTTACAGACATTTATTACAATTATATATTCAAAGCATTTGAGTAATAAAACATCAAATCGCTGCAGAAACAATACAGTGGAGCCTCAGTTATCCGGACGCTTTCGTTCCTAAGTCAAATCGTCCGGATAGGTGAAGCGTCCGGATATCTGAAATGTGTCTATTGTTGTCATGAATGATAATGTATTTGTATACATATTGGCGCTCCCAGTGATACCGGGTTTTTTTTTTTTGCCATTTATACTAAATAGCAACACATAATAGAGTTGTCCGTTGATATGAACATTTTTAAATATAAAGAACCCCGCTTTATATTATTATTTTGTCATGAAATATAAACCAGACTATAATGATAACCGAATCTAGGTAAATTCTCTGTGTCCAAGTGTGATATGTGCCCAGGCATTTAGATGTACGTAATGTTTCCAACTATCTATTTCTAGAAATGCCAACTTTCTCAATAATTGATTTATTTTTGAAATTATTTCTATCTTTAAAATAAAGTCAATTTTATTGATAAAATTAACGTTTACTAGTTGGAAAATTGCAAGATCCACCAATGCACTTCCGATGAGTTGACTTGCTTTCACTTTGTTTTCTTCCCGTACTTCCGGTTTTGACTTAATCTAACAAGGCATTCATGAGACAATTCGTTTAAAAATACGATTTGAATAGGTAGATAAAACACAAAGCTTTGTAAAACTTTCCAGTTTTCTTGATTAATAAGCATATTTTTTATTCGAAATACAGGGATGTTTAAAAAAGCGATGGCACTTGACAGGTGCACAGGTTAAGATATCCAAGCCACGTGCTGTGAGGCGTGACTAATCCTGTCTGGCCAGCACTGTCGGTAAATTTGAAAGTGGTTTAGAAAGGCAATGTTTATACAAGCTACTCATGGGGGTCTAGCACGTAAAAAAGGTGTGAAACTCAATTGACAGGCGTAATTTTTTGTATTGAACGGGGTATCATCAAATTTTACCGTCCGGTTAAATGAAGCAAGATTAGTAGTAAATCAGTGTTTTGTGGTAAAAACAGACCGTCCGGATCCGGAACGCGGAATTCCGGATAAATGAGACAAAATAACGTATAAAAAATCTGTTCCCAAATAAAATCGTCCGTAAACTGAAGCGTCCGGTTATCTGGCGTCCGGATATCTGAGGCCCCACTGTACATTGAATCAATTAATTATCAATTGTTTATACATGATACAAGTGATAACTCTCTCTCTCTCTCTTATCAATAAGATATATGCTCATTCTCTATGTTTCTCTCTCTCTCTCCCCTCTCTCTCATCAATAAGATATATGCTCATTCTCTCTGTCTCTCTCTCTCTCATCAATAAGATAAATGCTCATTCTCTCTCTCTCTCTCTGATCAATAAGATATATGCAGATTAAAAAATTAAACAAAACATTAGTTTCTCAAAGTAAATAGGAACATACAATGAAAGAACAGAACTGTACAGGTAAATGAACAACTTAAACTGGACATACTTGTCACACATCTACTCCTCTGGTCCACTTTCATCACTTTCGCTGGAGCTGTCAGAATCATCTACCAGTGTGGCGTCATCAACAAACTCCCCCCAGTCTTGCACTCTCAGTTTCTTGTCTCTTTGGTGGCGAGCATATCCAAGATACCAAAGGATGGCAGCAACATGGGAACACATACCCACAACACCAGCACCAGCCCTGCACTTGCAGTACCAAGCTTTGACTTCACCCTCATCATACTGTATCCAGAGTAGGTAGGATCTTGATGACACGTGACGACTCTGTAGTTTTACACGAAGAAGGCCCGGCTCCTCTCTGTGGACTTGGATGCTGCAGTCTCCCTCTACATGTTCTTGGGCGTAGGATGGTGATAGTCGCAGTTGGTATACACCGCATGTGATGGATCTATAAGTTGTTCCTCATCCATGTTTGGAAAGTCCAGTAAGTCATCAATCTCCTTCCAGCATACTGATCGTCTGTCTAGATGGTTTTCTTCTATATGGTGCTGAAGGGTATTCACCTGCTTGGAGAGAAAAACCATCTTTGCACCTAGGGCTTGGTCTTCTTCAGTGTCTCCACTAGCAAGGGGTTTTAGGTATCTGAATTAAAGTAAAATTGTAGTAACTAGAGCCGAGCTCGTTGCAAGCAACGAGAAGGTCTTCCGTTACAGCTTCAAGTCGAGACAATCTGATTAAAATCATATCCTTGATCCCCTCCTTGTTTTTCTATTTTCGCTACAAGAGGATCTGAAGAAACCCCTCTTGAGATCACCCCCTGTTGAACGTTTGTTTATAAATATACATGAGTTATTCTAGCAGTCAGAGCAAGTGTTAGAAACGGTAATTTCGGGTTACAAACAAAAATGGAGTTGTACGACGAAATGATGTCACATGTTCGTGAATCTTTCGGTATCAGCAAGTAAGAGATGGAGCATAAGTTGATATAAGACGCCCTTAGGGAATCTAAAGAATGTATTGGCATAACTTCCAAATCATGTAACTGAGGAATGGAACCGACGATTTCATTGGTCAAAGCAAAGTTCCCCAGGAGGTGACCTCAAGTGTTGTTTCTTCAAATCATCGTATAGCGACTATAGAAATTTTAATCAGATTGCAAGTCAAGAAAGGATTGTCATTCAGTCTTAATAAAACCACCCCTCTTCTTCTTACACTTGTCAGGGTATGACAGTTATTGATAGGAGGTCATCTTCACACTACCTTAACTTCTGACCAATCAGGGCTTTAGAAAATCAATTTGAACTCTTCAATAGGAGACAGAAAAATTAATTCATGCCTATTTTCTATATATTACTGCAACCTCCAGACTGCATAGTATTGAAGAGTTACACTTCTCATAAAACAGATAAAGGCATGTCTGTAATAAGCGAGGGGTATATATTTAGATTGTATGCAAATTTAAAGGTCATAGAAAGGTGACCTCTTATTGATACCTATCCGACCCCGTTGAGTGTAAGGAGAAAAGGGTGGGCTGTCATTAAACTGGATTGCCAATATGATAATAGTATGTTCAGAAAACGAGGCTCACTTTCAAAGTATTATTTTCCTACCAGACAAACTCTCCTTTTATATCAATTTATGATAACTTAAAACACATCTCTTATATGTACATGTATTTAATTATTCCAACCAGAAAATCGATAAATACGTTTACATGTATGTACAACTGATGACAGGATTCAAACTACTGGTATGCCTATATATATCATAGTGTAAAATCACAAAATCCACTGCGCTGATACTTGGAAAAAGTGTTTTGTTTCATAAACATTTTGATTCTCTATATTCATACTTACCCCTCTACCGCCAAAACATGGAATAGTTTATTTAAAGTGCAGTGTTAAAAGAACACCAATTGTAAATAAACAATAATGCCGTCTCCCATCTGAGGGTGCGCTATTAGTATACGAGACTGAGGTGCTCAGTGGTAGGGATAACTATCCGTATAATGTTTGGCCATACAGGCCTCAGTATTGTTAGTATATTTATCTGAAATCTTCACAAGCAAGTAAAAGAAATTCACAAATCTTCAAAATCATAATCCGCGGCAGTGGTAGGGGTTGTGAGGCATCTCTAACTTCATTTTTTTCAAATAGGATTTTGTTTTAAATATCCCAATATTTTTTTTTTTTTGCCTTGAGCGCTCATCTAGAAAGTGTGTGCGGGTGGGGGTGTCAATACCCTAAAATTTAATTTTCTAAATGTAAATTTCAGAAAATGTTGGCAGGGGTGGGGGCAGAACTCCAACTGAATCAAAAATCCTTTTTGTCACTTTTGTGTGACAGGAAGAGAGACCTCTGGTTTACAATTATTTCTATCATGTCACATATACATGTTTTAGTTATAATATTTTGGAATTTTTTAAAGATACAATGTCATTTATTTGATAAAAATCATATATTTATGCATACATGTATTAACATGTGACGTGTGAACCTAAAAGTAATCAATTTTGTTCAGTTTTTTACTTGAGTAACAGAAAGGCATAAACCAGCGTTTTGTTCAGAGCACTGTGTACATTGTATATTTAAACCAAACCAAAAGAGATTGTGTGACGTCAAAGCAATTTGTTTTTGTTTTTTAAACAAAAGAGTTCTACATAATGTCAACCTCCAGAAAATACGATTTCTCTAACTTTAACATTTACAACACATGCGCGGATCCAGAAAATTTTTCCAGGGGGGGATCCGAATTGAACGTAGGGGGGGGGGGGGGGCTACACTATTCATCAGAAATGTTGACAAGCAAAAATAAAAAAAAAAACTTATTTCCCAAGATCATGAAATTCCTAATCTGGGGGGGGGGGGGGTAACGTAGTATGCCTATAACTTGAAAAAATTGTACCTGTCAAAATTTTTTTCTCCCATATTCATGATATGCCTAATCCGATTCATGATATGCCTATTCCGTGGGGGAGGGGGGGTGCGAATATGCGATAATTTCACTATGTAAATTTAATAACTTCTCATTTTTCAGGGGGGGGGGGGGCTTCCGGGCCCCCCGCCCCCCCCCCCCCCCCCCCCCTCTAGATCCGCGCATGCAACAATTAATAAAATCCGTTTAACAACACATGTCTATACCATTTAATTGTATAACTTTGAGAAGTGCATACATTTTTGGGAGGCAACTGTGTCGCTAGTCTGTAAGTCAAGTGAATTATGTCCTAAGGTCTTTTTAAGAAATAAAAAAACTGTCAACACTTGCAGTACTCTGATGATTTCTATGGCGACCGACTGCATTGAATAACGTATTTCATAACTTCTTAACGTGAGAACAAATAATTATTATTTAACATCTTGGACTTAAAACTTTTAACTTATATTCAACAATTGACCACTACAGTGATAGCTCACTTCCAAGTGTATTTTAAATACATAACAATTGATGATCTGCATCCATAAATTACCTATGGCTATCTGTGTCCAGGGTTGTGCGAGGTTTTAAACCGGTCAGTTTACCTTAAATAAGTTCAGGTGGTGGTGGAGCCTATATTGAAAGAGGTGTGAAACCCCGAGGGAAACACGCTCGCCTGTGTATACATGTCTATATACACGGAGTATTAAAGTGCTCTCAAAAGAGTTTTTCCGTTTATTTAAAAAGAATATCGTATTTACATGTATATGTACTTATAAAACAAATTGCTCTTCGTTGAAATGAATATAAACGCATGAAAAACCGCGTGCGACATGTGCAAAATCTTTCGTTTGATTGAACAAGTTTCTGTCGGGATTAACTGAGAATATATCCTGATGTTTTGTGAATTATACAATCACCCCACCGTACTCAAATACTAATGCAACTTTGCAACCAATGCTTGTAAATCTTTTCCGATCAGTTGCTAAATAAAAGTGCACAATAATTCTACCAGCTGCGCATGCACCAGAACTGTCTGTACTTGTTTCTCTTCCGGTTTCAGCTCGTGAAATATCTCAAAGAAATGTGATAACTAACGATATAAATCGTGAACGCAATATTTGATTTCATTTAATTATTTATTCTCAATTATTCACAAACATCTTTATTGATAAACGACGTCTTTCATGGATACATGATCGGCACCACATGATTTTGACAGACTATAGGTGATCAGCGCATTTAGTGTGGTACATAACCAAGTACGAGTAAATTTTTAATTCATATCTTTTAATATTTATTTTGTTTAAAGTGCTAAAAGATAGCGATTTATCGTCACGGTTTGCATCAAATCAAAAGAAAAAAGTTTATTACACCGTCGTCGCGAGCGCTGGGCATGGTATACACAGGACGAGTAAACAAATGCCAATCATTTTCTAACATCCAAACTGGGGCCTCGATTTAGTTGATTAACAAGGGTTACACTGACCAGGTAAATTTGAAGTCGGTCGCACGGGGTGATTGAATTAACACGCAGACTGGCCGAATAAACACACAGATTGCAAAGTGGAACACATTAGGAAGAACGTTAACAAATAAGGAGTCACCAAAAATTGATTTTCGACACATATTAATTTTCATTTTTTGTTCGCCAATTTTTAAAATTCAGCTCGAGCACTGGGGGCGGGGGGGGGGGGGGCGGAGCAGCACAGAGATGACTTTGTTTTTAAACTTCCTAGAACGCTTCGAAAATTAATGATTTTATTTACTATGTCAACCCTCTTAAAATTTGGTACAACTCTTAAGAAAACTTATTTTACTTTCTACACTATTTAATTTTTGTGTTGGTCGAATATTAATTCTTACACCAGTATATATACATATATCCATGTGCATATATGACTCGTTGGCCAGGCAAAGTTTGAATATTGTCTTAAAAGTGTTAAAGTCTGTAAAAAGTCTAAGCAATAATTAACGGAAATGATCATGAGTAACTACAGTCGATTCATCGTCGGACCCCACGGGTTTTCCATCCGTTACATTGCTTGAAATCATTGTAACGGATAGAAAACCCGTGGGTTCCGACGATGCAGTATATTAATCTTACATGTAAGTTAAACACATATCAATTCTACATATGCCAGTAAATATCTCGGAATTTCATTATATTTAATCTTTTATTTATACAATTGGCCTTGCATATTTAGAATCGAATTGATAGATTACTTTTATTCAATTAATGAGAGGTTTTTATAAGATTTTTCGCCCTAACGTTTAAATCAACGCTAAATCAACTGAATAATGGAGATAAATTCATCTTTCATCTAAAACCAATATAAATGAAAATAAAATAAACAAATAGTTTTGTGTTCGTACAAAATATCAATAAACATACACGTGTGATAAGGTACATGTTGATGTCCCCTCGCGCGCGATCTTCTCGGCCATGTGCGAGCGTGCGAGGGATGATCATCATTTAAAGGGGTAATCTTTGTGGTTTTTTTGTTGTTGATCTAAAACATAATTAGTACAGTTCTTATACAAACCCACCATTGATTTATGTCTGACGATGTTTTGGATTAGGAATAATATCGGATTTTATAATTTTCAGAATGACTTCTTAACTTACATTTTAAATAAAACATCAATAACTTAATATTAAAACAGTTATGCAAAAAACCCTGTATTTGCGGCTATATAAACTCAAAACAAGTACATGAAAGACGCGAATCTGGTGTATTAGATAACCGCTGGCCGCTTGGTAGTGCACCCGCGGCCGAGGAGCCCGCGGCCGATCTCCTCGGCCGCGGGCGAGGAATAGGTTACGTAAAGTTACAACACACACAGCTCAGAACCCAGGAAGATTTGAAATGTTTGCAGTATAATAATGACCAAAATCTACCAAATAGAAGTTTGTTTTTTTTACTTAAAACCCACAATTGACCTATGCCTGATATTACTTCCGATTGAGAATGACATTTCTTTTATTAATTTACAGAACGTTTTCTTAATTGACACTCTATCATTTAATTCAATTTGAGAAGAATAAACGTCTATGTGTGATCAAAATTAAAACAATTCTTGTTTTCGGCTAAATGAACTCATAAATTGAGAGACGTGACTCCGGTGTATTAGATAACCGCTGACCGCTAGGTAGTCCAGCCGCGACCATGGCGACCGACTTTCTCGGCCGCAAGCGAGGGATAGCTTACGTAATGGTTCACACACACAGCTCTGATTCCAGATATATTTTAAATGCACGCAGCATGATAACTAAAATGTATCACATAGATTTATTTTTTTCCGGTAGTTTGTATGATTTACTAGAAAAGAAAAAGAATGTTTATATTTTCTGTTTCTCGTTTTTTAGGATTGTGCAGAATTTACGAAGATGACTTAAACTCCTCACATAAAAGCATGTATCCTAAAAAAATTATTTTTTTCTGATGAATTAAAGCCTCCTTTTTAAACAGGCATACTGTCTGTCGTAACTTAATGTCAGTTGTACGCACAATGACTTTCGTTAACTTGCCAAATAAACACAGGTACATGTTAACATGTAAAGCTTTTTACACTCATACTACACAACTCACCAACAAAATAACATTGTAACGACATTTATAGGATCTCAACAAACAACTTTTTCAGCAACAGCTATATCAAAATCCTAGCCGTTTTTTAGTTATTTAGCAAAAACTTTCAAGGGCCCTTGGCCCTTAATTTAAGGGGCCAGCCCCTTTTTATTGGTGTCAAATGAAAGTCCTTGACATTCTGCACAACTTTCATTCTACATGTTTTAACAAAATATTTTTCGTTTAAAAGATACAAAGGAAAATATGACTAAATTTTCGCACTTTTTGGAACCCTGTTTTTTGACCCCCTACCTTTTTCTAAATAAAGAAAGTAATCCAAAAACAAAAACCGATGTGCAAAACTTCAATGTCTCTGTTATTCAAATTCGTTGAATTCCCATTCCCTGCTATCATAGTCTCGGAGCCTTTGTCTGGAAACGAAAGGCCCTAAATTTTTTAAAAAGGGGAATAACTCGTTAACAGAAGAGGATTTTTAAAATTTATGAAATGGTTTAGATAGTGCTTTGTAAAGTCTATAAGCCCTGAAAATTTGAGCAAAAACCGTTCAGAAATGAGCAAGATATGAAGCCTCAAGGTTCGCGTCTAGGAAGAAAAAAAAAAAAAAGAAAAATAAGAATAATCTTAATCTGCACAATAATATAAAGGTCTTCCGTTGGAAACGGAAGACCTTAATGAGTATATTATGTGTGTATTTTTTAACTAAACTGTTTCAAAAAATGCAAGGCCTAAAAGTTATAAGAAAAAAAATCCCTTATCTATTTGATATAACTGTATTACATGTTCATGATAGCAAAATAATAGAAATACATGTACAGATGTTGCTCAAATTTTTAAAACATTTATTAACAGATTTAAAATCTAGATAGTTTGAATTTTGATTTCATCAATAGAAGACCATGTAGATCTTTATATATTCATCTTTATATATTTATATTCTTTGGTAATAACTTGCCTATTGCAAATGGCACATACAATCCTGACAAAGTCACCAATGTAAGGAATTTGACTAGAAGGAAGAATGTGTCTTAGATAACGCCATTGCTTGATCCTAGCGTTGGCAGACTCAACAACCCAACGTATCTGTGAAACATAATATGAAACATATAGTCATAATTATTAAAATATTTCTTTCTTTTTATTACTTAAACATAAAGGATTCTATTTAGATTAGCAGGTTATGTACATGCATTGATTTATTTTACAAATATATCTTATATTGAAAAATAAATTAATACTAATAAAAGTCCATACCTTTGTCACTAATCGACTGGTGTTTGCATTTTCTGTGGACATCTGCTTTTCTCCTTTGGTCAGGAATGATGGCATTTTGGCATTAATTCCCAACTGCTCCAGATAGTCCAGGGAATCCCTAAATCCACGGTCAACCACAAATATGTCCTCCTCCTGTACCCAGCTCCGGATGTCCTAAAGGTTGCTGTGCATTATGTGGTTTAGGATTGTGGCGTCATTGTTTCTAGCAATGTAAGGGCCCAGTACTGACACAAAGTAACCTGTTGTGGATACAACAATCATTGGCTTCACCAGTGGCCGTCCTTTGTGGAGACTGAATGACTGTCGCTGAAACTTGAAATTGCCACTTTTGTATATATATATATATATATATATAAGTTCCATCAAGGACAAGTATTGCTGGCTGGGAAACTGTATCAACAAGAATTGTCTGGGCCAGAGGTCTTGTGTGCTCCTGAATTATCTGTTCCCTGGTAATATGTCCAAATCCCAGATGTTCGGCTACGAATCCACCATTCATCAGTGCTGTCCGTATTGATTTCACACCTCTATGTACACTGGATTTGGATATGTTGAATAGGGTGGACAGAATTCGGTTTGACTCCCCTCCTCTTAATTTCATTAAAAATATGGCCAAGGTTGTCCGCACTGTTCTTACTGGTGTGACCTTCACTTTCCCCTCTACATACGTCAGTAAGTCCTCAAAGGCGGATTTTGATATTCCAAGCAGACTTTGGTAATCTTTTGAAGCAAGGTTCCCGCTGCTGTTAAAGTCTAATCTAGTCCTCCCCTTCTTTAAAACCTCATTCCGCAAAAACTTAACTAGTTCTGTGATTCCTGTCTTATTAAACAAAGTAGAATCCGATAAAGGATTGAGATCTTCTATGTTTTGTTGCAGGTGGTTTGGACAGCAGCGAGCTCCAGCAGGGATGATGACCTCTTTAGTAATGAAGATGTGATGTCTTACATCTACTGGGACTACGACCAGCTTCGGACCTTGGCGCTTGCACATGCAGCATGAAGCGTGTCCTCTAGAAGTACAGGGAAATGGTATAGGAATGGATGGATGACTGAATGGAGGAGCTTCAGTGGATTGCGATGGAACCTAATGTACCCTGCTGGGCATACTGGTTTTCTTTTTGATGTGATGCTGGCACATACATCTGCATTTGTTACAGAGAAAGTCACTGTTTGATGGAGTCCTTCCAGTTAATTTGGCAATAAAAGCTCTATTTCTAGATGATATTATGTGCCTATCCTTCTGTCTTACTCTTTGAGGACAGTTGAAACAGCTATAGTGTTTCTGACCAGCACCTGGCATTTCTGAAATATTTATTTTCATAAAATACAATGTTAAGGGATAATGTGAAAACACGCAGTCATGTTTTATACGCTGTCTAAAGTCTCTGCTTCCACCATTTTTTTCCTTAATATTTTGATAATCAATCAATCATAATACCTTTGTTACCAAATTACCAATAGGTCCACTCACCGAAATGAAAAAGTGAATATTTTTTGTTCTTAAATGCCCCTTTTTCTCTTTAGAGTTTTAATAAACAACCAAAATAAGAAAGTCTACGGGGATTTTGCATTGCAAACAAAATGAAGAGTACCCAGATGAGAACATTGAAAAAGTGTGCAAGGTGTCCCGAATACTTTGGAATGAAGAAAGATGAAAACATTTCCTCCTATTTATTTGTTTTCTTTCATGTTAATTTTTTCATGGAAAAATAGTGAAGTATCATATTGTGAATGACAAAATTATAATTTCCCCCTTGTTTCAATTGTCAGGTATGTGTACCAGTATTCTCTTTAAAATTCATTAAAAAAAAGCTGGAAACAGTAACCTGAGACAGACTATAAAATATATACGAGGATATGCAAATCATTTGTTAATTTGTGAATTTTATGTAGCTTAACAATAACGACAAAGAAAAAAAATTGGAAGGGGGTGGTTCACCATATGCTGTTATTTTGATTAAAGTGTTAATTTTCTTTTTTTTAATTGATAAATATTTCCTGTTGTTAAGTTTATTTCCACAATATTGAATAAAGATAATTGTTGTACATGTATAAAGAAATTCATTTGTATTGGGTTTTTTTTATAATAGTTAAAATTTTGGATCCGCACCTGTAAGCCTATAGATTTTAATTCGAGTTATTGCCCTTTATTGAAATAGAAAAATAAATAAACAAACGTTTATATCACATAGAAAACAAGGCATTATTAAAATTAACAAACAATAATTATCTCTATGTCTTCTTTATCTGAATTAGTCGTTTGAAATCTTTTATATCATCCTTTTGTATTAGTTTTAATGTATTTTACGTGAACAAAAATTGAAAAAAACTTTTTTTCTTTTTAATATAAAAATTTCATATAGTTTTTGTTTTTACCGATGTGTGAGAGTTGTCAAAGCATCAATATTTTCAATGTAAATAGAAGGATAGCCTATTAATTTTACCGACGAATTTAAAAGTTGACAGGGAAATAAAGTGTACAAGTACATATCGTATAGGCATAGTCCTATACATGATAAATCAAGGCGTGTTGGTGTGTGTATGTATGAGAGTAGAAGGACGTTATGAACTTGTACGAAGCACAGAAAATAAACCGTCTGTTATAAAATTATACATGCATACTATATATGTATACACTCTAGGACTGATATTAAGCAAAAAAGTAAATAAGCCAGGTAGAAAACCGACATAAATCCCTGAGTGTTGAAATTGTGAACAGGGTGACGTGACATTTGTATTCTCAAGTTTGTTTATTTATATAACGTGTTATATTTATTAAAAGTGTTACAGAATAAAATAAAATTTTAACTAAAGAACAAATGATCAATAGAATAATTAAAAAAAAACCACTCACCTTCAGCTATTATGAATCCAGTAAAAAGGTTTGCTTGATTTTCGTGTATTCGTTACATAACGCTATTCTTTTGATCTTGCCAGCTTCCAGACGACAACTTTGATGTTGCCGCGAATGTTGTATTTATTTTTTCCCGATATGATCGCATTGCTTACGGCTTAATATTTTAAATGTAAAATATTTAATTGATGCTATATTTTTATTTTCTGTAATAAAATTGAGCCGTTATAAATGCGCTCTTGGTTAATTTTACGACTGAATTGAGTAAAACTTCTAGATTTTCCCGAAAAATGTTGAACCGGGTAGGGTTTGGGCAATTAGTGTTCATTTGAAAACATCCGGTGAAAGGAAACTAGTGCATATTTTTATTTGGACTCTGATATAGATTGAAAATATTCCCTTAGAAATGTTCTAAATCTTTGTGTAATTTTTTCAAATTTACTAGGCCAAATGGGGCATGTTGTGGACCGAGTTCTTTGAGTGGAAGCATCCTCAGATAGTGTAGAATTAAGTTTCTTTAAATCATGGTCTCCGGGGGTAGGGTGGGGACACCATGGCGGGATGAATTTTTACAAAGGAATATATAACAATCATTTTTAAAAATCTTCTTTTCAAAAACTATTAGACCAGAAAAGCTCAAATTGGAGTGGAAGCATCCTCAGATAGTGTAGATTCAAGTTTGTTCAAATCATGGTCTCCGGGGGTAGGGTGGGACCACAATGAAGGATGAATTTTTACATAGGAATATATAAAAAAAACTCTTAAAAAAAATTCTTCTTAAAAACTATTAGGCCGGAAAAGCTCCAATTTGAGCGGAAGCATCCTCAGATAGTGTAGATTCAAGTTTGTTTAAATAATGGTCCCCGGGGGTTAGGGTGGGGCCACAATGGGGGAGGGGATGAAGTTTTACGTAATATATATAGAAAAAAAATCTTTAAAAATCTTCTTCTTAAAAACTATTAGGCCAGAAAGGCTCAAATTTAAGCGGAAGCATCCTCAGATAGTGTAGATTCAAGTTTGTTTAAATCATGGTCCCCTGGGGTAGGGTGGGGCCACAATGGGGAATGAATTTTTACATAGGAATAAAAAGAGAAAATCTTCAGAAATCTTTTTCTCAAAAACTATATAACCAGAAAAGCTCAAATTGGAGTGGAAGCATCCTCAGATAGTGTTGATTCAAGTTTGTTTAAATCATGGTCCACGGGGGTAGGGTGGGGCCACAATGGGGGGATGAATTTTTACATAGGAATATATAGAGAAAATCTTTAAAAATCTTCTTCTCAAAAACTATTAGGCCAGAAAAGCTCAAATTGTAGTGGAAGAATCCTCAGATAGTGTAGATTCAAGTTTGTTCAAATCATGGTCCCGGGGGGTAGGGTGGGGCCACAATGGGGGATGAATTTTTAGATAGAAATATATAGAGAAAATCTTTAAAAATCTTCTTCTCAAAAACTATTAGGCCAGAAAAGCTCAAATTGGAATGGAAGCATCCTCAGATAGTGTAGATTCAAGTTTGTTTAAATCATGGTCCCCAGGGATAGGGTGGGGCCACCATGGCGGGATGAATTTTTACATAGGAATATATAGAGAAAATCTTTAAAAATCTTCTTCTCAAAAACCATTATTCCAGAAAAGCTCAAATTGGAATGGAAGCATCCTCAGATAGTGTAGAGTAAATTTTTTTTGAAATCATGGTCCCCGGGGGTAGGGTGGGGCCACAATGGGGGGATACATTTTTACAAAGGAATATATAGAAAAAAATCTTAAATAATCTTCTTCTCAAAAGCTATTAGGCAAGAAATGCTCCAACTTGAGCGGAAGCATCCTCAGATAGTGTAGAATTAAGTTTGTTTAAATCATGGTCCCCGGGGGTAGGGTGGGGACACCATGGCGGGATGAATTTTTACAAAGGAATATATAAAGAACATTTTTAAAAATCTTCTCAAAAACTATTAGGCCAGAAAAGCTCAAATTGGAGTGAAAGCATCCTCAGATAGTGTAGATTCAAGTTTGTTCAAATCATGGTCCCCGGGGGTAGGGTAGGACCACAATGAAGGATGAATTTTTACAAAGGAATATATTGAGAAAATCTTTTAAAATCTTTTTCTCAAACACCATAAGGCCATAAAAGCTCAAATTTGAGTGGAAGCATCCTCAGATAGTGTAGAATTAAGTTTGTTTAAATCATGGTCCCCGGGGGGAGGGTAGGACCACAATGAAGGATGAATTTTTACAAAGGAATATATTGAGAAAATCTTTTAAAATCTTTTTCTCAAACACCATAAGGCCATAAAAGCTCAAATTTGAGTGGAAGCATCCTCAGATAGTGTAGAATTAAGTTTGTTTAAATCATGGTCCCCGGGGGGAGGGTAGGGACACCATGGCGGGATGAATTTTTACAAAGGAATATATAAAGAACATTTTTAAAAATCTTCTTCTCAAAAACTATTAGACCAGAAAAGCTCAAATTTGAGTGGAAGCATCCTCAGATAGTGTAGATTCAAGTTTGTTCAAATCATGGTCCCCGGGGGTAGGGTGGGACCACAATGAAGGATGAATTTTTAAATAGGAATATATAAAAAAAATCTTTAAAAATCTTCTTCTCAAAAACTATTAGGCCGGAAAAGCTCCAATTTGAGCGGAAGCATCCTCAGATAGTGTAGATTCAAGTTTGTTTAAATAATGGTCCCCGGGGGTAAGGGTGGGGCCACCATGGGGGGATGAATTTTTACATAGGAATATATAGAGAAAATCTTTAAAAATCTTCTCCTTAAAAACTATTAGGCCAGAAAATCTCAAACTTTTGTGGAGGCATCCTCAGATAGTGTAGGTTCAAGTTTGTTTACATCATGGTCCCCGGGGTAAGGCGGGGCCACAATGGGGGATGAATTTTTACATAGGAATATATAGAGAAAATCTTTAAAAATATTCTGGGAAAGTTTTCAGTCCAAAAATTAGTAACTTGTGTGAAAGCACGGGTTGTGCAGATTAAAGTTTGATCAATCCATGATTCCCTAGAGAAAAGTGGGGCCACAAAGTAGGGGGGAGGGGGATTATATAGGAATAGAGAAAAATCTTCTTACAAATTCAACAACAAAAGGGGCTATGTATTTACCATAAAAATATGTGGATAAAAATCGGCAGATGTTTTAAATTTTTTGAGCAAGATCTACTGTACTTAGTTGTCAAGATATTTTGATTCTGATACTGTAATGCTAATTTTGATCAGAGTTAAGGCTATTGTTGCTCAGGTAAGCGATGGGACCCCTAGGCCCCTAGTCAAAAAATCATCAATGAAGTTTTATTCATTTTTATGATTTTTTGAGGATTTTTTGAGGATTTTAGCATTTACCTTTTAATGATAGAGTTATTGATAATCAAAAGCGAAAAATTATTAGTTGAAAAATGAAAATGCAGTGCAAGTAATCGTAAAATTTTATCTTATAGCCTCTCATTGTTGATGTTCCTGCGATGCTTGATTCTTGATTGTTTAATCGAGTTGCGTTGAATGGAAATGTTATGATTGATTTGGGTATATATCAGTCAGTGTATATTTTACTTACTTAAACCTTAAACAATGTAAGTAATATTTCCAAATGTATATATATTGCAACAATTCTACTTCAGCAACACAAACAATGTAAGTAATACTTCCAAATGTATATATTGCAACAATTCTACTTCAGAAACACGTTTTATCACTCTTAATACTATCATACTTATTTTAATTAAGGACAACTTACGTTTTATTTGAGCAATAAAATGCTTTCTTTGGTGATTCATGCGGGATATGAAGGTGGCGACATTGCATTCTGCAATGCTCGCTACCTTCATAACCCACTTGAATCATCAAATAAATCATTTTATTAAGGTCTTCCGTTTCCAACGGAAGACCTTACTATTATTGTGCTTGTTAGATTATTCTTATTTTTCTTTTTTTTCTTCCTAGACGCGAACTTTGAGGCTTCATATCTTGCTTATTTCTGAACGGTTTTTGCTCAAATTTTCAGGGCTGATAGACATTACGAAACGCTATCTAAAACATTTCATAAACTTTAAAATTCCTCTTCCGTTAACGAGTTATTCCCCTTTTAATTTTTTTTAGGGCCTTTTTTTTATCTTATAGCCTCTCATTGTTGATGTTCCTGCGATGCTTGATTCTTGTTCTTGTTTAATCGAGTTGCGTTGAATGGAAATGTTATGATTGATTTGGGTATATATCAGTCAGTGTATATTTTACTTACTTAAACCTTAAACAATGTAAGTAATATTTCCAAATGTATATATATTGCAACAATTCTACTTCAGCAACACAAACAATGTAAGTAATACTTCCAAATGTATATATTGCAACAATTCTACTTCAGAAACACGTTTTATCACTCTTAATACTATCATACTTATTTTAATTAAGGACAACTTACGTTTTATTTGAGCAATAAAATGCTTTCTTTGGTGATTCATGCGGGATATGAAGGTGGCGACATTGCATTCTGCAATGCTCGCTACCTTCATAACCCACTTGAATCATCAAATAAATCATTTTATTAAGGTCTTCCGTTTCCAACGGAAGACCTTACTATTATTGTGCTTGTTAGATTATTCTTATTTTTCTTTTTTTTTCTTCCTAGACGCGAACTTTGAGGCTTCATATCTTGCTTATTTATGAACGGTTTTTGCTCAAATTTTCAGGGCTGATAGACATTACAAAACGCTATCTAAAACATTTCATAAACTTTAAAATTCCTCTTCCGTTAACGAGTTATTCCCCTTTTAAATTTTTTTAGGGCCTTTGGTTTCCAGACAAAGGCTCCGAGACTATGATAGCATGGAATGGGAATCCAACGCATTTGAATAACAGAGACATTGAAGTTGTGCACATCGATTTTTGTTTTTGGATTACATTTTTTATTTAGAAAAAGGTAGGGGGTCAATAAATAGGATTCCAAAAAGTGCGAAAATTTAGACATATTTTTCTTTGTTTCTTTTAAACGAAAAATATTTTGTTAAGACATGTAGAATACAAGTTGTGCAGAATGTTAAGGGCTTTCATTTCATTTGGCCCTAAAATTAAGGACCAATAGCGCAGAATGTTAAGGGCTTTCATTTCATTTGGCCCTAAAATTAAGGGCCAATAGCGCTTGAAAGTTTTTGCTTAATAACTCAAAAACGGTTAGAATTTCGATATGGCTGCCGCTGGAAAAGATGTTTGTTGGGATCTCATAAAGGTCGTTACAATGTTATTTTGTTGGTGATTTGTGTTGTATGAGTGTAAAAAGCTGTACATGTTAACATGTACCTCGTTTAATTTGGCAAGTTAACGAAAGTCTATGTGCGTGCAACTGGCATAAAGTTACCACAGAAAGTATGCTGGTTTATACAGGATTTTTTTTTTTTAGAATAGATTTGTTTTTTAGGAGTTTATGTCAGTTCTGTTAAGTTCTTAATGTGCACAATCCCTAAAACGAGAATCGGAAAACAAACCATTCTTCTTCCTTTGTAGTAAAACACAAAGTACGGATTTAAAATAAATCTATGTATTACATTTGAGTTCTCACACTGCATACATTTAAAATCTTCCTTGAATCAGAGCTGTGTGTGTACCGTTACGTAAGCTATCCCTCACCCGCGGCCTAGAAAATCGGTCACCATGGTCGCGACGAGGCTAACTAGCGGTCAGCGGTTATCTAATACACGAGAGTTGCGTCTCTTATATATGAGTTTATTTAGCCGCGAACTCTAGAATTGTTTTAGTTTATATACCCGTAAATAAAATAACAAGATCTGTTTTAATTTCTTCATGTTATAAGAGTTTGTCCATCTTGTTTCTATTTAATTAAACATTAGAGTGTAAATTAAGAAGACGTTCTGAAAATTTATAAAGGCGATATTACTACAAATCGGAAACTTCGTCAGACTTAAATTAATGGTTGGTTTGTAGGTTAAAATGTTTTTAAATCTGTACAAATATTGTTTTAAATCAACAAACAACCCACAAATATTAAACTTTTAAATGATGATCAACCCTCGCACATGGCCGAGGAGATCCCGCGCGAGTGGACAGGTTTGTGTTCTACATGTACCTTATCACGCGTGTATGTTTCAGACTTTTGTACGAACACAACTATTTTATTTTATTATGATTTCAACTATGATATTGGTTTAAGATGAAAAGATAAATTTATTTTGCATGTACAGTTGATTTAGCAATGATTAATACGATTGCGCACAAGGTAGTTTATTATAATCAAAGTTCCATGTTTGCGGTAGGTGCTGGCACGATAAATCGATGTCCTGAATTGAGGCATTCGGAATTTTTTTAATTGGCAAAAAGATAATCAGATTTGACGAAAATCATTTTTGGCGACTTCTTCTTATGTGTAACATTTTCACTTTCCCACCCGTTTGTTTATTCGGTCAGTCTGTGTTAATTCAATAGCAGCGTGCGACCAAAAATCTTGTGTCGCTTCAGCGCACACAGCTGAGAACATCTATAGCCCCAGCCGGGTTATGTTTATGGCTGCAGATCATCAATTCTTATGTAATTGAGTAACAATGTATCGAAGGTTATCGAATATTATTGAGTATCGAAGTGTGCTTTCACTAATGTGGTCAATTGTTAAACAATAAGGCTATTATTCGAAGTCAATCATCTTCACATTATACATGTAGGTTCGAAATCGTAATCGGATAATGTTGATAATAAATCAACCTGTTGAACACGCTAAACTTCTACAGATATGAACGGAATAATATATTATACTTAAACGTTTTAATTCAAAGGAAAATTGTTCTCGGATTAAGAAGTTATGAAATACAACTACATTATGCAACGCAGTCGGTCGCCATAGAAATCATCAAAGTACTGCAAGTGTCGATAGATTTCTTGTTTCTTTGAAATACGTGTACCATGATAGTTCACTACCAGAGTCAAGCTAGCCAGCGCTAACTCCAACGCACTAACAAAAAATTAGTTAAAATTATCGACTATTTTTCAAGCGTTTTCCGATTCCGATGTTAAACAATTGAAATTATTAGGCCGCCTTGCACCCAAACTAAGACTTGTGCTCATAAGGTGAGCCCGGATTCCTCGGGGACGGGTGTAGCCTCAAGGATTCCGGTGCCAAATTAGGCACTAGTGACAACGATTTCCGGCGCAAGGGCGCGGAGTAGACCTTAAGTGAACCGGGAAATTATCTCTGTAATGTAGCGTTCTAAACAAGGCGCCCTGCGCCCAAACTAGGACTTGTGCTCATTAGGTGAGCCCGGATTCCTCGGGGGACGGGTTATCTTTTGAGGATTCCGGCGCCAACTTAGGCACTAGTGACACCGATTTCCGGCGCCAGGGCGCGGAGTAGACCTTAAGTGAACCGGGAAATTATTTCTGCAATGTAGCGTTCTAAACAAGGCGCCCTCCAAACATTGAAAGTTCTTACTTCACACAAAGATTGCTTATGACCTAAGTGTGTGTTATGATTTTGTTTCAAGGTTATTTTGTGAAGTTCAAGGTCATTGGAAGAAATTTCATAAGTTGTGTCTGCTTTATACTGTTTTTAAGGAGAGACACTGGATATTGCTTTTTCATTTAAAGATTGCTGATGACCTGAGGATGTGTCATGAACTTGACCCAGGGTCAGTTGTGCAAGTTCAAGGTCGTTTGAAAAATAAATGCTTCTTTCTTGTCTGTCATATCTACATGTAATATACATGGAAATGATTAGAAGCTAAAATTTGAAAAATAAATGCTTCTTTCTTGTCTGTCATATCTACATGTAATATACATGGAAATGATTAGAAGCTAAAATTTGACACAAAGATTGCTTGTGACATGTACTTAAATATGTCCCGACTTGAACTTTGATCATCTGTGCAAGTTTAGTGTCACTATAAGAAAAAGAAGCATCCATTATTTCCTAATAGATAAATACTTTAGTTATGATTTCGTTTTTCTAAGTGGGGAGGGGAGGAATTATTTGTGAGGTTGCTAACAGAACAGCAGTTAGTCCACTGAGAGCACTCTCCGCCTTTCTCGCAACCAAAATTCACCTTAAATTAACTTAAAGGAAACTGAATTTTGGGGCGTTGTTCCCCCTCCCCCAACACACATTTTAGTAGAAGGCAATATAAATTTTATGGCAAATTGAAAACAAATTATATTAAACAAAATAAGTTATAGCTGCCTCACAATCCCCCCCCCCTCCCCTACCACTACCACGGATTAGATTTTGAAGATTAATTTTTTCTTTTATTGGCTTGCTAATACATTTCGGATAAATTTGTTCCCCAAAGCAAAAACGATGCCGAGTGCTTGCATGGCCAAACGTTATACGGAGAGTTGTCCCTCCCACTGAGCACCTCTCGTACAGCGCACCCTCAGGTTGGAGAAGCCGTCATCGTTTATTTTTGATTTTCTGAACTAACTTTTATCATATTGACAATTCTGTCTGATTAAAATCACCACCTTTCTGCTTACACTCATCAGGGTCTGATAGGTATCGATAACAATTCATCTTCACATGACCTCTATATTTGCACACAACCAAAATATATATCTCATTTACCAAATACATGACTTTATCTGTTAATAAGAGGTGCAACTCTTCAATACTCAGTCTGGGGGTTAAATAGAAAGCAGGATTGAAATAATTTGCCTGTCTCCATTTAAAAAATTCCAATACATTTTCTAAAGCCCTGATTGGTCAGAATTTTATGTCGGGCGAAGATGACCCCCTATCAATATCTGTCAGACCCTGTAAGGAGAAGAGGGTGCTTTTAATCAGACTGATTGACAATCCTTTTCCGACAGGAAGCTGCAACGGAAGACCTCTTCGTTGCTTTGCAACGAGTTCGTCTCTAGTTGTATATTCTTTTAACAAATTAACAAATTCATCGTAAAAACACGGAGAAATAACTTTGTTTATTAAAGGTATATATGCCGTTTTAAATAAAAAGTTTAAAAGAAAGAAAAGTTTTTATTTTTCCATTAAGCTTCAACAGTTATTAACGTTTTGCAAATTATACACATTAAATCAAACGTATTCAAAAGTATTTGATATAAATTCGAATTTATTTATTTTTTGACTGGGCCGGTCAATAAACTCATAACTTTGAAATATTCAAAAATACGTGATGTGACAAGCTAATTTTAAAACGTACACAAGATGTCGACGCGATAACGTGGTCGGTCCGTTGGCAGTGGAATATCGTGTTCGGTGGGAAAAGAAAGGAAAAAAGGGTTTGACAGAGAACCTTGTAAAGTGAGAATCTCTACTGCAGACCACTTTGAGCGGTAGACAAGTGTTAGAAACTTAATGTTTAACAGTGAGCTTGCCGGATTCTTGCTATAGACAGGTGGGTCATAAAGCGGTGTGTTTTCTTTGTTAAATAAGATATTTACTCATTAAGGAAAAGAAGCTCATGTCTATGGTACACTATTCAATGTCTGACTATGATAAAACTTGTAGAGCAATCACTCGAATACTTACCAATAATTCTAAAATGTTACCATGGAAACCGTTACAAATTTTTGAAATCAGTTTTTTGCGGATTTTTAAAAAGCCGAAATAGGAAACCATTAAATGTCTACATCCTAATAAATGTCCATGCAATATTTATTTTGTTATGAAAATTGACATCCGTTGCTATGTCAACAAGGCCAAAAAATAGGTAAAACTGAAAATTAAAGATGATTTTGATATGCTTTAAGGACGACGGACCCAATTCAAGATTTCGCACCTCTGCGCAGATTCCGCGCATATGCTATGAATATGACTGTCGTAATTACAAATAATAAAGTTTTCATTCTACTAAACATAATTTGTGATATCAAAATATTTCTAGATGAAGAAAAATTAAGAAAAAAGAATTAGTCCGAATTTCCTCTGTTTGCGACAAGTCCGTAATATTTCTACGGTTTATAAATCATAAAATGCGCAAAGGCAGTTTATAGTCTTATAATCTGGTATATATTGAATTTATACATTAACCTTACAATATTTATTTATATAGCAGTTAATGTAACTTCAGGAAATAATTAATTATGTCCTTTTTTCAATGATATTTCTGAAGAAAAATGAACCATGTAGTGAGCTTTGATACAACCCCTCAAAAAATTTAGGTCGATGACCTACATTTTATTGCTGTTTATCGGTAAGCTAATCTTCTTCTTAATATTACAATTTATTTAGAGTAAAAAAATCTATTGCAGAATTTTTGAAATATCAGTTTTTATACCAAACCCCAGAAAATTCCCATTACTTCCTATTATAACTGAGGGTTTTTGAAACGTCCCCAGTAAAATAAGGAAGTCGATGATCATGTAACTTTTTTTTATTGATTTTCACTCATCATTAACTGATTAACATTATGTAAAATTTTGAATAAAAAATCTATTGTAGAAATGAATTGGGTCCGCCGTCCCTAATTACTGATTTTAGAAATGTTTCCCAATTGTTTTAGTTTGAACTTGTAAAAATATATCTAAAATTTTATTATATACCACAAAAAGCTTTGTTATGCAACAGAGAAGTGCTGTTGCTATGGCAAATTAAGTTGCGTAAAAAATCACACAAATTCTTACTTTTTGAAAAGTCCATAGCAACGGCATTTAATTTTAAAGAATGTCAGATTTTTCTCGAATGTCATTTAAGGTTAGGACATATTTAATTTTTTTCTCACCAATTGATTTTATATATTTATTCATTTTAAGTGAATAATATCCATTCAAATATGCCTTAAAATATTATAATTTACCTTATTTTTTAACCTTTTTACCATAGCAACGGTTCTAAATTTTCATATATAAATTCTTTATTGCACAATCATAATAGCGTTTACCAAAAAATCCAAGATTTGCTCTTTTTATTCAAATTAAATGAAGAAAACATATTTTTAAATTTCTGTTAAGTAACCATTGAAACGCTCTAAAAATATGCGTTTCTCTATGAATGTTTTTCTTTCTTTTGAAAAATGACAACTATTTTTAATAATATATTCTTCTCTGGAAACCCCAAGTGGTGCACATTACTCACAAAATTTTCTCAAATAAGCATTAAAATGCCATTTTTACATCTTTACCCTCTGTTACCATGGCAACGGGGCCACATAGCAACAAATAAATGGTGTTAGGCATTTTTACTCATCAAAGTATATCAAACTGTTAAGTATGAGGAAAATCCGTGACTATGCGTGGCCACCGAATTTTGATTTTTACATAGAATTGATCTTAAAATCTATACATTGTATATGTTTTGGGTCGAGGGGCCTCAGAAGGGATAATGTTGACGTTCTATGTTATTATTATAAATGTTGTCAAGCGTAAAAAATAAAAAGTCAATTGCAAAAGAGCTCTCATCGATATAAAGACGCAATTATCCTCATAAAATTCAGATAAAAATATCTGTCATACGTCATATTAAGTACATATCAATAATTTGAGTAGAACAAAAATCAAAATACTGTAACTGTAAAAAGCATATATGTTAAAACCAACAGAATATTATACAAGGTAAACTATGCATTCAAACACAGAAGTACATTATTTATAATACAAACTGATGGCAGAAGGTGGGGGAATAGGCCACCAGTAGGGAGGGTTGTAAAATTCTCCCAACTACCCCACCAAGGCCACTGCAAACACATCAAGGCTCTTCTGCGTCACCAAGACAATAATTGACTAAAATATTTATGATAAATACAATACTAAAAAGTGTGAGTTACTGGCCCAAGCAAGTAACACTGACTTACACAACTCAAAACTAACTACAGCTACCTAATAAAACAAACTATGACACATCTCAAAGTGTCACCAGCTGGTAACACAGTCTAACATGATTTTAAATTAATGCATTCACTGCACCGCACATATCATGTCAGAATGATCATTAGTTACAGTCATGCAAGACATCTACAATATATACATGGATATAAATTATAAACTAACCACTTAGAATATAATAAGGCCACGCAAGTAAGAGTCCAAAGTTTCAATGACACTTCAAAGACATTGTAAACCAGATGGTACGAATATCACGAAGTGTGGAATAATTAAATGAAATGTTAGGAAAGATAAAGGGAGTGTTTTGATACCAGCCCAAGCGGGTAACAAGATAAGAAGTAGAAAAATGAAGACCAAGCCCAGGCAGGTGCTTTTGCTAAAAAATTGGAAGACAAATATTTAGAGTGCATTATGAGTGGGATCTGATATATTTTTGGAAGGCATTAGAATTCCATCTCCCTAGAGATCTAATTTGAGCATCAGATAAACCCCTCTCAGCTGCTGATGTTGCAGCCCCTATTCTGAAGCTGTGCCCCTTGTAACGTTTACTATATAGTCCGCATATGCACAAGCATCTTTGTAGAGTTGTGTCAAAGCATGAACGCTTTACTGGTGCCCCTGATTTCGTCAAAAAGAATGGACCTTGCTCATTAAAGCGTAAAGATAAATACCCTAATATGGCCTCAATTGCAGATTTACCGCAATCCCCATGAGAAAAAGTTATATATTTTGGAAGGCCGGCTGAATTGTGTTTATATTTTTTAAAGCAAACAGTAGCCCTTGCAACCCACCATTTTCTTTTGCAAAGAATACATCAGACAATTGGATGACATCAGTAACTTTTTCAGATGATGAACAGACCAGCTCACCAATACGAGCAAAAGTTGAAAATGCAAATTGAAAAATAGCTGTGTACAATTTCTGATCATATTTATCAGTAAGTGCCTGTGAAATACTATCAAGAATCTGAATCAAAATCTGATGAGTAATCGGTAGTCGAATGTCAAAAGTATTTCCTAACCGATATGCTCCTGCGACAAATTTTTAAATAAAAATAATTGAGTATGATCAGAATGACCTGCTATTTTGTGTAGATAGCCTATGGCAGATAGATAAGTTGAGATTGTTTTGGGGGAAAACGACTGGGTATACAAATAAGATACAAATAAAGCTATATTTGACATACTAAAGGGTAAATAGTTTGGAGTGTCATATGTTACACAGAAAGTATTAAACATTGTCCATGCCCTGCTATATGTAGCCTGTGTAGAGGGGGCTAAAGCTGCAACTTCAAGTTCTGTAATGTTGCCCAGAAGTTGTCTGGTGCCAGATCCATCGGGACTTCTGTAGGGTGCTTTTGAGCATCTGGTGCAAAACGGTGGAACTCTGCAACCTGTAACCGAGACAAACTATCTGCTAAAACATTTCTTTTCCCTGAAATATGTTTAGCTTTGAAAACTATGTTATGCTTGAGGCATTGCAACACCATAAATCTAACCATCTTCATAACATTTTAATCTTTACTCGTCTGCTTATTGATTACAGCCACTAATGCCTCATTGTCAGTGAAAAATAAAATTGAATGATTGGCCCACAACTTCCCCCAGATTGCGATAGATAGTATAATTGGGTAGAATTCTAATGTCATTATATTTATGACTTTCCAAACTTCAGGAAAGCTACCAAAGAAATACTGCCTCCCATAGATACCTGCAAACCCTTTAGATTGAGCTGCATCAGTAGATAGATGCAGAGTGTTGCTTGAAATAAACTTTTCATCAAGAAACATTGTTTTGCCATTGTAACTATCAAGAAAAACTAGCCACATTGCCATATCTTCTTTGCATTCCTTGTTTATTGATATAAATTTCTGATTCTCTGAAACTTGCATTGTTAACTGAATAAATCGTCTAAGAAATGCTCGACCTGGTAAAAAAACCGAACATGCAAAGTTGAAAACTCCTACCAAGGATTGGATTTCTTTCACCGTGCATGATTTCTTGCTTTGATAATGATTTAATAAATGTCGACATTTATCCACTTTGTCTGTGGGCAATCGTGTTTCTTTCTGCCTAACGTCTATAGTAATACCAACAAATTCAATAACCTGTGTTGGCAGTACTGTTTTGTCTGCTGCTAACGGAATCCCTATATCTGCACAAACATCTAAAAACTTTTTGAATTTGCTTAAAGCTGACTGCTTATTATTTTCAATAAAAAAGGAAGTCATCCAATATATGAACTACATGCGCTATACCCAGTTTGTTATGAGCTATCCATTCAATTGCAGTACTAAATTCTTCAAAAATTTTGCAGCTAGATCGACATCCCATTGGCATACATTTATCAAAATAATATTTACCCTCCCAGTAAAACCTTCTAACAGATCATAGTCTTCAGGCGCCACTGGTAAAATCCTAAAAGCTGATCTAATATCGGTTTTACAACAAAAGGCTGTATCACCAATGTCTTTAATGCATAAAATAGCATCATTTATACCCGAATATTGAACTGATGCAGCCTCGTCCGAAATACCAGCATTAACCGAGCCCTCCTTTTTGTCAGGAAATGACAAATGGTGAATCATTCTGAACTGACCTGGGGATTTCTTTGGTACTATGCCTAATGGAGAAATTTTAATTGAAGGAATAGGAGGGTCAGAAAAGGGGGCCTTGTATACGACCTGCTTGTAATTCTTTAAAGATCTTTCATTAACTACTTCCTTATTCTCTAGCGCTGACTTAAGATTAGGACTAAATTGATAACCCCTTTTTCCTTCAAATTCAAGATGAAAACCAGATCTAAAACCCTTAAGCAAAAACTGAGCTCTGACCGGGTCATAACCTGTCAAATAATTAGCCAATTTATCAACATTAATTGGCGTCGGCAAAGCATGAAACTTTTTACTTCCTATCACTTTGTGACTGTTTTGTACTTGATGAAGTGGGTTTATTATTGAAGGATGATTTATCATCTCTGCTTCTCCAGCATTGGACTTTTGGGTGTGGTTTAGAGCATGAGGCACAGATGTGTGCGTATTTACAATTTGTGGTACAAGGCTATCTTTCGTTGAATTTAAAGCAAAATCGGCGAAAGGAATGGCTTCGAAAGGAGTTTGTGGTAATGGATGGGCCCCCCAATCTGAAGGGGGGTCAAGAATGTCCGCCATGTCTACAAACTCATTGGCCCTTATCTTTTCTTTGAATTTAACATTAACCTTGGTATACAGTGGCCTGCCGAAAGGTTTATAGCTTGTGTCAAAAATTTCATTCGTACCATCTGGTTTTTTGCTTGTATTAGCAAATAACATAGCTGGCAGTTGTAAAGAATCTATGTTGTTGATAGTTGTTGTATTGGCTGATGTCGTCTGTTGTGCTTCATCAGGAGACGCAGTTGCCACTGTCTGCGAAAGCTCAATGTCTTGTTGTTGGTCTGGGTGACCTGCAAATATTCCGGCTTTTTGGAGTTCTCCTAAAACACTTTGTGTTACTGCAGCCGTGATGGACTGTACCATTGAAGGGTCTGTAGAACTGTAGTCATGGTCTTCATCATTCCTGGGGCTGACTGTCTTATCTGAAATCCTCCTCCTTTTACTTGTCTTATTGGCTGAGTTTGCTCTCTTCTTTGGTCCCATCCTTCTTTGGAGGGCTGTAATATATACAGAATAGTTAGTTAGCAGTAGCTTAAATGGACATAATCTTTGAAACGAGACCAAATTCAATGGCCCATAAACATACTTATTAATAATATAAATATAAACTATATGTCATAACTGACATCCGGTTAAATATGTCAAAATACATGGCATGTGCAGTTAAACCAAATTACATGGCTCATAAACATATTCTTAGGTATTCTTATTAATATTATATGTCATAACTGACTTCTGGGCAAATATGCCAAAATACATGGCATGTGCAGTTAAACCAAATTGCATGGCCCATAACCCTATTCTTCTGCATTCTTATTAATATGATATGTCATAACTGACTTCTGGTCAGATATGCCAAAATACATGGCATGTTAAGTTAAAATATATGCCAAAGTACATGACCAATAAATTATATAAATACCAACATAGTTCAAAAGCAACATCGTAAGTTGCAATCCATTCGAAGTACCAAAATACATGGTACAACAATTTGAGTTTCTTCAAAAAATCATGTCATTATACGTCGTCCTATTTACACAGCCTATGGAACTATAGTAATGTTACTGTAAAGCTAAATCAATATCCATAACTTGTCAAATTACATGACCAGCTCATTTTATTAATGTAATAACATGACCAAGGTCTTGACTTCAGCCCAAATAATCAGTGGTGCATTATCTACCGTATAGCATGGAGTAATGCAAGTCGTAAACTTCTGTAGAATTTTTTGGTTACTAATGCGGTCAAATGTACACCATCCTTGTCCAAAACATCCAGCGGACTGTTCATAAGCCTCAAGTGTCTCCAGAAAGTCATATTTTCTTCTGTATCTATCAAAGCTTTTAACATTTTGTTCACAATAGTCCTGCAGCTTTCATAGGTATGCACACTAACACCTCTTGTTGTCCGACGAACGAACAGCTCACAAATAAATGCATGCTTGATGTGTCCATGATGCCCCATTAATGTTTCTATCTATTCCTTCAATTCACACGCGAATACTTCTGGTCTTGTATTTGGAATACATAAATCGTTACCTCCCAGCTGAACAATAATAATCTTAGGGCGAAACGATCTGATTTTTTCTGCGAAGATATGGTCCTCTTGCAATTTCCGTAGAGTTCCGCCGCTCACTCCGTGAAATCTCACTACACATTGGTGAAAACTCAAACCAAAGTTAGATAATAACTCCGAGCTATGTCCAATAGAACGTCCAAGCCGCCGTATAAAACTGTGTCCAACTAACAACACGTTCATTTTTACAATTTACTCTACAGCACAGAGTACAGTCTACAAATCGAGTCGTGTGCATAATGTAAACAAACAATGGCGTCCGAGGTCAGCCTGCGCAGTGAACAAAAACAAAACAAACCAATACTTTTACCTCTATTATAACACTATAGCAAGCCAAGGAAACTCACGACGACTCCACCACAAGTATGAATTTTAGAAATATTTCCGATCCGTGTGATTATAATTGGTTAAATAGCGTTAAAATTAAGAAATTCGACAAGTCACAGACTATACATTTTGTAGACTGATAAAACAAAAGTGACGATATCTTTCAGCCAATCAGATTGCTTCAAATTCAGCATTACAACTGAGGGGCTCCCCATGGGGAAAGCTGCACATGTTAAAGTAATGTTATTTATATCTACAGATTAAAATACATTCGTCTGCATAAAATCATTTATAATTATAAATTGCATTTATTTTCAAATTATTGCTAGTACCTCGTTAATATATATCAAAAAATTGCAAAATTTTCTAGAAACTTCTTTTTTATATATCTAGTCATGCTGACAGAATTTGAGTCTGGGTTTCATCATCGCAAAAAACGGCCTTAAAAACGGCATATATACCTTTAAAGTACATCATTATGTTATATAAAAGAAACAGCCAAATCGCCTTCTATGGAAACTTGAGTCTGACATCATCATGATTATTTTGTTCAGTTCGTGATATTTTTTAGGTTGTTGTAGGTTTCAGTCCTGTAAGTCTCTACAGGGCTATGAATATGAACTCAGTTTCCGTAAGAAATAGAGGGAATTATACATGGTGGATGTAAATATTTATCAATAAACATACAATATCATGTGTCTCTATTTATGTTATAAAGTATCACAAATCTAGTATGAACCGTATAAACTGTTTAATTGTAAAAGTCATCAGAAAGTCAACTAATTTTCGTGATATTTACTGGGGTCTGTTGAAAACAAAGCCCTGGCTGTGGGCAGGAAATCTTCAAATTTACTATAAATAACACAACACGCTAAAACAGCTTCCGGGATACCAAACAGTTTCACATTTTAAAAAAAATATACTGAAAAAATTAATTTTTATGAAAATGATACTTATTTTTCAGGCAAAAGGGTCATTTTTCTACATTATTCTTCTTTACAGCGGCATACAAATTTAGTAATGGTAACCGAAACAAACTATAGCTTTATGCTTCATAAGCGAGTTAACAAAAGGAAACCGTTTGGTTTTGTCCCCCAGTTACTTGGCTTTATACAGCCCGCATTTCTTTGCATCAATGATATGAAATCAATATTCATAAACAAAAGAACAGGTTAATTATTTATTTGATAAAAAGATATTTGGTAGCTTAGTGTACTGTGCTGCTTAGTCATTATAACGTTATACTCGCCTTGATTTCAGGGACGAATATGTATAAGGTGCAAAATACTGTGTTACCATTAAATGTATTGTTTGTTCTGTAAACATTTTTCCATAGATATATTGCTCAAAAATCGGTTAAACTTCTGCATAGCCTACTGATATTATATACAAAACAAAACCACCCTTATTCAGTGCACATATAATTTGATATGCAATCAGAGCTACAACACATAATATTTGTTAAAACAAATTAGGCAGAGTATAAATCGTTTCGACAAACCCTGTCAAAACCGTTGAATGTGTAGAGGGAAAAAAACATTAGGAAAACATCTATGAAACTAACATAACTAAAATCAACAAATTGAGATAAACTAATGATGTTTGATAAAGCTATTACATATATAGAATATGATTGATATGAAATGCAAAGGTTTTCATATTACTGATAGTAGCACTGTTAACTTGGATAAACAAAAATGTCCCTTGTGGTCATAACTATTACAATTGTTGTTTATCTTCTTCTAACAATATTTTTCATGATACTCCAAGTTCTGTGACTGAGCATGACTCGATACATGTACTTGTATCATACGCCATGTTTCTTTTTATTCTTCGCAGTCAGTACAATCTCTGTATAGACCGCATATACTTCGTTGTTTGTTTCATTTATCAATATGCTGGTGCAAAAAAACGAGTCGTGGTCAGATTTAAGGAGGCCGACTTGGATTGTTTGCGTAAAAACTACAATAGCAAACCTTTGGTAGCAAGGGACAGTTTCGGATAAAGTACCCGTCAATATTTTTGTAAAATTGAGAGTTGCTGTACGTGAAGGCTTATGAGTGTTGCTAATTCATGAAATTATTTTTAATGATTATCATTATCTAGAGGATGTCTCTTGTTGAAATTGACATGCAATATGTAGGCCCCATATGTTAGGTACATGAGAATCAGAAGTAAAATGCGAAACCGCGGCTATGACTGTTGTGTTGAATTTACACAGTGAAATTGCAAGTGACAGACGGGAGGTAAAATAGCACAAACAGTAAGTGGATGGGACATTGTAAACTATACACCGGTAAGTTTCTGACATGTGATGGTACAACATGCACACGGTACGGAAGGTCAACCCTTTGCAGGGAATTAGCTGGGTGAGGTCTAAAAAGCTGAAAAATTAGCAAAATATGAAAGGGTCAAAATCTCATAAAATCCAGTTTGTAGAAAATTTTATAGGTTTTGACTAGCAGTTTTCTTCAAAAATTGGTGAATGGCCCTGTACAGGTGAATTTAAGGTATTTGTGCTGAATGGGAACTGAGGAAACTCTAGTTACAGAGTTCTGAAGACACACATCCCCTGGCTACAATGAATTGTATAAAAAAAATGTCCCGTGCCACCTTTTTTTTATCCATATAAATTATATACCAACTGTAGTTTATTAGCGAAGTTTTAAGAAAATCTTTCGTCTTGAACTTTTCACCATCTCATTGAAAAATACTTCAATAACGATTGTCTAATATAATATTAGAAATCGTCTACCCTATAAGTAAAAAAAAAATTAAATCATATTATCTGGTTTTAATGGGGGTCATCTCAAAATATCAAAACGCAAAGTTTCGTTATATATTCTATATATAGGGAGTATTAGGAATGTATATTGGTACAATGGGTTCATTCAAAAAGTTAGAAAACCAAGCTGAGTGAGGGGAAAAAATGTGTGTAAAATTCTAAGGCCTACAGTTTTTACTTTTTCCTACATGTTATTACTTATAAAGTCCGCCTAAAAAGTATTATTTAATCAAAAATTTTTAAAATCCCAATTGCAACTCCCAATAACCGAACAACAGAAAATCGTTTAACAAATTAAATTTTCTTTCAGACATTTAAATATTTGAATCTTTATTTTGTCATTTTGCTCAGTACAATAAATGGTATCGAAACAAAATTCTTAAAAGCTATAAATATTTGAAGTCGGCAACCTTAAGCTGAAAATTTCCACGCCTTAACGTACAATGCACGCCGCGCGAAAACAAATGTAACAATGGTCACTTGAAAAGATCAGGTTACTTCAATAACAGACTTAAAAGCAACAATAAAAAAATGTTAAATATTTAAAAAGAAACATTTTTTGTAGTTAAACTACATGTATATTTTAGAATGTGTATTGGGATATTACGGCAAAAATTGTGAGAATAAATGCAGTGGCAACTGCTACGTGTTCGGACAATGTGACAGTGATACAGGTCAATGTAACAGAGGGTGTAAACCGGGCTGGACCAACAAAACCTGTAACCAGAGTAGGTATTTTGGTACTACTTACATGTAAAAACAAGCTTTTTGTTGTCAAGGTAGCGATAGTTAAACACTTTAAGCATATATGTTTTAAGAAAATAACCCATACCCACCATTAACACAATTTTTTTCTTATTCATCAAACATGTTCTTGTTAAATTTTACCAAGTTGGCTGTTCCATTGGTTTAAAAGACGCGAATTGCGGCAAGCAATGTTTTTTTATACATGCATTTTGACTAATATCTTATGTATAGTTGACGAATTATTTTTCAAACAAATATTTTAATGTTACTCTGGACGCTTATTGCAATCTGATATAAATCAGATCATCGATGCTCCCGTTTATATGATATGTCACTAAGAGGATCTGAAGAAGCCCAATAAAGGGTAATCTTATGTCCATTGATCACAGGTGATTACGCAACGTATTTCAGGACGCGAGTATGATAAGGCTTCCCGTTTTATTTCACAGCAAAGTGTAGAAAGTAACAAGTGTACGTCATACGATTTGACGTCATAATTAATTTTGACGTCGCGATCGGCATCCTTTCGATATTTCTCAAGGATTGTATCGTAATGTTATAAGTTAATTTTGTTGAACTAGTTTTCTCCACATAGACGCTGTTTTTGATACTAGTGATACCGAATTCAATATTATCAATATTGAGTATCAAATGATCAGCAACTTTAAAGCTTCGTATAAGGTAAATGACCATTTGTAAACTAATGGTTTGGAGCATCCCCCTTCTACGTGTAAAGTAAAACTAATAAGTGGAGATATTCTAATGCATGTAACAGCTTATATTATTATACTTTCATGTTAAATACTGAAATCTGATTGGTTTAGACGCAGTTGACAATCCGTTCTCATACCATCAGCGTTAGCAACACACTTGGCAACGGGCTGATAGAACGAATTGTTACATACGGAAATGGCCGAGTAGTTACGAGTGACTCTGCTGCAAAATAAAATATTGTGGTGAATAAAGACTGCTACTAAAAAGTAAATATTAAACTTCTGTAGAAATAAAGACAATGCTTTTGACATTGATAATATATGAAGATAGATTAATCAGTGAGTGACAGTGACTGTTCTTGCGTACAAAATAAATATACCATTTTCTACGAGCTATAGGCAGTGTTAAAAAACCTCATATGACCTGCCTTTTTAATAATACTTTTACAACAAAACTGAAACAAAACAAAAAATAAATAAATACTTTCGAAAAACTATCTACGAATTTTAAATAAATTCAATTAAATAATTGGTGATTATTACATGGAAAAATATTATTACCGTAATGATTAAAAACATTCTTCTATAATGATAAGGTTACGGTAATTGATTGATATAATTATAATAAAACCTATATTTCTTAAACAACATATATGCATATTGTTTCCATTTGAAAAAGGTTTGATAGTTAGAAGCAAATAAGGAAGTAAGGAATCGTTACTTTCACGTGTCTATCGAATATCTTCGTTAATCTTTAGCGGAACTTTTGATGTAATCGTGAATGTAAATGTAATACGTATTCGAATAACATTCAGTTTGATATTGGTCGTAGCTCATATTAGATTAGATATACCCATGTATAACGGTTTTAATGACATTACATTGCTCAAATAAAAAATATCTGTATTTTGCAGTTTGTCAAATATATACGTGTAGATGCATGAACTCTTTGGCTGTTGTACACAATTAAAGTTATCATAAGATTCTAGTCTGCCTTAATAAATGAACCAAATATTCAATTTAATTTTATATTATATAGCTGCATATATAATCTACTGTGCTCTCGAGTTTATTATTCTGCAAGCTACGTAACCTTCAAAGAAATCCTTACAGGAAATCTATTACTCAAGAAAGGCAAGATAATAGAATGGTAGTCGGGAGTGCATTTTACAATACACTATGAACATCCGCTAGTCGAATCTTCATTGAAACTCTTGCATTGTATTTAACAGTAAAGTATGTTAGAATTTGACTCACGCAAGTCAAACGAGAAAGATCAAGGATTCAGTGTTATGCATAAAACTTCATTTAAACGACAACATTACGAAATCTTTTCAGCACACATCGATGAGCAAAGGCGGATAAAAACTGACTTAAACAATTAATATTGATAAAGGTATTCATTTTCCTTGTAGCATAGTTTTCACGTAGCTTACACCCGTCCTATAAGGTCCCCTTTACATACCTCTGTGAAATAAAGACGGATTGAGACTGAGTCGTAATTTTGTCGTCGAAAATGATGAACTGAATATTAAAACTAAATGTTAGAACATGTTTGACTTTATTTTGACCCTAACTAAATTTTAGATATTTTTTGCTGTGAATTGGACGGATTAATGGAGAATAGGTGATTGCATAATGGCACGAAAACCCTCTGTCATATACAAATTGTTCATCCTAAATACTAAAAACGGAATTAGGTAATAAAAAATTATTAAATGCCTGAACAGTCAATAGACCCGACTTTTTCCCCTTGGTCAATGAACAGCTCAGTATGATCTATATCATACTGAGCTGTTCCCTGCACCTTGGGAAAAATATTCGGGTCTATTGACTGCTCAAGCATAAAATAATTGTATAATATAAGGGGATTTTTGACAAGTGTTTTAATTAGGTCACCTGAGTTAACTCAGGTGACCTATCGCTATCTGTTTTCGTCCATCGTCGTGCGTTAACAATTTACATTTTTAACTTTGTTAAAAACTACAAGGCCAATTTGCAAATGTGCAAAAAACAGTCAAATTTTCAAAAATCTTCTTCTCTACTCCCACACATGTGAGGAAAAAAACTGATTGCATGGTTATGATGTCCATGAAGCCCTCTACCAAAATTGTGAAATTCATGGCCCCTGGATCAGGGGTTCAGGCTCTAGGCTGGGGCCAATATGGCCATATAGTAAAAATGTATTAAATCTTAGGAAATCTTCTTTTCTACTCCCATAGATATTTGTTAAAAACTAAATACATGGTTATGATGTCCATGAAGCCGTTTACCAAAATTGTGAAATTTATGGTCTCTGGGTCAGGGGTTCAGGTTCTAGGGTGGGGCCAATATGGTCATACAGTAAAATTAAATCTTAAAAAATCTTCTTCTCTACTCCCATAGATATTTGTTAAAAACTAAATGCATAGTTATGATATCCATGAAGCCCTCTACCAAAATTGTGAAATTCATGGCCCCTGCGTCAGGCGTTCAAGGCTCTAGGGTGGGGCCAATATGGTCATATAGTAAAAATGTATTAAATCTTAGGAAATCTTCTTCTCTACTCCCATAGATATTTGTTAAAAACTAAATGCATAGTTATTATGTCCATGAAGCCCTTTACCAAAATTGTGAAATTTATGGTCTCTGGGTCAGGGGTTCAGGCTCTAGGGTGGGGCCAATATGGCCATATAGTAAAAATGTATTAAATCTTAGAAAATATTCTTCTCTACTCCCATAGATATTTGTTAAAAAACTAAATGCATGGATATGATGTCCATGACGCACTCTACCAAAATTGTGAAATTTATGGCCCCTGTGTCAGGTCTTTAGGCATTAGGGTGGGGCCAATATGGCATTATAGTAAAAATGTATTAAATCTTAGAAAATCTTCTATATTCCTGAATATATTTGTGAAAAACTAAAGGCATGGATATGATGTCCATGAAGTCTTCTACCTAAATTTTGAAATTCATGACCCCTGGGAGAGGGGTTTAGGCCCTAGGGTGGGGCCAATATAGCCATATAGTAAAAATGTATTAAATCTTTAAAATCTTTACTCCCAAACATGTGGGCAAAAACCTGAATCCATGGTTATGAACTCCTCTACTTAAATTATGAAATTCATGACCCCTAAGTCATGTTCAGGATCTAGCATTTGGAGAGCATTTGGAAAGAGTTGAGGGGGGAGGGGAGGGGGGGGGGGTAAACAGTTAATGGAGTTATTTTTCCTTGCTTTTTCCTAATGGAGTTATCTTCCTTTGTTTGTTCATATTTAGTAATTAATCATTGAATATAATGTAATTATAAAGAAGTTGTATGATCAAAAGTTATGCAAGGCTTTTTATCATTTGAAACAAAAACAGTTTTTGAACTTTCAAAATAATCAAATAGACTTGTTAATAGTAAAATAATAATTGGCTAAAGAAAATCACTGATATAAAGGTAAAATGACTTTGGTATAAATGCCAGATGGTGATTCTCAACGATTGTTGAATATTCAAAAACTGGAACAGGAGAAGTGAATAACTCGTGATGGCTTTTATCGATAAAGCTGTTTTTTTTTCGTTCGAATGCCCACAGGGAGAGTTTCTGTCTGCTTCGGGGGGGATGAAAGGTTGTTTTAGATAAAACATGAATAATAGCCACCTTATTATTATTATTATTAAATTATTTTCTATCCGAGTGTTGCACCTTTTCAATATCAGGTCATACACTTTTATATTCTTTTAAGTTTTTCGCTAAAATTATAGGTTTAATATTTTTTTTTAAAGATTTCGGGCAGGGAGGTGGTCGTCATTACAAATTTTTTTTTTTTAATTCCAGAATAAAAGTTAATTAAATGCATATATGAGACTCCTTGACAAGTCTGTGTATGGGTTATGCTACTCAGGTGACCGTTAAGGCCTATTGGCCTCTTGTTTTACTTATGGTGTAACATATGTGTGAAAATGATAACATTTCAATATATGGCACCCCTGAAACAACAATGATTTCAAGCATGAAACCTAATCCAAGTAACATTTAGCAGTTCCATCACCAAAATGATGAAGCTTACAAAGAATAAGCAGAGGTTCTCTAGGGATATTTTTCATTCAACTGATTAAAACCCCAGTAGATCGGCATTAGGATGTAAAAAGAAAATATGAACACTAATTAACAGCTGGTTGTTGAGAACTCAAATACAACGTTTATAAAACTTTCATTTGCTTTAACAAGCAAACAGACATGTATATTCATACATACCCCTGATTTACCTCATATTAATAATTCTGTGGTGGGAACTGGGAACCCGAGTTAAAATGGGGAGAAATGGCAGAACATCACAATAAGCTGGGTGAAATGTATATTTAAGCATATATAGATATATATATATATATATATATATATATATATATATATATATATATATATATATATATATATATATATATTTGGGGTTTTTAGCATGAATTAATTTTCACTTTAACTAGTTATATGCCCTGTTTACTTTAATTGAAGAAAGTAGAAAATTCTGGGTATCCCAACACATATGTATAATTGTTAAATTATCGCAAGGTTTAGTTTTGTGTAGGTCTTTTATTTTTTAATCACCTGAAGTAAATTTCTTTTGCCGAGTCTTTCATTTCGGGCGGTTTGTGACTCCGATGGTTGCTGGGATTTATCGGCAAATAACGTGGGACGATAGTTGATGTCCGTCGGATCGTCACTATGCCACGAATCAACAAAATGCTGAGAACACACTCGACTGTACTCGTTTGGAGTCCAATCGTTACTATTTATGGCTCTAATCCAGACTAATCGCTTTTTTCCATCCTTGTCCTTTGCTTAACTTCCCTGTCTATTCGAGCATTTAAAGGGGCATGGTCACGATTTTGGTCAAAAATTATCTTTTCGCTTTTAATGTTTTTAATGTTTCAGTAACGGATTTTTAACATGCAACCAAAATTTGATTGTCATTCGTTGAGTTATAAGCGAGTTACATAGCTTACAATTCTTTCCTATGTAAACAGAGCTTTTGTTTACATTTTTAATGTTAAAGTGTAAATTCCAGTTTTAGACCTAAAATGAATGTGTTAAACGTAAGGAGGTCTTTATTTATGCTTAAAATTAATAAGAAGATAGACAAATCAACTTGAAAAAGATTTTTACTTGTATATTGAACCTATGTAAACAAAAACAGGGCACGAACCTTGTTTACATGACAAAGAATTGTGAGCCCTGTATCTTCCTTATAAGTCAACGACTGACTCTCAAATTTCATTTGATCATTAGAATGCATTCCTTTAGCATTATAAATAATAAAAACAGAAAAATAGAATTTGACCAAAATCGTGACCATGCCCCTTTAAATACCACGCAATGAATCATCATATTTACGTTGCATATGTAAACTGTTGTATGCCGTCGGGAAGCGTTTGTGCGCATGCGATAAAATCAGGCCCGCAGTTAACGTGAAAAGTCTTGTAAGATATGTACACATTGCGTAACATTTTTTTTTACTTCGGACTTACGGTCATTCGAACTAATTAATATTCGGGCTGTTTAGTTTTCGAACTAAACCAAAAAAGTAAACTTTTGACTAATGCACCTTCTGACAATTAAACGTCGGACTAATGAGCCTTCAGACTAGTAAACCTTCTGCATCACTACCTGGTTGACCCATTCAGGTCTATTTTGACATGAAGAACAATCTGGTTTGTTGTTTGGAACAAAACAATGCTTAGTTGAAATATCAATTTGTTTCCAAGATATAAAGACAATTCCGAATGATTAGTATTTAATTTTATAATTTGTTACATTTTAAGAATGTATACCAGGAACCTTTGGAGATAACTGTCGCCAAGAATGTGGGCATTGTCTGGTCGAGGGCCACTGCAATAATATCAATGGAAGCTGCTTAAAAGGGTGCTCATCAGGATACAAAGGAGAGAGATGCAAAGACCGTACGTGCTTTTAGTATCATATAGTGTAATGTTGAGGTACATTTATGCATAAAGAAAAGCTTTTAATCGTGCAAATGTTTGAAACTTGAAAAGTTAACATTATAAATTTATAACAGATTTGATATTTTTCTATAGCGTGTACCACTGGCTATTATGGAATTAACTGTTCGCTCACATGTAGCGCTCACTGTACAAGAAATGTATCGTGCAATCATATGACGGGAGTATGCGATGCAGGTTGTCAAAATGGATGGAGTGGTCATTTGTGTGAAAGTCGAGTTGAAGGTGTGTATATGTGCAATTAATTTTAGCTCACCTGAGCTGAAAGCTCAAGTGAGCTTTGCTGATCAAATCTTGTCCGTCGTCCGTCCGTCTGTCAATTTTTAACATTTTGAACATCTTCTCTAAAACCACTCGGCCAATTTTAACCAAACTTCTCATAAAGCATCTTTATGGGAAGGTGAATATAAATTTAAGATATGAAAGACCGATCTTTATTCAAATCGGAGAAAACCTCGAAACTGTAAACCAAAAAAAAGGGGGGATGCAGCTTAATAAATCTTCTCCTCAAGAACTACTGAGTCAAATTCAACGTAATTTAGCATAAATAATACATATGGAAAGGAATATATCAATTGCAAAAAATATGAGCTAATTATGTTTCAAATTTGAGTAATTTACGAAAATAATAATAAAGTTGGAAGTCAATCAGTTGATAACTTTGGGTTCGGTATTTCATATATCGAAAACCAGGTTCTTTGTTTGAATCAGCCACGTTGAAGGCATGATCAATCTAAAAAAAAAATTGCTTGTTGTGCAACTGTTTACGTGCGAAGGGAATATTTGCAACATTCAAAGTATATTTGTTCCAATTTTGTAAAATAAATTGAGGGTAAATATTTCAATGCGGTGTCATTATTTTGGAATTTTTACGATTCAAATCAAACATAGACTTCGGTTAATCAGACTGATTGTTTACCTGAGCAAAATGAGCAAAATCTGATGCACATACAACGTACATATAATACTAATACATAATATATAAAATACTATACATTCTAATCTCTATTTGTGACTCGGTACGATCTCTACATAATGTTTGATTAATGGGTTAATGCAACGTGTTTTGTTAAGATGTTGAGCATTTTCAGTCGAAACGGATATTATATCCGTTGATAGAAGTATATAGGTATAGATATGATTCATTTTCAATAAAAATTGTGATATACTTTTGTTTAGGTGCCTTTTTTCTCTGTTATTATTGTTTACAGTTTATTTACTAACCATATATGAGAGTCAATATTCGAGTTATAAGCATGATACAGAGCTTTGCTCGAAATGCTATGTATGTACACAGAGCTGAGGTCATGTTTTAGTTTGTTTATATTTCAAATGCTAAATGGGAAATACCAGTTAAATGTAATAAACTCATGTGAACAAAAACATGAATCAAACTAAGCTCTGTTTACAATTCTACGATTGTCAGACGCTGAAATTTTGGTTGATCATTAGAAATGTCTTTCTTTAAACATTAAATACTTGTATAGAAAAGAATTAAAAGGATGATAAGCTGTTACTACTTTCTGGTGCCCCTTCTTATACGATGTCTTTTAAAAACTTTCCATAGTTCTGAACATGATTAATATTATTATGAGGATAAAAGCATTATCGTTGTTTTTAAAAAAAATATTGCAGCGGAAAATCATCTTTGTTTGTAGTTATTTGTTGTTTTTTAATAAAAAAGATAATAGTTGATGGGCTTTAGTACAGTAATGCGACATGCCTGTCAATACATTAATTATACTTTTTATAGCTCTTTAACATGTCGTATGAAAACATTTTTCAGTTAAGTTTATTCATCCGTAAAGAGAGTAAGTTTATGAAACGTCATACGAATTCACACCAGGTAAACGACAATCGTTTATTATGGAGAAGGTCAATGAAATTTTTGAATGTTTTTAAAATGAGGATTTGAGTGCATTGAGGTACAATTGTCTTTCACTTATAGGAATTTTAACAATAAAATGCAATAACTAGTTAGTAGTTGAGGGAGAAAATGTTCTTTTATGCTCTCATGTATTTTGATCGCTTTATAAAGTGTTGGGGGGGGGGGGATAAAGTAAAGGGAACTGGAAGTTAAAGGTGTACCCCTACCGAAAATTTTATTATATATTAAAACAGTATTCCATAAAGTTAAATTATAAGTGTTAAATTCGGTTATTTATTTTTTGTTAATCTACCGAGGGGCCATATGGCACATTATCCTTTGAACGGCCACATAAAGCCAATGTTGCTGAGGTGAGCAATTTGGCAGCCTCTTGTTATTATTTATCTCAAAATTTGAATTAATTGTGGGAAAAAATTAAAAAATGTATGAAGTGAATTTTGGTGTTTTAACTGAAATATCTTTTTGCACACTGTATATTAATATGAATAGACCTCAATTACTATGACAATATTATAAGAAATGTATAATTGACATTCTTATATTTTTTTCAGGCACGTCAAGTGGAATCAGTCCTATTATTGCCAGTTTTGTTCAACAAGTTGCCGTGTTCTTTTTTTTTATTTGTGTATTCTAGTTTAAACGTAATTGATATAACTAATATATAGGTTAATGTAATGAACTACCTTGCGATTTTGAGTGTTGAACACGTACTAAAAAATCTGCAAACTCTTGTTGACTCTTCTCTTTTAGAAGCACTGCACTTCCTTTTTAACTATACCCCCTACTCTCACTCCCTACATCTTTTTATACCAGTAATAAAACTCAATGTACTTCATATGCGATCTTTCGTGCAGAAATATTCTACCTTGTAAAAAAAAAACCCATCTCATTTTTAATAATGAATTGTACCAAACATGTTGAAGGAATTCACAGCATATTTTAAAAACGGTTGTGTAAACTGCACTGGACTACTCTAACTTTAAAGTATAAGTTCCTTCAAATCGTTTAACTGTTAAAAATGTTCACATATAAAGTACACGAATATCTTTCGTTCATTTCAATCCAAATAGAACTGTTTCTATTGTTTTCATTAAACAGTCACATATTTCAATGAAACTTGATGTAAAACTCTTTAGCGTTTTACCCGATTGCAATGATGTTATCTATGTTGGCTGTTTTATTGCAGGCTTATCTGAAAAGTGATAGACTTGTTAAACGAGCTTGCAAAAACGCAAAAAGTTAAATTTATTCACTCTATCCTGTTGGCGTTAATAATTCCCAAATCAACCCCGTTGTAAATTGAGGCTTTGGAGTTTAATAATTCTGTTGACATTGATTTGTTGGATGAAAAAAAAAGTGCTTTAGAAAATCTTCGCAAAGAAAAATTACAAGGTCATATGATAAGGTCACGTGCTCATTGATTAGTAGAAAGAATAATCTTACTGTGACCAGGCTACGCTCAGGTCACAGTAAGAATTCGTCCCATATACTTTTAATGTAGCAGCCGCGAAGCGGATCTGCTTCGAGTCGATTTTAAGTCTGTTAAAAATAATCTGCAGGGGGAAAACACATTTTTATACATTTCAAACCTTTTTGAACATGCATATGTAGTTAAATCCACAAAATATCCATTTAATTAGTCGTACTAAGGCATTTTGTTAATATACACGTTTGAATTGCCTGCCATTTTGTCAGAAATCGTACTAGGAATGTGTCGGATTTTATCGTAAACATGGCGACCGTAAACATGCAGCGAATTTTCAAATGTGATGACTGATGTTACAAGTGGCAGTGATTTCGTTACAAAAACAGTTTATGAGGTAAAATAGGATTATAAAAGAGCAACATTGTTGGTATTTGAGACCAATCATATGAAAATTTAGGCGAGATATAGCGCGATATATTTTTTTAGTTGCTACAAAGCGAGTATATGGGACGAATTCTATCGTTAAACCGGGTCCGTAGGACATCTGTCATTTTAACGATAGAACATTCTATCTAATTGGTTAGAAGAAGGTGAAAACCTTCAAAATATTTCTGTAATTTAGAATCCCGTAATTTTTCAAACAAAACCATAAAAAAAAATTGAAGTGGAAGGTACAGGAATGGTATATGACCAATCAGAAATATTAGACAATGTAAAAAATTATTTTACGGATAGGAAATAATGTAAGAAGTACATACATGTATTTTTGCCAGAAAATCGTCAATTTTGAAACATTTAACAACAATTTTTGAAAGAAAATAATTTAGAAAATCTTTATTGAAATTCGACATTTTTGGCTACCAGTTATAAATAAAGTGTAGTTAATCTTTATTTGCTTCGATAACACCATTAAAACACTACTTTTGTATTATGAAGTATAGGAAAACTCACGCATCCCATACTTTACTATTTATTTAGTTCAATATCATACCAATATTTTTTTCCTTGTATTTACCATTATTCACCATTATCAAATTTAGGTCACTGCTTATTTTCTATATAATACAAGAAACTCAGGGGCAACATTGTTCACTTGAGCAACAACAGCCCTGATTCAAATCAGTTTTATGGTATCAAATACGACATATCTTGACAATTTAATAGAGTTAGGATTAATTTTGTTCAAAATATCTCTTAACCCAATTATTTATATACATGAATAAGACTTCGGGTACTATTTGTTGTTTTAGTTTTAAAAAAGCAAACAATTTTAACAGATTTGTCTAATTTTTTCACAATTTATTTCTATGTAAAAATTTAAATCGACATTGTGACCTCATCCTTTCTCCTTGTACTATTATTTGAACAAACTTGAATTTACACTACCTGGGGATGTCTCAACTCAAGGTTTAGCTTTTCTGGCTAAATTATTTTTGAACAGAAGATTTTTAAACATTTTTCTTAATTTATTTCTATCTAAATTTCAACTCTCATTGCGACCCCACCCTCCTCTTTGGATCATGAATCAATTAAACTGGAATTTACAATACATGAGGATGCTTATACACAAGTTTTAGCTTTTCTGACCAAATGGTTTGATAGAAAAATATGATTGTTCCCATTGTATCCAAAAAACCATTATGTCCTCATCCTACCCTCTAGGATAATAATTTGAACAAATTTGAAACTACAATACCTGTAGGATGTTGTAACACATTTATCAGCTTTTCCGGTCAATTGCTTTTTGAGAACTTTTTTTTTAATGTCAACATATTATCATAATTCTTAATTATTTTCTTTTGAAAAAAGGCATAGCCCTTAAATCCATTTACGGAGGGATGCTTTGTGCCAAATTTGGTTAAATATGACCAATGGTTCCGGAGAAGAAGTCAAACATGTAAAACATACAGACGGACTGACAGACAGACAAACGGGCGCCGGACAAAATGTGATCAGAAGAGTTCACTTAAGCTTTCACCTCAAGTGATCCAACATTAAGCATCCATTTTCCTTGTCATCAAATTTATACATGGTGATTGTGAAATGGAAAACTAGTACATATACAAAACTAAGTTTGGCAGTATATAGAAAGAAATGATCAAATAAAAAGTATAGATAAGCATTGAAAGTTACTATGTTAGTTTTTTGCAGGCGAGTAAATGTTATTAAAAATAATAGGGAAACCTCATTTTCGAATATAGTATGGTTTAATTAATACACATAATTATGTATTGTACACTTAGTTTTGCAAATTTCGATTTTAAATCGATCCATGAAAGAAAATGTTATACAGATGTGGGACAATACGGTTTGTTTTAAAATAAAAATTAAACAAATATTTGTTTCTTCGAAATTCTCAGTTGTTCGAAAATTGATGCCAATGACATAGCATCGTGCAAATGTTGAACAATTTATTTCCATACAAATACATCCAATCAAGAATAAATCTCTATTAAAGCATGTTATAGTATTCAAAAAGAGACCAAATAAATGAAATATTTAAAAGCAATTTTAGAATACGTCTTTAAAAAACAATTTTTAACAAAAATTGTACTTAAAATAAAATTACAGACAGGCGATACCTAATAATAAAACACTTCAGTTTCAATGACACGCGTTCTTTACTCCCAATAAGATAAGACATACAATAAGCGTACAATTTAAAAATTGTCAAATAAATAATACAAGAAAGAAAAAACACCAAAGAGTAAAATATAAAAAATACTTAATAAAAAAACAATGTGCGTTATTAGTTTTTGAGAGTTACTAGATATAATGATTCGAAGTTGAAAATATTGAGTATGGATGCTAACTGGTTGTGAAATAAGTCTTGGGAGGCATGATTTCGGAAAGTTCTTGTATAGAATTACAACCAAAGCGTTCTGTTTTCATCGCGTCGTCAGAATGAACTCCTTGATAGCTAGGCCTAACGTGATTTTCAGTTTCATTAACTACACATTTATGTGTTTTCCTTCATTTTTGTAATGTAAATCTTCAACAAAATCCTTTTTAAACCAATTTTTGGTAGTAGAAATAGTAGATGTGGAATATACAGGAAAATCTTCAAAAATAGATCATTCAAGCTTTGAAGAGAGGGGCTGTGTCAAAAATAGTTCGGACCGGAACTATTTGATAAAGCATCACCGGTTTGATAAAGCTAAGGTTTATCACACGGGTTGTATACACCACACGTATGAGATAAATACATGTATTAGTAACACCAGTGAAATATTTATCTCTCAGTGATGAACAACGGAATATTTCATAATAAGTTTTAATTACATTTACATTCTTGTTTTTTTTTTCTTCAAATTATTGTGCACTTTTGTCAATAATTGATTGATATAACATTTTTTAAAAAGACATTTTTCCGGTAAAATAAGTACGTACTTAAAAAAATAAAGACAAATTTAGAAGTTTTTGAAAATATCCGTTTTCTGAAATTTATATTTCTTCGTAAATAAACAGGCAGAACGGGAAAATTGGATGTAATGTATATTTTAACTTGTAAATTGGTGTTATGATTCATGGATACCCCAAAATATCTAATGTCAGTAAAATCGTATATGATTATTAACATTTTATTTCAAATCTGCTTAAATACTTCGAATTAAGGAGATGTTCAGTACCGCGTATCATAACATATAATTTATGAGTAAAAACAATACATTCATTATTGAAAACATGTATAAAAGTGAAAGACATCTATTGATTCCCTTTCATAAGCATAAAAGCACAAAATACACCCAAAAAATACAGAGTATTTTTCACCTTTAAATTAATTAAAGAAACATACCTCATATTTCCTTGTTCCATTTATCTGCTGGTGAAATATTCAATATCATTCCGAAGTTTGGTTTTACCTTTTGATATTCTTTTTATCTTTGGCATACAGCAATAAAAGTAAAAATTTTTAAAACCTAATTTTAGAACGGTTTTACTACATTGTTTGTCATAATTTTTAACAAACCTATAAGCACAAAGTTTTCCACTGTGTATACCACGTTTTTCAAAAGACCTTTTTTAATCCGTTCCAAACGCTTACAAATGTTAATTATGTATTAATACTGGTAAACTAGATACTTGAACCGAAGGTATTACTTTTTTATTTTTATGGCAAATATAATAATGTGCAAAATTTAAAAACAACGAAGTATTGTATGTACTGACCGTAAGATACTTGTAACCTATTGATAGGTAAATCAGTACATGAAAAACGGAAACGAACGTCCGTCAATATAGATGCCAGCTGAGTGCAAACTTTGACAATTTGCCAAATATTCAAAAATCAACTTGCATTTTTGAAAATGTATTTTTGTTTCAAACCTAGAAAAATCCCCTTTCAGTCTGGGTTATTATCGCTTTTCATACGAAGAAAAAAAACAATAATATTTAGTCATAGTCTGCTTCAATGAAGATTTTTCCTTATCTCACAGTCACATTTGTATATAATAAGTCTGATCAATTTCAAGACCGATGATAAGTGTCCTAGTCAAGGTGCTTTAATGAAGGATACACATTCAGATAGTTGATATAATTCATCCATATATTTGAAAACCATTGGGTCGACGCTTGGTTTTCTTTTTCAACATTAAAATCTAAACTGCATTTTTTATATGAAGAACAAAACATAAGAAAAATTGTATCAAAAGTTTTTTTTTTCTTTTCTGACTGATTTAACCTATTTTTGAATTCTAAATAGATATAATCGATGTTAAAAAATTGAGCTACAAGGGAACAATACCAAAATAAAATTTGTAAAAACGGAAGAAATCGACCACGAAACTTAGCAATTTCCTTGTACCAACATGATCCTTGTTGACATCCACTTTTAGAACTCTTGCATTTTTGTTAATTGGTATTTTAATACGACTGATTATTGGTGTAATTGATTCCAGAAAATTTGTTTTAAAAACTTTATAAATTTACAATAAGCTATGTTCTTTTGTATTTACAAACCATGAAGCACGTTATTGTCCTCACTGTTTTTGTTTGTCTGCTTGCAGTCTCTAAAGCTTATGGTAAGCATATAATAATATATTATCGAGAATATTTAGCGTCGATGTTTATTAAGCTAATAGATGCCAGTACAGTACATATTTAAAGACATGTTTACCGTTCAGGACATCATTTTTGCTGTTTTAAACTAAAATTATAAATAAAATTTATGGTTTTGATTTTTTTTCATTGTTATGCACTGCACATTTAACAACCAAAATTATATTTTCTGAATTAGCAGGGGTTTTAGAAATTGTATTCTTTAGAATCGATTGACTATGTTCAATTCACACATTTCAATTTAAATGTTTTAATGAGGGAGAACAGGACGTTGCAGTGTAAAAATATTTTGTCAATGAATTTTCTTTCAATTTTAACACATTTACACTAAGATGTCCACTACAACATATATCATTTTTATGACTACTTTCGTACCTTGCAAGGGAAATATTTTGATAGGAATTATCCCCCTTTTCTAGCATTATGATTTTTTTTTTACAATTTCAATTTTCTGCAATAATTATTATATTTAATGGTATTTTTTTGCAAATTGTATTATTATCTTTAAGAATGGAAATAGATTTCAAAATTATTTACAACATTTGCTTTTTTACATAGCAATATCATAATTTTATCAAAGTATTGATGAAATCAGCACCTCAAATTTTAAAGTTTTTGATTCTAAATATGAACAAAATGTGATGGCACTTAAAAAAATTGTCAATAGTTGTGTTCGTACAAAAAATCAATAAACATGCACGTGTGATAATGTAAAAGTAGAAGAACATACCGCGGATCACTTGTCCACTCACGCGGAATCTCATCGGCCATGTGCGAGGGATGATCATCATATTAAAGGTCATATGAAACGATTTTTAACACTATGATTTTCTGAAATAAATATGAAGCTTGGTTTAAACGAATGTTAAAATACGTGTAGCAAGATTTTTTTGTCATTGTATTACTGAGAAATAACCGTGGAAACTCGGCATCTGAAAAATTCTTCCCCGCTTATCGTTCTTGAATTTGTGGATTTATGACGTCACACAGACCCACCGATGTAAACAATGCAATGAAACTAGTGTAATTTTACAGTAGCTTATCGATTTGATTTTAGTAATTTTTGCATATATGAACGTGTCTTTCTTTTCATATGAGATGATCTGATTTCGTAGTACAGATGACTTAGTTTTAATTGGTCGTTAATGAATAAAACTATCAGCTTTTCACCAGAGTAATATCACGATGAAAATCCCGTACTGCAGTGAAAATTTAACGAACGAAATGCTCCAACATTAACAGCTGATTAACGAACTATCCTAATCCTTTTTAAACAGAAACAACATTTTCTTTTTCGATACGTATCATGACTGAGCTACATTTAGATAGAATTAAATCATTTTAATTCATTTGATTTATTTTGTGACATAAAAACGTATAAGGCAGACCAATGAAAATGTTTGAGGCATTGTGTAGAGTCTGTATTTAAAAACTGCTGTAAAATACCGCAAAAATAATCTTAAATTTTATTTTAAAAATAGGTCTATTGATATAAACTCTAATTAATTTGGCCTATAAATTTCTGACTTATTGATATATACAAGTAGCAATATCTTTAGAAAATTCTTTGTGTACACGTATACGTATTAGCGTTTTATCAAATTAGATCGCGGAAATGATTTAGAAATGTACCGGTTAAATAAATTGGTTGTTTGATAAAAATATGTGTGAACGAACGGGAATCAACAGATTTCATTATAAGAACAAGCATCAATAAAACGAAAGAAAAAATTGCGGAAGAAAGGGAGATAGAAGGAATCTGTGAGTAAACACCGCACATACAAGTACACGTTTCAAAATCAAAACATTTGAAGAAACTTCTCTTACACTCTCATGTTTAATTAAATAAATTTAAGATGGGCAAACTTTCATTATATACAATTTAAACAGTTTTTGTATTTGCGGCTTATAAACTCAAACAAGTAGATATATACATGTTAGACGTCATAATGGATAAATGACATCATAGCATCATGCAATCAAATCAATTATGATGTCATAATATAATTAGCACATCAGAGCATCATTGCAATGATAGTCATATGATCAGTGTCATGTTCCCCCTTAAGTGTTTGTTAAGTTTCATGGTTTTTTTAACAGTTAATATTGCGCTCAACAAACAAGCTTATCAGCAGTATCCATTACTCGCAAACAAACAATATGAAGCCAATAATTCAGTAGATGGACGGAAATCAGATCTGACGAGGGAAGAAGGTCAATGCACCATTTCAGCAGCGAAGCATACCGCCACTTGGTGGGTGAATCTGACCGCAATTCTCAGCATTCATCATATAACGATATACTTTATGACAAACAACAAAGAATTTGGTAAGTATTTTCTATTGATAACTAGAGCATAACTGATAATATATTTTTATATTTTGTTTTTAAAATATAGAGTTTCATTATATTTATATTATCATAAAGATGTTTTTAAAAATATCATATTCATACATTTCATTTCATTTCATTAACGCATGCTATTACATAGATACTATAACCTAGATAAAAAGTATTTTATTTACAAAGGGTTTTTACAGTTAAAACTTGGTATTAATATAAAATAATTGGGATTAACAGTGGACATATATTGAATAATTATAAATATTTAAAACAATAAGTTTTAATATATGAATGTGTGATTTACCCTAATAATTCCAGTGTTTTGATTCGAAAATTTAAAATTGTAAATTTTGCTCCTTATAGAGGATTTAAAATTTTAAGTAAAGTTTAATCTGATTACTCTTTTTATTTTTTTTGACAACCTTAAAATTTCTACTGTATTCACAATCAAGTCGCAATTTAATTTGCAATTAGCTCCAAACTTATCCTTTTTGGCAAATTTGATTTCCCGTACATTTTTTGTTACATTTATTATAAATGCTTTTTTATTTTCGCAGGATGAATGACCATCTTTAAGTTCTTTTTAAAGATAGCTTAAAGGTGCTTAAAGGTAGCTTAAAGACGATCTTTAAGCCATCTTTAATCTATATATGCTGCTTAAAAATGACTGAAAGGGGGATTAAAGAAAGCGTAATGATGGCTTAAAGGTGCTTAAAGGCAGCATAAAGACTATCTTTAAGCCACTTTTAAGGACAACTCATTGGTCGTTATTGTCCAAACTTCTTTCAGCCGCCTTTAAGCCACCTTTAAGTCATTTAAAAAAATCATAACAGTCTTTATTCAATATTCTGCTTGCTTTACCAACGAAATGCATTAACTTAATAACAATTTAAACAATTGTGATCAATGGACATATGTATTTAACCTTTATGCGAAGTATTTATTTAAAAAAAACATAGTCGTGCGTCTCGACAAAAGAAACACCTGTTGTGTATATCTTATATATATTCTGTGTTAGTTCCAGGGTTTTTCTGAGGTTTAACAAACAATAGATTTTAATTAGATACACACAAAGAAATTAAAGTATGTCTAGACACACAACACAGCGATTTTAACAAGAAAAATTGATTCTACATGAAAATGTACGGTAGTAAAGAAAATAATGTATATTCTGTCGCAAGTTCCAATGATTCTAAGAAAAGAAAGTATTAAAAACTGTTTTTGCTCTGAGAAATAAACATGATTTTTTTTAAATACCCAAGAGGGGTACCGATCCCGGGGCCTATGGCCTTCTAGCATCACCTCACTTCCACTGTGCCACGGTAGCACCAGATATTATGGTCTTTATATTTTATACATCATTTGCTATTGAATCAGTGTAATATGTTTGTGTATTTTTTAATTAAAAAGATTCTGACTTCCATTCAGTTTGTAACGATCAATTAAACCTAATTACATGTACATGCATGCATGTATTTAGAATGAATAACGGTACTTGGTTATCAGTGAAAAAAAATATATTATACCTGATTGGAAACTGTTTGGCTTACTATTACTAAGTTAATAAATTCAAACCAGTTAAATATAGGTTCACCTATTCATTACTATAAAATGCAAGGAAGAAGAAGAAACTTATTTTTTTTAAAATGCATTGAACCTATTAGGCTAATAGTTCTAGGCAATTTACCGTTTTTTTATGATCACGGCGCCGTTCCCGCACGAAAGTTTTTTAATAATAATGTTTATTATACATTTACAACAGATCTAGAAGAACAAAATAAATGATATATGTTTAAATGTTTAATTGTGTACCTGATTTTTTAACTATTAACTCTATAACAAACATTAAAACACTGCTGTGATGTCATTCCTTTGTTCCAGCAGTCTATAATTTTACCTGTGACAGTCCGATATTAGTGAGCTTCTTAATATCAGACCGTTACTAGTGGTTACAGTACTGATATCCTTCAAAATCGGACTGTCTCAGGTAAATCAACAATGAAATTCAATGACAATGTTTTAAGTACAATATATGCCTCAAACACTTCTGTATGAAAAAAAACTGAAAAGAATTGTTTTCGGCATATATCCATTACATATCACCAATTACCGGTGACGTATTTACTGCATGTGGCAATTCCAAATGATTGTAATGTAATGAACATGATGTATATCGGGCTTGTAACACCTTTAGGAACCCTGACGTGCACCTTGGCACAAGACACACCTGTTGTGTATATCTTTCATATTCTATGTTAGTTCCAGGAGTTTTCTCAAGTTGAACAAATAATAGACTTTAAGGTAACTCCAGTGTTTTAGAAATCTGTGTCTTACCAAACATTTTTTAATTTCAATAGTTAGAACAACTTATAAACTTACTATAGAGACCAAAATATTTATACCTTTGCACGTTCGTATCCTACAGTGAGATTCTGCTCACAAGGTCCAAAAATTTAACAGCCAAAATTTAACACCATGATGCATGATCTCATAATTTATTAAATTATGCACCAAAATAAATCATGTTAGGTTATAATTTAAGGAAATCAATTGATTATCATTAAATCATAAAAATTTTATTGATTTTCTACTGAAAATTTAAAAAATATTACATTTTTTCTTGCCATGACCTCCCCTAAAAATCACAAAATTGCATATTTTTGAAAAATTCTAAAAATTATTCAGTTAAAATACATTTTTTTAAAGAATATTTATTAAGAGTTACATATTGTGTTAACAAAAAAAGTTTATCAAAATTGACCATCTAGATTTTGCTTGATAGTCTCTTGAACATGTGTACCCCATATTGAAAATGTAAATTTTTCATTTTTTTTTCAAGCTCTAGCTTAAAGGTGACTTAAACGTGGCGTAAAGATAGTATATCCTTAATGCAACCTTTACGCCACCTTTAAGCTACATCTAATGACTTGCTTAAAGATGGTTTTTCGCCCTGTGTATAAAATCCATCACCAACATCACATAACACTAACTTTAAGATATATCTACGATTATGAGTCGGGTTATTGCGCAAAAAAAACCCTGAGAAAACATTGGGTTTATATCTCGAAAGCCTTGAACATTCTAGTCCGTTTAAAATGTAGTAAAAAATAAAGACAAAATGAAGAGTTAGCTCCATACTAACCTTATTTGCCGTTTTCCCTCACATCTTTTGAACTCTGTAATAAAAAACATTTTTAAAAAGGCTGCTTGCAGCGATTAAAGTGATTTGCATGGGGCATATATTGTTTTAACCTTTTAAAATATAGTGATATGAAATGTAATGATTGATAAACAGTCACTGACATTATTATGAATAAATAATTCATTGAATGGTAAAACGCTGAAAAGAAACAACACCCGCCGTGTCTATCACGTGAAAAAAATTAATATATGGATTGTCAAACGCATCAAATTCAAAAAGAAGATACATTTTTTGAATGTCCAATACAAAAGGTACTAAAAAATCTGAATTCTATTGTCTTAATTTGGTAATTGTCATGTGATTATATGAGTAACATGTATTCGACGGCTGTCCCAGATTAATGTAAACTGTACACAAAAATTGACAAATTATAGAACAAATATACACAATCCAACATGTCGCAAAAAAAACCCCAAAAAACAAAAAACGCGCAATAATTTTTTTTCTTATAAATTTCTCCGATATAGCCAAAAACATTCAGCTCAAAATTAAAGACCAGAGAGTACTTTTCCTCACGAATATTTCCTTATTCTAATGAAAACTTTCGTTTTTTAAATTGCCGATTTATTATCAAAAATAGTTTCGTTTTACCGATTCATTCTAACAATATTTCATATAAACATATTCTATCACCCCTTTGTGGCACAAATTCTTTTTTTTGAGTCCTTTATCGACTAAATAACAAAAACATCTCTAACGAAAAGTTATCTTCAGGTGCATTGTGTCATACTCTTGGTATCTATAGATATTTCTTGTGTACACAATGAACATTTGTGATAATGCAAACTTAGTTTGAATATCCAGTGATATTTGAATTGCAAGGCTTTGCATTTCTGGATATTTATCTAATTCAAACATACATTTCAGATGGTTTATTTTAGTTATACTTTATCTTTACAGGTGATGTTCAATTTCGCTTTGAGAGAGAGAGAGAGAGAGAGAGAGAGAGAGAGAGAGAGAGAGAGAGAGAGAAAGAAATGAATACACAGAATAAGTACATGTATCTAACAATGTTTAATTATTCATAAATATATCTGTAAGTATGGTTATTACCTTGTTAGTAGTGTTTAATCAAACCGGAATGCAATCAAGTTTGCATTCACACATGTATAAATCTAGCATAAACATGTAACTGAATGATTAATTTTGGGAAAATATCGAATGTTTAATTTACATCTAAAATCTTCCCGTGCTTTAACGTGTAGACTTTCTTTTGTACGCATAATCAACATAGTAACGAATATTTTGTACGCATCATCAACACTACCAAACATAGTTCCCCCTCAGGAAAAGAATTCAGACCCGCACATGCTCTCTCTCTCTCTCTCTCTCTCTCTCTCTCTCATCATGTGCCAGGTGGATAATAAATCGAATAAGTATCTAAATTTAATAATTATCTCATTTTATGATGAAAACAAACTGGTCACAAAGTATTAGATCAAGAAGCTCTATAAATATTATCCCCTCTCTTGATTAAAACATTCACAGGCTAACACCGTGTATTAAAATAGTTTACTTAGATATATTTACATCTACCAAGTATTATTCCCTCTATTTCTTACGGAAACTTATAGCTAATTCATAGCTCTATAGAAACAGCCAGACTGAAATCTACACGCCTCGTTTATCGATTGGTCGAAATCTACAGCGGCTGAAACTGACAAGAAACTGACAGGACTGAAATTGACACGCCCTGTTTATCGATTGGTCGAAACGTACAGCGAACTAAGAAAAATCACGGACTCGCGAAATAATCATGATAATGTCAGGCTCAATTTCACAGGAGATAATTTGGCTGTTTCTTTTAGCTAACGTATTTATGTACATTAACATTAATTAAGTGAATTTTACTTACTTTTCATAATCAATTTATCAATTAGTTAAAAGAAAGATGTTAATATAAACAATAAAATGCTTTCTTTAATGATTCATGCGGGTTATGAAGGTAGCGATCATTGCAGAAAAAAATTTACATAATCCGCTAATTTTTGCTGCAATGTCGCTACCTTCATATCCCGAATGAATCAACAAAGAAAGCATTTTATTGTTAAAATGAATTTTATGTAGGGTATGCATTTTGTGATTCTTGTCGTTATACATGAAACATGCATACAAAAGCTGAAAAAGTGTGACTTTCTTCTTTGAATTTTTGTTATTTTAGGACATGCAAATTTTCCTTGTTAACGAACTTTGACAAATTATACACAACTTCGGTTTGCATTTTAATGACCAACTGCAAAATTTATTAATTGGTTAATTAACCGCGAAAGTGCGAATAAATATTTCAATGTTATAATTTCTGTATCCATTGTGCGTAAAAGTCGACAATTTTAGCTAGTTAGCTATAATATTAAAACCCAAACTTTTGTAAACAGTCATTTGAACAAAAATTTAAAAAAAAAAAAAAACTTTAAAGGAGGCAAACACAACTTTAGATTTTTTTTTTCAAATAATGAACTTTCTGCAACAATTTCTTGTTTCTCCAATATACCTCTAAATGTTACAATTTACATTTTTTGGCCCCAATGCATTCTTCAGCATCATCACAAGGCCTGTCAGAATTGATTTTTATGCTTTTTCACTTACATCATCTCCCGATTAAAATAAATGAAAAGAATCCTATTTATACTCAGACCACACCAATATAATTTCTTGTTCGTCGGACCCCGCGCGCTCGTATAAAACTATACAACAAATATTATTATTTTCCCGCAACCAGGAAATTCTGCGCTGTTTTCTGTTCTATTTCCACTCTATTTTTAGCATTTTAAATAGTTTTAATTTATAAATCAGAAACAAATAGAAAAATATAACTGTCCGCACAAATTTATTTATGTTCCGCCTCAAAATTTTGGCTATAAAAAATAATAACTTTATAATTTAATCGCTCGCCCGATCGTACCTTTTTTCACTGGATGTCCGACGAACAAGAAATTATATTGGTGTGTTGCCTCATTCATTGACATTAAAGAATTGTATTTCATTATATCGTCAGCGCTTTAACTTTTGTAAAGACTATGCCGATGAATTGCATAATTGTAAATTAGGCCACATGTAACACTTAACAAACACACATTGTTTAACAAACTATAATTCCTCCTATAGTATCAGGAGTTTACCTCAATTTCAATACAGTGTTTATAGTAATGGAGTATGCATTTTATGTTTCCTATATACACATGTATCAACGACGCGAATCATTAATTCTAGTAATAGATCTAATAACTTTACATTCATCTTTTTCAAGCGATTATAAGAATACAAAGAAAGGCCTGAAAAAAGCTAATGCATGTAGCTAACATAAAGTTCATGACGTCGTGACGTTACGTCGAGTTTTGCCAATCCATTCAGTAGCGTCATTCTCATTAATGCATGCGCTGTTTAACGGTCTATAACTTTTAAACGGTGATGAATTAAACTCTATAGTTTTCAGAATTAACCAATATCTATCTTTGCTATCCATTGGTGCAAAAAAGTAAATATTGAAATTTTTTGACTTAAGGGGGGTTTTTGCTTGTTTGCTGTACGTATAAATCCGAAAAGGCAAATCTTTTGCGATCATATATGCCAATCACGTTCGGAAACTTATTCACAAATATACACTATGTACACTTGAATTATATTTCGAGTGTTTCGCATGTGTTTTTCTTAATATTTTTAAATTATCATGTAGGTTCTTCCAATTTCCTAACACCGTTGTTTCTTGGATTTTCGGTATATGTCTCCAATACAACTGAATGGTTTGAAGGGACGCTGTGTTTTAAGGATACTAACTTTACACTAGATACAATACCTGCTGTGTTCACCACAGTCTGTCCTGTACATAGACAATTTGTCATATACTACAACGAAAGACGTCCAGGCCTTACCTATCCCAAGGAATATTCTCCATATGCTGAAAACAATTTATGTGAGGTTGAAGTATATGGTGAGTCTTTTATATATTAATCAACATAATTGTATTTTGTATCATGCTTTCTCTTACTCTTTTACTAACTCTCAAAACATTGACAAATCTAAATCTGCATGTATCGACAAATGTTTATCAATCTTAATTATATTGGGAATGATAAACAATGACACAATATTCTAAATTTCTAAATGAATGTACTATTTTTGTACGAGAATATTTCAATGTTTTTGAATGAAGAGAGTGATGTGTCAGCACAAGTTGGGTTGATTACTCAAAAGTTTGATCATTTAATGATGGAGTCCTAATATCGCAGTACTGAATTATTTTAGCTTAGTCCCCCTTTTCTTGTTCAGGTAGTTTTTGAAAATCGAGATTTGAATAATTTCAGAAAATCTGTAAAGGAGGAATTAAATAACTAAATAGCTTGAGTAGTATATCTATCAAAGACTGGTGTCAGAGCGTTTTGAAAAGCAAACATAATCAATAACAAAGGGGATCGTTGACGTTGTCAATTTATCATTATCTCACGTCATCCGCTCAGCCCTTTACTTTTGTGCAAACGGCAATAACTTAAAAAGTAAATGTTTCAAAAAGATGAATTGAACGCAATGAAGTAAGCCGTCCGAACATCAACTCAATTGAGAAAGATGCATAAATATATATCATGAAGCTGTCGCATGTAATGTTGATCTTTAAAATTTTATCTAAAAGAATTGTCCTTGTATTGATAGTCATTACGGATATCATTAAACAGTTCATATCACTTGAAAGCTATATCATTAAACGAACGACATTTAGTCCATCAATGTTATTAGTGAGAGGCTAAACTGCATACATTTAGTTTCCGTAAAATTGTATGATATCATTACTGAGTTATTAATGTTGTTATTTCACAGGTTGTGCAGTAAGTGGATATTATGGATTTAACTGTTCCGTTCCCTGTCCAGATGTAAACTGTCAGTACTGTCAAATAGAGACGGGCACCTGTCAGGGATGTAAATCTGGATACCAGGGTCACCAATGTGAATTGGGTACATTACATTTGAGTCCCTTTTTACTGTCTCCCCTCTATTTAAAAGTATTTCCCCTTCATGATATTTTTTAACTTAAAAATACAATGCTGAAAAATGTACTGACACTATTTTGATTTTTTTTTTGGTCACATAATTTCAGCCAATCCTGTACTTGGAGTCTTGTTAACTCTAATCATCAATAATACTTATATCGTTAGAAGTTGATAATTAATAACCTTTTTATGCATTGTCTCAAGCCACGGTCCGGAGTCGTCATAGCTATATCCTACCAGTGACTGTACTTTATTCTGATAAGAAACAACTACACACAGAAATAGTATAATTTTATTAAAACACCAAATCAAAATATTTAGGATATGCACTTAAAAAAAATAAAAAGATGTCTTACTATTTTATAAATATGAAATAAAATAGATACACGATGACTTCTTCATTTAACAAAAGGTACACTTCACATTTTATCGAAAATATATATATGCACCTATATTTATGCATTTTATCAGTGATTCAATATTTTGATCTCTAGCATGTCCATACGGGTTCTTCGGACAGAGTTGTGCCGACAAATGTGACGAGAAATGCAATGGCTGTAACACTGTAAATAGTCTGTGTGATTACGGATGTAAATCAGGCTGGACGGGAGACAACTGTGAAGACGGTAGTAAAGTTGTCAATTAAGAACTTTTTATTTTTTTTATTGGATCGAACGTGTATCTATCATCTTCTGAAAACTGCAGGAAGCCAATGGCTTGTTTGTGTGTTTTTTTTTAGTTATTTAAATATTAACTAGTGTCTGGATACATTTTTTGAATTTGTATGCCAGTGGTATTTAATAACCGACTTGAATTATTTGATTATTTGTAATCGTTATAAACAGTAAAACAAATATTTTAAATAGGCTATTTAATTATACTAAACCGTTTTCTAAAGGATAAACAAAGTGTTAATATTAAGATAAAATTTGTTTAAAATTCATCTACAATGTTTTTTGGATAATATATTCTTTTAAAATAGCATGTGACAGAGGGTTATATGGTGTTGACTGCAAAGAAACATGTGGACACTGCCGTGAAATTAACCAATGTTCTCACATTGATGGAAAATGTCTAACTGGATGTAATGAAAGTTATCAGGGAGAACTGTGTAAATCACGCAGTGGTACGGTTTTGATATTTTGATATTAACAAAAATACTGCTTCATGTTGCTGTTGTTGATATCTTGCTATTTAAGTCAAACATTTGGTTGACAAAAATAGTTTTCTTAATTTTGATCCCCACTTTTTGAAAAAAATTATGCATTTTAATATGATGTCATTGTTAGGTATTTAAGTTTAACCAAAACATAGAAACTGACTCTGGTTTATACAACTATTCGATTTCATTTGGAAATTATTAAATTTTTATCAATTTGTTCAATCTGATATCTTAAAGGAAATAATATTAAGTCGACTTTCTGCTCTGATTTTCAGCTTATGAAGAAACTTCCTTCATTTCACTAAACATTCCATTGGTTGGAGTAAGCATTACAGCTGCTGTTGTTATATTTGTGGTTATTGTTGGAACATTTCTTTACAAAAGGTTTGTTATAAAAAGCAAGATGTTTAAGTAAAACTTTTATTTTTTTTATACGTTCTCCGCTCTGTAAAGTATATATATTATACTTTTTTATCAGATGCAGAATAAGAAGAGGACAAATGGAACAAAGAAAAGTCACCATTTGTGAAATTGGTGACGCAACAGATTTATTGAACTACTGTTAGTGTTCGATGAACTTATTCGGTTTCTAAATGTTTTTTTTACTGATGGATTAAATTAATCTAGCATAAGTAATGTTTACCAATTTGAATTTAATTTTTGTAGCTGCCTATAACACAGAACAAGTTGATTTATGCATTTATCAGAATGTTGAAGAAAAGAAAACCAACGGGGTACAAGTTGGTAGTAACACTTCAACTCAAGATGTTAGAAAATCAAAGTTTGATATCGACAACATTGATTTTAATGAAAACATTGGAAAGAAAATTATGGATGGAGATCTACGCTCGAAAAGCAAAACAAATACGGGTGTTTATATTAACAACTTTGAAAAGATAATTGATGAAAACTCGAAAAATGAAGACGATGGTTTTAAACAAGAATATGAGGTATGTTTTTACGCAAAAGTTAATAATTATTGATAATTTCTACAATTACGGGTTTAAATTTACTCATTTCCAGTTTCACAAAATAAGCTTACACTGTGCAACAACAAAAATAAAGCTTCAAATTCCCTACTTAGCTGATAAACCAGACCAATTTACAATAAACAAATTAAATGCATGACACCTTATCTTCTTCACGTATATCAAACTAATATAATATTGAACGGTTTTATATGTACCATACCTTTTTATAAAAATAAAAATAAATCCTAAATACATTGTATTACTATACGATAGCAATAAGTAAAAAAAAAAGATTGTTTTTGTTTTTCAGTAATTTCATTGTATAAACAAAAATGAGGGAAAAAATCGTGATTTGGTATTGAATGAAAAAAACATCATAACAACAAAAAGCCCATCAACTGTGATCAAGCAATGCCAATGCTGAGAAAAAATGATATTTCCCTACCTCAAATATGACATGCGATTCATTTTTTTCTTTGATTGGCTTGTACATAAAGATAAGGATCTAGTAAATAAATAGAGCCTACATATTACTCTAATTTGGAGTATGATTTTTTCCAGTGTTGCTAAGCAAAAGCTTGATTAAATATGATTTTCCAGGGCTTATTTCTTAGATAAACACCATGAAAAATTCGTATTTTAAACAATGAAATATGAAGGACACTAGCTATAAATTTTGAAGTTTTTAGCGTTATTATTAAATGAAATATATTTTTCTAAAAAATGCATATCACATGTTCTTTATCTATTCTTTTAGATGATTTTAAATTGAGCATATTATAACTTTTTGTAGGATTTCAAATAAAATGTTAAGGAAATGTTTTATTTTCAATGTAATATATTTAGTCACAAACTACGGGAAACCAGATGTATCAAATCTATTATGACTTCACAATAGATCTAGCACTAATAAACAAGATACTCTGAAATCATTTACTAGATCTTTACTCAATTATGATCATTTTTGTTATTGTATACATAATTTTCACAGGACTTTACTTTAGCTTATAAATATATTTGCACGTAAACTTCAAATAGATTAGACTAAATTGCGGATAATAATGCTTTAATAGTTTCAATAAAGTTTACACTTCTGTTAAATTGGTACATATATGCAATAAAAATTATCTACATCATCTAAGTGTATGTATTGAATATCTAAATAAGTAAACGAACAGTTAACTTGTAACTATGATAGTGATGATAATATTTATAACCAGAAAAAAAAGAAGAAGAATATTAATTAAATTTGTTTACAGTCATTGCCATACGGAGAAAGATATCAATGTAATATTGGAATACTTCCTGAAAATTTCCAAAAGAACAGATTCAAAACAACCTACACATGTATGTATCATATAAGGTCATAATACAATTTTAAATTTCAAGAAATGACACAGTATGTTTTCATAGTGATCAATAATATCGAAGATTTTTAAGAACGATTCATTTCTTTACGGAGCGGTAATATATTTAGGTGTTAGTGTATATGAAATCGATGTGCATACAATTTACTACACCAATGATTGGTTGTTTATATAAAAAAAAAATAATTGTAGATGACCACTCGAGAGTAATATTAACTAACAGACAACCAGACTATATCAATGCTAATTACATTGACGTAAGTATTACATTATTCAATACAAATGGTTAAGTGGCTGGTACACCGAGAAACTACAAATTATCTTTTTGTATATTTCAAAAGGGAACGGAAAAACCGGATGTATACATTGCAGCACAAGGTATAGCAAGCATAGTTTTCACAGGAATATCAACAAAACTAAGAAGTATTTGTCAAATTCTATCATATCACAAATTATTCGTTATTTGACTCAGCCATGAATTTTGCATATTTAATGTTTTGCATAAAGGACCTAAGAAAAACACTTTGGAAGACTTTTGGTTTATGATATGGCAAGAAAACGTAGAGCAGATAGTTATGTTAACTAACCTTAAGGAAAAAGCAAGGGTGAATAGCGTCTCTTTTTCATCAATGAATTCGAATCAAATAAAGTATGTGGACTAATAATTCCTGCTAGTATATATTTTAATGTTAATATCAACATTGTGTATTTTTAGACAAAATGTGTCCAGTATTGGCCAGACTTAGAAACGGAGATGAATTGCGACTGTTTCGGACTATATACAACTGATGAATGTCTTCACGACAATTACGTTATTCGAAAACTGAAAGTATCACACATAATGGTATAGCGTAATTAATTTTGACAATCAAGATATCAAAAGTACAAATACCAGAACGATACCTAAACAATGATAGGACAAACTTTACGAATAAACCATGGCTTTGTATAATCTGGCAGTTGGTATTTATTCTGAATTTTTCGAAGAGTTTCTTAAAAAATATTTATGCATAATTAAAAAAAAACCAAAATGATAGAACGGGCTAATAGAACACAATTTTTTCAGAAAACCTTTTTCGACATTTATAAAAGCCATTCTTTTGACTTTTTTTACTAATATTTTCTAAAATGTTCAGAATTTATAATATAGACATGGAAATATAACAATAATTTCGGTGCAAATGTTTCAAAATTGGCAAATTGAGAAAAACTTCTTAACATTTTTTTTCTTTTAAAATAATTTGTTAAAATCAGTTTAATGTTTACATCACGACTACTGTCAAACGAAAATTTTCACACATTTTTGAGTGTATTAACACGCATTTAACATCAATCAGAAATATAACTTGCTTATTTCAGCGAAATGAAAGTAGAATGTTCACCCAATATCATTACACTGCCTGGCCGGATCACGGTGTACCGGATCCGCTTTGTCTTTCATTATTCCACGGTCATGTGAAAAAAACAAAACATTCCAGGAATTTAGGTCCAACCCTAGTTCATTGCAGGTATTTCCCTTCTACGTTACATTCATATATTACTGATATCCTTTTGTTTTGTCCATTTTTAGAAATTTGAGTTAATTTCGTCAATACAATGAGTATGATTGGAATCTTTAAAAGTAACTTAGACACCCCTATCATATCTTCTTTCTCGCGATTGATTTTAGTGACAATTTGAATAACTAATAAACAAGTTACAAATGTTAAATAAAAGAAGAGAAAAAATTAAGGTAGTGAGTGTAACCATAAACACGTAGAATAAATATTATATATACTGTACATATTGCCGGTATATTCGAATTCGGTGATTTAGGAATTAAAATAAAGCTGTCCAGTTAGTTTGTATTAATTTTTTCCCCAATATAGCGAACATTTTTGTAAGTTTTAAATTACGGACTTTTAATCACATGTAGTGATTAGTCAGCCCAAGCCTGACTATGACAAATTAACAGATTTTACCAAGTCTTTAAAACGGGCATTTATGGAATTTCTGAGAATACCGTTATTTAACAATATATGTAGTTTCAAAAAAAAATGTTTGACACCAGAATGTACGGACGGAAACCAAATGACTATATCTTATTTAACAGGACACAACGTCTAGGGTTACACGGAATATCACGGAAAGTCTATTACAATTGTTTCAATCTGGATTTCAGGAATTAATTACTCAAAATAAATTTCAAAATAACTAGGCATAGAGGCAATACGAAGCGTTCATTCCCTTAACTAAATTGAAAACAAAACTTACATGAGGTCCATGGGCCTCATCGGTCACCTGGGTAACTACCACTACTGGCTCTGAAAACCCCTGCCCGTATGAAAATCCCGTGTCTTTCCCTAATGTTAAGCAATAATGCAATATGTTGTTTAAACGCCCCTTTTGACTTTTTCCCCAGTTTGTCAAGTAAAACAAACAGAAATTGAAAACTTTGATTAATCAGTTCTAAGAATTTCAAACATGAAAAGGAAGAGCTTTAAATTCGGAACATCATTTGACACAGTGATATAAATTAAAACTGTATTGCTCTCTTATATTTTTCATTTTCCAAATCGAATTTAAATTTAAAAACAATGGCTGACAGCAAATATCGATTGCGATTTACATGATTTAGATATTAATAATCAACTTCCTGCTTAATAGAATCAACAGGCATTTCATTGAAACTATGTTATTATATGCGTCATTACACCAGGCAAAACAGTCATTTCGATCGGCGTGTGATTATCTACACGTGCTAATCATGTTGTGTTGTTATGCGCTTTAACTCAGGCAGGTTACATGTCACAGAGCATTGTAGATTTCCCACACTCGTCAACCACCTTTTTTTTTTACAAATTACAAAACGCGTCATTTGTTTAAATACATGTAATGAAATATGCGGTTTATATGTATACTAGTATATCTTGATTTGTGTCAGTGTTAAGTCAGAATTATTCACATTTGTAATAGTATTGCCCTCTATGAAATAAAAAAAAAACAAGCACTGTCTAAACCATGAATACTTTTCTTGGTATCCATTTCCTTATGTATCACTCACTGCAACGCATCAATGTTAAGGTGTCCCGGAGCTAAAATAAGCTAAAAAACGATATTATTTAAATCAACAAAAAATTACTTTGATCGGGAGTATTCCTTAAATCTGTATTATATACTGTACATATATTGACAACAATGTTAAAAGTTATATTTGATGCATTTTTGTGACGCCATATTTACTTCTTTGTCACGTGACGAGCGTATCCTAACATTGCAACTTATGTAATTAAATCGGATCGGCGCAGGTGATTGATGACATTAAATCATAAATATTTTTAAGAAAAATCCTTTTTTTATGCCATATACTTTGAGGTTGTTTCTTAGGCTTGGAATAAAAATTTCGTTTATTGTTAAAACATTTCATCAAATCATAAAAAGAAGGCACATTTTTACTAATTAAAAGCTATTTACATAAAATTGGGTTATAGCCGTAGGTTTCCCAAGCATGATTCGCATTGGTACTTATATCCTCTACCAATTTTACGTTAAATATTTTAAAATTGTATTGATCTTTCACCTGCGCCAAGCTGTTTTGACATGCATTAATTTTTTTTTTCATTCAGTTAATTACATATAGCATGGTGAGTCTCCAAACCACTTATTTAAAAATAGTCTTTTTACTTGAAGCGAAGCTTTAAGTCAGCCAATTATTTGATACTGATTATTAATGTGAATGAATTATATACGTTATAAGGAAAATTATTTAAATAAGCAGTTTGATTTCTGTTTTAATATAATTCACTTTTAACGTTACAATATGTTCCCTGAAAACTATCGAATGGAATGCAGATCGTGACGACAAAGTTGATTATGACGTCAAATTGTATGAAGTACAGACAAGTGACTTTCTGCACAATGCTGTGGGAAGCCTTAACATACCCGCGTAAATATATTTTTAAAAAACCCGAAAACATAATTAAAACCTATTTATTTGCTTCAGCGAGCAGTTAAATACCGTGCAGGGAATGTCAGGGATATGCACAGGGAAATACAGTGGCTTACAGTGGGTGACATGGGCGTACAGGGGGTGACAGGTGCTTACATTGGCACATAGGGGATGTGTTCAGTGGCTGACAGGGGATTACAGGATGTATAGGGGTTCTGTTCAGGGCTGACAGGGGAAAACACAGAGGGTGACAGGGAAAGACAGGGGATTTTCATACGGACAGGAATTTTAGGGCCAGAAGTGTACAGTGCGGCTTTTGCAATGTATATTCTAACGCATTATAGGGCCAATGAAAATTAATCATTTTCAATATACTGGGATTGTAAAAAATCAAATTAAAAGATCAAATAAACGTTCTAATGAATTATTAAAAAATTGTAGCATAACAAACAGTGACATAATTTAACAGATATTGAGTACATAAATAATCGGTCGGAATTACATCACCGTACCCTATATAATCATTAGAGCCCTGCCCTTAAACCAGAATTCCTGATCCAGGGGCCATGAACTTAACAAATTTGGGAAAGGCACTCTTCTTCATCATAATTATGTAGTTATAGTTCATATGCTTAATATCCAGGAGCAAAGAAGAATATTTTGGAAGATCTAATTCAGTTTCACTATACAATCATCAGAGCCCAATCCTAACACAAGAACCCCATACCCAGGTGCCATGAAATTCAGAATATTGGATGAGGCATTAGTTCTCATCATTACTATTTACATAGTTTATATATGCTTCGTATCCAGGAGCAGAGGAAAAAAGATTTGAAGAATTAAATGCATGTTCACTATTAAATCATTATAGCCCCACCCTAGCGCCAGAACCCCTGACCCTGGGGCCATGAATTTCACAGTTTTGGAAGAAAGCTAAATGCTTATTAAAATCATGCCAGCAGTTTAACTGCTTGATGTCCAAGAGTAAAAAAAGAATACTTCTTAGAGATTGCATTAATTTCGATGGTTTTTAGCCCCACCTATCAAGTCCCAAGGGGACAGGGGCAATATATCACGCAATTTTTACTCCCCTTCGCATATAAATGCTATATGCAAATTTGGTTAAAATTAATTCAATGGTTCCAGAAAAAAAGCTAAACATGTTCAAAAGTGTACGATCGACGAACGACGTACGATAAACAACAAACGACGAACGACGAGGAATACAAACAGATAACAATAGGTCAACCTGGTGACTCAGGTGACCATAAAAAAGTGTTAAACGAGGACACATCAACGTGACATTACGATATGTCTGCGGGTGCCTCAAGTCAATAGCGTTATAAAAGTTTGTCATCTTACCAAATATTACCGAATGGAGCTATTGGGATTGAATTTCAAGAAATTATTTTTTTTTATTGATAACACTGTAGTAAAATTTAACGAATTGATCTGTTTTTCTGAGAAGTTAATTAATCAATATTGGTAAGATAGATGAAAAGATATAGAAAGAAAAAAGCGCGAGTTTGACCCTGTTAAGAACGATGGTAAATCTCAATAATAATATATAAGTGGGAATCCACAATTAAAAAACATATTGGTTTAAAATTGTTCTTTTGTTATTTTTATGACTACGAAGCTTGCATATTTTTTTTATCATTATGGAGCTTGCATTTACAATGGAAGTACCATTTGGTGATTAAAAAAGGTGGTTAAAAAGTCGCCACAATCCATCTGTGTTTTAATAAACATGGCGTTTTTTCCTATAAAGTATAATAGAGCAAAATCTTACTTAAGTCTTGCAAATTTCTAAAACAAATAGGAAAATATAAAAAATACATGTATTTTAATTTTGGTCATTTTTTACAATCACTATGCTAATGAAGTTTTCGTAATACAAATAGCATGATAAAGATAATGATATGTTTAAATTTAAAAAAAAAAAGATCTGAAATCTAGTTATGATATTATAATTATTTTTTTTATCAAGTGCTGGAATTGGAAGAACGGGAACCTTCATAGCAATCGATGCGCTGTACGAAGAAGGTCAAAAGACAGGCATCGTTAACATCGCAGAATATGTGACAAAAATGAGGGAAAAAAGAATGAATATGGTCCAAACTTATGTAAATATATGAAAGATATTTTAATATCACATTTAACTAAGTTTTATACGCAGTTGGAAAAATCTTTCAAGGATAACATCATTGAAATACCTATCATGTACTATTTGATACAAAACATCTGTGAAAGCTACACGTATTTGTTTCCTTGTGGTCTTTATTTGTAATATATGAAAAAAAAATACGCTTACTAGTAATAAAAGTATATATAACAAAATTTGCATGAATGGTATAATGTGTACGAAAACCATTATTTGCTTCCAGGAACAATACAAGACAATATATCTGACTCTATATGAAATGTTTAAAGAACCAACCTCCGGTCATAGTACAGGAAATACCATTCAAAATCTCCAGACCATTAAAAAGACAATCAGGCCGACGCATCGTAAATTAAAAGGATCCTCGAGGTCAGTTATTTTCATTAGCACAACTCAACAATTGCTTTTTTTTTTAAAAATCAATCGTTGGCCACTATCCGTTAGTGTAATTGCTCGTTTTCCTAATTTATTTTTTATTATACATGTTTGATCAGTTGGCCGGGTTTCTTTTTTACGAATTTGATAAAAAGCATTCTTTTGACAATGTGTTGTTATTTTCTTTTTTAAATTAATGTCCAGACCTGTTATAAATTGGATATTGTTCAAAATAAGTCAAAAATAGAGTGGTACTTTCTCCAGAACTAATGGAGAAAGCAGATGTTTTGTAGAAGAATATTCCAGATATATAGTACGTTCTGGATTCTGAACCGATTGTCCCACTCAACAAAAAAATGACCGAATAAAGATCTGAACTCAAATCACAAAATAACATAAATAGCATTAAAATAAGAGAATGCTGGTAAAATATACATATTATAACATTTGAGGAAAATTCCTCTTACAGTATGCAACTCCAAACAATTTTAAGCTTTTATTTTTTATTGATTTGATTTATACACTAAACAAATCTATTTTTGGCAAATAATATCTGTAGCAACAACCTCTCTATTGATCATTGCAATTTTTTTTGCATTCTAATTTACATTAAAAAAAATCCCGGCATCGAATTTGATGTATTTGTATCAAATGTTGGTGTAAATCATCCACATTTTATTCCTCTTAAAAAAATAAGAAAACAACTGTAAGACTATTCACTTTTATTTGATAAGACTTCTGAAAACAATATTTGCTTTAAAAAAATAAAACAGAAACTGCACGCGTTTAATTACTTTTGTTTTCTCTGATTAATTTAAAACAAAATCTTACACTGTGGGTCTCAACTAAGAATCATAATCCAATGACATATACTTTTCCTGTATGAGTCATCCCTGTTTTAAAAGGAAAATTGTTTATTATACAATAATTTAATAATAATATAACGAAATATATGTTTTTTTACGTAAATATATATTTACATTCAAGTGTTATCTAAATTACAAATTATTGCGCATAATATAATCAGTAAATACAAAACCCACTTGCATAACATTTTAAAATTCCGTATTAAAATATAACAGTTACACCATGTAGATTTATTCTATATCAATAAGTTTATTATGTATGTCATGTTTTAGAGATGTTTCATTCAATTTGGCTTCACTACACAGAGAAAATGATTACAAAATGGCGTCAGAAGAAGGAGTTACAAATTCGTAGATTTGCCCTCGAAAACCAGAAAATGTGGATGGATTCCTAGTTTGTAAAAATAATTCTAATTTTTTGTTGTTTATTATTTGTACATGTTTTAATGTTTTGTTTTATATGTTTCTTATTGTAATGAATCTCTCCAAAAAGTTTCAATAAACGTTAGACTAGTATTAAAGTTTTACATATGATGAGTCGAATTTGGCCTCATTTATTTAACCTTTAAAATATCAGGTAAACTCATAAGCCTTTCTGTGTTTAAGAGTACTTAATGAAATATAAACTTTGCAGTATAATTTTGTGTCACCATCTGGTAGTAAATGACGTTAGGAATGACTAATTTTACACGAGGCAAAAAAAAAACATTTTTCTTAATGCTAATCAGATGAAAAATAACAACGGCAAATAATGTATATAAATCGCATTTGCTCAAGAAATTAATGACAATACATCAAAAATAGTTTAATAAAAAACACCCAATAAGTCATGTATAAGCAGTTCTTGCTGGAGCTTTATATAAATATTCCCTGTATTTAAAATATTGTCAAAAACATTTCCTCCTATCCTCCTCGAAAATTAGGCAAATTTTCATTTATTAAACGCGATTTACACAATGGGTCAAATAGTTTGTTTCCTTCAGCATGATTTACATTGGTACTTATCTTCTCTCCCAATTTCGCTCAAAATATAGTAAAATTGTATGGATCTCTCACTTGCACCAATCTGTTTTTACATGCATTAAAATATCTCCATTCATTTGTTTACACGTAGCAGGGAGAGTCTCCAAATTATTAATTTATAAAAAGTCCATTACCTAATACAAAGCTTAAAAGCTGCTGATAATTTGATACGCATTATTAATAATATTGAATTGAGTATCATTAGTATAAACGAAAGGATATATGTAAAGGTTTTATTAATGTTCAATAAAATTTACTTATAACATTAAGATACATTCCCTGAGAACTATAGAAAGGAATGCAAATAGTGACGTCAACATTAATTAATTACTACTGTTCATATTACAATTTTGTAACCTTTAAAACGTTGAGGTCCAGGATAATAAGATTGGTCAGTTGATGCATCTTAGATCTTGAAATATGTTGTCAAAAAAGTAGTGTTTTCTTTAGGTATTGTTTAATCTATTGTCAATTCTTCGAATATATGATAGTTTAAAAATATATTTTAAGTGTTGCATATTTAATTTTAAAATAGAATGACACAAGTACTGTTGCTCAGGTGAGCGATGTGGTCCATCAGCCTCTTGTTTTCATGTTCTTTCCTGTTACTTTGTATCATAAATAAAATTAGACTTGAGACTTGATATTTTACGGTATATTCTTAATATGATACTTACTGTCTTTCAATTTGAACATGCTACTTGTTTCCCCTTTATATTAAAATATAATAGAAAAAAGCAAATTATGATATTAAGAATTGCTGATTGAAAATTGCATCAGTACAGTTCGATTCTATAACAATAACTTAACAGTAATATGTTTGTTTACATAATATATTCAATATTTCTTTCGTTCAGTTTCCAATGTTCAACCTTGCATCGTTTCAAAACTCAAATAAAATTAACTGCAGAAATGATTTATATGTGTAAACAGTTTGTGTTTTTGTTATTTTTTCAGCTCACTTGAGAAGAAAGATAAGTGCGCTTTTCTAATAATGTGTTCGACGTCGTCCGTCCGTCCGTCCCATTGTCCTCCTGTTTGACTGCTTGAGACATTTTAACATTTTCCACCTTTTTTAAAGAACCACTTCAACCAACCTTGATACAATACATCACTAGTTAAAACTGTTAAAATGAATGGCAACCCTTTATTTTAAAGGGAGATAATTTAGAATTATTGGAGATTTTATACATGAAGCATTTTATTATTTCAAATTCTCTTCTTAAAAACCAATAGTTGCATGTTGCATGATACACAATACAAATATCCTAAGGAAGTTTATATTAAATTACTTTCAAATCATGATCCTCAAAAGTAGGATTCGGCCACAATAGACTATCATTTTAATTCATGCGAATATATAGAATACATGTAACAACTTTAAAACTCTTCTTCTCGATATTTTTTGGATGAAAGTTTTGAAAGTTTTCCAGTAAAAGCATCCTTTCTAGTTAGTGAAGAGTTATTTCGATACAAAAATGATTCCCGTTGGGAAACGCTTGGACCATGAGTGACTCAGCCAATACATATTATTTTAAAAGAAGATTTCCTATACATGTAAATATTTCGTCTTTAAAGAATACGGCCAAAAAAAATAGGTTGTGTGGAATTATCCTCAGGAATGTTGGGCCCAATTGAACGATTGAGATTAAATGTAGAAGTACATGTATATAGGTAACGACGTATCATAATACTATCTTCAAAACCTAATTAAAAGTAAAGTTGAACCTAGCAAAAGGATTACAAATTATATCACGATGATGGGTACGTGATGCCATTATGTGGTATTGAGTTTTCACCAAATAATATATATGGTTTGTTTAGTTTGAAAATGAAAACGTGTTATCATATTTGTGACAAAAAGACATGGTTTAAAAAGCAAATGAAATAGAGCATTTCGTTTAAACCAATAATTAATTTGAATTGGAATACCTCTATTTATGTTTCACTATAAAGGAATAATTCCATATATTTCGCTGATTTCCTGAAAATCGCCGTAAACGGACTACTTCCCTGCAAAACAGACTGATTCCAAGACTGATCGTTAGTTCGATGAACTAATACACACCTTTTCGGAACACTTAGTAATTTCTATTAACCAAAGGAAAAGTTCCAAAAAATTCCCAAAAAAATCATAAATATTCATAACCATATGATTTAATTCTAGTTGCAACGTACTTTTTGATTGGCTATACTTATTCATCTTTATCGTATAACATAACTTGCCCACGTCACAATACGACGCGCGTGCAATTTAATTTTATTTATTTTGAGGTTATAACTTGTTGGATACTCCAAATATTATATTATTTTAACCTTTTTTCTGATTGATTGTTTGTATCGGTATAATAAAACAGTTAACGTATACCATTGAGGGAGTCAGCAAGATTCCAGTTCCCCGCAAGCAAGCCTATATATAGACTTGCTCTCGGGGAACTGGAAACTTGCTGACTCCCTCAATGGTATACTTTAATTGTATAAGGAACTACATGTGTTCAATGCAATAAATATTGTATCTGTATTGTTACAATATAGAGTTGTTCCCCTTAGTCTATTAGAAATTTTAATTCCGGATTGAATCAGTTATCGCTTTTTGTTTTAGTAGCATTTTTGTTATCTAGTTTTTCTTTCACGGCATGGCGCCCACTCCAAATCGTTGCTGTAGCATATATTTTCTGCTAGTATAGACCCGCATAGTGAAAGTATTTTACATTAATACTGTTTTTCTTTGACCTATTTTATACCCAGTCAACATAACGATGTATGCATTTGTAAATTGTGTGTGCATGTATTTGTCTTCTGTGACACAATTTTTCAATGAAAAAAATAATTATCTAGGTAGGAACACATTTATATTGCTTATAAACATGTACATGCATGTAAATATAAGCACAGGTGCTTGGGAACAGGACCTAGCCCCCGCTCCCCTTACCCCTTCCCAGGGGTAGTTGACTTTTTTGGTAGAAATTTCTTTAAAGCCATAAACACAACATGTTCAATAACAAATATCTAAAAATTAATTGAAAATAAACGATTCATTTTAAACAACCGTTACCTGCATAAAAAAAGATATATTTGGTATTTACCCCTTTTTTCCTTTTCACCTGGAATCTTGCCACAATCAATTTCGGAATGAAATGTATAATTTTAGTGAAAATTTTGAAGAAAACAAGAGTGGCTGAATATTGAAAAAGGTGTAAGACAAGGTAGATTTAAGTTTGTTCAAATCACGTTTAGGTTGGAGCCAGAATGGGGGGAAGGCGATCAAAGGAATATCTATACTTATAAATTAAGACATTTCGCAAATAAACTACGAAACGCCTGCACCAGAGTAACTGCTTATACCTTTGGTATTTCAACATGTGTAATATGATGTCCGTAAGCTATAATAAATTTTAACCTGATAAATAATTATTCAGAATTAAATTAAAAACCTACTTTCATTTTCGATAAACCAGCTCAAAATAGCAAAAATGAGAGTAAGGTCGTGGACACGCTTTGGCGGATCCAAGTCAATGGGAGTTAGCATTAAAATATATCATTTCAATGAAATAATATCAAATGATTACGTAAACAGTGAATATATTTATTACGAACTTACTTGGATTATACATAGAAGTTAAGATTTGACAAATGCTGAATAAATAAAATAAGGTAATTCGTTTCTTGAATGCGCGATTTTAGTTTTGACATGAAATAGAATTTTCCAGAACGGGGTAACCAAGAACGCATTTTTACTAATTTACGTCATGGCGAAAAGTGAAGGAAGGGTTCATCACGTATCGCGGGCAGATATTCATACCTTGGATGGGACATCTTTGGTTAATACAAAAAAGTTAATAAATAAAATGGAACAATTTGAAGCAATTTTAGTTTTGATCGGAAGAATTTATTTTCAAAAAGGGGGTGCCCAGGAAAGCGGTTCAACTAATTTACACCATGGAGGAAAGTGTAGGGCGAGTTAGCCATCGGGCAAATACTTTCGATATGACAACTTTGGTTTAAAAAATGCAAATTAATATGCATACACTAGCGTTTTGTGAATTTCATACTTTTTTATACCACGACAGATTGGTAGTAAACCTTAGACATTATTTCTAAGTCTATATGAATAAATAATGTATACGTATGAAGTTAAATTGTGGGTTTTTTTAAGATCAGTCTTTTATCTGAAATTCTCATTAAGACAGTGATAAAAATTGTAGTGAAATTTGACCTAAAGATATGAAGAATAGGATAACGGGATATCATCTAGTATATAATAATATTTTTAAAGTTCTTTTAAATATTTGGCCAAACTATCTGTAACTTGTTTAAAAGCATCCTTAGTTAATGTAGATTTGATTTTATCAAATCAAGATCACCGGGGGTAGGGTGGGTCCACATGATGGTGTCGGATTTTTACATATGAATTTATAGCGAACAACCTTAAAAAATCTTCCTCTCAAAATCTGAAATATCAAAAGCAGCTTTTCTTAAGAATATGTGGAGAAAAACTTGAAAATCTTTAAAAACGAGATAATGTCTACTAGATATTTTGTATTTGATACTCTTTATTGGTCTGAAGCTTTACTGATCAGTCATGGTTGTTGTTGCTCTGGTGAGCGATGTGGCATCTGGGCCTCTTGTTTGATATGTTTTCAAATATTGAGGTGTTTTTCCTTATTTCAAACACATCCGGGTTCAATTTGCATATTCCTGAACATGATTGTATTCGCTTTTTTTTCTGCAGTTATAATAGGAAGTTGTAAATAGACTACTCATCGTGCATCCGTTTGATCCACTTTAGATTAAGCAAATGTTTATTCAGAAATGGTGCACACTCCAACTGGTACTTAAAGGATAAGTGTAATGTAGCCTTAAGAAAACACAAGAATATATACACTCTCTGTTGATGTCACTTTAATAAGTAATTGGGATGAGATCACTTACTTAAAAGATCAAATGTATTTAGATAATTTCATGGTTTACATTTCAGACTAAGGTTTTCGTTTACACTGATGACGAAATACACTTGAGCATTAGGCTACATTTGCTTTGTTAAAAAAGGTTAAAAACTAACTATCCTGAAAAATCCAAAAAATGTACCCATTGACAAGCTCATTTTCGCCAACACCTAATACTATCTTTGATAATTTCAAAGATATTGAAAGAAGTGTGTAATTGTTTATCGTTAATGAAATTTAAATTTCATGCAACACACGTTTAAAAATGTTTCAGTTCGAACTACGATACATAGAATCAAAATTTTTCAAAATGAAGTTACTTTTTTACCTGTGCATCGGTGATATTAAATTGTACGCGGCGTGAACATATTTCTGTAAACAAACATTTAAACGATTAGAGTTTTATTATTATTAGATTTATGAATTATATTGACTTAAGAGCAGATTAAGAACTCATAAGCGATTAAGGAACTATTGTTTAATCGACAAATTGTATGAAATTCTATTTTCGTATCATTTATATAATCAATTACCAAGTGAGTTTATCGGAAATTTAATGATCCGTTCGGCGATAGATGTAAATATGATACCGGGATTCATCATTACTCAAACCATTTGAAATTGTTGTTAAAAAATAAATGCATACGTGTTTATGGTTAGCTGACATTTTTTAGTTTATTATTTGGCAGAGATTTAAGTCTCTATTGAATTATGTGAAACGTTGAATGTACACAAATTATATATCTTGTTTATATATCCATCTATTTATATGTCGCATTGTTCGTCTATGGAATTCTTTTATTTTTATACTATTGAGTACTGTAAATAAAGCAATAAAAATGCATTTAGGTAGTAAATTATACGTTGTAGTGTGTAATCTAAAACTTTAACAGAAATTGCAAGATTAAGCTATGCACGATTAGACAAAAACGTAAAGCGCGTTAATAGTTTTTTTTTCACCTTTCTGTTAAGACATTACACTAAAAATCACTCTTCAATATTTTACTTTGTATAACAAATAAAATTTATGTTGTAAATGCATTGTGATATTAATATTCGTATGCGAAATCACTCCGAAATTTATACTAAAATATAATTAGCTATAGGATGCAGGATAGGATAGTATATAATTTAAGTCATATATTTTAATCATGAATGGTACATCCTGTATCCTATCATATCATTGTCAACTTTCAGGATGGCAGCATTGTAATATTCCTAAACTTCGTGTACATGAAACGTGAACTTCTTACCTGATATGCATGCCAAGTACGCTTTAAAGTTTTAACAGTCCACTTAATAATGGTTCGGGTGTACGGTGGTGGTTTTACGAGAAAATAAAACAAGCCAGGGACAGTTAACAATATTACGACCTTACGTATATTTATATTTATATATTGTCATTAATAACATATATTATGGTAACTTGGTTTATTGTAGATAATATTTTACATTTAACCAAAATAGATCATATGGTATACAAATCCCGTCTTCGTTTTTATGCACCATTTCTAAAATGAAATTAGTCGTTCAGAAAATGTTAGCGGCCATCACCGTTAGGTATAAATACATGTACAATTTTGATTTTGGTAGCTCCCTAGCACCCACTCTCCAAATCCTTTTAATTGATTTTTTTTTTATTTTAAACTCTTATTTTTGAATAAAGAACACGCCAAATATAAAACCAGCATTTGAAAAAAGAAAAATGTCGTTTTTCCGTGAACAAACATTTTACCATTTTTGCTTGTAGACCAGGTAGCACAAAACGTTTTCATAACATTTTATTCTGGTTGTAATGTTGATTTCAAAAAACGTTCTCATAAAACCATTTTTAGAACGTTTTAAAAACATTTTATTTTTGTTGTAAGGATGTTAAATGATAACATTATCAATAAAACATTTTTAACATTTTCAGCCTGCATAAACCACCAAGAAAAGCATTTTTTTCCCTACATTAATCAAATTTACCTGAATTATGGTTATTGTCGACTATCTATCCTCAAGTTGACGCATAATAGAAAGACTTACTTATTTCAAATGTATTTATGCTCTCGGTAACTTGATATGTCAGCTCAATCGTACCTTATTTAATGAGGAAAATTACGTAATGAGCCGAGATTTTTCGATTGATATCTGCATTGTGTTTGGAAGGGAAACAAATCAACTCGCTAAACATTGATGAAAAAAAATTGTTTTTATGTCACCTGAGTCACTTAGGTGACCTATTCCTAATGGTCGTCGTCCGTCGTCAATGCGTTGTGCGTAAACAATTTTACATTTTCAATTCTTCTTGAAAACTACACATAACCAATTGTTACCATTCTAAGAGGGCAAAGTATATTTAACATCGGGTTCGAGTTGTCCTTACGTTCGAAAAATCGCACCCTTGGACGGAATAAAATTCAATATACCTGGTGTTCCACTCCATACAAAGTTGTGAAATATTTCGGTGATAATGTGTATTCTATTCAGCTGGCAGATGGATCTGGCCCGATCAAGAACGTGACAAGGAAAGAGATCTTAGACACGGGTGAAAAAGTGAATTCGAGTGATGGATATTTCAGTTCTGAAGGATCGGATCTTGAGTATATTCCAGAACAGGCCGTACAAATTCAAGACGAAGAAGAACATTCCACAAGCGCTGAGGATTTAGAAGAAGCTGCGATAGAAAAACCATGTGACCTGCAGCAAGCAGTGAAGATTCTGAGGAAGAGACGGTATAAGTGACACAGCCTCGACGAAGTAAGAGAACGACCGCAGGAAAACATTCCAACCCGTTCAACTTACCTTAAAGTACTGTACCGTGCAATCAAATTTCCGTCCAACCGTCAAAATTTAAGGAACTCAGTGATGCGATTGTGAATCTTGGTGTTACATTAAGTGCTACTTTAAGTGATTCGTGGGCAAGACAAAATCAGATGTAATTATGTAGTTCAATGCTTTGTGTATATATACCTGTACTTTTTGATAGTTAAAATTTGTATTGTGTTATACAACCTTTTCATTGCTGTGGAAAGCAATGACAAAAAGGGGGAAATGTGTAAGTGGGCAAAGTATATTTAACATCGGGTTCGAGATTCACATTTACATTTTTATGAAAGTTAAAATTTGGAAAAGAAAAAGTATTTTTATGTTTATATCCTTATTGAATAACTGTAATAATATCAGTATTTGGTTGTAAGTAATTTTTATTATTAATTTTTTACACTTGTGAATCTGTTCATTGATTGGTCAATTTACGGTATAGGCAGTAGGCCATCTTTTGGCGGCATTTTCACCGTAGATGTTGACAAGGGAAGACGTGTTGTACCTTTTGTCTGATAGATGTGAGTAATGATAGTTTTGTCTTACGTTTATATTAGATCAGATACTTATGTTACAAGTGAATGATTATTCTATTTATAACTATATTTTGTGGAATAATAAGTTCTGTGTAATTAACCGATCGAAAGTTGTTTATTTCTAGTCAGAGAATTGATGTGATGTTGACATCTAGTCAATTGCGTATAAGTATGTTTATAGGTTAAAATAATAGATTTCCTGATGTTAAAAGAGATTTAAATGATTGTTTGATGCAAAACGTTTTTATTACAATAGTGGTTCCTTATTGAGTATGTTTAGTTTTTTTAAAATTGAGAAGTAAGACTTGATATATTTATATTGAACAGTCCTCTTGTATGATGACGTCACAGTGATCGGAAGCCATGATCCTGCATTCCTTACTTAGGTTTGTGAACTGTGTACATTATTATTACATTATTTCTACTTCATATTATTTCTTACTTAGATGTTATGTTGTATGATAAAGAGTAATAACAAGAGGTCATAAATATTTTTTCAAGAAATCATGTCAAAGAGTTTATGTATGACTATCACTTTCAATTGTATATATTGTTTATTTTAGGACCACTGTCAATATTGAATATTTAAAAATCAACTTAAGAATAAAAGAACTGTAAAACAACGAAAGGACCGATTATTCTTTTGTGTTACACCATTTTATGACAAGTGGAATCGAATCTTAAATGTTAAATTCGTGAATTTACTACCCCCTGGACCTCATGGGCGCGGACAAATATGCAAAAAAAAACCATTATAAAAAAATCTTCTTCTCTACTCCGGCACACGGATGAAAAAAAACTAAATGCATGGTTATGTTGTCTATGAATCCCTCTACCAAAATTGTTAAATTCATGGCCCCTTGGTCAGGGGTTTAGGCCCTAGGATGGGGCCAATATGACCATATAGTGACAATTTATTAAATCTTAGAAAATCTTCTTCTCTACTCCCATATATATTTGAGAAAAATTAAATACATGATTATAATGTCTATTAAGCCCAATACTAAAATAATACAAAGAGCAAGGATTTAGAAAGGATGATATTTTCGGTAAATGTAAGTATTTTCTTATTTTCCAATGCAGAATAATAGCTTCGGTGCTGTGCACATGTACATATATCTCATTTGCGCTTAGCCATATCTTATCTGTATACTGCGTGTGCAATTTAATTGGCTAGTTACATTGTTTGTAGTTAACCTAATATGGTTTATACGCGGTCAGTAAATTCCATATGGGGCAAATGTTTACCAAATGTTTCTTTCAAACGTTTTGTAAACATTTCTTAGAGATATTTTTAGAAACTGTTATTATAACGTAACAAAAAACTCCACATATTTAGGTTGTAAAAAAGTTTTTAAAAATGTTTTGGTAACATTTGATCAACGTTTTTTAGACGTCGTGAAAACGTTGTTACGTTAACTGGAAGGTACCTAACAAAAATTATGAATTCATTCTGTTTAAATTTTGTTTATGTATTTATTTTTAAGACTATCTTACTTTTTAACTTCTTATGAAATATAAGACTATATTAAAGTTATTTAGGAATTTAATAATACAACTGTATCATTGAAGCCTCTCTTCAAATAAACTTCCTTGTTGCATGTAAAAAAGAAGTTTTCAGCCAACTGGCTTTATTTCTGGAAACATATATTTGATGGTATGATTTTATAAGATATATATATATATATATAAAGCACTAAAAAAACCAACAACACTCGTTATCTATAGTGTCGGATCAAAAGATACATGGTTATAAGATGAGATATAAAAAAGCACTAAAAATAACCAACGACACGAACAATAAAGAAAAATATTGTCAAATTTTCGGGACAACCCGTCCCTTCTACAGGACAACAAAGTAAAAACTACATATGAAAGGAGAAAAACATCTACAAAACTAGCACTAAACTAAAAACTAAATATATAAAACACCGGATGGGAACGTGGCAACTACATGTTTGTATTAAGGATCATAAGCCCGAGAAAGAAAAATCCAGTCCGACGCAGCGGACGGTCTGTGTAGAAGTGCTGAGAGATAACCCGAACGAATTAATTAGCTAATTGGGGGTTGGGAGGACATGATGGTTTTTGTTATTGATCACAACCCAGACTGGACAGATGCGGAGAGAAAAAATAAAGAAAAATTTTGGATGTATAGACTGAAGTCATTCCGCCCTGACGGCATGAACAAATTAAGTGACTTCACTAAAATGAACATCAACTAAAGCATCCTGATTTTTTTCTAAGCAATATCACCATCATCATCTTTTTGGTTCCATGTACAAACTATCATTCACGTTAATTATTCAACTTGTTAGCTCGTTCGTTCCTTAATCGGTTTAATCTGTACGGGTTCTTTTTGTTTACTTTTTATTTTGCTATTTTTAATTGTTGTTTTATTCATTTTATTTTCTTTATTTAACTCCTATTAGTTTTTACACTTTTGTGTATATTTATGTGGTCATTTACAGAGCCTGTCTCCCCTACAAACCTTCATTACGAATTATCTTACTAGTACAACTTAATTAACAACAACCCTCAATTAGCTAATTAATTCGTTCGCGTTATCTCTCAGCACTTCTACACAGACCGTCCGCTGCGTCGGACGGGATTTTTCTTTCTCGGGCTTATGATCCTTAATACAAAGATGTAGTTGCCACGTTCCTATCCGGTGTTTTATATATTATTTAGTTTTTAGTTTAGTGCTAGTTTTGTAGATGTTTTTCTCCTTTCATATGTAGTTTTTACTTTGTTGTCCTGAAGAAGGGACGGGTTGTCCCGAAAATTTGACAATATTTTTCTTTATTGTTCGTGTCGTTGGTTATTTTTAGTGCTTTTATATATATATATATATATATATATATATATATATATATATATATATATACTTGTTTGCAGATCAAGAATTTGTAAGCATTTCTGAAACTATATATAAAAAAACACGCCTATCTTAAAGCCTCTTTTCAAAAAACTTCCATGTTGCAAGTAAAAAAAAGAGGATTTCAGCCAACTTCCTTTGTTTTTTAAAATGGAAACTTATATTTGATGGTAAGATTGATAAGATATATATTTTTGTTTGTAATTTAATTACATGATTAGATTGTATGTCTTTCTAGGTATCTTTGATGATGATACTTTTGAATCTAAATCTCTATCTAATATATGCAAACTCATTTATAGATTGGAACAAAAGTTGATACTAACTTGCATTTTTTATGTATTATCGTTAACATCGTCACATCATGCTCAAGTGGTCTATAAGTTTCAGTGACTGCTTCCGGGAAGAATGTTATATTTAGGAAAGATCGGATATAACCCATATTTGTAATTTATTTCTTACAGTATCAAGTAGCAAAACTAAAGCAGGTAAATTCTAAATCATAATATCAAAATCCATGACTTTGAAACAGTATTTCTCTTCATGACGATAAAAGAAAAACAATTTTAGCAAACTAACTGGATTCTTACTAGTCAATAATTTATATTACAGTTAAAACTTTCGGTTGTTCGCGCGGAGATTAAAGAAGCAAAACTGGTCATTAATATATAATGTGTGTGCTGTGTACTCTTTATCAAAAATTTAATTATGCAGCCTGCATGAACCACCAAGTAAAGCATTGTACTATTTTCCTATACTAATCGATCAAAGGATGACTGCACTTAGCGCCGGGTTTTGGGCCCTTTTCGGTCGCTTCTGTTGCGTTTATTTCTTAACCTAATATCACTTTTGTTAATTTTTTAAAGAGTCTAGTCTATTTCCAACACGAATTAAGATTTTAGACTGTGATGCAATAAGCTCATTCTATGTTTTTCTCCTTACAACTTTCGAAAAAAGGAGAATTGTTGCTTGTCTGCCCTTGACCAAACATTAGATCGATATTAATATGCATGAGAGGTGGAGTTGACATTATCAGAATGGTACTAAAATTAGACTAGCATGAATAACAATGCTATGTATAAAAGTTTATGTGATCACTCTTTCATCATAACCCTATCTATTCTACATGGTACAAGTATTTTATTTACTATGGTTTCAACAATTTGACCACGCCCATGAAAGTACAGAAGTCTTTAAATCAATGCTTGACAACTTAACGTGTTCGAAAACATTGTCCTAGTTAGCACATAACACGCTACCTTACACGCCACGTGATAGAATTTTGTATTCACAAAGTTACCTGAGGTGAGAAATCACGTGGTGAATTATAATATTCAACATGCATCAAACCCTTGGTTACAACAGGGAAAGCGAAAGTAAGAAGAAGCAGTTTTTTCTCATTTTAACCATGAGCGCATGTTTGTCTATTAATCTCCTATTGACATAACTTTGATAATGCAAATATACAACTACTGTTAAACGGAGAACAATAGACAAACATGCGCTGACTATGTACGAAGTCAGTATAAAAGTGGGCGTCCTCATTATCGTATGGAGATTCAAGAAATCGTGATGACCCCCGCCTATGAAAACAAATACGTACTTGGTAACAAAATACTTTTATTTAACGCAATTACGTAAAGTTACAGTTTAGATGTGGACCATTTCTGCAATTGAAAGAAAAATTCTTCTTTTAAAAGTTTATTTTCTCGCAAATATCGCATGTCCTTAAGTGCAGTCATCCTTTACCTGAATTATTGTCAGTCGACAATATCAATTTTATTATTATCATTATTATAATCATTTTGTTTATCTAAATGAGTTTTTTTTTTCGGATAATATGATTATATTTAATATTAATCATCGATATTTCTTTTCTTCTTTAACATGAATTTATTGCATCTTTTGAAAGGTGTTTCTACTACATGTACAAGGTGGGTAAGTCTGCGTCTCGTATTCATAAAAAAGGTATTGGATAAATCTACTTGCACAATAAGGAAGTTTGTTTACAAGTAAAATACGAGTAAGCATGTTTATGAGTACCAATACTTCAACGTTATAAACACAGACTTGATGCAATATTTTAGCTAATTTAACTGGTTGGGGAAAATAAGCATAGGAAAACAGCATCGCGTTAAAACGGAACCTTTCTTCTTAACAGGAGTAAAACACCATTTGTTTTTGTTTTCTGGGTTTTTTTTTTTTGGGGGGGGGGGGGGGGAGTTGTGGGGTTTTTAATTTTTTTTTTTAGGGGTGTCTTTTTTTTTAATAAAGAATAATTATCAAGATATAGCTTTTGCTCGTTCCTAATAGCCAAGTACTTTAAACGTTACACTATTTCTTAATACTGCGTTTTACTAAAAAAAAGTACTAAACAGTTGTTTTTTCGCAGAAATCTTACGAAATCAATTAGATCGCAATTAGCGATGAATGTGAAAACTATGTACACTTATTTAAATATGTATCCCTTTGTAAATGAAGGCATTTTTTCTTTAATCAAATAACATGTTTCCCTACTGTTTTCATGGAATTTCTAAATGTTACTTTTTTTGAAAATTATGGTTTTACTTACATGTATGTATGGTTAAAAGTTGTACAACAATCCTAGTATTAATCTTTGTAGATTTTGCGATCATTTCATTCAATGTTAAACAATCATTTCAGTATTTATACATGCGATTTGTATGGGATTTTTTTACCATCATTAAAAGGAGGAAACTCTTTGATACTGAAACATGGCATCGTTGATTTTTGATTTACAAAATGGAAAAAACATAATCCAATGAGAAAGTTACTGCGCTGCATTTACCTCTTAAGGTACCAAAATTAGTCAGTAAATTCAAATCAATACGATGCACAAGTGGTCAGAAGGAACACACAATGTATACGTTTATTTTTATTGTTTTCTAAATGCATTACTATACCCCGATAAGAAAAAAATCCACTTATAATAAAAAGGCGTAAACAAACAAGACACCAACATTCACCCCGTTCTTTGAACTTCTGTGAAATAGTTATACTTGGTAATAAATAATCGGGTCAAACTTTTGTAGATTTGGGTTTTAAAAAGGATGTATTTGTTCAACGTTTGTGTTTTGCTGCAAGCAACATGTGCGTTTTGCTTTGGTAAGTAGGTAGATATATAGATTGATGTTTATTATATTGTTGGTTCTTGGTTTGTTTTAATCAATATGCAATCGTACAATTGTATGTATGACTCGTTTTATTAAGAATTGTCATCAATATATAAGTGTTCTTTGTCTCAAGATATCACCGATTCACATTTTGCCTAATTACATGAACAATTTCCAATATTTCTCAGTTGAGCTATTAAGTTTCGATAGACAGCTAAAAATGTTATGTCTACGGGGATTTTGTATTGTAGCAAGCCCGAATGATAACGTTGAAAACTTGTGTTAGGTATTCCGAGTTACTACCAAATAGAGAAAAGATGTAAATATTACCAATTATAAATCTCCGTAAGAAATTGTTTTTCATTCCTGTGAATTTTTTCAAGTGAAAAATTATAATGTGTGAATGAAATTATCTTGGAAATTTTCCCTTTTCATCTATTTCAATTGTACTTCTTTCACAGGTTTGTGTATTTTTATTAAAAATCGTCCAAATTTGCTGCATAAATATCTTGGGACAGACTATAGTTAGACAGCAGAAAGCTAGTTTTATCATTTCAAACACATAGCAATACAATGAATGTGTATTCACATCTTTCATGGTATTCTGGTATATGTTTATGTGTTATATGCTTGAAGAAAATATTGCACTTCATAAACCTACTTGGCAAGAACATCCCTGGCCAGACGACAGATTCTATCGTGGTGAGAATGCAGTTGACGGAATATACAAGGATCGTTCAGCAAATGGAGGTAAATGTACAATATCTGCCAATAACGAAAGCACAGCTTTATGGAGAGTCGACCTCGGAAGTGTGGTCAGCATCAGTCACATCGTTATCTACTATAGGACTGATAATAAACCAGGTATGAATATTTAAAATTATGTATCGTAAAAATAATTATACACATGTAATTTAATAACAAATCATGTAACATATAGGAAACGTAAACGTGTCAATGAATAAATATATGACACAATGCAACTTTTGATCCGAGCTTGATTAAAATAATTCAAATGAAAAACCGACGAAGCAATTGACAATAAAATACTTATATATTTTATATAAAGATCCAACAGTACACAAATCGAGAATGGCAGGATTTTATTTGTACGTTTCCAAAACAACTTCAAAGGAAGACGGCCATCTCTGTTTTCATGATGATAGCACTATACATGGCATGTTATCAGAAGATCAGACAATCAACTGTACCGTTTATGGACGATACGTCATTTACTACAATGAACGAAAACCTAATGTAGTATATCCCAGTTTCTATTCGCCGTTTGCATACAACGAACTCTGCGAAGTTGAAGTATATGGTGAGATTGGTTCAGGCCTTTGTCTTTATTTTAAAATAAATACTTTATTGGGGGAAAAAATCTTCTTAGAAAGTAGTAAAAATTAAAGTTGTAAAAAAAGGCTGATTTTTTAAAAACATATTAGGTGTTGTAACAGTAGAAATCGCTTACTTACAATAGGGTGCAGAAATTCTGGAGTATATGGGAACAACTGTACAATGATGTGTCCAGTAAACTGTAAGGAAGGACAATGTGATATCAACTCAGGACACTGTCTCGGCTGTGTTCTAGGATATCAGGGACCAACCTGTAACACAAGTATGTAAACAGGGAATTTGTAAAATTTATCTTAGCACAAAACGCGTGAAGCCATTAATTTGATTTCATATCATCAATCAATATCACATCCACAGAAGAAGACAACGAATCATAAAAAGAATATCACTAATTTTGCAATACATTGTACGACTTCATGTACGGTCAAACAGTAAAATGTGGCTTATGCTACATTTGAATATAGTAAAATGTAATGCTATGATAAACGTCGGATGGCCTTAATTTATACAATATTTTGCGAAACCCAAATCATTCGATGTATATAAAAAACCTACCTAATATATTTCCTTATATAGTGGGTTGTTACAGTTAGCATACGGAAAGAAAACAAATCACGTATTTAAAATGTGAGAGCTAGCTTCTCAAACGCAATGAATACTTATATTAAAAAAATCAGGTAAGCTCTGAAAATATACCTTAGATTTGATTAAAATACATAAATGTATGTAATAATATGCAAAAACTAGAGACGAGCTCTTTGCAAAGCAACGAAGAGGTCTTCCGTTGCAGCTTCCTGTCGGAAAAGGATTGACAATCAGACTGATTAAAAGCACCCTCTTCTCCTTACAGGGTTTGACAGGTATTGATAGGGGGTCATCTTCACCCGACCTAAACTTCTGACCAATCAGGGCTTTAGAAAATTTATTGGAACTTTTTAAATGGAGACAGGCAAATTAATTCATGCCTGCTTTCTATGTAACCCCCAGACTGAGTATTGAAGAGTTACACTTCTCATTAACAGATAAAGGCATGTATTTGGTAAATGAGAGTATTATTAGGTTGTGTGCAAATATAGAGGTCATGTGAAGATGACCTGTTATCTATACATTTCAGACCCTGATGAGTGTAAGCAGAAGGGTGGTGATTTTAATCAGACTGGATTGTCAATATGATAAAAGAAAATTCAGATAATCAAAAATAAACGATGTCGGCTTCTCCAACCTGAGGGTGCGATGTACGAGAGGTGCTCAGCGGGAGGGACAATTATCCGTATAACGTTTGGCCATGCAAGCACTCTGCATCGTTTTTGCTTCGGGGAACAAATTGATCCGAAATGTATTAACAAGCAAATAAAAGAAAAAAAATACTAAAATTTTTAAAATCTAATCTGTGGTAGTGGTAGGGGAGGGGGGAGTTATGAGGCAGCTATAACTTATTTTGTTTAATATAATTTGTTTTCAATTTGCCATAAAAATTTATATTGCCATCTACTAAAATGTGTGTTGGGGGAGGGGGAACAATGCCTCAAAATTCAATTTCCTTTATGTTAATCTAAGGTGAATTTTGGTTGCGAGAAAGGGGGAGAGTGCTCTCAGTGGACTAACTGGCGGTTCCGTGAGCAATCTCGCAAATAATTCCTCCCCTCCCTACTAAGAAAAACAAAATCATAACTAATGTATTTCTCTTTTAGAAAATTATGGATTCTTCTTTTTCTTATAATGAAACTGAACTTGCACAAATGATCAAAGTTCAAGTCGGGACATATTTAAGTACATGTCACAAGCAATCGTTGTGTGAAATTTTAGCTTCTTATCATTTCCATGTATATTAGATATGACAGACAAGAAAGAAGCATTTTTTTTTCAATCGACCTTGAACTTGCACAACTGACCCTGGGTCAAGTTCAGGACACATCCTCAGGTCATCAGCAATCGTTAAATGAAAAAGCACCTGCCATTTTCTTCCTTAAAAAAAGTATAAAGCAGACACAAATTATGAACTTGACAAAATAACCTTGGAATAAAATCATTACACATACTTATCAAATGTTAATATAGCGTTTGCATAACATTTAAAAAAAAATATATAAATAAAATCAAATTTACAAAGAACAATACATAATTGTTTTAAATGAATATTTAAGTCAGTAAATATGTTTATAGCGGAATGTCATACGGCTAAATCCGCGTTTTGCTTTTCACCGTTACTATTGCGGTTATCGAGAGTTTTAAAATTCATAAATCGTGGACAGATGCAAAGAGAAGCAGACAGCAGTTTAAAGTAAGTAAAGATTTTTGTTGCATTAAAATTAAATGTGAACTTGTCTCAGATATATGCGTTTTTCGGAGGTTTTTCTGTGTCGCTTCTCATTCCGGAAATTTAAGGTCCATTAGGGTTTGGTTTTATTGACAAGCGGTATATACAACTTCCTTTCTCGAACAATGGTCAATATTCAAACAGTTTTATTTCATTATTTGCGGTAAGATTCTATTTAGTGTCTATTTTGTACATGTATTTGTGTTGATTATCAGACAGCCATCAGGTAGCCCCTGTTTTTGAATCATCAGATATACCAAATAAATTTAAAAAATATCCTCGGGTGTCCATGCACAGGGGCTTGTGTAACACGTTAGAAAAAAAACATCGTTAAAAAAGTGGGTACCTCGGAGTGAAGATTCCTGAAATTTAATTTAATAAATTAACTGTACCTCAAAGGAAAAATTCCTCGAGGTACCCACTTTTATAACAATGGTGTTTTTTTTCTTCTACACAATAGTCCAATCCACACTTTACAAAGGTTATGTCCCTTGGCCGCCATGTTTGGGGGGAAAACCCATATATTTCTCACATTAGCCTTTGTAGTTTAGATGGTTGTTACTCTGTCATTTGAAGTTAAAAGTCCGTTTTCTTTGTGAATTTTGATTGCCTCAAGATTTGGCAACCCGCAGATCGAAGGAATAAATTTAATTCAGAGATATTTCATCACAGGACGCCAAAATATGTGGTTGCTTAAAGAAAGAAGTTGGGTTTTTCCCTTTTGAACGTTGGGTATCTGCAGGTCTGTAGCTCCCGGTCTGAAAAAAATTCGGATGGACGACCTAGGAGCTACAGTGCGATTTACAGCGCACAACAAACGACGTTCGTTTTGGACTGATTTACCTTATTTCCACACAAATTCTGTGAAAACAATTAGTACCATTAAATTTTTCAGGAATTAATAATAGTAATAATTAGTAAATCGCAGGTTTTTACTATGGGAGGCACTGCAGGTCGTCCATCCGAATTTTTCAGACCGGGAGCTACAGACCTGCAGCTAACCGTTGGGTTGACCCTGCAAAGGGCATTTAAGGGTAACAACTTTTGTAAAGTGTGGATTAGACTATCCCCTGTGATCCATGATAGCAGGTCCCCTAATGAGTCGCTTTGTTAAGCTTCGTTACATAAACATTAAATCTATTATAACACCTGTAAAGGACTTATATTTCATCGTACGGTTTTACATTATATGACTTATTCTCAGACAATAGTGCATATGAAGGCATGCCGATAGCTTGGATCTGGGGGGGGGGGGGGGGGGGGGGCTTCTCCCTGAAACTTATATTTACATAGAAAGATTAGTGAGTTTATTTTATTGAATATTTTAGAACCATAAATAGCCAGAACCCTCATGACAAAAGTTATATTTGAATGGATGCTCTAAATTCAAGCAATGTGTAAAACAAAAACAACACACATGTACAATATGTGATCAGTAGTTTAATGAATATACAAATGTGCATACATATTTCAATTCATTTTCACTCTATATATATCATTTCAGGCTTAAAAAGTTCAGTTACTCTAAACTGGATGTTCATCAACAAGATGGCACATTTATGCAGCCTTAGAGTTATTAGTACAATGGATAGCACTTTATAGAGGAACTCCAAAGCTGGTAAATCCAACTTATATTTAAAATTATCTTTTGTAATTGTATTATCCTCTTAAAAGAATTGATATCACCTACGTAAATTACTGATAATTATACCCGCACTTTCTAAAGAAAGTTCGGGTATATTGTTGTTGTCCTGTTCCGTCCGTCCGTCCGTCCGTCCGTCTGTCACCTTTTACTTTCTCAAACTGCTCTTACATCTTATAAACCAGCAAACTGAACTCTTGGAGTTTGATTTGGGGTATCATGTTGTTTTGTAAAAAGGTTTCAAAAATTCTCTGGTAGTCATGGGGGTCAAATAATTGGTAAAAAATGACGTTTTTTTTCACAAAAAACCTTCTTCCTCGAACTCCTCCTACATTTTCAACAATAGACAAATCATCTTTTGGAATATGTTTTGGGGTATCCTATAGATGCGCAATAAGGTTTCGGAAATTTCAATTTTGCCCTGGGGGTCATTTGGTGGCTGAAAAATGACGTTTTTTTACAAAAAATCTGATTTAAAAAACGTCATTTTTTTGGGCAGTAGCCAAATGATCTTCTAGAATATGATTGGGGGTGTCATTTTGAAGTGTGATCAGGTTTCAGAATTTTTTTTTTCAACACAGGGATCAGTGGGCAACAAAAAACGACGTTTTTTTGCAAAAAAAGTATGGTTCCCATAACTCCTTTTACAACTTTTTGAGTAGCTCTGTCATCTCTTGGGATATGATTGGGGCTGTCCTATAGATGTGCAATAAGGTTTTAGAAATTTTAATTTCATCCAGAAAGTCAAATAGTAGCAGAAAATTGACGTTTATCTCTCCTAAACAAAACCTACATCCCAGAACTCCTCTTATGATTTAATGAATAGACACATCATATCTTGGGATATGATAGAGGCTGTCCTAAAGATGTGCAATAAGGTTTTAAAAATTTAAATTTCATCTAGGGAGTCAAATAATAGCAGAAAATTGACGTTTATCACTGATAAATAAACCCAGATCCCAGAACTCCTCTTATGATTTAATGAATAGACACATCATATCTTGGGATATGATAGGGACTGTCCTATAGATGTGCAATAAGATTTTGAAAAATTTAATTTAATCCTGGTAGACAAATGGTAGCATGAAATTTACATTTATCCCATGTGCAGATCTACAGATCTAGAGGGGGGTCAGGGGTCCAGATCCCCCCTTCAAAATTCAAATTTCTTTAAATTACATTTAATTTAAAAAATTGCCGAAAAAATGCTTTGGACCCCCCCCCCCCCCCCGGCAAACTCAAATTACTATTCCCCCCCTTCCCCTGGAAAAATTTTCTGGATCCACACATGTATGTATCCTTACTTAGACTTTAAATAACATGACGGTTTTTTTTTCTCTTAAAATAAAAAAAACCTTCTATTTATTTTTGCTTAAAATTAAAAAAATTGTTGAATGATGTATTAAAATTAAAATATAATTTGGGGTCTAAAAGTTTTATAAACTGGTAAAAAATGTTTTTCTTAAAAAAAAAATCACATTACACCTTGCATAATTGACAAATGATCTATTGAGATATGATCAGAATTAGTAAAATGTTACACATGGAGAGAGACTCATCACAAGAAAGCATGGAAACACCAGAAGGAAGAGAGAGAGAGAGAGAGAGAGAGAGAGAGAGAGAGAGAGAGAGAGAGAGAGAGAGCTAAAACAGATAACATGTAATGTTTCGGACTGGGGTGGTGTGGTTGATTATGGGTGCTGATTCTGATATGTTAATCAAAGTAACAAAAATTATAAAATATACATGAATAATTAGAAAGATAAAATGATTGGTATTGTAATAGGGTGCATTTTATGATAATAATTAAATTCATGCATTATTCATATTTCATCAACATCATCATCTTCATCCTACATTGCATTTATATTTTACATGAACATATTTAGAAACAGACTATTATCCCTATAACTCCCTGTCTTTTATGCACCTATCAAGTAATTATTATTTAATTATATATTCTAGTGGCTTCTGATATTTTATAGCCTTAAGGCATTTCACCTGTATGGTCACTTTAATACATGTGCACATGACCAGGTGGTTTACTATAGCCAATAGAATTCTTTAATTTCTATATCTGAATAAATGAAGAACCCTTAAGTGGACTTGTTAATCTTTGTGACAACCCACTATCACAGTATCATTCACCTTGGGACTTTAAATTGAGTCTTTTCGATATAAAAAGGTACTAAATTATAGCATACTAGTATATATACATGTTATACATGTTGTTGAAAAGTAACAGAATTTTTAAAAAATGACTGAAAACTGCAACATTGATTTAGATTTAAAAAATGTGTATTACTACATTTATAGAAACATGCATTTATTTTTTCTGAATTTATTTATCCAGGTGGACACATGTACATTCTACGTGTACCTCCTTAGAGGACCCCATAATTGCCTAAAATAATTAGGTGTTTGTTTTGGCGAGTAGCCGTTCGGGGAATAAACCATCAGAAGTCTTATATTCTGCCTATTATTCAAGTTAAAATTAATAACAATAAATGATTAAAATTAAATGTTTATCCTCCACACCCCCCATCAGATTCAGAGTCTTCTTTAAGGTACCTCACTACACCCAGACTTATACTTTTTAAGACACTACGTCACAAGATGGCGATTTAAATGTTTTGTTAAGCTGTTAATATCATTCGATTCGGTTGTATATCGTCGTAGCTCAGTGGTTTCTGAAGCGCAGATCATGAGTTTGAATCTGCCTGGAGCTTTTGTTCAAGTTTACTGAATTAAATTTTCTAAAATGTAATTTTTCATGCAAAATTGCACATTTTTTTGCCTATTTGACTTAAATACTTCTTATCCATTATGATATATATCATAATCAAGTAATTTTCTGCTGATTTCAGAAAATATTTCAAGGTGTAGTGAGCCACCTTAATACATTCTAACATGTGTACAGTAGCAAATTTTAAATCATTTCTTGATTGGTATTTTTCTCTAGATGCAAATAAAGATTTAAGAAATTGCTTTTTAATTCTTATCGATAAGATAAACAAAATGTTATATGTATTCGGGGCAATTGTAATCCTAAACAAAGCAGGGTAATCAATAGGCTAGAAATTACCCACATGGATCAAACACTATACATATGAATAAGATAAAATACTTTATTATATATCCAGTTCTGGAAAGTCAGGGTGTCTCCAATGGGGCATAACCTATATACAATTTGATGCGCACAAAGAGCAAGAATAAATATGGTATAGGGATGGGGGATCTCAAAAGTTAAAAATTATCAAAGTATATCATCATTTCCTATTTCAGAGGGGTGGGGGTGGTTTAAAGACAACTCCTGGGGGTCATGTACTTACACCATTTGATGCATCATAATGATTTTAGAAACAAGAATATAGTTGGTTTAGTGGTGGGGATCTCAACAGTTTTCAAGATTAATGGTATTTTCCTGTTTCATTGGGTCAGAACAATCCCATAGGGTCATGACCTACATTTTATTTGATGCATCATAATACATTAAGAAAAAAGACCCTTTCCTCCCAATTAAATCATGATAAGTCTCTACACTTATTTAAATGTAATACACAAATTTAATACAAACTGTCACAGAGTCAATATGGGGTCAACATAATATTTAAATCTGAAAAATGAAAAAATAACTTTTGCAATTAAAATGACAGAAACTGTACAAATGTGATAGGATATGTAACAATGATGAGCTTATTTAGATATTTTAAAAAAGATGATGATACAGTATGCTGGCAAAGGGAGATCACTTATTTAGAAAGTGAAAGTAATACATATGTCATAATATTGTGCGAGTACTACATGTATTATGCTTACCTATATTGGTCAACATCATAATGATAATCCAATTAGAGCACAATATGAAACCATTAATTAGCTGATCATCACAAAAGAAATGTTTATGCATGTTAATTAATCCTATTCTGCACATGGAAAACACATACCGTTATGTACACCACGTGAAAGCCATCTAACTGAGGAGCTGGGTAAAACTAGTACCCGGTAATGCGACCTGTAGACCTGTGTTGTGTACGTAACTTCGGACAAAGATCATTTTCTTGTAACATGCATGTATTTTCATGACTTTATTCTTTTAAACCCCTTGTACAGTTTTATTCGGTAAAAATATGTAAAGCACACATTTCAGCTTTAAGGTGGTACAGGACACCTGCATATTGTAATGAACTCCCTATTGCAGAAATAAACAATAAAGTATAAATATAATAATTCCCCCCAAAATAATGTTACCTAACAGTGAAGTGCAATGGGTTAGAGCATTAACTACATGTCTGTAGAGAGTTCAAATGCTGCTGGGGCTTTTCTATTTTTTACTTCAGATTCCAAAATTTTAAAAATGTATTTTTTTTTGCTACATACCTGTATTGTAAAAATTTAAAATTATAAAACGTCACTGTGAAAGAATGTTGATTATAATGCACTTTACTACGTGTACAGGCTTTCGTTGTTATCAAAATATTCTGATGTTTATTTATCCATGAGGAGTGTGTGTGTGTGTGGGGGGGGGGGGGCAAAGCATAATACATGTAACTGTGTTTGCAGGGGGTGGGGGGATTGGGGTCCGAGGTGTATTGTTTGGTAATTTTACTACATGTATTAATATAAATTATTTTGTTCAAGGGTGGGAGGGTCTGGACCCCCCCCCCCCAACCCACTCCAATCCCTTCTCTAAATCTGTGCACGCGATGATGTTGGCACCTAGAAGCAAATCTAAATTAAGCCGGCAACCGCCGAGGGAAGGGGGCATAATTTAATTTTATTTGTAATAATTATATAGACCATACTTTCTATGAAATGAAATGAAAAGATTATTGATTAACTGAAAATTCACATGCAAACAGTTCAACCACAACTGTACATAAAGGGCCACTCATGTGTATTATCATCGTCGGAACCCACAGGTTTTCTATCTGTTATACTGCAGTGTAACGGATAGAAAACCCGTGGGTTCCGATGATGGTGTATTATGTGCACGTGGCCTTCGTTTTTACTAAAACTGGTACAAAACAGTGTTATTTAGGGGCAAACACTTGGTGCGGGTATTACTGTCTAATGACAGCATCTAGTTAGATTTTGTCTCTGTTGCCATTTTTATATCAATTTATTAATCCATGTTAACTTTGTAAAATTTTGTTTCAGACTATTACCTTTGCTTCTCTTTAAGGGGATAACAATGCCGGAGAGTCTTGAGATAACCAGGGTCAATGATAAATGAGTCCATTATGACCAACATCTATATGAGCGAGTTACTTGTCACTGGAGAACAAACGGGAGAACATGCTTTCATTGGTATCCAGCTCTAAAAAATCATCCTGTGTATGTCACATGCATTATGTTTCTAAATTATATTCGACAACTGCATCTATTCTTGGTCAGCGGTTTTTGCGAATTTGCTAAAATTTATAGTTTCATGGGAATTGAAATTCAGTCAATCATTCTTTCAATATAATTGAACAAGATATAATATTGGCTAATGCACTTTAATATATATTAGTTTTAATTTCGATCATTTCAAAGACATATTGATGAAACTACAGTATCTGATACTTAAAATGTTCATTCTTAACATTTCATTCTGTAATTTAAACATTCATTTGATAGATTACATGTACTAATAATTTTTTTTTATAAGTCAGCTGCTGTTTGAAGAGTCTTAAAGAAAATTATACCCTTTGAGACCATAAATGAGAGGTTCTGGATCAGGTATTTCTTGATTTGCCTCTAAGCTAACCAACCCAACGATTTAGCTGAAGGTATGTACATGCATATGTACTGATATAACATAACTTATATGTTTGTCGTCATAGCAGTAGTTGATCCACCAATAGTATGACCACCTGTACTAATGCTATATAAGTAAGTTAATATATCATTTATTATAGTGACCTGTGTATCTTGTACAATCTAGAATATACATTTTTATAAATCAAACACCTGGCCCATTGGATTTATAAGTCAGTTAATACTTAATAATAATACATGTAATAAGTGCATATATGAGAATTTACTTTGTCTTATTTTAAATGCAAAGTATACAAACTTGCTGTTTGTCTTGAAAAAATACAAATGAGAGTTTGAAATAGGTTGTCTGGAGTTGAATAAAAAGTGTTCGGAAAACAAATACTTTGATAAAGTTCACTTCTGATGTTGTTAATACATGTATATTATATTTTAGAAGAAAGTGGAATTCTCCCTTTATTTCGTCTGAAGTTCACTTCTGAGATTGTTAATATATAGAGTATATTATATTTTAAAAGAAAGTGGAATTCTTCCTTTATTTCGTCCAAGTTACAGAATTTGTATGTACGCTCAGTTACAGGTTCCCCCGAAATCATTCGGTCTCTATCCTCAGCGGTAAAGTACCCCACACCGAAACTGCAATATTGTTGATCTATTATGCAAATATCCCTTAATAATGAGTTTGTATGTATTTGTTTCAGAAAAAGGAAATCGAAGACCATAAGCCAATGAATTTTCAACAGATTTAGACGAAACTTATAATCATAGCACCTCATGGACAAACTCCAACATATAGCGAACTAACTGAGTCATACATACACTTACAGTGAAACTTTGCGTAGTTGTTGATCTGAATCATCAAACCTTTTAATTGTTCTGTCAGCAAGTACTGCAACATTTAAGCATTGAATGCTTATTTTGGGATATCGTCGGTCCTATATCTCATCAGGCCGTACAGACAAATTGAATACCGCACAGTCGTATGGGATTAGACGATTCAATACTGCAGCTACCTTATGTAACTCTTTTCTTGAGTAATAGAAAAAACTAGAAACCCTCCTTTTTGAAAAGGAATATGACTTGTAAAAAAGACTTTTTTTAATTATGGACACTTTTAAATATTTAACCTATTTATCCTTAATTATTACATTTATTGATATTAATGACACTGAAATTTTGATATCTTTATCTCATGGTTTCATATACGACTGCTGTAAATTTTATTTGTTTTACATATATGTTTGAACAGCGCCTTATAGTTTCATATATAGGGCACTCTATAATAATAATAATCATTGTTTGGAATTGTCAATTTAATACATTTATTAGTCTTTTATTTGTTTTACATATTATTTGTACAGCGCCTTAGAGTTTAATATATAGGGCGTTCTATAATAATAATCATTGTTTGGAAATGTCAATTTAATACATTTATTGGTCTTTTATTTGTTTTACATATTATTTGTACAGCACCTTACAGTTTAATATATAGGGCGTTCTATAATAATTATCATTGTTTGGAAATGTCACTTTAATACATTTATTGGTCTTTTATTTGTTTTACATATTATCTGTACAGCGCCTTAGAGTTTAATATATAGGGCGTTCTATAATAATACTCATTGTTTGAAAATGTCAATTTAATACATTTTTATCCATAATTGATAATGTTCAAAATAGACCATTCCTGGATATATCATTATTCCACGCATATTTCCATGAAATAACTAACCTCTATCTGCTCGAAATTGAACCACCTGAGCCCTTCACCTTTATTAAGTAAAATTTCACAAAACAAATAGGTATGTTGCACTCTGCAACTTTTGTGACTTTATTATTTAACCAAATTTGGTTTGAAATAATCAGGAAAATGACAATAGATGATTAGATAACAATAATTATTAAGTTTATAAAATTAATAATAAAATTATGAATATTTGATTCTTTATGCCATAATATTTTACAACTAAAATAATCCATATTATTCCATAACTCCTATTACTCATGTAATCAATGATGTGATTGATTAGATAATTTATGAAAAAAATTAATCCTTGTGGTCTGAAAGCGCCATGTGCTTGATTAGTTCTAATTAATCAAGTTCAGACCCAAAGGAGGGAGGAAGGAAAATTTTAGTGGCAAAGTGCATTCCTATACCTTTAAAAGTGGACTAATATTTGCCAGGATATACATATGCCTCACAAACCATATACATGTAAAAAAAAAAAAAATAATATTCATGCATGGGTAAGGATATACATATGCCCAACCCAACAAGATGTACAAGGTAACCTAATACTTGCTATATATAGTAATTATAGGTAGAAATATACATATGTCCAACCCATTCAAAGCTTCGACATGAAAATAACAATTTATATTTCAAATTATTCTAACACTGTCAAAGGTAGGAACTAAAATATAACCGACAGTCCTAGAGTTACGCATTAAAAGTTATCAAGAAATAAACATATGTTCCTGAATAACAGTCTTTGCTCTCTCTATATTAGATTAACTGGTCTAATATAACTTTTGAATGCATCCGATGTCCATCGACCCAGGAGTCTAATTTTGCTGTCACTCATACCAACGTCTGCACAGTGAGACGCCATGCCTATCCGGAAAGAATGGCTAGTAATTCGACTCATATCCAACTTTGCAATTGATAGACAGTTTTTTAATACCGCCGAAAATTTACCCCTGGAAACTGGAATATTTGGTACATAACAAAAAAGTGGCCCATTTTGTTCTCCTCTTAACGTAATGTAGTCTTGTAGGCACTGAACTGGACAATAATTGTTGTTACTTGCAGAGTGAATAGCGAGAAAATATGGTTTGCCCATGTGATATTTATATGTAATAATTTTGATAGTTAAATGATCTTGCTCCCTAGAAATTTGATTAAACTGAATTAAATTTTTGTTAATTACCTTTTGACCTGATGTTATTTCACCTACTCGCAAAAATCCGTAAAAGGCCAACAAAAACATTGCTCTAAACATGGCCATTTCAAATGCATTTGAAACAGTAACTGGTAAAAAGTCACAAATTTGATGCAAAATATTTTTAGTAATAGGTATTCTAACATCTTGAGAAGGTTTACGTTTGCGTGTTGATAAGAGCAATTTTTGTATTAAAAAGGATGAACATGGATCCCCAAAACTGTTGAGCCTATGAATGTAACTAATAGCAGAGAGATAAGATGAAATAGTTGTTGCATCATAGTCCTTTGAAAATAGGTATGCAACATAGTATACTAATATGTGTTGCTTCACTGGAAACTCAATACTTAAGTCGAATTTCTCAGCAAAATCTTTAAAAACTGTCCAAGCATGTGAGTTCGAAGCTAATGAGGACTTAGTAAGGCTCGCATCCAGTAGTCTTTGTATGTCACCTCTTAATTTGGAAATGGCGGTAGTGGAGGTATGTTGACTGGATTGCTGTCGGCCCATGGTGCCAGTTGTAAAAACTGATTTACCTTTGAACGGGAAAGACAATCACATAGTAAATTTTCTTTTGAAGTCAGATACTGAGCTTTAAAATAAATATTAAACTTTAAGCATATCAATACAAGTTTTCGTAAAAGAAACATGATGTGCTTATCTTTTGCAGTTTGTTTATTAATGACATGAACCAGTGCTTGATTGTCTGTGGTAAACAAAATACACGTATTAGCCATATATTTTGACCAGACATCGACAGCCAAAACTATTGGGTATAATTCTAAAACTGCTATGTTCTGATTTCGCCAACTGTCATTCCATTCTCTTTTGAACCACTGACTACCAAAAACTGCAGCATACCCTACAGCTCCAGATGCATCTGTATATAACCTTAGTTCGCTTGAACTTAACCATATATCTGGGAGAAACATTGAGGAACCATTAAAATTACACAAGGAATCATACCAGACACTTAAATCTTTCTTAACGTGTTTCGTCATCCTAATTCTATAATACTGCTTTTTTACTCCAATGGTCAAATCAATTATCCTCCTTAAAAAGGCCCTGCCTGGCAACACAACATTACAAGCAAAATTCAATAAACCTATAATTGACTGCAGCTGCTTTAATGTTAACTTAGATTGTTCCATCGCCTCCTGAATTTTGTTGATACACTTTAAAAATTTTTCCTTTGGTAATCTGCATTCCATTTTTGTTGAATCCAATTCATAACCTAGATAAGTTATAACTTGGTTAGGACCACATGTTTTTTCAAGTGAAGTGGGAACCCCAATATCTGAACACATATGCAAGAAAGATTTCAGCTTGTAGACACATTGAGTTGGCGATGTATCCACAATGATAAAGTCATCCAAAACATGTGATATACATGGTATACCAAGTTTATTTTGTGCTATCCATTGTAGGGCTGTTGAGAATCGTTCAAATATTTTACAAGATGAACTTAGACCAAACTGCAAACATGTATCAAAGTAATATTTACTTTTCCACTTGAACCCAAGAAACTTATACTGAGATTGGTGTATATTAATAATTCTAAATGCTGACTTAATGTCAGTTTTACAACAGAACGCACTTTTTCCACACTTTTTTATAAAATGAATAACTTCTGAAATAGATGAGTATTGAACAAATGATTCATCAGGTGGTATGCCATCATTAATTGATTGATTTTCTGGGTATGACAAATGATGAATCATTCTAAATTCACCTGTCTCTTTCTTTTCAACCAAACCCAGTGGTGAACACTGTAAATTGGAAAATGGTTTATTCTCAAAAGATCCTTCAACTCTACCGGCCGCAATTTCTTTGTGTATTTTTTTATCAATAATTTCCGGTTTTGTAAGAGCTGAATTTAAATTTTTTGACTCTATTCCAGGACATTCTCCAACAAAGCCTAAATAAAAACCATCTATAATAATAATCATTGTTTGAAAATGTCAATTTAATACATTTATTGGTCTTCTAATTCAGTTCTTGTTATATTTTGTCAGAACAGTATGCAAAAGCTTTTTAAAAATATATAGATATTTGGAGGGAGTTCCCACATTTAACGCTTATTTATGTGAAATGTGCAGCAATTTCATACAGCTCCCAGCACTTTTTGATATAATGGGAATATAATGATTACACATGTAAAATTTCAATATATTTGATCAAGTGTATGCCCTTGCACTACTGCATTTTATCTGACCCATTTCACTTTCGGCGTCATTTGCGTGAAATTCAAACGCAACACTGACTAAGATCATGATTTTAATTTTCATTCATAAAATAAATTAACGCTGTGAATTTCATTAAATAATGTTAGAATGTTGTTTCTGTTTACACCAGTCATCATTACCAAATTGTTGAAATTGAAAAAATTAATACATGTTGTCCTTACCAATAACTGCTGATATAAGTGTGGGGGGGGAGGTAAGTGCAAGTTTGTAATTTACACATTTATGATTTATAATGGTTTATGTTACTTTGCTGGTAAATAAATACGAAATGCCTTTAATATATGACCAGGGTTACTTGTAATTATACATGTATCAATAAATGTAGTTTTAGTAAAAAAAATTGAAATCAGTTAAAAAAAGATTTTAAGGTTACGTTAATTTTGGCAATGATAAAATATACAAAATATGCTATGAAATTGTGCACTACTGCATATTTATTGTAAAAGTAAACGCATATTAAATAAATAAATAAAAAAAATGGTACGAAACCATTGAACACCATGTAGGTTAATTTTTTTTTAATTAATGCATTCATTTATATGTTTGTTTTATTTTTATTGCTGGCATCAGAAACATATGTTTTAAAAATGTATTTCATGAATTATATTCAAAAAAATAATTTTACCACACTCTAAATTGCTATTTTGTCATTTTTTTCAACAGGAAAATAGAAAACTGTTCATTTGAATGTTTGATGGAAAAGCTGTCATTGACAATACATTTTTGTTATCTTTTTTGCTTATGTATTTTTTATTTCTTTGTCATATTTGTTAAAAGGATCATTATCTTATAAATTAAGTGTAAATTTTACTTCAAAACAGTATTTTGTCGTTGATGATAATGTGAAAGCTGTAAACTACACCTAGTTTACTACACCTAGTTAAATAACCCTAATACTATCAGAGACGTAGCTGAAAATGTTCAAATGGTAAATAACGATGCACGGTGCACGACGACTAACTGAACATAATTTTATAAGTTTGGTATAATTGTTACTTATTCATTTATAACGAAAAAATACCAACTTCCAAATGGGGTTAAAAAAGTGCTGTATTTGACTTAAGAGAAAGGGGTTATACCATATGAATCGTCTAATATGTGTACTAACCCCTACGTAAGATTTAGACATGGCATATTTAAAGCGACGATATAAAATCAATTTATATTGTTCATTGAAAATGCTGGTATAAATATTTGAAACTGCATGTGGCTGGCGAATGTTTTGGAATTCAATTAAATAAATTGATTTAATAAAGGGCAAGTAAGTCTGTTGTTCTGAACACATTGCAAATTATTTTCCAGAGCGAACATCAACGTTACTTACATTTCTTAATTGGTAAAAAAGACTTAATCTCTAGTGGTTTTATAAGTATATACGCGGCCGTCTAAGAGGGTTCTTGCAAAAAATGAAGATCATTTAGATTGCATGATCGTAAATTTCCCGGTTCGAAAATAGACCAAGTACGTAGAAATTATATTATTTCTCGGCCCTACTGATTTCATGTAGGATCAGATAGCTTTTTATGTAGTTGTCTTTATCGTTTATTTTGTAAATAGCTCTACATAGCATAACTTTAAACGTTTTACAGACTGTCAATTACATTATAAAAAAATGCTAAAAGATTGTCATTATTCTTACTTCTGTAGACGTCATTATGACTCTTTCAAATGCCTAAAAAAATTACGAATGTGTACTGCCAAAATATTGAACGTTTTGCGTATATTTCTAACAACTTGCTGATATTCAAACTTTAAGATCCAAATATTGAATGTCGTAATTCTGGATACAGGAACAATTTAGAATTAAAAATGACTAATTTATCAAAAATGAATGATTTATTAACTCCTTATCTTTTTGGTACAGTTCCTGAAACGTTCTACTTTCCCATTTTTCCCCGCGTTCACCGTGCGCACACAGTGCGTTCACCGTATGCTCACCGTGAGTTCACCGTGCGTTCAATTGCGCTCTCCATTTGCGCTTCCAGTTCACAAAGCGCTTACCGTGCGCTCATCGTGCGTTCATTAAGCGCTCACCTTGTGCTGACCGTCCGTTCAGCGTTCACTTATCGTTCAGGCCGATAATATTATATTTAGGCTAATACCAATACATACATGTAATTCTTATGGGTAGCTAAACACAGTTTCTTATTAAATCCAGGGGGGGGGGGTCTCGGAAAAAAGTATGACGGGTAGGAATTAACCTGCTATTTTTAGTGGTATAAATGAAAATATATATTTTTAATTCTGAACTGCATAATATAGAGTGTTATCTTTCGAGTACCTGAAAAAAATATGCAGAAAATTTTTAAAAAACAAATTTTGTGAGATTTTTAAATAGGGGGAGGTAACTCCAAAAACATGCGGATTTTACGTGTGCAGAATTCATGAATATATTTGAGGGTAATATAGCTCTTTAAAAAGCTGGCTAGTATACCCTAAAAATACTATAAAACGAAGCATTAGGACTTGCTCTGTAAAAGGCAAAGAACTCAAGATGGCTGATTATTTGCATTCTGCTGTTAGGGGGAGCCTAAAATGCATGAGTGTACTGCATTTAGATATATCCTTTTGTCTATTTTTCTCATGTTTTGAGTGTCTAATGAATTTTATTTTTAAGGTACATGTGCATTATACTTCAATTAACAAAATTCACAATTTTATCTTTCTATTGATATATAGATATGAATGTAACATGTTTTACAATTTATTTTTATAGGGGTCAGTTTTGCTGGTCAATCATGTAAAAACGTTCTATAACGTTACATATAAGACTGTGTTTTGCACCCTTGTTATTTATTTCCTGAATACCGACGAAACACAATGTAAGGATAACTCCCGAGTCACTCGAAATAAGTCATTCATCTTACGTTGACATATCGTTCACCATGCTTTCACCGTTCACTTTGCGCTCGCATTTGCGCTCGCTCTGCGTTCGCTGACCGTTCACCGTTAATAGCACTAACCCAATTCCGTTCAGCGTGCGCTCACCGTTCGATCATAGTGCGCTCACCGTTCGTTCAGTGTGCGCTCACCGTTCAACCATAGTTCTAGTGGGAAATTAGAACGTTTCAGGGACTGTACATAGTAAACTTATTTGATCTTTTTGCACAATTATCAAGAGACCACTGATGTCATTTTGTATTTTTTTTCTTTCTAACGAAACAGCTAGTTTTCACAACTTATTATAAATTGGCATATGTTTAGCCTTTATATACGTACATTATCATTGTAATGTTTTGTCTGAAAAAAAAATAAAATATTCGTAGTTAAAATTGAATTGTCTAGGTTGCTGAAAGGTAATGACTGTTAAGTCAGACATGTCCCTAGATAAATGCAACATTATTACTTTTAACATTTATACTCAATATATATCACTTGAGACAGAAACTAAGGACCGAACACAAGCTACTTGGTACAGTACTGTACATGTAATATAATGTGATCTTATAATATTAACATAATTTGTGGCAAACTTTATTTGTAGAGAGAGCGCAAAAAAAACAAGTGAGATTACACGAAACGAATTCTCTGTATTTATATTTTTTTCTGATTAACATGTATTTTGAAAACGTTTGTAGATGAGTATGCTACGTGATCAACTGAAAGGCACGTTTTTCAAGAAGATGGAATTTTGGTTGTTGTGTCATCCAACTATATTTACAAAATACGGATGATGACTTACTAACAAACTTATACATTTATTACTTAATGACATTACAATCACTGTATAACATACATCTCTTGACAAAATGGTTATGCTAACAAAAAAAATTCGCTTGACACAATGAAGTTAAAAAAAAACATCGTGTGACCGGTATGTATATATTACATGTAAGAATACAAATTTTAAAAAGTTTCTATTCAAATACTTATCTAACCCACAAATTATACGGACTGGGAAGAAATAAGCTCATGTAAAATGGTCTATTCTAATCCTCTAGAATTGGAAAAAAAGCGACACGATATATACTAGTGCTGATAAATCATCATTCTTAACCATGCATTGACCGATATCAAAAGGGTATAATTGTTGTATTATAATGAATCAAAACGAATCATCTTCGTTTTTTTCAAGCGAATAATTATAGTAAAATATTTTGTTCATAATGTATAGGTGTTGATTTTGCTTTTATGACGGCACAATATCGCACTTGCCAAAACATATATTTTGTCATGAAAATCTATTAATAGTATAGTGAGGCAGTGTATATATTTTTTATTTTAAGTATAGTAAGGTCTATAACAGAATCTATAACATGGTCATGTGTTAGCAATCGACCAAATATGTGATTGGGGAAAATACGATAATTATCATAATTATATTTATATTAAGGCAGTTAATGCATGCTTTTTTACAATAAAAACATTAAGTAAAACTTAAACATTTATTGATATTTTTTTTCATATAGAAGGCGAGATACATAACTCGGAAATATTGTGTTCATCTATGCTCTTAAAATTATGGATTCGATTTCTTGTGTTTTAATACCGATAAATCGGTTGAGAAATGTCATTCGTTTACGAATTATAAACATATTACCTATCTTAATTATTCCAATCGAAACTTATTTTTCAATTAGTGTTAATTACCTAATTATCAGCAAAATAAGTCCTAAAAATCTGGAATTTTATGCGGAATGAACTTAAACTTTGTATTTGCTATAACTTGAGCTTTCAATTTGGCGAGTTTTACAATTAATTAAAAAAGATTCAAATTTTTAAAATACAAAGAGATAAAAGAACTGTTGTTTAGGTAAGCAATGTGACTCATGAGGTTTTTGTTAAAGTTTTAGTTATGATTTTCGTTGCAGTGAATGTTGCTTTGAACAAGCCATCATATAAACAGAATCATTTTAATCAAAATTACAATATAGGTGACTATATGTGTATATAATATAGTTATTACACGTAAGCTAATATTACAATATTTTGTCAAGAGTTGTTTGTAGATTGAAAAATCCCCGAAAGTCAACCAGTAAATGTGGTTCACCTTCATAAGTTTAGCTTGTATGCTTGTATTTTGATTATGCATATCAATACAGTACTATCATTTGAAGGAATGGAACAAATTATGGCGTATTGATATCAACGTCTCTCCCCATTCTTCATGTAAACATTTTTTAAAGTGCATTTTTTTTTGTCGCTTATCTATCAATGTACCGTGGTTGTTTGAACTAGTTGTGCCGATGTGTATCCTCACACACAAGACTTCACAAGTTATTGATTCAGTGTGCTTTGTACAGATGGTTTCATCAAACAACCCACTACTCATTGTTAGCAGGCAATACACTTAACTTCCGTACAATTTGGTAATTCATATCCATGCATAACTGATTGTTTGTCAATGACATCCATTTAAAAATATTAATGCCGTATATGCATTTAATTTATGCATGAAAAGATCATGCTTAATAATACTTGGTATACTTGATTTTGTTTTCCATTGTTACAAAGGTAACACCAAACCAACCGATGTGTCTATTTCAGTAATGTTTTCTAATATATCATCAATAAAGAGTATGATGCTTTTAATATTGCGCTATTGCTCTTTTCTAATTACAATACCAAATATTGGTTTAATGAAATATATATAAAAAAACACTGTGGCATTGATTGTTATATTATGTTATTGCTAGAGATGGAGCTGCACTGTGTGGCGTGTTATTTGCTGTATACAACCTGATACTGACAACGGACGACGAGATGGGCGTGTTCTCTTTGGTCAGACTCCTATAGACACGACGTCCTGAGCTGTGCTTAACCTTGTTAAAATCACCATGCTGAAATAAAAAGTCATAAATTATTAATCGCTTCATTTTGAGGTATCAAAAAAAATAATGTCAATGAGTTTATATTTTGTGTATCTTTTTATTGTTAGTATTGTTTTGTTCTAAAATAAATTGTTAAAATGTTCGGGAAACAAAGATGTACTAATTTTGATTGTTTGTGTTTATACATGCACACATCCCTTGTATCCACGGGTTAATATTTAGTATCAATGATGTCTATATTAATCGTTTTGAATTTGAAGTGTTTAATGATTATTATTGGACCAGTCGTAGTGTATTTACCGTTGGTCAACTTCAAAACAGCCATTCTCATAGGATGTAACACAACGAATTATTTTTTTTCACCAAAAATAATTAAATTCAGTATAATTGTATAATAGAGAATACTTGTATTTTCGGAGTTGTTTTATTAATAACATCTTCTATTTCAGCAATGTCCATGAAACAAAACAGAAGTTCTGCCTTTGTGTGCACAACTAAATTTTTTTGACCAAAGTGAATGAGTAACATTTTATCTTATTGCAGTCCTTTTCAATCAAATTCTGATGCTTTTGATTATTCAATCAAGAAACAAAAACATTGCGACAAAATGGTTGTTACTAGCCGTGTGACAACCCTTTTAGAATACATGATCTGATGGAATAAATATGTGTGTTATCTATCTTGTATTATGCAATATATTATCTCCTGCATCATGTGTTCATCATCATATTCTTTCTTATCCGGTTTGAACTTTACGGATAGGAAATAATGTAAGAAGTACATACATGTATTTTTGCCAGAAAATCGTCAATTTTGAAACATTTAACAACAATTTTTGAAAGAAAATAATTTAGAAAATCTTTATTGAAATTCGACATTTTTGGCTACCAGTTATAAATAAAGTGTAGTTAATCTTTATTTGCTTCGATAACACCATTAAAGCACTACTTTTGTATTATGAAGTATAGGAAAACTCACGCATCCCATACTTTACTATTTATTTAGTTCAATATCATACCAATATTTTTTTCCTTGTATTTACCATTATTCACCATTATCAAATTTAGGTCACTGCTTATTTTCTATATAATACAAGAAACTCAGGGGCAACATTGTTCACTTGAGCAACAACAGCCCTGATTCAAATCAGTTTTATGGTATCAAATACGACATATCTTGACAATTTAATAGAGTTAGGATTAATTTTGTTCAAAATATCTCTTAACCCAATTATTTATATACATGAATAAGACTTCGGGTACTATTTGTTGTTTTAGTTTTAAAAAAGCAAACAATTTTAACAGATTTGTCTAATTTTTTCACAATTTATTTCTATGTAAAAATTTAAATCGACATTGTGACCTCATCCTTTCTCCTTGTACTATTATTGGAACAAACTTGAATTTACACTACCTGGGGATGTCTCAACTCAAGGTTTAGCTTTTCTGGCTAAATTATTTTTGAACAGAAGATTTTTAAACATTTTTCTTAATTTATTTCTATCTAAATTTCAACTCTCATTGCGACCCCACCCTCCTCTTTGGATCATGAATCAATTAAACTGGAATTTACAATACATGAGGATGCTTATACACAAGTTTTAGCTTTTCTGACCAAATGGTTTGATAGAAAAATATGATTGTTCCCATTGTATCCAAAAAACCATTATGTCCTCATCCTACCCTCTAGGATAATAATTTGAACAAATTTGAAACTACAATACCTGTAGGATGTTGTAACACATTTATCAGCTTTTCCGGTCAATTGCTTTTTGAGAACTTTTTTTTTTAATGTCAACATATTATCATAATTCTTAATTATTTTCTTTTGAAAAAAGGCATAGCCCTTAAATCCATTTACGGAGGGATGCTTTGTGCCAAATTTGGTTAAATATGACCAATGGTTCCGGAGAAGAAGTCAAACATGTAAAACATACAGACGGACTGACAGACAGACAAACGGGCGCCGGACAAAATGTGATCAGAAGAGTTCACTTAAGCTTTCACCTCAAGTGATCCAACATTAAGCATCCATTTTCCTTGTCATCAAATTTATACATGGTGATTGTGAAATGGAAAACTAGTACATATACAAAACTAAGTTTGGCAGTATATAGAAAGAAATGATCAAATAAAAAGTATAGATAAGCATTGAAAGTTACTATGTTAGTTTTTTGCAGGCGAGTAAATGTTATTAAAAATAATAGGGAAACCTCATTTTCGAATATAGTATGGTTTAATTAATAAACATAATTATGTATTGTACACTTAGTTTTGCAAATTTCGATTTTAAATCGATCCATGAAAGAAAATGTTATACAGATGTGGGACAATAAAGTTTGTTTTAAAATAAAAATTAAACAAATATTTGTTTCTTCGAAATTCTCAGTTGTTCGAAAATTGATGCCAATGACATAGCATCGTGCAAATGTTAAACAATTTATTTCCATACAAATACATCCAATCAAGAATTAAATCTCTATTAAAGCATGTTATAGTATTCAAAAAGTGACCAAATAAATGAAATATTTAAAAGCAATTTTAGAATACGTCTTTAAAAAACAATTTTTAACAAAAATTGTACTTAAAATAAAATTACAGACAGGCGATATCTAATAATAAAACATTTCAGTTTCAATGACACGCGTTCTTTACTCCCAAAAAGATAAGACATACAATAAGCGTACAATTTAAAAATTGTCAAATAAATAATACAAGAAAGAAAAAACACCAAAGAGTAAAATATAAAAAATACTGAATAAAAAAACAATGTGCGTTATTAGTTTTTGAGAGTTACTAGATATAATGATTCGAAGTTGAAAATATTGAGTATGGATGCTAACTGGTTGTGAAATAAGTCTTGGGAGGCATGATTTCGGTAAGTTCTTGTATAGAATTACAACCAAAGCGTTCTGTTTTCATCGCGTAGTCAGAATGAACTCCTTGATAGCTAGGCCTAACGTGATTTTCAGTTTCATTAACTACACATTTATGTGTTTTCCTTCATTTTTGTAATGTAAATCTTCAACAAAATCCTTTTTAAACCAATTTTTGGTAGTAGAAATAGTAGATGTGGAATATACAGGAAAATCTTCAAAAATAGATCATTCAAGCTTTGAAGAGAGGGGCTGTGTCAAAAATAGTTCGGACCGGAACTATTTGATAAAGCATCACCGGTTTGATAAAGCTAAGGTTTATCACACGGGTTGTATACACCACACGTATGAGATAAATACATGTATTAGTAACACCAGTGAAATATTTATCTCTCAGTGATGAACAACGGAATATTTCATAATAAGTTTTAATTACATTTACATTCTTGTTTTTTTTTCTTCAAATTATTGTGCACTTTTGTCAATAATTGATTGGTATAACATTTTTTAAAAAGACATTTTTCCGGTAAAATAAGTACGTACTTAAAAAAATAAAGACAAATTTAGAAGTTTTTGAAAATATCCGTTTTCTGAAATTTATATTTCTTCGTAAATAAACAGGCAGAACGGGAAAATTGGATGTAATGTATATTTTAACTTGTAAATTGGTGTTATGATTCATGGATACCCCAAAATATCTAATGTCAGTAAAATCGTATATGATTATTAACATTTTATTTCAAATCTGCTTAAATACTTCGAATTAAGGAGATGTTCAGTACCGCGTATCATAACATATAATTTATGAGTAAAAACAATACATTCATTATTGAAAACATGTATAAAAGTGAAAGACATCTATTGATTCCCTTTCATAAGCATAAAAGCACAAAATACACCCCAAAAATACAGAGTATTTTTCACCTTTAAATTAATTAAAGAAACATACCTCATATTCCCTTGTTCTATTTATCTGCTGGTGAAATATTCAATATCATTCCGAAGTTTGGTTTTACCTTTTGATATTCTTTTTATCTTTGGCATACAGCAATAAAAGTAAAAATTTTTAAAACCTAATTTTAGAACGGTTTTACTACATTGTTTGTCATAATTTTTAACAAACCTATAAGCACAAAGTTTTCCACTGTGTATACCACGTTTTTCAAAAGACCTTCTTTAATCCGTTCCAAACGCTTACAAATGTTAATTATGTATTAATACTGGTAAACTAGATACTTGAACCGAAGGTATTACTTTTTTATTTTTATGGCAAATATAATAATGTGCAAAATTTAAAAACAACGAAGTATTGTATGTACTGACCGTAAGATACTTGTAACCTATTGATAGGTAAATCAGTACATGAAAAACGGAAACGAACGTCCGTCAATATAGATGCCAGCTGAGTGCAAACTTTGACAATTTGCCAAATATTCAAAAAACAACTTGCATTTTTGAAAATGTATTTTTGTTTCAAACCTAGAAAAATCCCCTTTCAGTCTGGGTTATTATCGCTTTTCAGGCGAAGAAAAAAAAACAATAATATTTAGTCATAGTCTGCTTCAATGAAGATTTTTCCTTATCTCACAGTCACATTTGTATATAATAAGTCTGATCAATTTCAAGACCGATGATAAGTGTCCTAGTCAAGGTGCTTTAATGAAGGATACACATTCAGATAGTTGATATAATTCATCCATATATTTGAAAACCATTGGGTCGACGCTTGGTTTTCTTTTTCAACATTAAAATCTAAACTGCATTTTTTATATGAAGAACAAAACATAAGAAAAATTGTATCAAAAGTTTTTTTTTTTTCTTTTCTGACTGATTTAACCTATTTTTGAATTCTAAATAGATATAATCGATGTTAAAAAATTGAGCTACAAGGGAACAATACCAAAAAATAATTTGTAAAAACGGAAGAAATCGACCACGAAACTTAGCAATTTCCTTGTACCAACATGATCCTTGTTGACATCCACTTTTAGAACTCTTGCATTTTTGTTAATTGGTATTTTAATACGACTGATTATTGGTGTAATTGATTCCAGAAAATTTGTTTTAAAAACTTTATAGATTTACAATAAGCTATGTTCTTTTGTATTTACAAACCATGAAGCACGTTATTGTCCTCACTGTTTTTGTTTGTCTGCTTGCAGTCTCCAAAGCTTATGGTAAGCATATAATAATATATTATCGAGAATATTTAGCGTCGATGTTTATTAAGCTAATAGATGCCAGTACAGTACATATTTAAAGACATGTTTACCGTTCAGAACATCATTTTTGCTGTTTTAAACTAAAATTATAAATAAAATTTATGGTTTTGATTTTTTGTCATTGTTATGCACTGCACATTTAACAACCAAAATTATATTTTCTGAATTAGCAGGGGTTTTAGAAATTGTATTCTTTAGAATCGATTGACTATGTTCAATTCACACATTTCAATTTAAATGTTTTAATGAGGGAGAACAGGACGTTGCAGTGTAAAAATATTTGTCAATGAATTTTCTTTCAATTTTAACACATTTACACTAAGATGTCCACTACAACATATATCATTTTTATGACTACTTTCGTACCTTGCAAGGGAAATATTTTGATAGGAATTATCCCCCTTTTCTAGCATTATGATTTTTTTTTTACAATTTCAATTTTCTGCAATAATTATTATATTTAATGGTATTTTTTTGCAAATTTTATTATTATCTTTAAGAATGGAAATAGATTTCAAAATTATTTACAACATTTGCTTTTTTACATAGCAATATCATAATTTTATCAAAGTATTGATGAAATCAGCACCTCAAATTTTAAAGTTTTTGATTCTAAATATGAACAAAATGTGATGGCACTTAAAAAAATTGTCAATAGTTGTGTTCGTACAAAAAATCAATAAACATGCACGTGTGATAATGTAAAAGTAGAAGAACATACCGCGGATCACTTGTCCACTCACGCGGAATCTCATCGGCCATGTGCGAGGGATGATCATCATATTAAAGGTCATATGAACCGATTTTTAACACTATGATTTTCTGAAATAAATATGAAGCTTGGTATAAACGAATGTTAAAATACGTGTAGCAAGATTTTTTTGTCATTGTATTACTGAGAAATAACCGTGGAAACTCGGCATCTGAAAAATTCTTCCCCGCTTATCGTTCTTGAATTTGTGGATTTATGACGTCACACAGACCCACCGATGTAAACAATGCAATGAAACTAGTGTAATTTTACAGTAGCTTATCGATTTGATTTTAGTAATTTTTGCATATATGAACGTGTCTTTCTTTTCATATGAGATGATCTGATTTCGTAGTACAGATGACTTAGTTTTAATTGGTCGTTAATGAATAAAACTATCAGCTTTTCACCAGAGTAATATCACGATGAAGATCCCGTACTGCAGTGAAAATTTAACGAACGAAATGCTCCAACATTAACAGCTGATTAACGAACTATCCTAATCCTTTTTAAACAGAAACAACATTTTCTTTTTCGATACGTATCATGACTGAGCTACATTTAGATAGAATTAAATCATTTTAATTCATTTGATTTATTTTGTGACATAAAAACGTATAAGGCAGACCAATGAAAATGTTTGAGGCATTGTGTAGAGTCTGTATTTAAAAGCTGCTGTAAAATACCGCAAAAATAATCTTAAATTTTATTTTAAAAATAGGTCTATTGATATAAACTCTAATTAATTTGGCCTATACATTTCTGACTTATTGATATATACAAGTAGCAATATCTTTAGAAAATTCTTTGTGTACACGTATACGTATTAGCGTTTTATCAAATTAGATCGCGGAAATGATTTAGAAATGTACCGGTTAAATAAATTGGTTGTTTGATAAAAATATGTGTGAACGAACGGGAATCAACAGATTTCATTATAAGAACAAGCATTAATAAAACGAAAGAAAAAATTGCGGAAGAAAGGGAGATAGAAGGAATCTGTGAGTAAACACCGCACATACAAGTACACGTTTCAAAATCAAAACATTTGAAGAAACTTCTCTTACACTCTCATGTTTAATTAAATAAATTTAAGATGGGCAAACTTTCATTATATACAATTTAAACAGTTTTTGTATTTGCGGCTTATAAACTCAAACAAGTAGATATATACATGTTAGACGTCATAATGGATAAATGACATCATAGCATCATGCAATCAAATCAATTATGATGTCATAATATAATTAGCACATCAGAGCATCATTGCAATGATAGTCATATGATCAGTGTCATGTTCCCACTTAAGTGTTTGTTAAGTTTCATGGTTTTTTTAACAGTTAATATTGCGCTCAACAAACAAGCTTATCAGCAGTATCCATTACTCGCAAACAAACAATATGAAGCCAATAATTCAGTAGATGGACGGAAATCAGATCTGACGAGGGAAGGAGGTCAATGCACCATTTCAGCAGCGAAGCATACCGCCACTTGGTGGGTGAATCTGACCGCAATTCTCAGCATTCATCATATAACGATATACTTTATGACAAACAACAAAGAATTTGGTAAGTATTTTCTATTGATAACTAGAGCATAACTGATAATATATTTTTATATATTGTTTTTAAAATATAGAGTTTCATTATATTTATATTATCATAAAGATGTTTTTAAAAATATCATATTCATACATTTCATTTCATTTCATTAACGCATGCTATTACATAGATACTATAACCTAGATAAAAAGTATTTTATTTACAAAGGGTTTTTACAGTTAAAACTTGGTATTAATATAAAATAATTGGGATTAACAGTGGACATATATTGAATAATTATAAATATTTAAAACAATAAGTTATAATATATGAATGTGTGATTTACCCTAATAATTCCAGTGTTTTGATTCGAAAATTTAAAATTGTAAATTTTGCTCCTTATAGAGGATTTAAAATTTTAAGTAAAGTTTAATCTGATTACTCTTTTTATTATTTTTGACAACCTTAAAATTTCTACTGTATTCACAATCAAGTCGCAATTTAATTTGCAATTAGCTCCAAACTTATCCTTTTTGGCAAATTTGATTTCCCGTACATTTTTTGTTACATTTATTATAAATGCTTTTTTATTTTCGCAGGATGAATGACCATCTTTAAGTTCTTTTTAAAGATAGCTTAAAGGTGCTTAAAGGTAGCTTAAAGACGATCTTTAAGCCATCTTTAATCTATATATGCTGCTTAAAAATGACTGAAATGGGGATTAAAGAAAGCGTAATGATGGCTTAAAGGTGCTTAAAGGCAGCATTAAGACTATCTTTAAGCCACTTTTAAGGACAACTTATTGGTCGTTATTGTCCAAACTTCTTTCAGCCGCCTTTAAGCCACCTTTAAGTCATTTAAAAAAATCATAACAGTCTTTATTCAATATTCTGCTTGCTTTACCAACGAAATGCATTAACTTAATAACAATTTAAACAATTGTGATCAATTGACATATGTATTTAACCTTTATGCGAAGTATTTATTTAAAAAAAAACATAGTCGTGCGTCTCGACAAAAGAAACACCTGTTGTGTATATCTTATATATATTCTGTGTTAGTTCCATGGTTTTTTTTGAGGTTTAAAAAACAATAGATTTTAATTAGATACACACAAAGAAATTAAAGTATGTCTAGACACACAACACAGCAATTTTAACAAGAAAAATTGATTCTACATGAAAATGTACGGTAGTAAAGAAAATAATGTATGTTCTGTCGCAAGTTCCAATGATTCTAAGAAAAGAAAGTATTAAAAACTGTTTTTGCTCTGAGAAATAAACATGATTTTTTTTTTAAATACCCAAGAGGGGTACCGATCCCGGGGCCTATGGCCTTCTAGCATCACCTCACTTCCACTGTGCCACGGTAGCACCATATATTATGGTTTTTATATTTTATAAATCATTTGCTATTGAATCAGTGTAATATGTTTGTGTATTTTTTACTTAAAAAGATTCTGACTTCCATTCAGTTTGTAACGATCAATTATACCTATTTTACATGCATGTATTTAGAATGAATAACGGTACTTGGTTATCAGTGAAAAAAAAATATTATACCTGATTGGAAACTGTTAGGCTTACTATTACTAAGTTAATAAATTCAAACCGGTTAAATATAGGTTCACCTATTCATTACTATAAAATGCAAGGAAGAAGAAGAAACTTATTTTTTTTAAAATGCATTGAACCTATTAGGCTAATAGTTCTACGCAATTTACCGTTTTTTTATGATCACGGCGCCGTTCCCGCACGAACGTTTTTTAAGTATACTGATTATTATACATTTACAACAGATCTAGAAGAACAAAATAAATGATATATGTTTAAATGTTTAATTGTTTACCTGATTTTTTAACTATCAATTCTATAACAAACATTAAAACACTGCTGTGATGTCATTCCTTTGTTCCAGCAGTCTAAAATTTTACCTGTGACAGTCCGATATTAGTGAGCTTCTTAATATCAGACCGTTACTAGTGGTTACAGTACTGATATCCTTCAAAATCGGACTGTCTCAGGTAAATCAACAATGAAATTCAATGACAATGTTTTAAGTACGATATATGCCTCAAACACTTCTGTATGAAAAAAACTGAAAAGAATTGTTTTCGGCATATATCCATTACATATCACCAATTACCGGTGACGTATTTACTGCATGTGGCAATTCCAAATGATTGTAATGATATGAACATGATGTATATCGGGCTTGGTATGTATCATATAATAATACCCCGTATAAATATATATTAATTAACCCCCCCCCCCCCCATTTATGATTACTGTGATTAATTAATCTCTAGATTTTACTTTTACATACATGTATCTTTCATTTTTAGACGTAATATTTTTTTTAACCCAAGGTGAGGACGTTATATTTTGAGAATAAATTACAAATGTAAATAAAACCTTTATTCAATGGACTTATCGTAAACACGTCCATAACAAGATTTTAACACCTTTAGGAACCCTGACGTGCACCTTGGCACAAAACACACCTGTTGTGTATATCTTTCATATTCTATGTTAGTTCCAGGAGTTTTCTCAAATTGAACAAATAATATACTTTAAGGTAACTCCAGTGTTTTAGAAATCCGTGTCTAACCAAACATTTTTTAATTTCAATAGTTAGAACAACTTATAAACTTACTATAGAGACCAAAATATTTATACCTTTGCACGTTCGTTTCCTACAGTGAGCTTCTGCTCACAAGGTCCAAAAATTTAACAGCCAAAATTTAACACCATGATGCATGATCTCATAATTTATTAAATTATGCACCAACATAAATCATGTTAGGTTATAATTTAAGCAAATCAATTGATTATCATTAAATCATAAAAATTTTATTGATTTTCTACTGAAAATTTAAAAAATATTACATTTTTTCTTGCCATGACCTCCCCCAAAAAATCACAAAATTGCATATTTTTGAAAAATTCTAAAAATTATTCAGTTAAATACATTTTTTTAAAGAATATTTATTAAGAGTTACATATTGTATTAACAAAAAAAAGTTTATCAAAATTGACCATCTAGATTTTGCTTGATAGTCTCTTGAACATGTGTACCCCCATATTGAAAATGTAAATTTTTCATTTTTTTTTTTTTTGCAAACTTTGGAAAAAAATGAAATATACCAAAAAGACACGATCTAACACTCACTTAAATTGACATACTCAATGTAACTGTATTATACATATAAAATTAAGGTCGAGACTGTCAAAAAACTCATATAGTTGAGTGCAGAAGTACCCCCTTCCCCTTTCTGTCAAATACTTTCTATCCCAGTTTTTTAACATACATGTTATTTATCTGTAGATTAAACACTAATCAGTGTTATGTAGTTTTAATTACACAAGTACTTACTTATCCTCTCCTTGTCCCGGAGGACACATGAGGTCGTCAAGCTACATAAACGCAGTGTAATTGTTGGAGGAGAATGCATACAATACGTACAATTATATTACACACTCATTTACCTATTTACATTTCACTGCACCCTTGCTTTCTCCGATCCCTCTAAACGACGGAGATGCGATATTTTAACAAATTTTCCACTTTTGACCAAACCATAATTATTTTAAAACACTTGTTGTGTGCCAAAATTATAACCGGAAATTAAGCACGCCGTGTAAAAAAAGAACCGGATCCGAAAGACACCGGAGTTACCTTAATTAGATATACATAGACGAATAAAACCATGTCTAGACAAACAAAGCAGCAATATTCCGCTCGATATAACAAAGGCAGTTGAGAGTCTTTTCATCTTTAACATGTATCTAGCAGATCTAGAATTAGATCTAGAAATATTAAAATAGAAAAAAAGAATACATATCATAAACTGATTATAAAATTAGATCATGTATTATTCATTTTTTATATTTTGTTTATTAACCGGATCAACTTAAAGAAAAGAAAAAAAAATGAACCTATTGTCGTAGTAAGTTTGTGCGAATGCGTTTTCTAAATAAAAACGAATTGATGTAAATTTGTATTAATGAATTTTAAATCCAGTTCAATGAAAATTATGAATTTAACATCGTGTGCCAACAGTCAAACAATTGATGGTTATCGACTAAGTATTATTTAATCAAATAGTTAATAATAATTAATAATGAGAGAGAGAGAGAGAGAGAGAGAGAGAGAGAGAGAGCTTTCACTAATTAATTTTTAATAGGAAACAAATATTTTTAAATATAATTTCATGCGGAAATTAAGAGACAGTGACTGTGCTGCTGCTACAATAATTTTGAAACAAAACAAAAATGAAAATTTATAACGGTGGTCTGTGTTCATCGGAGCGGTGTTGATAATGACGATCTGTGTTCAATGGAGCGACTAAGTGTTTACACAAGCAAAACTTGGGTGCAGATATCTGTTCTGCATGGTGTGTGGTGACAATCAAAACCGCCTAAAACACCCCCCCCCCCCCATTTGGAAATTGTATCATCACTCGGATCACCCCTCCCACCCCTACAAAAGAGTTATTACGTTTTTTTTATGTATTTAATATGAAACTATTTAGCTCAATCAAAGTTAACTTAAAGGGAACTTACATACGATGTAAAGATAACTTAACAGCTTAAAGGGACCGTAATTGCCACTTAAAGATGCTTAAAGGTAGCTTAAAGATGACTTAAAGGTGGATTAAAGAAGTTTGGGCATTAGGGACCTATAAGCTCTAGCTTAAAGGTGACTTAAACGTGGCGTAAAGATAGTATATCCTTAATGCAACCTTTACGCCACCTTTAAGCTACCTCTAATGACTTGCTTAAAGATTTTTTTTCGCCCGTGTTTAAAATCCATCACCAACATCACATAACACTAACTTTAAGATATATCTACGATTATGAGTCGGGTTATTGCGCAAAAAAAAACCCTTAGAAAACATTGGGTTTATATCTCGAAAGCCTTGAACATTCTAGTCCATTTAAAATGTAGTAAAAAATAAAGACAAAATGAAGAGTTAGCTCCATACTAACCTTATTTGCCGTTTTCCCTCACATCTTTTGAACTCTGTAATATAAAACATTTTTAAAAAGGCTGCTTGCAGCGATTAAAGTTATTTGCATGGGGCATATATTGTTTTAACCTTTTAAAATAAAGTGATATGAAATGTAATGATTGATAAACAGTCACTGACATTATTATGAATAAATAATTCATTGAATGGTAAAACGCTGAAAAGAAACAACACCCGCCGTGTCTATCACGTGAAAAAAAATTAATATATGGATTGTCAAACGCATCAAATTCAAAAAGAAGATACATTTTCTGAATGTCCAATACAAAAGGTACTAAAAAATCTCAATTCAAATAGATATAAGTAATCATACATGGTGTCCCAGGATATTTTATACCATTTAGAATTCTTAGACATTAAACAACACTGTCAAAACTTGTAAATTGTAGCTAAATTGTAAATTAAATAATTTTATATTTTTTTTTCTACAAAAGGGTTTGAGAAAAATTATGCCTTTTTTATCATGATGTAAAAAATCTGCATCATTTTTCTTTGATTGATTTCAATTTTATTCAAAGTTAATCTGACAAGACAACAGATTTGTTTTATCAAACACACTCAGTCTTTTGTTATAACTGTACGAATTAAGCAAAAATGTACCCTAAGGAAAACAAATCAAACAACATATTATTTGAATAAGATTAGAGAAAACGTGGTCTATACAGCTGCTGCTGTAAGAAATTTTTACTCTTAGACGGCGATATATTGAATGAAATTGGACGTTATTTGACTCACCCTCTTCGAATTTGTTTTGTTTTGTTTTTGGTTTTTTTTTTGCTTTTTTTTTGGGGGGGGGGGTGTATTTTTGGTTTGTTTTGTTTTGATTTGGGTTTTTTTAACAAAAAATGCTCAGTATGTCAAAAACTCATGAAACTTTGCAAAATTTGTTGAGTGAAAATTAACATCATATACATCACTGAACATCCATTATTTTTTTATGAATTTAATTAAACGTTATGCAAAGAAAAGATGGTATCATATATCATTGGACACCCTGTACGTATAAATCCGAAAAGGCAAATCTTTTGCGATTATATATGCCAATCACGTTCGGAAACTTATTCACAAATATACACTATGTACACTTGAATTATATTTCGAGTGTTTCGCATGTGTTTTTCTTAATATTTTTAAATTATCATGTAGGTTCTTCCAATTTCCTAACACCGTTGTGTCTTGGATTTTCGGTATATGTCTCCAATACAACTGAATGGTTTGAAGGGACGCTGTGTTTTAAGGATACTAACTTTACACTAGATACAATACCTGCTGTGTTCACCACAGTCTGTCCTGTACATGGACAATTTGTCATATACTACAACGAAAGACGTCCAGGCCTTAACTATCCCAAGGAATATTCTATATATGCTGAAAACAATTTATGTGAAGTTGAAGTATATGGTGAGTCTTTTATATATTACTCAACATAATTGTATTTTGTATCATGCATTTTCTATGTTATTATAAGTACATAAAGCCTCGGGCATTCTCTTACTCTTTAACTGACTCTCAAAACATTGACAATTCTAAATCTGCATGTATCGATAAATCTTTATCAATCTAAATTATAATGGGAATGATAAAAAACTACACAATATTCTAAATTTATAAATGAATGTAATATTTTTGTACGTGAATATTTCAATGTTTTTGAATGAAGAGAGCGATGTGTCAGCGCAAGTAGGGTTGATTACTCAAAAGTTTTACCATTTAATGATGAAGTCATAATATCTCAGTACTGAACTATCTTAGCTTAGTCCCCTTACTTGTTCATGTCATCTTTGAAAATCGAGATTTGAATAGTTTTAGAAAATCTGTAAAGGAGGGATAACTAAATAGCTTAAGTAGTATATTTATCAAAGAGTGGTGTCAGAGCGTTCTAAAAAGCAAACATAATCAATACCAAAGGGGATCGCTGACATTGTCCGTCTATCATTATCCCACGTCAACCGCTCAGCCCTTTACTTTTGTGCAAACGGCAACAACTTACAAACTACATGTTTCAAAAATGATGAATTGAACGCAATGAAGTAAGCCGCCGTCCGAACATCATCTTCGCTAGCGAAGGGTTTTCGGTCCACTTCGCTCCCCCATAAACCCTTTGCAGATTTCATTACGAAAACTCAGTGATGTGGTGGCGCCATCTAGCGAGCAACTTGAGTTGCGCCTCTTGTTTATGTACATTTTAAGCGAATGAAACAAAGGATGATATACACGCTACGGCATAAATACAACTCAATAACACGTTGACTAGCGAAATAGGACCATAATAAACGATGCTATTAAATAGGAATGCAGATATAACCTAGAGAAAGCAAGGGATGTTTTATTTATAGTGTTTGTAGGGGTCTGTACCTTTGTGGAGGTACTGTACTCGAGCACTTGTGCCACAACTTGTGAAAAGCACCGATTGGTTTACGAAAGATCACACATGTGTTTCTTTTATAGTTGATTTATAAGCGCTTGTTTACAACGCTGCGATTGGATCAGCTACTCGCAGCTGCAGCCAATCATAAAACGGAGCTTGTCACCGAGTTTTTGTAATGAAATCCGTCAAGGGTTTATGGGTAACGAAGTAGACCGAAAACCCTTGGCTAGCGAAGTTGTCCGAAAATCAAATCAATTTAAAAAATGGCATTAATGTATATTATGAAGCTGTCGCATGTAATGTTGATCTTTAAAATTTCATCTAAAAGAATTGTCTTTGTTTTGATAGTCGTTACGGATATCATTAAACAGTTTTTATCAGTTGAAAGCTATATCATTAAACGAACGACATCTATTCCATCAATGTTATTAGTGAGATGTTAAATTGCATAAATTTAGTTTTTGTAAAATTGTATGATATTATTACTGAGTTATTAATGTTGTTATTTCACAGGTTGTCCAGTAAGTGGATATTATGGATTTAACTGTTCCGTTCCCTGTCCAGATGTAAACTGTCAGTACTGTCAAATAGAGACGGGCACCTGTCAGGGATGTAAATCTGGATACCAGGGTCATCGATGTGAATTGGGTATATTACATTTGTGTCCCTGTTTACTGTCTCCCCTCTATTTAAAAGTATTTTCCCCTTCATGATATTTTTTAACTTAAAAATACAATGCTGAAAAATGTACTGACACTTTTTTGATTTCTTTTGCTCACATGATTTCAGCCAATCCTGTACCTGGAATCTTGTCAACTCTAATCATCAATAATAGTTATATCGTTAGAAGTTGATAATTACTAATCTTTTTATGCATTGTCTCAAGCTACGGTCTGGAGTCCGCAGAGCTCTCTCCTACCCGTGACTGTATTTACTTTATTCTGATAAGAAACAACTACACATACAAATAGTATAATTTTATTAAAAGACCAAATCAAAATATTCAGAATATGCACTTTAAAAAACTTAAAAAAGATAAGGCTTACTATTTTATAAATATGAAATATAAAAGATGCACAATAACTTCTTCATTCAACAAACAAACAAAAATAAACAAAAGGTACACTTCACATTTTATCGAAAATATATATGCACCTATATTTATGCATTTTATCAGTGGTTCAATATTTTGATCTCTAGCATGTCCTTACGGGTTCTTCGGACAAAGCTGTGCTGACAAATGTGACGAGAAATGCAATGGCTGTAACACTGTAAATGGTCTTTGTGATTACGGGTGTAAATCAGGCTGGACGGGAGATAACTGTGAAGACGGTAGTAAAGTTGTCAATTAAGAACTTTTTATTTTTTTTTATTGGATCGAACGTGTATCTATCATATTCTGAAAACTGCAGGAAGCCAATGGCTTGTTTGTTTGTTTCTTAGTTAGTTATTTATTAATTAGTGTCAGGATACATTTTTTGACTTTTTATGCCAGTGGTATTTCATAACCGACTTGAATTATTTGATTATTTGTAATCGTTATAAACAGTTTATGAATTAGAAAAACAATGATTTTAAATATGATAGGCTATTTAATTATACTTAACCGTTTTCTAAAGGATAAACAAAGATAAAATTTGTTTCAAATCCATCTACAATGTTTTTTGAATAATATATTTTTTAAAATAGCATGTGACAGAGGGTTATATGGTTTTGACTGCAACGAAACATGTGGATACTGCCGTGAAATTAACCAATGTTCTCACATTGATGGAAAATGTCTTATTGGATGTAATGAAAGTAACCAGGGAGAACTGTGTAAATCACGCAGTGGTACGGTTTTGGTATTTTGATATGCTTCATGTTGCTGTTGTTGATATCTTGCTATTTAAGTCAAACATTTGGTTGACAAAAATAGTTTTCTTAATTTTGATCCCCACTTTTTGAAAAGAATTATACATTTTAATATGATGTCATTGTTAGGTATTTAAGTTTAACTCACCAAAACATAGAAACTGACTCTGGTTTTCAACTCAAGATGTTAGAAAATCAAAGTTTGATATCGACAACATTGATTTTAATGAAAACATTCGAAAGAAAATTATGTATGGAGATATATGTTCGAAAAGCAAAACAAATACGGGTGTTTATATTAACAACCTTGAAAAGATAATTGGTGAAAACTCGAAAAATGAAGACGATGGTTTTAAACAAGAATATCAGGTAAGTTTTTACGCAAAAGTTAATAATTATTGATAATTTCTACAATTACGGGTTATGAATTTACTCATTTACAGTTTCAGCTTGATGACTTCACAAAATCAGCTTACACTGTGCAACGGCAAAAATAAAGCTTCAAATTCCCTACTTAGCCGATAAACCAGACCAATTTACAATACACAAATTAAATGCATGACACCTTATCTTCACGTAAATCAAAATAATATAATATTGAACGGTTTTATGTGTACCTTACCATTTTATAAAAATAAAAAAAAATCCTAGATACATTGTATTCCTATACGATAGCAATAAGTAAAAAAAAAATGTTTTTTTTTTGTTTTTTCAGTAATTTCATTGTATAAACAAAAATGAGGGAAAAGATCGTGATTTGGTATTGAATGAAAAAAAACCATCATAGCAACAAAAAAAACCATCAACCGTGATCAAGCTATGCCAATGCTGAGAAAAAAAAATGATATCCCTACCTCAAATATGACATGCGATTAATTTTTTTCTTTGATTCGCTTGTATATAAAGATAAGGATCTAGTAAATAAATAGAGCCTACATATTACTCTAATTTGGAATATGATTTTTTTCCAGTGTTGCTTAGCAATAGCTTGCTTAAATATGATTTTCCAGAGCTTATTTCTTAGATAAACACCATGAAAAATTCGTATTTTAAACTGTCATTTTCAATGAAATATGAAGGACACTAGCTATAAATTTTGAAGTTTTCAGCGTTATTATTAAATGAAATATATTTTTCTAAAAAATGCATATCACATGTTTTTTATCTTTTATTATTTTTATTCTACATGTAGTGATTAGTCAGGCCAAGCCTGACTATGACAAAGTAACAAATTTTACCAAGTCTTTAAAACGGGCATTTATGGAATTTCTGAGAATCCCGGTATTTAAAAATATCAGTAGTTTCAATATAAAATTTTTGACACCAGAATGTACCGACGGAAACCAAATGACTATATCTTATTTAACAGGACACAACGTCTAGGGTTACAAAATAAACACGGAAAGTCTGTTACAATTGTTTCAATCTGGATTTCAGGAATTAATTGTTCAAAATAAATTTCAAAATAACTAGACATAGAGGGAATACGAAGCGTTAATTTCCTTAACTAAATTGAAAACAAAACTTACCAGAGGTCCATGGGCCTCATCAGTCACCTGGGTTACTACCACTACTGGCTCTAAAAACCCCTGTCCGTATGAAAATCCCGTGTCTTTCCCTAATGCTAAGCAATAATGCAATATGTTGTTTAAACACCCCTTATGATTTTTTCCCCAGTTTGTCAAGTAAAGAAAACAGAAAATCAAAACTTTGATTTATCAGTTCTAATCAAACATGAAAAGGAAGAGCTTTAAATTCGGAACATCATTTGACACAGTGATATAAATTAAAACTGTATTGCTCTCTTATATTTTTCATTTTCCAAATCAAATTTAAATTTAAAAACAATGGCTGACAGCAAATATCGATTTCGATTTACATGATTTAGATATTAATAATCAACTTCCTGCTTAATAGAATTAACAGGCATTTCATTGAAACTATGTTATTCTATGCATCATTACACAAGGCAAAACAGTCATTTCGATCGGCGTGTGATTATCTGCACGTGCTAATCATGTTGTGTTGTTATGCGCTTTAACTTAGGCAGGTTACATGGCACAGAGCATTGTAGATTTCCCACACTCGTCATCCACTTTTTTTTACAATTTACAAAACGCGTCATTTGTTTAAATACATGTAATGAAATAAGCGGTTTATTGGTATTATATACCTATTTACTGGCTATGAGGGCGATAGCAAGTTTATTGTCCCCAAGACAGCAACTATTTCACGAGGCGAAGCCGAGGGAAATAGTTGCTGTCGAGGGGGACAATAAACTTGCTATTGTTCGAATAGTCAGTAAATAGGTATTTTATTATACCGAAGAAAACTTTATTTGTCGGCGTTGCAGAATTTCTTGATGATAAACAAATTAGAGTTATCGCACTTTGAATTTAATGCAGCGATTGGATTACGTCAGAGATGTTTCGAGTTTAAAAAGGAGGGAAATCGAATGTCGCCGGTGAGTAGTTTCGATGATTCACCATGGGCAGATAGAATAGCATGTTTATTAGTTGTAATTTTACATAGAAAATATTCACAGAGGTATAATAAACTAGTATATCTTGATTTGTGTCAGTGTTGAGTCAGAATTATTCACGTTTGTAATAATATTGCCCTCTATGAAATAAAAAAAAAAACAAGCACTGTCTAAATCATGAATACTTTTCTTGCTTGCCATTTCCTTATGTATCACTCACTGCAACGCAGCAATGTTTAGGTGTCCCGGAGCTAAAATACGGCTGAAAAACGATATTATTTAAATCAACAAAAATTTACTTTGATCGGGAGTATTCCTTAAAATCTGAATTACATATATTGACAACAATGTTAAAAATTATATTTGATGCATATTTGTGACGACTTAATACTTCGTTGTCACGTGACGAGCGTATCCTAACATTGGAACTTATCTAATTAAATCGGATCGGCGCTGGTGATTGATGACATTAAATCATAAATATTTTTCAGAAAAATCCCTTTTTATGCCTTATACTTTGAGGTTGTTTCTTGGGCTTGAAATAGAAATTTCGTTTATTACAGATATTGTTAAACCAGTTCATCAAATCATAAAAAGAAGGCACATTTTTACTAATTAAAAACGATTTACATAAAATTGGGGTATAGCCGTCGGTTTCCCAAGCATGATTCACATTGGTACCTATATCCGCTACCAATTTTACGTAAATTAATTTAAAATTGTATTGATCTTTCACCTGCGCCAAGCTGTTTTTGACATGCATTGAACATTTTTCATTCAGTTGTTTACATATAGCATGGTGAGTCTCCAAACCACTAATTTAAAAATAGTCTTTTTACTTAAAGCGAAGCTTTAAGTCAGCCAATTACTTGATACTGATTATTAATGTGAATGAATTATATACGTCTAGCATTAACGTCAGTATCTTTATAAGGGAAATTATTTAAATAAGCAGTTTGACTTCTGTTTCAATATATTTCACTTTTAACGTTACAATATGTTCCCTGAGAACTCTCGAATGGAATGCAGATCGTGACGACAAAGTTGATTATGACGTCATATTGTATGAAGTACAAACATGTGACTTTCTACACAATGCTCTGGAAAGCCTTAACATACCCACGTAAATTTTTATTTAAAAAACCCGAAAACATAATTAAAACCTATTTATTTGCTTTAGCGAGCATTTTAAGACCGTGCAGGGAATGTCAGGGGCATGCACAGGGAATTACAGTGGCTTACAGTGGGTGACATGGGCATACAGAGGGTGACAGGTGCTTACAATGGCACAAATGGGATGTGTTCAGTGGCTGACAGGGGATTACAGGATGTATAGGAGCTGTGTTACAACGCACTTTGAAAAATTACGCACTTTGAAAAAATTTTTCAAAGTGCGTTAAATTTGGGACCATCTTAACGCACTTTGAAAAAATAATTTTTTTTTCAAAGTGCGTAAATATCGACGATATCAACGCACTTTGAAAAAAAAATGTCGATTTCTTGAACTTTCAGATAAAATTGGTAGTAAAATTAATTAATGTTATTCCATCTTGATATTAAAAAAAATTCATGAAAAATATATTAATATTTGTCTATATAATTTGAAAAGTGTTGTATCATTACTTAAACTATGTGCTAGTAATTAATTGTCTCGCCTAAATATTACATTATTGGGACTACATTTTAAAATTAAAGTACTGAAAGTACTGACGAGAGTTTATTTTTTTTATTTACGAGTTAATCATTTCTGGCTCAAGGAATGGATATTTGCCATTTACCTACTGTGAAGATAATGTGACTCATGAATTAGTATTTAAGCATAGACATGCGATTCTTTTTAAAGCAGTAATTCTAAATCAAATTAATTCCTTTTAATTTCAACAAAGACATAAATGTCAATAAGGTATCTCTTTCTTCGTTAATTATTTTTGTGCATAAAGAATACATTTTTTAATAAACAAATAGCCCTTGCTCATATTACATATTACATATATTATAGATCTATATTTTGAAATATTTCAAAATCTCTGTCTATGTGATTCTTAGTGCGAGTTCATATTTTTCTTTTCGAATTGAAGAATTATTTCAACAGAAGTAGCCGTCAAATTACCTAGTGTTAAATTTAAAATTAAATTCTTTATTACGCAATTTGCTGAAATGTACATTCAGTATAAAGAAAGTTAAAATAGGATTTCAAAAATGAATAAATTCTTTTAATAAGCCATTTTATAATTTTGTTTTCATAATTTGATGCGAAAAGATCTTCTTAACTCCATATAAGAACCGAAATTTAAATAACGACTGAATTAAATTCAAAAGCTAGCGACGTTATACTTAGACATCATGAACTGGGTTAGAACAACGTTTTTAACGTTTATTAATAATAATACTAGTTTGTTTAATGAATATAAAATTCATTGTTTATTCTTTTATGTGGTGTTAAATTGATTCGAACAATCATCGCTTTTATAACCTGCGAAGTTGGGAAGGGAAAGAGATATGAATGTCATGTACAAATTTTGATTTCCAATATTCTAAATTTTTGTAAAGGGCAGTAGGATTAATGTTCTATGTAGGTTCATCCTGTATGGTTCAGCGCATGAGAAACGTACTTAATTGTCAATACGATCTGAAGCTATTATCTTCCTTGCCGAAAACGAAATATCAATTAATATTTCTTATATATAAACACAACTATATATTTAAATTAAAAAAAAAAAATTAAGAATTTATTTTTTCAAAGTGCGTTAAGTGTCTTGATGTGAAAAAATGTTGGTCTACAATCATAACGCACTTTGAAAAAATATTTCAAAGTGCGTTGATTTGGACCAAAATATAACACACTTTGAAAAAAATTTTCAAAGTGCGTTAATTTTCTCCCAAATTTAACGCACTTTGAAAAATTTTTTCAAAGTGCGTAATTTTTTCAAAGTGCGTTGCCACAGAGCTGTGTACAGGGTATGGCAGGGGATGCACAGGGGATGGCAGGGAAAACACAGGGGGTGACAGGGAAAGTCAGGGGATTATCATACGGACAGGGGTTTTTAGAGCCAGAAGTGTACAGTGTGGCTTTTGCAATGTATATTCATACGCATTATAGGGCCACTGAAAACTAATTATTTTCAATATTCTGGGATTGTTTAATCAAATAAACGTTCTAATGAATTATTCAAAAATTGTGTCATAACAAACAGTGACATAATTTAACAGATATTGAGTACAAAAATAATCGGTCGGAATTACACCATTACCTACCCTATATAATCATTAGAGCCCTGCCCTTAAACCAGAATTCCTGATCCAGGGGGCATGAACTTAACACATTTGGGAAAGGCACTCTTCCTCATCATAATTATGTAGTTATAGTTCATATGGTTTTAAAATATCCAGGAGCAAAGGAAAATATTTTGGAAGATATAATTCAGTTTCACTATACAATCACCAGAGCCCAATCCTAACACAAGAACCCCTTACCCAGGTGCCATGATATTCAGAATATTGGAAGAGGCATTAGTTCTGGTCATTACTATTTACTTAGTTTATATATGCTTAGTATCCAGGAGCAGAGTAAAAACGATTTGAAGAATTAAATGCATGTTCACTATTAAATCATTATAGCCCCACCCTAGCGCCAGAACCCCTGACCCTGGGGCAATGTATTTCACAGTTTTTAAAGAAAGCTAAATGCTTATTAAAATCATGCCAGCAGTTTAACTGTTTGATGTCCAAGAGTAAAAAAAGAATATTTCTTAGAAATTGCATTAATTTCGATGGTTTTTAGCCCCACCTATCAAGTCCCAAGGGGACAGGGGCAATATATCACGCAATTTTTACTCCCCTTCGCATATAAATGCTATATGCAAAATTGGTTAAAATTAATTCAATGGTTCCAGAAAAAAAAGCTAAACATGTTCAAAAGTTTACGATCGACGAACGACGTACGATAAACAACAAACGACGAACGACGAGGAATACAAACAGATAGCAATAGGTCAATTTGGTGACTCAGGTGACCATAAAAAAGTGTTAAACGAGGACACATAAACGTAACATTACGATATGTATGCGGGTGCCTCAAGTCAATAGCGGTATAAAAGTTTGTCATCTTAACAAATATTACCGAATGGAGCTATTGGGATTGAATTTCAAGAAATTATTTTTTCTTTTATTTATAACACTGAAGGAAATTTCACGAATTGATCTTTTTTTCTGAGAAGTTAATAAATCAATATTGGTAACATAGATGAAAAAAATATAGAAAGAAAAAAGCGCGAGTTTGACCCTGTTAAGAACTATGGTAAATCTCAATAATCATAAGTGGGAGTCAACATTAGAAAACATATGGGTTTAGAATTTTTCTTTTGTTATTTTTATGACTTCGAAGCTTGCATATTTTTTAATCATTATGGAGCTTGCATTTACAAAGGAAATATCATTTGATGATTTAAAAAGGTGGTTAAAAAGTCGTCACAATCGATCTGCGTTTTAATAAACATGGCGGGTTTTTTTCCTAAAAAGTATAATAGAGCAAAATCTTACCTAAGTCCTGCAAAATTTCTAAAAAAATAGGAAAATATAAAAAATATATGTATTTTAAATTTGGTCAATTTTTACAATCACTATGCTGATGAAATTTTCGTAATACAAATAGCGTGATAAAGATAATGATATGTTTATTTTTTAATAAAAGATCTGAAATCTAGTCATGATATTATAATTATTTTTTTATCAAGTGCTGGAATTGGAAGAACGGGAACCTTCATAGCAATCGATGCGCTGAACGAAGAAGGTCAAAAGACAGGCATCGTTAATATCGCAGAATATGTGACAAAAATGAGGGAAAAAAGAATGAATATGGTCCAAACTTATGTAAATATAAGAAAGCTATTTTAATATCACATTTAACTAAGTTTTATACGCATTTGGAAAAACCTTTCAATAGTAACACCATTGAAATACTTATAATGTACTATTTGATACAAAACATCTGTGAAATCTACACGTATTTGTTTCGTTGTGGTCTTAATTTGTAGAATATGAAAAAAAATACGCTTACTAGTAATAAAAGTATATCTAACAAAATTTGCATGAATGGTATAATGTGTAACGAAAACAATTATTTCCTTCCAGGAACAATACAAGACAATATATCTGACTCTATATGAAATGTTTAAAGAACCAACCTCCGGTCATAGTACAGGAAATAGCATTCAAGATCTCCAGACCATTAAAAAGACAATCAAGCCGACGCATCTTAAATTAAAAGGAGCCTCGAGGTCAGTTATTTTCATTAGCACACCTCAACCATGGTTTTTTGTTCTAAAAAAAAATCAATCGTTGGTCACTATCCGTTAGTGTAATTGATCATTTTCCTAATTTATTTTTTATTATACATGTTTGATCAATTGGCCGGGTTTCTTTTTTTACGAACTTGATAAAAAGCATCCTTTGACAATGTGTTGTTATTTTCTTTTTTAAGTTAATGTTCAGACCCATTATAAATTGAATATTGTTCAAAATAAGTCAAAAATAGAGTGGGACTTTCTCCAGAACTAATGGAGAAAGCGGATGTTTTGTAAAAGAATATTCCAGATATATAGTACGTTTTGGATTCTAAACCGATTTTCCCACTCAGCAAGAAAAAAGAGAACCGAATGAAGATCTTGCAGTATAATTTTGTGTCACCATCTGGCAGTAAATGACGTTAGGACTGACGAATTTTACACGAGACAAAAAAAAAACACATTTTTCTTAATGCTAATCAGATGAAAAATAACAAGTACAGTTTAAAAAGCAAAATTGTTTAGTCAATCACTAGTTTTGAATAAATAAAAACCTAATCAACAATAAATTATTTTGCTTGTTTAAACATGCACTTATTGTTTTCCTGAGGAAAAAAAATATTAGGCATCTTTATATCATAAAGACGAGTAGCGTTAAGGATTAACTCTATGAGGACATATCTCAAATTTGAAGACATTTTGATCAGGTTGAGATGACCGACAAAAAGTACATAGACATTTGTTCAAAGTAAAAATTCATGTATGTAAAGTAAAATATGCTGTCCTTTTTGGGGTCCATTTTCAGTTTCCCTCATACATAGTCCTAAGAGTAAAAGTAATAGAATAAAAAAATGGTATTGATGATAATATTTAATTTAACGCTTGCAAATCAAAATTTATTTTTTTTCAGATCGGCAATAATAAAACAAAAAAGAACTACATTGCTTAATTTTGTGAATTACTATTCAAGCATTATCATACAGTGTTTAATCAAAATTGTTACAATCATGACCCCAGGTCAATACCGGGTCCCATTAGGGGTTCAAAGTTCAACATAAGAAGATATAGAGCAAATGATTAAAATCTTCTACTCAATAACTACAATGCTACTATGTGTGAGATTACTATGCATGCATCCTAAGATCGTGTAGATTTAAAACTGTGCAGCTATGTTAAGGCTGTCCGAGGCTAAACAAATATCGGAAAACGGTACGGGTTTATTAAACAAAAAATATTTTAACCGGGCGATTATCTTTAAATCGTTATTACATAAATTAACAACGATATCAAACACTATATTTGATGCATTTTTTGTGACCTCATATGTACTTCTTAATCACGTGACGTGCGTATCCTACCACGGCAAATAATGTATATAAATTGCATCTGCTCAAGAAATTAATGACATTACATAAAAAATAGTTTAATTAAAAACACCCAATAAGTCATGTATAAGAAGTTCTTGATGGAGCTTTATATAGATATTCCCTGTATTTAAAATATTGTCAAAAACATTTCCCCCTATCCTCCTCGAAAATTAGACAAATTTTTATTTCTTAAACGCGATTTACACAATGGGTCAAATAGTATGTTTCCTTCAGCATGATTTACATTGGTACTTATCTTCTCTCACAATTTCGCTCAAAATATAGTAAGATTGTATTGATCTCTCACTTGCACCAATCTGTTTTTACATGCATTAAAATATCTCCATTCATTTGTTCACACGTAGCAGGGAGAGTCTCCAAACTATTAGTTTATAAAAAGTCCATTAACTAATACAAAGCTTACAAGCTGCTGATAATTTGATATGCATTATTATTAATATTGAGTTGAGTATCATTAGTATAAACGAAAGGATATATGTAAAGTATTTTATTAATGTTCAATAATATTTACTTATAACATTAAGATACATTCCCTGAGAACTATAGAAAGGAATGCAGATCGTGACGTCAACATTAATTAATTACTACTGTTCATATTACAATTTTGTAACCTTTAAAACGTTGAGGTCCAGGATAATAAGATTGGTCAGTTGATGCATCTTATATCTTGAAATATGTTGTCAAAAAAGTAGTGTTTTCTTTATGTATTGTTTAATCTATTGTCAATTCTTTGAATATATGATAGTTTAAAATATATTTTAAGTGTTGCATATTTAATTCTAAAATAGAATGACACAAGTACTGTTGCTCAGGTGAGCGATGTGGTCCATGGGCCTCTTGTTTTCATGTTCTTTCCTGTTACTTTGTATCATAAATAAAATTAGACTTGAGACTTGATATTTAACGGTACATTCTAAATATGATACTTACTGTCTTTCAATTTGAACATGCTACTTGTTTCCCCTTTATATTAAAATATAATAGAAGAAGCAAATTATGATATTAAGAATTGCTGATTGAAAATTGCATCAGTACAGTTCGATTCTATAACAATAACTTAACAGTAACATGTTTGTTTACATAATATATTCAATATTTCTTTCGTTTAGTTTCCAATGTTAAACCTTGCATCGTTTCAAAACTCAAATAAAATCAACTGCAGAAATGATTTATATGTGTAAACAGTTTGTGTTTTTGTTATTTTTTCAGCTCACTTGAGAAGAAAGATAAGTGCGCTTTTCTAATAATGTGTTCGACGTCGTCCGTCCGTCCGTCTCATTATCCTCCTGTTTGACTGCTTGAGACATTTTAACATTTTCCACCTTTTTTAAAGAACCATTTCAACCAACCTTGATACAATACATCACTAGTTTAAACTGTTAAAATGAATGGCAACCATTTATTTTAAAGGGAGATAATTTAGAATTATTGGAGATTTTATACATGAAGCATTTTATTATTTCAAATTCTCTTCTTAAAAACCAATAGTTGCATGTTGCATGATACACAATACAAATATCCTAAGGAAGTTTATATTAAATTACTTTCAAATCATGATCCTCAAAAGTAGGATTCAGCCACAATATACTATCATTTTAATTCATGCGAATATATAGAATACATGTAACAACTTTAAAACTCTTCTTCTCGATATTTTTTGGATGAAATTTTTGAAAGTTTTCCAGTAAAAGCATCCTTTCTAGTTAATGAAGAGTTATTTCGATAAAATAATGATTCCCGTTGGGAAACGCTTGGACCATGAGTGACTCAGCCAATACATATTATTTTAAAAGAAGATTTCCTATACATGTAAATATTTCGTCTTTAAAGTATACGGCCGAAAAAAAAATAGGTTGTGTGAAATTATCCTCAGGAATTTTGGGCCCAATTGAACGATAGAGATTAAATGTAGAAGTACATGTATATAGGTAACGACGTATCATAATACTATCTTCAAAACCTAATTAAAAGTAAAGTTGAACCTAGCAAAAGGATTACAAATTATATCACGATGATGGGTACGTGATGCCATTATGTGGGATTGAGTTTTCACCAAATAATATATATGGTTTGTTTAGTTTGAAAATGAAAACGTGTTATCATATTTGTGACAAAAAGACATGGTTTAAAAAGCAAATGAAATAGAGCATTTCGTTTAAACCAATAATTAATTTGAATTGGAATACCTCTATTTATGTTTCACTATAAAGGAATAATTCCATATATTTCGCTGATTTCCTGAAAATCGCCGTAAACGGACTACTTCCCTGCAAAACAGACTGATTCCAAGACTGATCGTTTTTCCGATGAACTAATACACACCTTTTCGGAACACTTAGTAATTTCTATTAACCAAAGGAAAAGTTCCAAAAAATTCCGAAAAAAATCATAAATATTCATAACCATATGATTTAATTCTAGTTGCAACGTACTTTTTGATTGGCTATATTTATTCATCTTTATTGTATAACATAACTTGCCAACGTCACAATACGACGCGCGTGCAATTTAATTTTATTTATTTTGAGGTTATAACTTGTTGGATACTCCAAATATTATATTATTTTGACCTTTTTTCTGATTGTTTGTATCGGTATAATAAAACAGTTAACGTATACCATTGAGGGAGTAAGCAAGATTCCAGTTCCCCGCAAGCAAGCCTATATATAGACTTGCTCTCGGGGAATTGGAAACTTGCTGACTCCCTCAATGGTATACTTTAATTGTATAAGGAACTACATGTATTCAATGCAATAAATATTGTATCTGTATTGTTACAATATAGAGTTGTTCCCCTTAGTCTATGAGAAATTTTAATTCCGGATTGAATCAGTTATCGCTTTTTGTTTTAGTAGCATTTTTGTTATCTAGTTTTTCTTTCACGGCATGGCGCCCACTCCAAATCGTTGCTGTAGCATATATTTTCTGCTAGTATAGACCCGCATAGAGAAAGTATTTTACATTAATACTGTTTTTCTTTGACCTATTTTATATCCAGTGCAACATAACGATGTATGCATTTGTAAATTGTGTGTGCATGTATTTGTCTTCTGTGACACAATTTTTCAGTTAAAGAAATAACTATCTAGGTAGGAACACATTTATATTGCTTATAAACATGTACATGCATGTTACTATAAGCACAGGTGCTTGGGAACAGGACCTAGCCCCCCGCTCCCCTTACCCCTTCCCAGGGGTAGTTGACTTTTTTGGTAGAAATTTCTTTAAAGCCATAAACACAACATGTTCAATAACAAATATCTAAAAATTAATTGAAAATAAACGATTCATTTTAAACAACCGTTACCTGCATAAAGAAAATATATTTGGTATTTACCCCTTTTTCCCTTTTCACCTGAAATCTTGCCACAATCAATTTCGGAATGAAATGTATAATTTTAGTGAAAAATTTGAAGAAAACAAGAGTGGCTGAATATTGAAAAAGTGTAAGACAAGGTAGATTTAAGTTTGTTCAAATCACGTTTAGGTTGGAGCCAGAATGGGGGGAAGGCGATCAAAGGAATATATATAATAATATTTTTAAAGTTCTTTTAAATATTTGGCCATACTATCTGTAACTTGTTTGAAACCATCCTCAGTTAATGTAGATTTGATTTTATCAAATCAAGATCACCGGGGGTAGGGTGGGTCCACATGATGGTGTCGGATTTTTACATATGAATTTATAGTGAACAACCTTAAAAAATCTTTCTCTCAAAATTTGAAATATCAAAAGCAGCTTTTCTTAAGAATATGTGGAGAAAAACTTGAAAATCTTTAAAAACGAGATAATCTTTACTAGATATTTTGTATTTGATACTCTTTATTGGTCTGAAGCTTTACTGATCAGTCATGGCTATTGTTGCTCTGGTGAGCGATGTGGCATCTGGGCCTCTTGTTTGATATGTTTTCAAATATTGAGGTGTTTTTACTTATTTCAAACACATCCGGGTTCAATTTGCATATTCCTAAACATGATTGTATTCGCTTTTTTTCTGCAGTTATAATAGGAAGTTGTAAATAAACTACTCATCGTGCATCCGTTTGATCCACTTTAGATTAAGCAAATGTTTATTCAGAAATGGTGCACACTCCAACTGATACTTAAAGGATAAGTGTAATGTAGCCTTAAGAAAACACAAGAGTATATACACTCTCTTTTGATGTCGCACTTAAGATGAGTACACTTACTTATAAGACCCCATGCATTTATATCATTTCAAGATTTACATTTCAGACTAAGGCTTTCGTTTACACTGATTACGAAATACAATTGAGCATTGGGCTACATTTACTTTGTTAAAAAAAGGTTATAAACTAACTTTCTTGAAAAATCCAAAAAATGTACCCATCGACAAGCTCATTTTCTCCAACACCTAACACTATCTTTGATAATTTCAAAGATATTGAAAGAAGTGTGAAATTGTTTATCGTTAATGAAATTTAAATTCTTCATTATTTACCTGTGCATCGGTAATATTAAATTGTACGCGGCGTGAACATATTTCTGTAAACAAACATTTAAACGATTAGAGTTTTATTATTATTAGATTTATGAATTATATTGACTTAAGAGCAGATAAAGAACTCATAAGCAATTAAGGAACTATTGTTTAATCGAAAAATTGTATGAAATTCTATTTTCGTATCATTTATATAATCAATTACCAAGTGAATTTATCGGAAATTTGAAGATCCGTTCGGCGATAGATGTAAATATGATACCGGGATTTATAATTACTTCACGCATCATTAAATTTTCGTATTTATAATCAAACCTTTTGAAATTGTTGTTAAAAAATAAAAGCATACGTGTTTATGGTTAGCTGACATTTCTTAGTTTATTATTTGGCAGAGATATAAGTCTCTATTGAATTATGTGAAACGTGGAATGTACACAAAGTGTATATCTTGTTTATATATCCATCTATTTATATGTCGCATTGTTCGTCTATGGAATTCTTTTATTTTTATACTATTGAGTACTGTAAATAAAGCAATAAAAATGCATTTAGGTAGTAAATTATACGTTGTAGTCTGTAATCTAAAACTTTAACAGAAATTGCAAGCTTAAGCTATGCACGATTAGACAAAAAAGTAAAGCGCGTTAATAGGTTTTTTTCACCTTTTTGTTAAGACATTACACTAAAAATCTATGAATCCCTCTACCAAAATTGTTAAATTCATGGCCCCTTAGTCAGGGGTGTAGGCCCTAGGATGGGGCCAATATGACCATATAGTGACAATTTATTAAATCTTAGAAAATCTTCTTCTCTACTCCCATATATATTTGAGAAAAATTAAATACATGATTATAATGTTTATTAAGCCCAATACTAAAACAATACAAAGAGCAAGGATTAAGAAAGGATATTTTCGGTAAATGTAAGTATTTTCTTATTTTCCAATGCAGAATAATAGCTTCGGTGCTGTGCATATGTACATTATCTCCTTTGCGCTTAGCCATATCTTATCTGTATACTGCGTGTGCAATTTAATTGGCTAGTTACAAGGTTTGTAGTTGACCTAATATGGTTTATACGCGGTCAGTAAATTCCATATGGGGCAAATGTTTACAAAATGTTTCTTTCAAACGTTTTGTAAACATTTCTTAGAGATATTTTTAGAAACTGTTATTATAACGTAACAAAAAACTCCACATATTTAAGTTGTAAAAACGTTTTTAAAAATGTTTTGGTAACATTTGATCAACGTTTTTTAAACGTTGTGAAAACGTTGTTACGTTAACTGGAAGGTAACCTAACAAAAATTATGAATTCAATCTGTTTAAATTTTGTTTATGTATTTATTTTTAAGACTATCTTACTTTTTAACTTCTTATGAAATATAAGTCTATATTGAAGTTATTTAGGAATTTAATAATACAACTGTATCATTGAAGCCCCTCTTCAAATAAACTTCCTTGTTGCATGTAAAAAAGAAGTTTTCAGCCAACTGGCTTTATTTCTGGAAACTTATATTTGATGGTATGATGGTATGATTTTATAAGATATATATATATATATATATATATATATATATATATATATATATATATATATATATATATAAGCACTAAAAAAACCAACAACACTCGTTATCTATAGTGTCGGATCAAAAGATACATGGTTATAAGATGAGATATAAAAAAACACTAAAAATAACCAACGACTCGAACAATAAAGAAAAATATTATCAAATTTTCGGGACAACCCGTCCCTTCTTCAGGACAACAAAGTAAAAACTACATATGAAAGGAGAAAAACATCTACAAAACTAGCACTAAACTAAAAACTAAACAATATATAAAACACCAGATAGGAACGTGGCAACTACATCTTTGTATTAAAGATCATATAGGAATGAGAGTACCAAACCCCCGGATATTTACATCAGAGAAAAGTTATAGAACATTGTAATAAGGAATGAATGGGTAGGCGTTACGCGATTGGCTGAATTCAGGTATGTGACAATTCTCATTTTGTAGTAAAAATATTAGTTTTTAAAATAAATGATGGAATGTGGGAATATTTTACAGAATATAGCAACACTAGGAAAAATTGTAGGAGTGGGGGTTGATTATTTATGTAGAGTGACATTTACTGCTGATCGCTGTAAGTTGTAAACAACTGCAAATTTGACCTATAAATGCCACGGGACCCTATATTTTTTTGGTCATTTCCTGAAAGGTCTTGAATTGAAGTTTCAAATGATACCAAAATCTTGACTGTCACTATTATAGTAAAGTACTGAGAGGTCATAACGTTTGTATGGAGCTCTATGGGAAAATAATTGGTAGGCTTTTCCCTATAGAGACCCTATTTTTTACATGTTTTCTTACTTTAAATTCAAACAAAGTTCATTATTTCATGATTATTAGGACATATTTGACATTTCAATACACTTGCAGTAAAATTAGTTCATTAAATTTAAATTTTAAGATGGGAGTGGCTGTAATTTAAAATTGAGGGGGACTGGAGTATTGAATATGTGCAAAGGGTAAAATTAGGGTGACCAGGAAAGAAAAAAAAAGGAAGAAATATAGGTTTGAATTTTAAATTGGATAATATTGGATCACATGTGTAGCAATTCATTTTTGCAGTTCTTTGCTTGTTTTTTTTATTTTAAATGCATATCTAACTCATAATTTATGGGCTCAATTAAGGTCTGCTGATCATCTGTCTATAGAATTAGGACAAAAATTATGTTGTAAACAAGGTTTTTTATTTGTTTTTCTTATTTTTGTAAGCTTCATATTTGCAATGCATTTAAAAATGTCTATTCTTTTCAAATTGATGACCTGATGCTAGTTAATGTCAATTTAATGTCATCTTAATGTTTATTTTTCAGCAGATCTTCATTGTACGGGTATTCTGCAGCTGGACCAGCAGAGTGATTTGGATCAAATACTGCCTCCCATGCTTCTCAGCCATCCTTGTAGAGGAGTTCCGTGGTCTTTTCCCTCGCCTAAATGGTCTTGTCCAGTAAGGTTGATGTATAAGACGGTCTGACCCACAGGCCCTGAAACTACAGCAGTTGTCAACAGTGCCTTCACCTGGTAGGTTACCATGTTTCATTTCTTTATCCATAGAATAATGATTGTGAGTATTTAGCAAGAAGGAGTACATGTTAGGCATATGTAGGGTCAGGAATGAGTGTCTCTCATCCCCCCCTTCCTCCACCCACTCCTCTTTAGAGAGGGGTGGGGAGGGGAGGGTTATACATGTTTATTGCACATGAAAGGGAAATTGGGGTTATGACACATTGTACTTATGTCAGCCTAGTATGGGGTATATGTTATTGGAATAATTATGTTTTATGAGTTTAGTAGGGACATTTTGTCAAGTTTTCATGGTTTAAACTGCTTGAAACAGTCAACGGTGTCCATTGCAAGATAGCAGTTTTTAGAGTTACTTCCCTTAGACTAACTGACCAGTGATTCAGAATTTCAACATGATGTAATTCTCTTTATTTGGACTGACTGTATGTAATTTTTTGATGAGTTACTTGAATTATGTTATGACTGCATAAATCACATTTGGCATTACATGTTATTACATGTATTTACATGTAATAGTGTTTTTTAATGTACCCCACCCTTGACAGATCATTAAATTCTGTATTTATGTGTGTAATCAGAATGTATATATTTTATTTGTAAGGAATATATGAGAAAAATTGATGTATTAACATTGTTTTGTGCAATGAATAACTTATAACTCTGATTTTTCCTCATTCGTGCACTTACGATGATTTCCATTGTTCAGCCGCCTCTGCATTGAGGAATGATGGTGGCAGGGCGGCGGGGTCATTTTACCCCTTAATGATGCTGTCGAACAGTCCGTAGCCATCTGATTCATCACGACGGACACTCTTCTATGTAATGAAGGTAAACTTTTCAGCGTACTATTTTCTGTCTTTTTACTGGGAGTTTGACACTAGAATAGTTACCCCTCTTGAATCTTGACATTGGCAAGAACTTGGCCTTTACTAGATGTAATTTTCAATAATTTTACAATTAAACAGTTCCGCTTATTACCCCCAGATACCTAGCTGTAATATAATATCAAAATTATGTCACTTTTCTTTTGCTAGAATACTGTTATAAAGAAAGATAAGGGGGCACCTGCTAGTTCTCTAAGCTGCATTAGACTGGGGGGTGGTGATATTGTTCACACATGCTCAATCAACAGAAAAGGCCTGATTAGAATTATTTGGCTTATTAGAATCAATAATGGATAATTGTTCATGATATGAACATTTTTTACCAATTTGTCAGTATAAAGCATGTATATTTTGATTAATTTACTAGGATTTTATCAATTTTAGGAGGTTTTCTTAAAACCCGGGTAGAATATACCCTTATTAGGAAATTAATAAAATTTTGACATTTTATCATATAAATAATACCAATACTCAAAAACAAGTAGTAAACAAACTATTTTATTGGTTCCAGGCACCAATTGTATACAAATATATTCAGAGGTCTGAATGTCATTCACTCCCTGTAATGCCATCATCTGCAGCATGATGTCATCAATTGAGATGGTGACAACATCCATGACGTTGAACTCATGGGACTCCAATTTCATACATAAACTCAGGTAGGTCTAAAGTCTTTAAAAAATAGCAAATGGACTAATTCTGAGGTAGGTAAGATTCTAAGTATAGGAATGAGAGTACCAAACCCCCGGATGTTTACATCAGAGAAAAGTTATAGAACATTGTAATAAGGAATGAATGGGTAGGCGTTACGCGATTGGCTGAATTCAGGTATGTGACAATTCTCATTTTGTAGTAAAAATATTAGTTTTTAAAATAAATGATGGAATGTGGGAATATTTTACAGAATATAGCAACACTAGGAAGAATTGTAGGAGTGGGGGTTGATTTTTTATGTAGAGTGACATTTACTGCTGATCGCTGTAAGTTGTAAACAACTGCAAATTTGACCTATAAATGCCACGGGACCCTATATTTTTTTGGTCATTTCCTGAAAGGTCTTGAATTGAAGTTTCAAATGATACCAAAATCTTGACTGTCACTATTATAGTAAAGTACTGAGAGGTCATAACGTTTGTATGGAGCGCTATGGGAAAATAATTGGTAGGCTTTTCCCATAAGCCCGAGAAAGAAAAATCCCGTCCGACGCAGCGGACGGTCTGTGTAGAAGTGCTGAGAGATAACGCGAACGAATTAATTAGCTAATTGGGGGTTGGTGTTAATTAAGTTGTACTAGTAAGATTCAAAAAAAAAATTTTTCAAAAAACTTCCTTGTTGCAAGTAAAAAAAGAGGATTTCAGCCAACTTCCTTTGTTTTATAAAATGGAAACTTATATTTGATGGTAAGATTGATAAGATATATATTTTTGTTTGTAATTTTATTACATGATTTGATTTGATTTTATGTCTTTCTACGTATCTGTTTGATGATGATACTTTTGAATCTAAATCTCTATCTAATATATGCAAACTCATTTATAGATAGGAACAAAAGTTGATACTAACTTGCATTTTTTATGTATTATCGTTAACATCGTCACATATGCTTAAGTGGTCTATAAGTTTCAGTGACTGCTTCCGGGAAGAATGTTATATTTAGGAAAGATCGGATATAACCCATATTTGTAATTTATTTCTTACAGTATGAAGTAGCAAAACTAAAGCAGGTAAATTCTAAATCATAATATCAAAATTCATGACTTTGAAACAGTATTTCTCTTCATGACGATAAAAGAAAAACAATTTTAGCAAACTAACTGGATTCTTACTAGTCAATAATTTATATTACAATTAAAACTTTTGGTTGTTCAAGCGGAGATTAAAGAAGCAAAACTGGTCATTAATATATAATGTGTGTGCTGTGTACTCTTTATCAAAAAATTTAATTATGCAGCCTGCATGAACCACCAAGTAAAGCATTGTACTATTTTCCTATAGTAATCGATCAAATTTACCTGAATTATTGTTACTGTCAGTCGACAATATCAATTTTATTATTATCATTATTATAAACATTGTGTTTATCTAAATGAGTTTTATTTTTTTTCGGATAATATGATTATATTTAATAATAATCATCGATATTTTTTTTTCTTTAACATGAAGTTTTTTCATCTGTTGAAAGGGGTCTCTTCTACATGTACAAAGTGGGTAAGTCTGCGTCTCTTATTCATAAAAAAAAGGTATTGGATAAAACTACTTGCACAATAAGGAAGTTTGTTTACAAGTCGAATACGAGTAAGAAACATGTTTATGAGTACCAATACTTCAACGTTATAAACACAGACTTTATGCAATATTTTAGCTAATTTAACTGGTTGGGGAAAATAAGCATAGGAAAACAGCATCGCCTTAAAACGGAACCTTTCTTCTTAACAGGAATAAAACACCATTTGTTTTTGTTTTCTGGGGTTTTTTTTTTGGGGGGGGGGGGGGTTGTGGGTTTTTTTTTAAATGTTTTTTTAGGGGTGTTTATTTTTTTTAATAAAGAATAATTATCAAGATATAGTTTTTGCTCGTTCCTAATAGCCAAGTACTTTAAACGTTACACTATTTTTTAATACTGCGTTTTATTAAAAAAAAGTACTAAACAGTTGTTATTTCGCAGAAATCTTACGAAATCAATTAGATCGCAATTAGCGATGAATGTGAAAACTATGTACACTTATTTAAATATGTATCCCTTTGTAAATGACGGCATTTTTTCTTTAATCAAATAACGTGTTTTCTTAGTGTTTTCATGGAATTTCTAAATGTTACTTTTTTGAAAATTATGGTTTTACTTACATGTATGTATGGTTAAAAGGTGTACAACAATCCTAGTATTAATCTTTGTAGATTTTGCGATCATTTCATTCAATGTTAAACAATCATTTCAGTATTTATACATGCGATTTGTATGGGATTTTTTTTTACCATCATTAAAAGGAGGAAACTCTTTGAAACTGAAACATGACATCGTTGATTTTTGATTTACAAAATGAAAAAAACATAATCCAATGAGAAAGTTACTGGGCTGCATTTACCTCTTAAGGTACCAAAATTAGTCAGTAAATTCAAATCAATACGATGCACAAGTGGTCAGAAGGAACACACAATGTATACGTTTATTTTTATTGTTTTCTAAATGCATTTTTATACCCCGATAAGAAAATAATCCACTTATAATAAAAAGGCGTAAACAAACAAGACACCAACATTCACCCCGTTCTTTGAACTTCTGTGAAATAGTTATACTTGGTAATAAATAATCGGGTCAAACTTTTGTAGATTTGGGTTTTAAAAAGGATGCATTTGTTCAACGTTTGTGTTTTGCTGCAAGCAACATGTGCGTTTTGCTTTGGTAAGTAGGTAGATATGTAGATTGATGTTTATTATATTGTTGGTTCTTGGTTTGTTTTAATCCATATGCAATCGTACAATTGTATGTATGACTCGTTTTATTAAGAATTGTCATCAATATGTAAGTGTTCTTTGTCTCAAGATATCACCGATTCACATTTTGCCTAATTACATGAACAATTTCCAATATTTCTCAGTTGAAACGGCGCCGTAAGCTTATGAAGTTTCGATAGACAGCTAAAAATGTTATGTCTACGGGGATTTTGTATTGTAGCAAGCCCGAATGATAACGTTGAAAACTTGCGTGAGGTATTCCGAGTTACTACCAAATAGAGAAAAGATGTAAATATTACCCATTATAAATCTCCGTAAGAAATTGTTTTTCATTCCTGTGAATTTTTCCAAGTGAAAAATTATAACGTGTAAATGAAATTATCTTGGAAATTTTCCCTTTTCATCTATTTCAATTGCCCTTCTTTCACATGTTTGTGTATTTTTATTAAAAATCGTCCAAATGTGCTGCATAAATATCTTGGGACAGACTATAGTAAGACAGCAGAAAGCTAGTTTTATCATTTAAAACACATAGCAATACAATGAATGTGTATTCACATCTTTCATGGTATTCTGGTATATGTATACATGTTATATGCTTGAAGAAAATATTGCACTTCATAAACCTACTTGGCAAGAGCATCCCTGGCCAGACGACAGATTCTATCGTGGTGAGAATGCAGTTGACGGAATATACAAGGATCGTTCAGCATATGGAGGTAAATGTACAATATCTGCCAATAACGAAAGCACAGCTTTATGGAGAGTCGACCTCGGAAGTGTGGTCAGCATCAGTCACATCGTTATCTACTATAGGACTGATAATAAACCAGGTATGAATATTTAAAATTATGTATCGTAAAAATAATTATACACATGTAATTAAATAACAAATCATGTAACATATAGGAAACGTAAACGTGTCAATGAATAAATATATGACACAATGCAACTTTTGATCCGAGCTTGATTAGAATAATTAAAATGAAAAACCGACGAAGCAATTGACAATAAAATACTTATATATTTTATATAAAGATCCAACATTACACAAATCAAGAATGGCAGGATTTTATTTGTACGTTTCCAAAACAACTTCAAAGGAAGACGGCCATCTCTGTTATCATGATGATAACACTATATATGGCATGTTATCAGAAGATCAGAAAATCAACTGTACCGTTTATGGACGATACGTCATTTACTACAATGAACGGAAACCTAATGTAGTATATCCCAGTTTCTATTCGCCGTTTGCATACAACGAACTCTGTGAAGTTGAAGTATATGGTGAGATTGGTTCAGGCCTTTGTCTTTATTTTAAAATAAATATTTTTGGGGGGAAAAATCTTCTTAGAAAGAAGTTAAAATTATAGTCGTAAAAAATGGCAGATTTTTTAAAAAACATTTTAGGTGTTGTAACAGTAAAAATCGCTTAATTACAATAGGGTGCAGAAATTCTGGAGTATATGGGAACAACTGTACAATGATGTGTCCAGTAAACTGTAAGGAAGGACAATGTGATATCAACTCAGGTCACTGTCTCAGCTGTGTTCTAGGATATCAGGGACCAACCTGTAACACAAGTATGTAAACATGGTATTTGTAAAACGTATCTTAGCACAAAACGCGTGAAGCCATTAATTTGATTTCATATCTTCAATCGATATCACATCGAAAGAAGAAGACAACAAATCGTAAAAAGAATATCGCTAATTTTGCAATACGAGTTCATGTACGGTCAAACAGTAAAATGTGGCTTATGTTACATTTAAATATATTAAAATATAATGCCATAATAATAATATAATAAAAATCTACCTAATATATTTTCTTATATAGTGGGTTGTTACAGTTAGCATTAGGAAAGAAAACAAAACACGTATATTATATTTGAGCGTTATCACAATTAACACAATTAATTCTTATATAAAAAAAACAGCTCTGAAAATATGCCTTAGATTTGATTAAAATATGAAAAATATGTAAAAAAAAAAAAAATGGATAAAGTGCTTTAATGTTTTGAGTTACCATTCAAAACACATTTATTTATATGTATACGATTTATATAGTTTTGTCATTAAAAAACTGGTTAGAGTACTATGGTGAGTGTGTATTTACGTAACTATGTTCTTCTTTTAAAAAACCAGCTCATTCTATCAAAGACGATGAATCCTCCGGACCTACATTTTATTTTATAATTGGCGGGATCGTAGGAGCTGTTATCATATTAATGAGCACTGTTACTATAACAATCGCGTACAATAGGTATGTATTGACTTGATTCAAAGCAATTCAGAAAAAAAACCATATTGACTGACATTTGCAATATCTTTTTCATGCCTGTGTACTATAAATGTTTGTTTGGTGTATGGCTTTTAGACATTTCATTTTTCGTATTATTTAATAACACTTTTGGAATAACAAGTAGCACAGGATGAATGACCATCTTCAAGTCATCCTTAAATATAGCTGAAATGTGCTTAAAGGTAGCTTAAAGACTATCTTTAAGCTTTAATACACCTTTAAACTATATGTGTTGCTTAAAGGTAGCTTAAAGGGGGTTTAAAGAAAGCGTAAAGATGGCTTAAATGTGCTTAAAGGCAGCTTAAATATTATCTTTAAGCGACCTTTTAGCCACCTTTAATGACAACTTATTGGTCCTTAATGTTCAAACGTCTTTCAGCCACATTTAAGACATTTAAAAAAGAAATATCTATTCAATATTGTGCTTAATTTACTAACAAAATGTATTAACTTTATGACATTAATCAGCTATGATCAATGAACAAATATAATCAATTCAATGGGAAGTATTTATTTTTAAAAAGCATAGCCGTGCGTCTGGACAAAAAACACACCTGTTGTGTATATCCTGTATAATCTGTGTTAGTTCTAGAGTTTTTCTGAGGTTAAACAAACAATAGATTTTAATTATATATACATAAAAAATGAAAGAATGTCTAGACACACAACGCAGCAATTTTAACAACAGAAATTGATTCTACATGAACTTGTACGGTAGTAATAATAATGTAGATTATGTAGATTCTGTCGAAAGTCTCAGTGATTCCAAGGCAGAAAAAGTATTAAAAACGGTGTTTGTTTTAAAAAAATGAAATAAAATTAAATTCAAAATGCCTATGACATTTATTGAACCCGGTTTTTTTTTTCGTTTACTAGCATTAGCTCACATCCACTGCGCCATGGCAACTCATATCTGATTTTGGGTTTCTATATCCTGTAAATCGCTATTGAATCAATGTAATGTGTGTGTATTCTTTACTTCTTCCTTTCAGTGTGTAACAATCAATTATATCTAATTTATTAATTACATAGAACATGCATGTATTTAGACTGAATTACGGTACTTGGTCTTCATTGAAAAAAAGGTATTATACCTGATCGGAAACTGTTAGGCTTATTAGTACTTGGTTAATAAATTTAAACCAGTTAGACTTACGTTCACCTAATTCATAACTATGAAATGCAAGAAGAAGATGAAACTATTTTTTTTAAAATTCATTGAAACTACATGTATTAGGGTAATAGTTCTACGTTATTTACCGGTTTCCATGATCACGGCGCCGTTCTGGACAGAATGTATAATTTTAATAATATTGATTATTATACATTTACAACAGATCTAGAATAACAAAATAAATTATATATGTTTAAATTTTTAATTGTATACATGATTTTTGTACTATCAATTCTTTAACAAACAATATCACCAATTACCAGTGACGTGTTTACTGCATGTGACAATTGCAAATGATGCATACATATACATGTACATATGATGCACTGGGTCCGGTATATGACATATTATATTAACCCTTATAAATATATTTAAATAATTAACCACCATTTATGATTGCCAATACTGTAATTAATTAGTCTCTAGATTTTACAATTACATACATGTATCTTTGATTTGTAGACGTAATAACTCAGGGTGAGGAAATACTATTTTGAGAATGGATTACAAATGTAAATAAAACTTTCATTCACTGGACTTATCGTATACACGTACATACTAGGATTTCAACGCCTTTAGAAACCCTGACGTGCACCATGGCACACGACACACCTGTTGTGTATATCGTATATATTCTGTGTTAGTTTTATGTTTTTTTTCAAGTCGAACAAAAATAGGCTTTAATTTGATATACACAAACGAATACAACCTTGTCAAGACAAACAATGCAGCAATATATCGCCCGATGTAACAAAGATATTTGAGAGTCTATCATCGTTAACATGTATCAAGCAGATCTAGAATTAGGTCTAGAAATAATTAAAATTTAAAAGAATACATATCTTAAACTGATTATTAAATTAAATCATGTATTATGTATTCATTTTTTTTATTAACCGGGTAAACTTTAAAAAAAAAAAAGAACGAAACATTGTCGTACTTAGTTTGTGTGAATGCGTGTTCTTTTAATAAAACAAATTCTAAATAAAAAACGAATTGATGTAGATTTGTATTATTTATATTGAATTTTGAATCCGGTTCAATGAACAATGAAAATTATGAATTTAACATCATGTGTCAACACTCATACAATCGATGGTTTTCGACTTTGTATTATTTAGTGAAATATTAAATATTTATTACTAATGAGAGAGAGAGAGAGAGAGAGAGAGAGAGAGAGAGAGAGAGCGTTCACCGATTAGTTTATAATAAGCAAGAAACAGGCTTTACATGTAATATAATTTCATGCGCAGATTCGAAGACAGGGACTGCGCTCGCCCGTACCATATATTTGAAACAAAAAAAAAATGTAATTTTATAATGGCGATCTGTGATATTGGAGCGGTGTTGGTAATAGCGATCTGTGTTCAATGGAGCTACTATGTGTTCACACAAGCAAATCCTGGGTGTAGATACATATTTCTGCATTGTGTATGTAGACAATTAAACCGCCCGGAAAACCCCCTCCTTTGAAACTATATAATCACTCGGATCACCCCCTCCCACCCCTACAAAAAGTTTTTGCATTTAATTTATGCATTTAATATGAAACTGTTCAGCTTGATCAAATTTGACTTTAAGGGAACTTACAGATGGTGTAAAGACAACTTAAAAGAGGGCGTAAATTCCACTTAAAATGCTCAAAGGTAGCTTAAAGATGGCTTAAAGGTGACTTAAAGGTGGCTTAAAGAAGTTTAGACAGTAAGGACCTATAAGCTCTAGCTTAATGGTGACTTAAACGTGGCTTAAAGATCGTATATTCTTTAAGCAACCTTTACGCCACCTTTAAGCCACCTTTAATGACTTGCTTAAAGATGGTTGTTCGTCCTGTGTAGTCTTCTTGTAGGCAACAATAAGTTTATATTAAACAAAATCAAAAATTTTACAAGGAAAATAAAAATCTTCAAACTTTCTTCGAAGCTGTAATGCATAAGTCAAACTCTTTGTTTTTCATTTAAAGATAAATAAAAGTACATAATGTCGAGTTTTAAAAAGAAATATCTTATATTTGGCAAATTCTATCTGTATTTGAATAGTTTTTATGTGTATAAAATGACTAGAAGAACGAAGAGAAACCCTGAGGAAACGAAACGCAGAGAGGAAAGTTTGACAAAAACAAGACCGATTGGTAGGAAAAACTTTTCCGTATTTAAAATTTCTACTAACAGGTATGAATAATAAAAACTAAATAATCATATCAAAGGATATATACAACTTTTATGTCACAAACATTTCCCCAACAATATTTTTTGTTGTTTTGCATATAAATCAGAAAGTAAAAGAAAATGTTTTTAATAGTATTTGAACAGTTTGTGATTACACCTCCACTGACCATAAAAAAAATGATACAACACAATTTGAAAAAAGAAAATAAATCAACATTGTTATCAAATTAAACATTTTTTAGAAACAAGTGATTGTATAGTTTTAAAATATTATATTTTATTCTTATTTTCCTGTAATTTTTAATTAAAGGAAAAGTATGCAATATTATCTACAATCATAAGATCTGTATAAATTGTTTAAGAATTTCAATGTATCTATTTTATAATGAAATCAGTGTTGATTGTTTATGACTCACAAAAAGGTTTCAAAGGCTTTAAGACATAAAGTCAGACTTACGTTTGATCTTGTTTTATTTAAGCCTTTTTCTTAATTAGGAAAAAAAAATAAGTTATAATGCCCAGAACGCATATTCAAATGATACGGAATAAAGTATCTAAGTATGTCTAGATACTTGTATATTTTTGTTTACAAATGCTCATAAATGTCATCATGCGCCCCCTACACGCACACTTGATAAGAAATTTTAATATTAAGATTTGACATAACATCGTTTATAGTTGTCTTTTCATACTAAAATATATATCTTCTTAAAGCTTTTCCAAAATCAACGCTATATTCGTCTCTAACGTGTCTGAAAGTTGACATAGAAGATGGTCTTGCTCAGCCAGGTTTTTCAAAATCACTTAGTAAACACGATGAAGAAACACAGAACGTTCGCAAGAACATGAAACTAAATGATGACGATGTCGATATCGATGAAAAAAGACATGAAGAAAACCCGTACGGAGATTTGTATCTGAATGAAAAACCAATCCCTGATATTGTAGTAGCTAACTTGGGAAATGTAATTGAGGAGAACTCAAAAAATGAAGATGACGGGTTTAAAAAGAATTATTCGGTATGTAAATATTTATGAGCAATGCACTTGTAAAGGTAATTCAAATTATAAAAGCTACACAAACGCAATGGATAGTATGAATATTAAGTTCTTAATGAAACCCAGTTTCACTTATCTCTAATTAAAAGTGTCTTAAAAATGATTTTAAAATATCGGTGGTTATATTATTTTGCTGACTACTATTTTTTATAAGTTTGGTTACAATTAACTGTGTTAAATTTCATGAATTATATTCATAGTGACTTGGACTAATTTGTTTTATTTTTTATACACATACATGTACACAGAACAAACATTTTCAAAACTCAAGTTTTGAATGGGTTTTCTGGGTTTTTTAATTATTATATATTACTTGTGTGGATTAACTGTACTCATTTTGGATTATATATATATATATATATATATATATATATATATATATATATATATATATATATATATATCAGACTTTATTATACGGCGAGAGGTATCCCTGTGAGATAGGAAAACTTCCTGAAAATGTCACAAAGAACAGATTCAAAACGACATTTCCCTGCAAGTACAAATTGTGTTTAAAATTGATAATATCAATTAACATGAACTTAAATATCTAAAAATAACAGACTAACAATAAAGGAAATTTCGATTATTGATCTTATAATACCTTTTAGATGACCATTCAAGAGTACAACTGGTTACCAAAGAGTCAGACTACATCAATGCAAATCATATTGACGTGAGAATGATTAAATAATGGAATTCATGAATCAACCAAAATCAATCTAAAAACAAAACAGCTTTTTATACTAATTTATGTTTAATAATCTTTTTTTTTCATTTAAAGGGTATTTGCAAAGAAAATTGCTACATCGCAACACAAGGTGAATATTTATTTTCCAGTATATCTTTATAATATTTCATAAAATATCAATTGGATTTTCTGTGAAAAATAAATATCTCTTTAACAGGACCAACTCAATACACTGTTGGAGACTTTTGGCTAATGGTTTGGCAAGAACATGTAGAACAAATTGTCATGCTTACCAATCTAATGGAAGGACCAAAGGTAAAACGTGCCATTAATCATTTCATTTTCTTCCTTTGTACATGTACTACCACCTTAAAAAGTAATGTATTATTTTATAAATGTCTTTTAATTTCGTAGACAAAATGTTACCAGTATTGGCCAGATTTAGAAGCAACCATGGCGTGTGACATGTTTATATTGCATACGATTACAGAACGACACTACGCTTTTTACAGCATCCGTGTACTGATCTTGACTAAAAACATGGAGGTTTGGTTTGGGATTTCCTTAAAACATTGACTGTATTTACATTCATGTCCTTGAATAAGTATTTCTTTTTTGCATAGAAACAAAACTAGAAAAAGTTGTGTCAGCATAAATAAAACCATCGTAAGGTTCTAAAAGCACCATTTTAAAATGTTGCTAAACCCTTCATATGTGATTGTTCGTTCCACGTTAATAAAACAATAGCAAAAAGAAGTCTTCATTTATTTTTTTTTATTCGGGAAATTCAGCAATTCATTCTGTATGTTTTGTCATGCTGCACAAACCCACCGCATCTAGCGTTTTGCTGAGTAAAGAAATTGAATCAAACTCCCATGTTGATATAAAATATGTCAAGTCCTGCAAATGACGAAAACAATGGAAAATAACTTTTAAAAATAGGAAATCAAAATCAAAACTACTTTCACCATACAAAAGTGACCTATCCAGATGCTAATCTCCTGAACTTAAATATCTGTTTAAATTGTCAAGAGTATGAAATTTGTATAAAAAGGGTTGGTTAAAGAGAAGATGGTTCTTTATTCATGACAGATACTATTTAATGCTTAATCGCCTACTCAGTCGAATGATGAAATGAAATGTTGATTTATTACGATTCATTTTAATATAATGTAAATACAAACCCCAAACTTCTGGATATTTTTAGTAATACTCTCATGTATCAAACATTGATGGGAAATTGATATTTTTAAATCTTTCTAAACATTTTTTTTTAAAAAAGGTGACGAGTGTACATATTTTAATTAATATATTTAGGTAAATGAGAGTAGAATGACCACCCAGTATCAATAGTATGAAAAATATAGCTTTTCGTTCCCTGATTTGGGTAAAAAAAAATGATATGTCTTTGATAAAATATTGAAAGTTTTCTCCTTAACAGATTTCAATAGAACCCATTTAATAGGTTTGTCTTTATATGTCTCAAATTATCTATTTAGCAGAATGAGAGTAGAACAATCACTCAGTACCACTACACCGCCTGGCCGGATCACGGTACACCCGATCCGCTCTGTCTCTTTATGTTTCATAACCACGTGACAAGAACAAAATTAAGCAACTTAAAGGTTCCAGCTTTAGTCCACTGCAGGTATTTTCCGTTTTCCTTTCCAATATATCTTCTCAGCAATTTTTGCTTAATTGCTCGATATTTATCGATACCTTATAGTTCAAACAATGTTCCTTCATTAAGATGGAAAAAATCAAGTTTTCTTCTTAAAACGCTCACCGCTAGTTTGTCAGCTTTGGATGTCAACATTTACCACTACATTTTTTGATCATTTGATATTTTTTTTTCGAGAAAAAAATGATATGTCCATGACAAGACATTGAATGTTTTTTTTCCTTTAATTTATTTCAAAAGAATCTTTTTAGTAGGTTGTGTGGATTTGTTTAAAATTGCATAACTATGACGATTACAATAAATATTCTTTAGTCAAACTTATACTCCAAATTGAAAAGGTTCTGAATGAAAAGTTTATGAGACAAACTTACTCTTTTCTATACATATTAAATAACAAAATGACATACCTGTATTCATTGCTTGACGTTTGCGCATAAAAAGAACTTTTACCGATTATTTTTTTATCTATGTAGTGCTGGAATTGGAAGAACTGGAACTTATATAGCAATTGATGCTTTGTACGAAGAGGGTCAACAAAAATCCATAATTAATATTGCAGAATACGTGAAAAAAATGCGAGAAAAAAGAATGAATATGGTCCAGACTTATGTAAACACAATCTACAATCGTTGTATATCTCATTGAAAATATGTATTCTAAGTTAGACCAGAAACGTTATAATCTTCATTAATATATCTTTTTTATATGTATGTATTAATAAGCATATGAAAACAATATCAGGACACTTATTTTCTATGATCTTTTAAAAATCTATGATAGATTTTTTTTTTCATCGCTTCATTTTAAAAAAGTATACTTTGTCTACAGGAACAATACAAAACAATATTTCTGACTCTGCACGAAATGTTTAAATCCCCTGTTGGTGTTCAGACAGCACAAGAGTACCTTCTAAAATTACAATTGGCAAAATATGATCATCCAACATATGTTTTATCATTACGAGAAGTGTTTCAGGTGAGTGAATAAATAAGCTTATTCGTAAATTTAAAAAACAAATGTATTTTTCGACCAACAAACTATTATAGCTTTTTCTTCAATTCATTCAAAAAGACAACATCTATGCATTTGGAAAAGAAGGAAGTGTTTTTAAAGAAAAATTCATTTAAAACGAGTTTTTATAATTTTTTATAGAGGCTTTTATCGATTCGACATCAGTACTCAGTAATCGATTTCAAAATGGCACTGCAGTACAAATCAGTAACAAGTTCGATACTTCCTCGTAAGTAAAATTATTTTGTGAAATAAACAAATTATTCAATTTTGATGTAATTCAAACAAAAAAATCTATTCGCAACACTCATAAACTATTACTTGTGCAATTTATCCGCTTTTACAGAACTTTCGCTTGATATAATTTTAGTGTCAAAAAATCATGCAGTTTAAGAAATTACGTTTTGACATTTTAGTTGACAAGTACGTAATGTTCTTGACGTCAAGTATTCCAAAACGTGGAAACTACATCAACGCAATATCCTTGCCCGTAAGTTTTTTTTAACTAACATTAAAAATAAAATAAGTAATCTTAAATTTTTACACGATGCTTAACAATTATTTTTTTCTCTTGTAGTCTTTTACCTGTCAGAACACGTTTATCGTCACCCATTATCCGACAAGAGGAGATTCTGTTGACTTTATACGACTAATTACCGATTATGAATCTGAAGTAGTTGTCTGTATGGAACCCCTCTGTCATGTGGAGTCCGTAAGAACATTTGATAACAGTTATTTAATTTTGTTTCTTTCCCTTCTCTTGTTACATTTACCCGGTTATGCGATTTCATTACCAAATATTGATTTTACTGCTGTGTTTTTTAGGCAAATGAGTGGCTACCGACAGCAACAAAATCTAAAACTGTGTCACCCTACAAAATTCAACAACGGAAAGAATTGTCAACAGAAATTAAATGCAGAGAACTTGAGATTGCTAAAGAAAAGGTTACATGCAACTTTTCTTTGTGTTTGTAATATTTGTAAGAAAGTCTGGCTGTCCTGCCCTTTCATTGCTAATATATTATTAATTTCATTTACTAGCCAATTTTTTTAAAAGCAAAACATCATATATTAAAAAAACTGGGGTAGATATAATGGATGATTTGTTCCTCTTCAGCTTTCTTAGTGTTGATGTTTTATATTTATATTTTATATTAATACCCCATCATTCTTTTACCAGCCCAGTGATGAAGTTTGGTTGGTTGATATAGTGGAGCCAGATAACATCCTTACACAAGACAATGCCCAGACGGCATCACAAATTCTAAGTCTTGTGTCTTTTGTACGGAACGTTGAAACAAACAATCCAATCACTGTTGTCAGCAGGTAATGCACGTAACGTATTGTATAATGTGTTATCCACATCCATTATTAAGTGAAAATGGCAATGGCGTCAATAATGCAATTTTTCATCTTACTTTATTTTACAATTATGCCCAACTTGATAAATAAAAGGAAAGCATAGGATATGATTATGTCTTATTAGTGCCTAGTTAACTGCTTTTCGTCATTGTCACAAATACAAGAAAAAAATCCACCTAACATCTTTTTTTTTCTATTTTAGTAATGCATTGGCATCTTGTCAAAATAGGTTCTATCGGCCCACTGTTGATCTTGAGAAGTGAAAAAAAAACCCAATAGCTATACAATGACATTTTTCTCTTTAATTTTAAGTGATGGAGCTTCCCTGTGTGGTGTGTTCTGTGCTGTATACAACCTGATACAACAACTGACAATGGACGAGGAGATAGACGTGTTCTCTGTGGTCAGACTCCTACAAACACGACGTCCTGAACTGTGCTCATCAATGGTAAATGAGAATAATTCACTTTATTTTTACGTTTCCTCGTGATTTTGTAGACGTGGTCAAATATTCATTAAATAAAGATTTATATGAAAAATGACAATAACAATCCGTTAACCAAAAATTGAACAATTCATAACAAAATATGCTCATCATTGGAAAAAAAGAGTCTAGGGTTTCTTTCATATATTCTTTTATTTGCAGGAGGAGTACACCATGATACAGGATGCTCTGATGAGATTTTTAGGATAAAATCAAGTGAACATACCAAACACAACCAGTGGTGTGCTACTGATACAAAGAGCTATATGTTTGTTTTAAACCACTTTTAAGAGATACAATAACAGCAAGTGAACTCTTAAATGTGTACATGTAGTAGCCAGTTGAACTTCACTTTGTTAATTTTCATGATTTATGCATGTAATTTTTTTTGATGATTTATTATTATTTGATTGTCTAACTAAATGCTATTATAATTAAGACATATATATTATTATTTATTATCATTACTTATGACCCTTTTTATGTAATTATTTATATTAACTTGGGAGGGATGTTAATTTTTTTATTATATTGAGTTTTTATCTTGATATATTCTTATAGGCAATATCTTGCTTTTATCTGTAGTTACATGTACAAACAAATAGTATGTCATTCCCACACGTTTAATCTTTTTCTTCGAGCTACATAAAATCAAAGAAAATCAAACAACATTCTAACCATGTATTTAATTAGTCAATATGTTATATTATTTTGTCTTGTTATTGTTTTTTTAGTCAATGCAATGTAGTATTTTTATTGATTTAAAAATAAAAAAACTACCTTTCTATTTGCAAATTTAAGGATGGGACCGTTTAATACAGAATGCTATTTATAGTGTGGCACTCTTCCAAGAAAAATAGTTCCGATAACATTCTGCCAATTACCGCAACACCAACGTTTAATCACAATTTTAATTATATCCAATAATTTAGGAAGCTAGAATCATATTTGTTTCAAAAAATACACTTCCTTATCATACTTACCAAATGTTATATTTAATGGACATATAATTGTATTACCTTTTTCTTGTTTAATAAACTTACGAATCAAATCAATTATTTAATTTTTTTTTAAATATAATATAACAATATAGTTATAATGATTCGTGTCAATACATATCTTGCGTAACATTGAAAAAAAGTGTTCCTTGTTCATTGAAGTTCCTGGTGGAGTAAATGAAATTGTGGGATATTATAAACGCTCATTAGATTATATGTTTTTAGATCAGCGTAGATCATATGTGATTATTTAGCAAGTATGCTCCTACGTTTTTGGTCTATTTTGTGTAATCTTTACATCTTTACTGTGTGGTGCTGTCAGTTTGCAGTGGCACAATCTTATGGTGAGTTTAATCTTAAATTGTGAAGTTTTAGTTGAAATGCAATATTCTCGATTTTTAGCATGCGTATATATATGTTGAATGCATTTTCCCTATAAATCACATTCTGAGTTCTTTCTCATTAAATAATTGTTGGACTATCACGACGCAACGTTTGAAAATGATTGAATAATATAATTAAATAGCAATCCAAGTTGATCGTTAGGAAGGCCTACATGAATTCCCCGAAACTCAAAATCCAAAGAAAAGGGGGTTCCTAAAATACATTGCAACTCTTAATTCAAATGTGGCTGTAGAAATGTCAAAAAAGTATCTGATGGTCAAAAACATGTTTTATTTGTTAAACTAGCAGTTAATCCAGATTTTGTTTTTGAAAGGTCTTACAAGTAGAGTTTAATGCACTTTCCTTCTAAATATGAACAACATCATATTTCACAAGATATTAGTTTTTTTTAACTTACTGTGGTCAATCTTGTCCTTAAAAAAGTATTTCTTATTGCTTTGCCTCGAATACTTGTATGAGGTCAATTTTGTAGCATATGTAATTCCTAAATATTGTAAGTTTAACCCATGTGTACAGCAATTATTTACATCATTAAGATGAAATACCAATCAAAAATGATTTCACAGTTTTGAAGAATAGCGCTCTGAGTATGTATTTTATTGGCAGTAAATATTGCCCTCAACAAACCAGCATTCCAACAGTTCCCCTATATATCGAAAAACGGCACAGACGACAAATTTAACGCCAGTAATGCTGTTGATGGACGAAGAACAGACCTCAGATGGGATGGTGGTCAGTGTTCATTTTCAAATGGCGATCAAACCGCCACCTGGTGGGTGAACCTAACAAGTGTTCACAGCATTTATCACATCACCATCTACTTTATGACGGATAATAGAGCATGGGGTATAATTATTAATATTATATAATTGATTAATTCCTAGCTCTCTTATTTTCTGATATCCAACTGTTTGCTCATTTTACAAATTTGGATGTTTCTTTTATTGGTAATATATATAAGATTATCGTTTTCTCTGATATATAGGTTCTTCGAATGCCTTTACAAGCCATATTCTGGGATTCTCTGTGTATGTCTCCAATACAACAGATAGGTTGCAGGGGACACTGTGCTTTAAAGACAACAACCTCACACAAGATACCATACCTGCCGTGTTCACCGTAACCTGTGCTATGTATGGTCAATATGTGATCTATTACAACGAGAGACTACAAGGAGGTGTCTATCCTGAGTTTTATTCTCGTCTTGCTTACAGCGAACTCTGTGAGGTTGATGTGTATGGTAAGTATTTATTAACGCTTACTTGAAAATTTGAAAAGCTTAAAGGGATTTTTAAACCGTGATACATTTGAAGATATATATATATATATATATATATATATATATATATATATATATATATATATATATATATATATATATATATATATGTTATTGTTAATATTTTCAATTATTGTTTAATTTTTTTTCTTCGTTGAATTAATGTAAATAAGAATATGTATAACTACGTAGATTCCTTTCAACCCTCTTGCGTTCGTAGTCCGATAAATTTAAAATGATTTATAATCATTCTGTTAACGATAAACATATTCGTCATTTTAAATGATAGTCTGTTCAAAGATATTACAAACCGTTCAACAGACAAATACACTAAAAAACATATATGTTCAAACAGAAAGATACACATCGATAGATAGATAGATAGATAGATAGATAGATAGATAGATAGATAGATAGATAGATAGATAGATAGATAGATAGATATTGTTATTATCTATACTTATTGTATCCATAGAATGTTGACCTTTTTCTGTTCGCATAAAATTCATTAAGCTACGAATGCATATTTTGGAATACCTTTTGTCCTATAACACACTAGGTCGTCCAGACAAAGTGACTACCGTGCGTTATCGCGGTATGATATTTTGTCTGCACGACCTTGTGTATTATAGTACGGACGATTTCAAAAAAAAAAATAATGCTTGTATTTATTTTTTTTTTCTTCTGTTCTTGCCAACATATGTTATTTATACCTCATAATTGCTGTATTATCCAGAGGTTTATTCAATTTTATGTAAGACCCAATGTAAAAACCACAAACGTTAACTCTAATATTCGCTTGGACGTTGCACTCTAACATTTTTCATCGTTTTTACGTGATAAAAAACTCATAATTTAACTCTTCAGTACATGTATCCTGTGTATATTACAGGGTTATAGCTGCATAATTACCATTTAACCTGTCAACTCTTTCATTATATATCAACAACATTATTTTCTCCACAGGCATCATTTCAAATCTACATATTTCCATGTTTGTAGCTTGCGGGAACACTTTCTTTGGAATCAATTGCACACAAAAATGTGATGAAACTTGCGTAAATCAGAATTGTCATCCGGAAACTGGAAAATGTATCTCCTACAAAACGGTACTTTTTTCATGATATGCGATATTGTGGAATGATCAAACAATATGATCTTGTCATGACATATATAAATGTGGCATAAACTTTTATATACCCTCTGACAAATATAATTATATCGTTGTTTACATAAACATGCTCAATAAAAGTAATTGTAAATATTTTGCAATTTGGGCGGAAATATAGCAATGGATTCCATTATACATTGGAAGTACCACGGCTGCTATTCTTCTTAGCATTGTTTTTGTCGTCTTAATGCTGTATAGAAGGTATATTTTTCATGATTTCATGTAATCATGTTTTGTTAGGCAAAGAATAAAAAGTAAATTAATAGTATATTGTATTACTCCTTTAGTATCGATGTCATATTAATGTTCATTATACAACATCCTAGTAAATATATTGTAAATCTGAATGTAGGAACAGCAAGCACGGCGTAATGGGTATGACAAACATTACTCTAAGATACAGTAAGTATATTAAGATCGTTGATTAATTGGAGTAAAGCAGTGAACATATTTGAAGTGACTTAAATCTATATGTATGTTATACGTTTTTTTAAAATATTTTTTGTAGCTTCATCAAACACAATGCTGAATTTATCCACATTTAATCAAAATAGGGAAACAAAAGATTACGAAAATGTATCCGAATTTATTAAAACACCACAAAGTAAACTTCAAAATCAGCCGGAAAGGTTGAGAGAGAATAAACAGTTTACATGTACCGATGTTGATATCGATGGCTATATAATAATGCACGAAAAGCAAATGGATCGAAAAGAAGCTACTTTAGAAAACAGATTAGAAAAAATGATTGAAGAGAAATCGAAAAACGAAGACGACGGTTTTAAAAAAGAATATGATGTATGTAAAATGTATACAGTTGCTATGCATTTCTTTTGTATATTTTGGCTCCTTAAACATTTTGAATAATGCATGAATCAAGATACAGTGTATATAAATATTAGATGAAGTAAACTTATTTTTTATATGTTATATACATAGGCGGGCATTTATCAGCCTATTTTGGATAAGGCTACTTTGGGGGAATGGGGAAGATTTTGTAAAAAAAAAATCGATGAAATTGGGAAAAAAATATAGGTTGCATAAAACATGATTCAGATTGTAATCGGCATAGATTGAATTTGGACAACCGAACAATAAGACTTTTAAATATGATCAAAATTCAAACCTCATCATACAGATCATTTATGAATAATATACAGTAGGGTTTTATATAAGAACAAGGTATAAAAGAAAATATTATGGTTAATAAATAAATCATGTATAAGCATTAATGATTGATTGAAAAAAATATTTATTAATAATTGGTTAAAATTCACAAAAGACCTTGCTGAGCGGACAAAGATATCCATGTGAGATAGGAAAACGTCCGGAAAATAAAAAGAAGAACAGATTCAAATCGACTGTTCCTTGTATGTATAAAATTCACAAACAACTTATATCATGAAATAAAAAAAACACATTTCAATAGCAAAAATATCTTGTTTTATTTTTTTTTCTCATAAAATAAAAACTGCAAAGCAATTGGCGTTTGGTTGATAAATGTATAGTATGAGTTACTGAACGGATGAACTAATGTTTGAATATGTCATATATAAAAATGCTACTTATTGGATGTGATTATTATTACATTATCTTTTAGATGATCACTCAAGAGTAATACTGGTTGACCAATGTCCAGACTACATTAACGCAAATTATATTGATGTGAGTGTGGTACTTCAAAGCACATACGTCGTAAGAAAAATTATAATAATAACACACTTTTATTAAATCGTATTTTACTTTTTATATATTTCAAAGGGAGTTAGACAAGAAAATGTATACATCGCCACGCAAGGTAAAATATGTTAAGGATGCTGGATAATCAACAAATTACCTATCATATCTTCCTTACACTTGAAGAAATAATTTGTTAAGCTAAAACTGTTATTTAGTGAAGGAAAATACAATAAATTTTATAGTTAAAAATTGAGTATTTTTCAACACATTAATATAATGTTTTTTTCTAATGGATATCAAAACACAGTCTAAAAATGTCCACGATCATCAAGCACTTTGTTTTAATTGAAATATTTTCGCTTTTTCACCAACTTGTCAATAAAAAAAATATCATTTTTTTTTTCAATTTGAAGGTCCTCGAAAAAACACAGCTTCAGACTTTTGGTCAATGGTTTGGCAAGAAAGAGTGGACCAAGTCGTTATGTTAACAAATCTCATGGAAGGGGTTAAGGTGATAAATAATTTATAGTATTTGGTTGTAGCTTACTAACTTACATTTTTCTAAGTTTTCAATCATACTTTTATCTTAGGCGAAATGTTTCCAGTATTGGCCAGAATTAGGAGCTGACGCAAATTTTGACTTATTCACAGTAAAAACCATTGATGAGAAGCATTATGCATATTACGTCATACGGAAGCTAAATGTTACACACACAACGGTTAGTAGTTGTTTTGTTTATAAAGTCCTTCAATTTTATATTTATTTTTTATTTTGTCCAATTCTACGTCCACAATATATCGTTTCTATTTTTAATGTTGGATATACCATTTAAAAGATTTATTGATACAGCAAATTTTGTTCTAGAAATACATATAAGGGTCAAATTTTAACTCTTTGAAGATTATAAGCAAATCGGTTCCTTGATTATATAGTATAAGATATCTTCTTAGTTTCAACAACAGAAAACCACATCAATTTTATTTTTAGATAAATGGGAACAGAATTTTCACCCAGTATCATTACACCGCCTGGCCAGACCATGATACACCAGATCCGCTTTGTCTTTTATTGTTTCATAATCAAGTGACGAAAACGAAAATCACCCAGCATAAGGTTCCAACTTTAGTTCACTGCAGGTATATCTGTATACTGTGGAATCATTTAATTTCGTGGGGCCAATTTTCGTGGATTGTGGGTTTTTTGCTTGTTCGTGGGAATAAAATTTCGTGGATGAGTCAGTTTTCAGTTTCAGTAGGTAAACCAAACCTTTTATAATTATTTTTCGTTGAGGATGTAAAATCGTGGGCGAGGGCTACCCACAAATACCACGGAAATTCAGCCAACACGAATTCTAATGATTCCACAGTAGTTACTAAAACTGAAATAGTAATATGACAAGTTGCAGATTAAAATCTGAATAAAAAAAACAACACTTTTTTAATTCTTTATATTAATTTTTCACTTGTAATAAAAACAAACATAAAAAAAATTACATGACATATAGGCACAACGAGAATAAACTTCATTTATTATTGTTGTCAAGAAAAGCATAATAATTGTTTATGTATTCAAATTTCCTGATCACATTTTTGGGGTTTCTTTAATAATCCTAGTGCTGGGATAGGAAGAACGGGAACATATATAGCAATTGATGCCTTATATGAAGAAGGTCAACACCAATCCAAAATTAACATTGCAGATTACGTGAGGAAAATGAGGGAAAAAAGAATAAATATGGTCCAGACTTATGTAAACATAACTATTTCATTTACAAGTTGTCTATGTACATCAATGTAGTTCAAGGTGTATTCTCTGCATATTCATGACAAAAAAGTTTGTTAATAAATATAGATTGCTTTATTTGTTATATATTAACGTATCACAACAAATTTCAGTAAACATATTTTTTCTATCTTTAAAATAATCACATTTTGATACATGTAAAATTTAAAATATCATCATAATATATGAAGTTTTTTTTACAGGAACAATACAAGGTAATATTTCTGACTTTGCACGAAATGTTTAAAGCCCCAGTTGGCATCCAGAAAGGAATCGATTATCACAAATCTTTACAGTTAGGAAAACGTGATCATTCCGCGTTTGTCTCAACAGTGAAGAAAGAGTTTCAGGTTTGTAAATGATTAAATTATATCAGATATGTATATTCGTCAATCGAATTCTGATAAATTTCCAATACAATCATGAAAAATAGACATCAATAATAGACATTCCTTTTAAAACAAAGTTTTCTTTGGTTATGATATTAAAGATTTGCCTGCTCAGAGTTTTTCTGTTTTTGGTATGTTTAGAGGCTTCTTTCAATTCGACACTGTTACTCAGAAAACGATAATAAAAAGGCACTACTACCAGTATCTACGTCAATTCGCGCTCGTAAGTAAATTTTTTCAATAAAAGTTTTGAAATAAATCAACATTATATTTTCTATAAATCTTTCTTGAAAGGCTTTGGGGAAAAAACACAACTCTTTTAGCTCAGCTGTACCGACTGTTACATAAGCGAGCTTTTCCGATCATCCGTTATCGGTTGGCTGTCCTTCGTCTGTCTGTAAACTTTTCACATTTTTTACTTCTTCTCTAAAACCACTGGGCCAAATTTAACCAAACTGGATACAACGCATCCTTATGGAAAGTGGATTCTAAATTGGTAAAATAAAGAAAACAATGAGTATAGGACGAGTATGTTTAAAAATCTTCTCAAGAACTACTGAACCAGAAATGCCATATTTTACACAAAAGCTTTTATATAAAGTGAACATTCTAAATTTAAAAAACTCGTGACCCCCAGAACAAAATCAAGGCCCCAGGCAGGGTTCAAAGTTTAACGTATAAACACGAAGGCGAAATGTTTAAAATTCTCTTCTTCTCAAAAAGCACTGCACCAGCAATGCCAATATTTACGCAGAAGCTTGTAAATATATGGAACATTTAAAATTGTAAAAATCTTGACCCCCTGACCAAAACGTGGGCCCTAGGCGGTTCAAAGTTATATATATATATATATATATATATATATATATATATATATATATATATATATATATATATATATAATATGTAAAATGTTTTAAAACCTTCTTCTCAGAAGTTCAATGCAAAAGTTCAGGATATTACTTTGCATACATTCTTGGCTATTGTAGATTCAAAATTGTTAAAATCGTGAACCCCGGACAAATACTGGGGCACTTAGAGTGGTTCAAAATTTAACAAAGATATATTTAGGAAACACGTTTAAAAATCTCCTTCTTGAGAAATGCAGTGTTACAGTTTGTGAGATGACTATGCAAGGACATAACTTTGAAGTATCCTCAAATAGTGGATATTCTAAATTGTAAAAGCCGTGACCCAAGGACCAACACTGGGGCCCCAGAAGGAGTTTAAATTTTAATATAGAAGTATATAGGGAAAATGTTTATAAATGTTCTTCTCAAGAACTACAAAGCTACGTTTGTGAGATTACTATGCAATCATCCCCAAAGTGTGAATATTCTAAATTGTGGCAACCATGACCCTTAGACTAATACTGGGGCCCCAGAAGGGGTTCAAAGTTAACATATATATATATATATATATATATATATATATATATATATATATATATATATATATATAGGGCACAAGTTTGAAATTTTTTTTCTCAAGAACTGCAATGGAACAGTTTGTGGAATTACTATGCAAGCATCCTGTGCTATCATAGATCCTAAATTAGTACAATCCTGACCTCCGGGCTTTTACTGATGCCATAAGAGGGATTGAAATTTTTACATAAAAGTTAATAGGGAAAATGTTTAAAATCTGTTTCTCGAGAACAGCAATGCTACAATTTGTGAGTTTACTATGCATGCAACCTTAAATAATAACTCCAGGACTGGTAATTGGGAGCCAAGACGGGTTTTAAGTTTAACGTAGAAGTATATTTGGAAAATATTTTAAAAAAATTCTTGAGAACTACAATGCTTCAATTTTGCAGATTACTATGTACGCATTCTCATACAGTTTAGATTCGAAATTACTCAATCACCCTCGATCTAATACTGGGGCCCCAGAAAGGGCTCAAAGTTTAACATTGAAATATACTGTGAAACTGTTTAAAAAATCTTCTTCTGGAGAACTACAATGCTTCAATTTGTGAGATTATTTTGCAAGCATCCTTAAATAATGTAGATTCTAAATTAAAAAGGCTGTGACAACCGGACTAATACTGGGGTCCCAAAAGGGCTTCAACGTTTTACAAAAATAGATATGGAAAATGTTTAAAAAATCTTCGACGAATTTTCGCGACGACGAGGCTCTTGCTAACCTCGCGAAACTTTCTCGCCCGCGAATAAAAGTTGATGTAAAATAGATGTTTGAAAAAAAATGTGATAACATTAGTTTTTGTTTTTAATAGATTTCATCCTGAAAATGTTTATTTACCTTTAATATTTCTATTATTCTTAAACAATGTGTCTTCCCTGTGGACAAACCAATTGAAACTTATTTTATTGTTTTGCTTGAATTCCGTTATCTTTGACGACATATTCTTTCAAAAATAAGAACAGGAACAATTGTAGGAAATGGAAAACTTTGATTGTACATACACTGGGATAAAATAGTTTTGTTTTTATTTTCAAAATATAACAAAGTTAATCGTTTTATATGTATTTTAATTACAGGAAGAATATGTCATGATACATGACGCCTTGATGACATACATAGAGTCAAAATTAACCGAAAACGCCTAATAGTAAACTTACGACTGATATACTTAGATAAGGTAAACACAGGTGATGAAACCTGTTTTAAACTACACACACAAAGTATTCAGAATTCTACAACAAGGGAAGAAACTCCTGAATCACGTAGCTATAATTAACCAATACGACTGACGTCCCTGCATATATCATTCTCTTGTATTTTATTTGATCAATCGTAATTATTGCAGACTATTATTAATTATATGATATTTATTCCACACCTTTTATTTTTTCCCTGTTGAAGTCTTCCCATGCACATGAACACTGTATGTAATTAAGCACTAGCATTACTCTGTATTAGTCTGTCTTTAAGCTGAAATAAACAACTTCTTTTATTTGTAGTTTTATCGTGGTAAATCATAAAGACTGTTCTGCTACTTTATTGTTTCCCTTTTAGGATGATTTAGTTCTAAAATGATGGTGTTTAAATATGTGGGGGACAAAGATGTGCATCTGTCGTAAATCTATATTTAAGTCTATATATTACAATGTTACATTTTAATGATACACATTTCGTTTTTTACACATGTATTTAGTCATCACGCATTGCATTTCTTTAAGCCATTTATTGTTGACATGGCTTGATAAATATGAATCATGTTTTTATCGTTGTTTAGTAAAGAAAAAAAAATACAAATTTAAACATATAAAAACTACATCTGAAATATCATATGGAGAAATAAGTCCGATTTGTCTAATTTGCATACGGCCGTCATCTTGAAATTGAGGCTGTAACTATTTCAAAGTAATGTCTAATGAACATTTAAAATTTCTCAAATAACTCGGAAACGCTTACGTCGGAACTTTTTGCCATGGTATGAATTTCACCTACACACCGGTAGAAAAAAAATGACGCTATTCGATTAAAAATTGATTTATTCTTTATTGTGCCATTTGAATATGAAAATTTGAAACGAGAAATGAACCATTTACATAGTGAAATAGTGAATTAAGTTGATAATTGCCAATTTCAACACAGAAGTTCGAATTTTTTAAATTGATATAAGCGAGTTGCCATGGTGCTCCCTAGAATTTGATATTTCATACTTTAAATTAATGTACATTTTTATTTCTTTCTAATTAAAATGAATGTGCCAATTATTTTTAAAAATTGTCTTTTTGGGGGGTGTTGCTATTAGGTAAAGGGGCACAAACCTGCAAACCTCTATAATATATATTTGATTTAAGCGACATTTCAGGCGCAAACAAAGGGTGTTTTAACTATAGCTTTTGTTTTCATAGACAGAACACATGGAAGTTTTACTTTTATTTTCTCGCATTATCACCGGTGTGAGATCGGTTTGTCCAGTGTGAGACTGCAGTGTGAGATTTTTCTGTCTTACACTGTGTATCACTACGCCACTTTAAAACGTAAACAAACGTTGTCTGCTGGTGGAAAATGCAAAATTATTGATTGAGATTATCCATTAAGTAATTGATTTGCTTAATTAATATCAATTTATCGTATTTTTATTGTACAAAAATGTCGTATGCTCTTATTTTGACTTGCACTATTTGAAGCACGCGGAAGAGTAAACCGAACGTAAATTTTCTAACGTCATAACAGAAAGTTGTCAGACATCGTTTTTAAATGTAAAATAATCCGAGAAAAATAATCATAAATTATATACTCGAGTGGGATAGTGAAATTCCACCTCGGGGTCAAGATTCACGGTCTAGGACTCGGCAGAGCCTCGTCCTAGACCGTGAATCTTGTCCCCTTGGTGAAATTTCACTATCCCACACTCGTAATAATGAATGATTCTATTAATCCTCTTCTGTTTGAAAATTACCCTCCGACAACTTTCTAAAGTCAATACTACGACTTTGGCGCACTTTGAACTATATACATTGTGACGTCAGGATTTACGTAGTGTGGTTAATGAATATTAATGAGAAAAAATCGGACTTATTTCTCCATATGTGATTTCTAAATAATTTAAACACAATCTAAAAAAAACTATCTAATTGATTTATATTTTAGCTTTGTTTATACTCGTATATATCAATAAATGTAGTTTTAGTAAAAAAAGAAAATGAAATTAATTAAAAAAAGATTTTAGGGTTACGTTAATTTTGGCAATTGTTAAATATACAAAATATGCTAAAAAATTGTGCACTACTGCATATTTATTTTAAAAGTAAACGCATATCAAATAAATAAATAAATAAATGGTACGAAACCTTTGAACACCATGTAAGTTTTTTTTTTTTTTAATTAATGCATTCATTTATATGGTTGTCTTATTTTTCTTGTTGGCATCAGAAACATATGTTTTAAAAATTTATTTCATGAATTATATTCAAAAATAATTTTATCACACTCTAACTTGCTATTTTTGTCATTTTTTTCCAACAGGAAAATAGAAAATGTTCGATGACAAAGCTGTCTTTGACAATACATTTTTGTTATCTTTTTTGCTTATGTATTTTTTATTTCTTTGTCATATTTGTTAAAAGGATCATTATCTTATAAATTAAGTGTAAATTTTACTTCAAAACAGTATTTTGTCGTTGATAATAATGTGAAAGCTGTAAACTACACCTAGTTTACTACACCTAGTTATATAACCCTAGTAGTATCAGAGAAGTAGCTGAAAATGTTCAATTGGTAAATAACGATACACGGTGCAGGACAATGGGCGCAAACGCTTCGCAATGGGTCACGTAAGTGACTCAGAGGACCTCAAAAGAATATAGTGAACGGAACTTCTCCAACCCAAAGCAAGGTCACATTCAATAAAAATAATTTTGAAAACAAAGTCTGCGTGTGTATTAAACTTAATTTTGTTCCATATATTTTCATAAAACGAGTTTTTTTTCTAACTAAACATAATTTTATAAATTTGGTATAATTGTTACTTATTCATTTATAACGAAAAAATACCAACTACCAAATGGGGTAGAAAAAATGCTGTTTTTGACTTAAGAGAAAGGGGTTTTACCATATGAATCGTCTAATATGTGTACTAACCCCTACGTAAGTATTAGACATGGCATATTTAAAGAGACAATATAAAATCAATTTATATTGTTCATTGAGAATGCTGGTTTTACATACATGTATTTGAAACTGCATGTGGCTGACGAATGTTTTGCAATTCAATTAAATAAATTTATTGATTAAAGGACAAGTAAGTCTTTTGTTCTGAAAACATTGCAAATTATTTTCCAGAGCGAACATCAACGTTACTCATATTTCTTAATTGGTAAAAAAGACATAATTCTCTAGTGGTTTTATAAGTACATAAGCGGCCGTCTAAGAGGGTTCTTGCAAAAAATGAAGATCATTTTAGATTGCATGATCGTAAGTTTACCGGTTCGAAAATAGACCAAGTACGTAGAAATTGTATTATTTCTCTGCCCTACTGATTTCATGTAAGATCAGATAGCTTTTTATGTAGTTGTCTTTATCGTATATTTTGTAACTATCTCTACACAGCATAACTTTGAACGTTTTACAGACTGTCAATTACATTATAAGAAAATGCAAAAAGATTGTCATTATTCTTACTCCTATAGACGTCATTATGACTCTTTCAAATCAAAAAAAAAAATTCGAATTTGTACTGCTAAAATATTGAACGTTTTGCGTATATATCTAACAACTTGGTGATATTCAAACTTTAAGAGCCAAATATTGAATGTAGTTGCTCTGGATACAGGAACAGTTTTAAATAATTATAATTTAAATAAAAGACTAATTTATCAGGAATGAATGAGTAATTAACTCCTTATCTTCATGGTACAGTCCCTGAAACGTTTTACTGTCCCATTTTTCCGTGCGCTCACCGTGCGCTCAGTGCGTTCACCGTTCGCTCACCTTGGGTTCACCGTGCGTTCAATTGCGCTCTCGGTTTGCGCTTACCGTTGAGAAAGCGCTCACCGTGCGTTCATAAAGCGCTCACCTTGTGCTCACCGTTCGTTCAGCGTTCCCGATCGTTCAGTCACATAATATTATATTTAGGCCGATAACAATACATACATGTAGTTCTTATGGGAAGCTTAACACAGTTTCGTATTAAATCCAGGGGGAGTTTTGAGCTTTGAGTTTTCTCAGAAAAAAACATGAAATATGAAATATGAAAATATTTTTTTTTATTCTTAATTGCATAATATAGAGTGTTATCTTTTGAGTACATGAAACAAGTAAGCAGAAAAAATTTAAAAACTAATTTTGTGAGACTTTTAATTAGGGGGAGGTAGCTCAAAAAACATGTAGACTTTACGCGTGCAGAATTTCATGAATTTGTTTTCGGGTAATATAGCTATATACTGCCTGGCCGGATCATGGTACACCCGATCCGCTTTGTCTTTCATTATTCATGGCAATGTGAAAAGAACAAAACATTCCAGGAATGTTGGCCCAACTCTAGTTCATTGCAGGTATTTCCCTTCTACGTTACATACATATATTACTGATATGCTTTTTGAATGACGATAAAAACACATGTTAATAAAATATTTTACATTTATTATTCTGTTTCGTTTTGTCCATTGTTAGAAATTAAAGTTAATTTCATCAATACAATTAGTATGTTTGGAATCTTTAGAAGTCACTTAGACACCCCTATCATGTCTTCTTTCTCGCAATTGATTTCAATGACAGTTTTAATAATTAATGAACAAGTTACAAACGGTAAATAAAATAAGATAGAAAATTAAGGTAGTTAGAGAAACCAAAACACGTAGAATAAATATTGTATCTACTTTACATATTGCCGGTATATTCGCATTCGGTGATACAAGTATTAAAATATAGTTGTCCAGTTAGTTTGTATTTTTCTATTTTTTCCATTATAGCTAATATTTTCAAAAGTTTTCTCGTCGATTAAAAATACAGACTTTTTATTACATGAAGTGATTAATCAGGCCAAACACCTGACTATGACAACCTATAGTAGATTTAACAAGTCTGTAAAACGGAAATTTATCGAATTTCTGAGAATCCCTGAAATTTTAAAACACAAACGCAGTCAGTAGAAGGGGTGAATAGTTTCAAAATCAAACTTTTTGACACCAGAATGTAAGCACGTAAACCAAATGACTATATCTTATTTAACAGGACATAATGTTTAGGGTTATAAAATCGGCACGGAAAGACTATCAATTGTTTTAGTCTGGCGTCCAGAAAGTAATTATACAAAACTTAATTACAAAATAACTATGCATTGAGGGTATACGAAGCCGTTAATATCCTTAAATTAAATCAAAACTGAAAAAACTGAAAAAACGAGGACACATCAACATGACATTACGATATGTCTGCAGGTGCCTCAAGTCAATGGCGGTATAAACGTTTGTCAGCTTATCAAAAGTTTTCGAATGGAGCTTTTGGGATTGAATTGTAAGAAATTGATTTTTTTATTGATAACATTATAGTAAAATTGCACGAATTAATCTGTTTTTCTGAGAACTTAGTTAATTAATACGACACTGCTTACAAAAAAATATAGGAAGAAAAAAAGCGCGAGTTTGACCCTGTTGAGAACGATAGTAAACCTCAATAATCATAAGTGGAGTCGACATTAGAAAACATATTGGTTTAAAAAAAATTATTCTGTTATTTTCATGACTACGAAGCTTGCATTATTTTTTATATTAATATGGAGCTTGCATTTCACAAAGAAGTACCCTTTAATGATTAAAAAGGTGGTAAAAAAGTCGTCCATCTGTGTTTTAATAAACATAACTTTTTTTCCCTATAAAGTATAATAGAGCAAAATGTCACCCAAGTCCTGCACATTTCAATAAAAATAGGAAAATAACAAATATGTAGTTTAATTTTGGTCAATTTTTCCGATCACCATGCTGATTAAATTTTCGTTATACAAATAACATGATAAAGATAATGAGATGTTTACATTTTAATGAAAGATCTTAAATCTAGAAATGATATTATTTTTTATCTAAGAACGGGAACCTTCATAGCAATCGATGCCCTGTACGAAGAAGGTCAAAAGACAGGCATAGTTAGCATTGCAGAATATGTGACAAAAATGAGAGAAACAAGAATGAAAATGGTCCAAACTTATGTAAAGATATGCAAGATATTTTAATATTACATTTAATTAAGTTATTTACGCATTTGGAAAAATCCTTCAATATTAACAACATTGAAACACTTAATGTACTATTTAATACAAGAAATATGTGAAAGCTACACGTATTTGTTTCTTCGTGGTCTTCAATTGTTGAATATGTAAAAAAAAATTCATTACGCTTACTAGTGATAAAATAATATATAACACCATTTTCACAAATGGTATAATGTATTACGAAAACCATTATTTGCTTACAGGAACAATAAAAGACAATATATCTGACTCTGTATGAAATGTTTAAAGAACCAACCACGGGTCATAATACAGGAAATCTTATTCAAAATCTCCAGACCATTAAGAAGACAATTAGGCCGATGCATCGTGAATTAGAAGGAGGCTCAAGGTCAGTATTTATCATTGACATACCTGAATCATTGCATTTTTTAAAATCAATCGTTGTCCATCCTTCGTTAGTGTAATTTTTCGTTTTCTTACGTTTATTTTTTTTTCATGTTTGATCAATCGGCCTTTTTAAAAAAATTGATACAAAGCATATTTTGACATTGTGTTGTTATTTTCATTTTTAAATTAATGTCCAGATCCGTCATAAATTGGATATTGTTCAAATTAAGTCAAAATAGAGTTGGAACTTATCCAGTACTAATGGAGAAAGCACTGGTTTTATACAGAATATCCCGGATATATAAAACGTTCAGAATTGCCGAACTGATTGTCCCACTCAACAAACAAATGACCGAATAAAGTAATCAATTTAAATTATAGAATATCATAAATAGCAATGAAAAAAAAGGAATTATGGTAAAATATACATATTATAACATTTGTGGAAAATTACTCTTAATACAGTATACAGTTCAAAACAATTTTGAGCTTTTATTGTTTTAAGTACCAATTGATTTAATACATACATTAATAAGATATTTTTGACAAGTGCTATTTGTAGTGCTATTTGTAGTAACCACATCTTCATTGGTCATGCATTTATTTTGTAATTCACATAAAAAAAAATCCCGGTATCGAACTTGATGTAATTGTATCAAATGTTGGTGTAATTCATCCAAGTTTAATTTCTCTTAAAAAAATAATACGGTTTGTTATTGCCATTTCTGGGAGTTGATTTTAATCAACTCTCCTATGCAGTTACTCAGGCAAACCGAAAGTGAAACAGTGTTTGGACCTAAGCACAAATTAACACCGCTGACAACATTTAGTTCTTGAAAATAATCGATAATTTGATGTAATGTATTCTAAAGCATAGTTTTTCAAGGACACTTATTTATAGATACCTTGTAAATAGTCAGATTTTAATTGGTACGAACAATAAAGATATTTTTTTTTAATATTCGTACATTGTATGTATTCCTACGCCAGAGTTCAATATAGTTTCGTTCAACCAGACGCTCGGCTGTTTCCGTTAATCTCCGCTTGTCGGAGATTAACGGAGACAGACGAGCGTCTGGTTGAACGAGACTAGAGTTCTATAGTGCTTGGATCCATACAATTTCTCAGAAATATTTCGATAACTGATACGTAGTTTGATGGAATTAATTTTTTGAATATTACATTCATATGGGGTTTTCACGAAATTCCTGTCGAAGAATTCTTATTATAAAAAATGTGTATAATTCAAATACATATGGGAAACGGGGTCTAGGAAACTACTTGCCATGCAAAATAACCTAACATATCGTTGATTTAAAAATAAATAATAGTCGATAAAATCAACTCCCGTCAGAACGTCAGTACTTTGATTTTTCATTTACAATTCACTTTGATTTGATAAGACTTTTGGAAACAATATTTGCTTTAAAAAATAAAACAGAAGCTGCACGCGTTTGATTACTTTTGTTTTCTGATTAATTTAAAACAAAATCTTATATTATTGGTCTCAACAACGAAGCATAATCCGATGACATAGACTTTTTCCTGTATGAATCATCCCTGATTTAAGAGAGAAATATTTAAATATACAATTATTAGTTAATAATATTACAACATATAGTTTTTTTTACCTAAATATATATTTACATTTAAGTGTCATTTAAATTACAAAATATTGCGCATAATATAATAAGTAAATACAAAACCCACTTACATAAAATTTTAAAATTCCGGATTAAAATATTACAGTTACAACATGAACATGCATTCTATATCAAAAAGCTTATTATTACAGTTACAAAATGAACATGCATTCTATATCAAAAAGCTTATTATAGATGTCATGTTTTAGAGGTGCTTTATTCCGTTTGGCTTCACTACACAGAGAAAATGATTACAAAATGGCGTCAGAAGAAGGAGTTACACAATCGTAGATTTGCCCTCGAAAATCAGAAAATGTTGATGGATTCCTAGTTTGTGAAGTCAATTTTTAATAATTTTTATTTCTTATCTGTACTTGTTTTAATATTTGTTATATGTGTTTCTTGTCGTTATGAATCTCTACCAAAAGCTTCAATAAACGATAGACTAGTATTTAAGTTTTACATATGATGAGTCTATTTTGGCCTCAATTACTTAACGCTTAAAAAAATCAGGTAATCTCATGAGCTTGTCTGTGTTAAAGAGTACTTACATGTAATGAAAGATAAACTTTACAGTTGTATAATTTCATTACGCCATCTGGTAGTAATTGACTTAAGGAATGATGAATTACGAGACAAAAATACACATATTTCTAAATGCTAATCAGATAAAAAATAACAAGCACAGTTTTGAAAAAGGAACATTCTTTAGTCAATCATTAGTTTTGAATAAATAAATACCTAATCAACAATTAATTATATTGCTTGTTTAAACATGCACTTATTTTTTTCCTGAGAAAAAAAAAGGCATCTTTATATCAAAAAATCGATATAACTCTAGGAGTACATATCTCAAATTTGAAGACATCAAGTTGAGATGACGGACAAAAAATACATAGACATTTGTTCAAACTTAACATTCATGTATGTAAAGAAAATATGCTGCCACTTTTAGGGTCCATTTTCAGTCTCTTTTATACAAATTTCAATTTTATTTTTTATAAAAATAATTTTTTAATTAGGGGTTAAAAGTTCAGCATAGAAAGATATAGGGATAATGATTAAAATCGTCTACTCAATAACTACAATACCACATGTACAGTGTGTGAGATTACTATGCATGCATCCTAAGATCGTGTAGATTTAAAATTGTGCAGCTATGATAAGGCTGTCCGAAGCTAAATAATATCGGAAATCGGTGCAGGTTTAATTAACGAAAAATATTTTAACTGGGCAACTATCTTTTAATCTTTATTATATAAATTAACAACGATATCAAACACTATATCTGAAGCATTTTTGTGACGTCATATGTACTTTTTAATCACGTGACGTGCGTATTCTACCACGGCAAATGATCTATACAAACCGCATTGGCGCAAGAAATTAATGACATTACATCACAAATAATAAAACAAAAACACTCGATAAGTCTTGTATAAGCAGTTTTTCTGGAGCTTCATATAAATATTCCCTTTATTTAAAATATTGCCAAAACATTCCGCCCTATCCTCCTCGAAAATTAAAAACATTTTCATTTCATTAAACGCGATTTACACAAAAACGGGTCAAATGGTAAGTTTCCTTCTGCATGATTTACATTAGTACTAATTTTCTCCCCAAATTTTGCGCAAAATATCCTAAGATTGTATTAGTATTTCACTTGCGCCAAGCTGGTTTTTACATCTATTAAAATATCTCCATTCATATGTTCGAAAGTAGCTGGGAGAATCTCCAAACTATTAGTTTATAAAATTCCATTACCTAATAAGCTTAAAAACTGCTGATAATTTGATACTTATTATTAATAACACTGAATTAATGAATTGAGTATCATTAGTATAAACGAAAGCATATATATAAATGATCAATAAATTTCACTTATAACATTAAGATACATTCCCTTAGAACTATTGAAAGAAATGCAGATCGTGACGTCAAAATCAGTTAATTATTATTGTTCATATTACAATTTTGTACCTTTTAATACGTTGAGGCTCAGGTAAATAAGATTGGTCTGTTGATGCATCTTAGATCTTGAAATATGTTGTCCAAAAAAGTAGGTTTCTTTTTATGTATTGTTTAATGTATTGTCAATTCTTTGAATATATGATAGTTTTACAATATTTTTTAAGTGTTGGATATAGAATGATACAAACACTGTTGCTCAGGTGAGCGATGTGGCCCACATTCCTGCATGCATTTGATTCAGACAGGTAGTTTTCCAATAGGAAATTAAGATTTCATATCGGAATTTAAAATCCAATGGGAGTTTTGTTGAAATCCGGGGATTTTTTTTTTCCTGTAGGAACCTATTTTTTAAAGGAAAATATCTCACCTGACAGGTGAAATACATTAATAACAAAGATAGTTGTAAACTCTTTAAGCAATGGTCTATCATATGGCATATTTGAATTTTTCGATACATGTAGATTAGACGGGTGCAAAAATGACACCTTGGCACTGGCATAATTATCCGGCACAGTGTTTTAAACCAATAACTAATTTGAACTATTATACCTCTAATTAGTTTTTCACTATATAAGCGTAATCCGATATATTTGGCTGATTTCCTGAAAATAGCCGTAAACAGACTGTTTTCATGCAAAACCGACTATTTCCTTTTCAAAACGTGCGTTATTTCGATGAATACACACTTATTCGGAACACTTAGAGGTTTATATTAAGAAAATGAAAAGTTCCAAAATATTCCAAAAAAAATCATGAATATTCATAACCATATGATTTAGTTCTAGTTGCAACGTTCTTTTTGATTGGCTATATTTATTCATCTTTATCGTATAACATAACTTGCCTACGCCACAATACGACGCGAGTGCAATTTAATTTATTTATTTTGACGTTATATCTTGTTGGATACAGGCAAAATTATATTATTTTGACCTTTTTCTGATTGATTGTTTGTATCGGTATAATAAAACAGTTAAAGTATACCACTGAGGGAGTCAGAAAGATTTTACATTGTATGTCCCGCAAGCAAGTCTATTTCCCTCGGGTTCGCCTCGGGAAATAGACTTGCTCTCGGGGAACTGGAAACTTGCTGACTCCCTCAATGGTATACTTACTCCATGTATCCAATGCAATAAATATTGTATTTGTACTGCTACAATATAGAGTTGTTCCTCTTAGTCTATCAGAACTTTCAATTCTGGATTGCATCCGCTATCGCTTTGTGTTTTACATGTAGTAGCATTTTTTTAATCTAGTTTTTCTTTCACGGCATGGCACTCACCCAAATCGTTGCTGTAGCATATATTTTCTGCTAGTATAAACCCGGAAAGAGAAAGTATTTTACATTAATACTGTTTTTCTTTGACTTACTTTATATCCCGTGCAACATAACGATGTAGGCATTTGTAAAATGTGCATAATTATGCATAACGTAACTTATACCTTATTCTAAATTTAGTAAGGGATGTAAGCAACAGGGTTTGGGCTCACATTGTTCCCGCATGTCACGTAGACAATCGAATATTTCATGTACGACTTAATTGTTATCAGTCTTATCATCTCACGTATGTAATAAGTCATCTAGTCAATTTCTGTATACTCATAGCAAGTTTTGCATATTATTATTTTCAGTCAGGTTTTACAGCAACTATTATAGTCTTCGTCATGATAGATTTAACACTTATAAAAAATAAATACTGATAAATTGAACAGTTGTGAAAAATTATCCGTTAAGATTCTATTTGTCAGCTCTCTAAATGTGTGTTTATTTTTCTTTTTCAGTTTCGTAATGTATATTATATAAATAGTGCCTGCTTGGGAGGGTACCAGTTGAAATTGACACCCCGAGAAAACCATTGTCAACCGACGCGAAATGGAGGTTGACAATGGTTTTCGAGGGGTGTCAATTTCAACTGATACCCTCCCAAACAGGCACTGTTTATTGTATTATACTGAATGTCTTAATTTTATAGCAAATTACTGCTTTTATATAGAAAAGACGTGAGTTCTACGGCGAACCGTACGCGCATAATTTACGCGCATGTAACAATTCGTTATATCGGCCTGTTGCCAAGCGTGTTGCTAACGCTGAGGGTAAGAGAACGGATTGTCAACTGCGTTTAAACCAATCAGATTTCAGTATTTAACATGAAAGTATAATATTATGTATTATCATACATATAAAGTATGCATTGCAATAAAAATAACTCTATAGGACAGTTTCGCGGAAATTCTGATAAACACGGATGTAGAGTGTAAAGGGTAATTGTTAGAGTGTGTGTAGTGTTTTTTTCCGATGGAAAGATGAATTTGTGCTAAACAATTTTTTACTTAATACTGAAAAGTTTGGAAAGTGCACTGAATACCAGGACTATGCAATTCCGTATTGTTTGATTAATTTATCAGTTATAGTTTATTTGACTAAACAAACAAAGCGTCACACATTACTCCATCACTACCTCTTTCTTATATGGTAATGATTCCCCGAAACGCAAAACGCATTTCCAGGTTATACGTACATGTAAATTGATATACCTCTGTAAACCTTAATCTAAACTGTGTTAAAACAATTTCAAAGCAAGCGAAAATCATACATAGTTCCGTTTATAATGTAGAACATAAATATATTAACCATTTAACACTGTTAAAATATTTTTATTTTAAAAAGAAGTACATTCTAAATTCTTACTTAGTTTTTTAATTATATTTACAACTGTCACTAAAATAAAACAAACACACACATTATACATACAATCAACGTTCTTGCAGTAATGTGGTGTTAATCGTTTTTGTATTGTTTGAACAACTAGTTTAAATAAACCCCTATGTGCCCCACATCCTCAATTGTTTTCATACGAGTTATCGTAACAAACCGAAAAAAACACGATAGCAGGAGTTGTTCTTATCTAAGTTGTCGAGATTAAATACAAAAAAGGGAAAAAAAATATGCGTAATAGGTATGTATACCGATAACTTAAATTTCACTGTTCATTTATCAATCAATTTCTTATATGGTACAAAACGGTGACAACTCACTTTTTTAAGTACTTTTCATAAAAATGTTTCCTGCGACGAAACGTGGGCCCCCTATGGCCCCCTGATGTTAAATGCCTGCTTTGAATGTTATGTAGAAATTTCCGGCTGAAACCTAAACGAGATTCATCATGAATGTAATGTTTGCAGTCTGCAACATGTCCAAATGACATGTAAAATTTAAAAATGCATTCTACTGACACACTGACTTTACTGACCTTGGTGTTACACTTATGTGTCCTGGAATGGTGTCAATGCTACGGTAGGTACAATTATCAAAACTTTACTACACAGTACGTTTTTAATCAAATTACTCCATTTCAACAAACAGGAAGTAGTGTGCATGTACACTGCAGCCAGTTTAAAGCTAGCTTGATTATATGCGTGCAATCCATGTCTCAATTGTGTTTATAATAAATCATACTACATTAACTAACTCTTTTACGTTTATCATGGTTACATTTCTTGGGAACACAATATCAAATTTTTAGAGCAATCAAAGTTGCATCTGTAATCTTTCCAGATATTATAGGTTCTACTATAAATAGGGTTTTTGTTTGTTTTCTGTTTATTTTAAGTGATCACATTGGTGTAAAATATGACGGAGAGTCAGATGTCGGCTGCTTACAGGTCAGCGGGAGAAATAAAATTAAGTGATTGTTGAATAACCGGTTTTGTTTCAATACTTGACTCACTTGTTCATGACAGTTCTGAGTGTTCTTGTAAGATCATTTGGAGGATGTCCTGTTGATGTCATATATGTACTTAAAGTATTATGATTGTTTTAGCTTGTAACAGAAGCATATCTCCGGAGATGTTCGAAATAGGTGTTGTCTTCCTAGCTTATTTGATTTGAACATATTTCATCAGTCAATAAACATAATTGGATAAGGCAGCATGCATTGCTCTTGTAAGACTTATCCATAAAAGTACTTCTTACATGTACCTGCTGATCAGACTGTCGTCCAGATCGCTGTGCTCATTGTTTGTCTTTGATAAGACAAACAAGTGTGTGCAATGGTTAAAGGACTAACTCATATACTGAAAGGAAGTATCGTGTTTCCCACCGCTTTGATGGCGAGATAGTCGGGGAAACCGATAAGAATCACGAACAACTTACCGGGTAGGCGTCAGATATCTTTATATATTTACATCTACCAAGTACTATTCCCTCAATTTCTTACGGAGACATATAGTTAATTCATAGCTCTATAGAAACAGCCAGACTGAAATCTACACGCCCCGTTTATCGATTGGTCGAAATCTACAGCGGCTGAAACTGACAAGAAAGTGACAGGACTGAAATTGACACGCCCAGTTTATCGATTGGTCGAGACCTACAACTACCTAAGAAAAATCACGGACTGCACGAAATAACCCTGATGATGACAGACTCAAAGTCTCACAGGAGACGATTTGGCTGTTTCTTTTAGCTAACGTACTTATGTACGTTAACAGTAATTTAGTGAATTTTACTTACTTTTTACGCTCAATTTATTAATTAGTTAAATGAAAGATGTTAATATAAACAATAAAATGCTTTCTTTGGTGATTCATTCGGGTTATGAAGGTAGCGATCATTGCAGAAAAAATTTACATAACCCGCTAACGCGGGTTATGTATTTTTTCTGCAATGTCGCTACCTTCATATCCCGAATGAATCAGCATTTTATTGTTTAAATATACAACTTCGGACAATATACAAAGCGTGCGTCTCTCGATCCGCAGACGATCTCTCTATTGCGCATGGGCGAATTCATCCGGTGCCCGATGAATTTGCCCCCGCACTAACAATAGTGGGTAAAATCACCACACTCTCCCCGATTTTAAAGACAAGCCCCCCGCCATTACAAAAATAGAGACACATACATAAATACATTTTTAACCCCTGTGATTGACAATACTGTTGTAATTAACTAAAACATGTGATTTACCATTACTTTTAAACAGATTTAAGAAAATTTAAGATATAAACAGTTCATAAATCACGACAGATGAAAAAGTTCAAATGGTCACTGTCAATCAATCACGGTGTGTGAACACGTATGATGAAAAACAGTGTAATTAAAGAAGGACAGCTTTAAGCACTCCATTCTCACAAGATCACGTTGATATACTTTCTTAACTATGGGTTAGTTGGTAGGAATAGGAATCCTTGGATTTATATCAGAAAAATTAATCTTTATATCAATTTTTAACCTGAAATGGGTTTGCCAAAATCGGTTAGGTACGTATTCTAAAAATAATGCATCTATTATTTATATATATTTTTTAAACATTTGTAAAACATCATTAAGAAGGGGAGGAACATTTTTCTCGATAATGCAAATTGTATTTTAATTGTTGTATGGTATCAAGCTGTCTCTGGGTCAATATATTTATATCCCCCCTCCGCAGGAGAGGAGGGTATACTTTTTTACCATTTTTTGTCTTTGTGTGTCGGTCTGTCTGTTACAAATTTCTGTCACGTTTTTTCATCAACTATTTTTAACAGATGCTTGAAACATGAACCATTACTTTGTTTAGGTATACCATATAGTGGGATTCATTTTTGCATTAATCAGACGTCAACTTCCTGTTAAATGACAATTTTTGTTTATTCTTAGCTTAAATTTTCGAACACATTTTTTAAAAATATTTTTAAGCAACGATTAATCGCAGATGCTTGAAATTTTTAAAACACTCTTAAATTAGGCATGCCATATTGTAGGATTTGTTTTTAAAAAAAATTCAATGTCAACTTCCTGTTAAATGTTGAGTTTATGTATATTTACTTCAGAGCTGTGATATCACTTGTAAACATTGACTCACAAATATCTTGTTAATAATTGACCAGGCTCATTTGTAAATACATACACATGTAACTTACTATTATCCACGCCGTTAGTATGGCTGTCATATTTCTAATTTCAAAAAGACTACTGTTATATCATTCGAGGGTTAAACCCCTGTGAGCGACTTTTAGTGTGTTTAGATTTATTTAGAATCTAAACACGGAAGATCTCACAAACATCATTGCATTTGTACATCAACATTATGTTATAAGTTATGTCAACGTGATGCTATCGAAACGTCTTCGTACAGTTTCAGATTGATTTAAGATTTGTGTAAACAGATAGCCATGCTATGACCTTGAATTGCTAGTATTACATATTGGTCACTATGATACTTATGTATACCTGGATACTGCGCAATAATTATGGGAATGATAACTAACAGAACGACTTCTGTGACTCTTGTAGTATTCCTAAATTATGTTATGAAACCAGGTGCATAATACGGGCATAATAATATCCAAATTGAGAGTTTATAAACAAATTGTCATATTTGGCGATTCTGTGTCTGTATCGATAGTTCTGGTACTCTATATTGAGTCAAGTATTGCTTATAATATTTAACCTTTGTAACCGTTAAGCCATGTATGAATGAATGTATTATGAGTAAGTGATGCCTCATACCCAGATGGGGGACGCCGAGACTCAGGACTGGAGACTCAAATCCTGCATCTATACTCTTTGATAGACAGTTTTGACAGTTTTGTTACTTTATTTAGAAATAAAATATAACTCTGGAATTTGAACACTAATTGTTCACTCATGATCAGCGTAGATGGGCCGAACTAGTCAGAACTGTCCATCATAAGTAAAATGTTATATATACCCATGTAAAATGATGTTAAGCAGATTTTATATTTTTTTGGCTGTAGAATTTTATTTTGGATTTTAATTAAGCTTATAGTATTCTTTGATTTGGGCTGCTTTCAATTGACTATACGATCACGCTGATTAATAAACTACTTGGTAACCAACAATTGGACTTGCTGATCATTCAGAAGAAAGGCTTACATTTGTCTGGTCCCTGTATGAATATTGTGCCAGTGCGTGGAGCACCCATATGTGTGATTTTGTGTTGAATATATAAAGTGTTCGATATAGTATGTCTGGCATTTGTGTTTCCATATTGGCGTGGTGGCAGCGGTACATCCTCTCAACAACCCGGAGATCAGACATTATTAGCGAATGTTAGTAAACACGTGCGCAAAAGCGAACGTGCATACAAACTACAGTCAATATCAAAATGCTGACGTCAAAAACCTTTTGTTAAATTCACCATTATCACCAGCAATGGCTACAACACTTGCAACCAAACAATGACCGTTTACAAATAACAATAACATCACTTCTTTTGAAGCTTGGCGCCAACGCCTAGAACGACACTCTGTTGTTAGATGCAAACTTCGCATTCTTCCTCGTCGACGGTTTCACGTGTTTTAAGAACCATAGAGCATGTGTCATACGTCCCTTTAAATGATTAATCACACCTTTCTAAACTACGGGCTGTTTTACACATATTTTCTATTTTGTGAACATATTAGAGTTTGTTTGTTGAAAAAAGCGGTAATTAGCCATAATAGCAATTTAAATCATGGCCCTGAATTTAAAAACAACTCGCTAATCAGGAAGCGGCACGTGGTGCCGTGGCGTCATATGCAACCTTCTTTGTTTAGCTGATTGTAAACAAATAGTGGGATTAGCATTTTCTTTTTATTAACTATAAAAATTAGTAACATATTTTTTTAAAAATTAAAATGTCAAATCATTTTGTTTGTACGCATTTATTTATGAATTAGAATATTTATTGTTGTAAAATTAAGGTCCAAACTTTGGTGCACTTGGTTTTTTTCGTCAATAACTGCTGACAACTTTCTACTGTATTAACCGCAGGCACGTTTTTTGATAAAAAAAAAAAAAATCGTTTTGTTTATTTAATGTTTCTTTTGTAAGATCCTATCTACGGTTTTATTCTTATTACGCCTATATAAACAAACTGTGTCTATTTATCGTTCAAACATTCAAAATGGACATCTCTTTGGCTTCGCCCGTTACTATATAACTGACCGAAATTTCGTACCGTACTTTTGTTTTCTGCAGAGGTGAGCTATAAAAGAAGAAAAATTAAATACAAATTGACGCATTGATGTATGTCTAGAATAACAATTTAAGTGAGAAAATAGCTGATAAAGCGAGGCGGTATCCAAAATGGCGTCCTCATAGGAACCATAGGAGCTCGGTTGTCGGATAGTGCAGTTTTTAATATTTGAAGACTGATTAAAATAGGTAATCTTATGTGTATTTCTGTGTATTGCAATAAAAACATGAATTCACTGAAAATTGTTTCATATTCAAGAATGATGAGTACCTAGTACATTTCGACACGATTGGGTTATTATGCGCCACACTGATATAGTCAGACGGTAGGGGAACAGGTGTAAGTAATTTGATTGATCGTTTTCCAACCTACATCTCGACAGCAATCATTTGAAAAAATTGAGTACTTGTTTAAAACATATTGTAAACCGAGAACCCCCTATAAATCAAATAGGGCGAATGTCGCCCCTTTTACTTTTTTAATGTACATCTACATTGGATACACTTTTTTAACATGATTGAAAAAGAGGTTTTTAGTTAAAGTGTTATTACAATACACAGAAAAACAAAATATTACCAATTTTAATCACTTTTTCTGGTCTGGATAGTTATGTAAATGAATTTCAAGAACAATCCGGAAATCCTGCGGAAATTCCATTCAGACATGTACCTTAACCACACCTTCGATCATGGACCCGTGGACTGCAGTCCTATATCACTTGCTCCTTACTATTACACTGACAAAGTCACACCGTGGATTGCAGACTCATCATCCGAACGTCGTCCTTTAAACTACCTAAAAGACTACCTTAAGCTATTTAGTGTATCAAGACTAACTACGTCTATTTATTGTTATATTTTCTTTTTACCAACATCTTTTTATTCACTGTTAGCATAACTTCTACTTAAAAAAGACATAAGGAAGTTGAGTTTTTATGCTATTAGTTATGTCAACGTTATGTTACATGTACATGTATCGAATGTCTTCATACAACTTGTCTATCTGTTAATTAGTGTATGATGTGTATGGTTTCTGTGTGTGTATTGTGCATGCATGTGCGTGGTCCCTCCAACGTGTGTAAAACTATGTTAAATATAAATAAAAAAATCACGTATATTAGCAGGATAACAGCGTTAAATAAGATAATATTTGCAACTCCTTATTAAACTTAGTTGGTTATTCATAATTCAATGAATGTTAAATGTATAAATAACAAACAGGATGTTTTTTTTAACCGTTTTTGTTATTTAAAGTAGGGCCAGTGTTCTGTGATTTCATACTTTTTTGTAAAAGTTTGAATTCTTGTAAATTTGTGCAAGATAGTTTTTTATATTTTATGTAAATATAATCCCATGGAAGTAATTAAAATTATTGTTAAGTTCAAGATATTTTCGCCGCCTAATTTTATCCTAAATTTCCATTTTTTTAAAATACATTTTATCTATGCTAAGGGTAAATAACTCTTTTTCTGACTTTTGTCTCGGTTGTATGTCAAAATGCTTTAATTTTTCTTATCCTAATGATTAATTTTAAAATATGCATGTAGTTTTAGTTTTCTGACACAAGTGACAATAAAATTAAACAAGAAAAACAAGTGTCTGCCTACAAATATTTACATTTAACAAAATAGTACGGTTTTTTATGCTAAAATATGCTTTAGTGTATGCTTATCTGACATCTAAAAAAGTGTGATAACATTTATATATTTTTTTCTAATAATTGATGAAATTTAAGTCTATTCAGTTGAAATCAGTTCTGTTTTTCAACTTTCATCAGATAATTTTACGAGTATGGAATTGCCCTAAAGATCTTGAAAATTTTCGGTTTCTTGTCGATAGTTATTCTTCTTCCTCTTTCGTTTGTATATCAGATTTTGGCTTATTACCATAATGGAATGAAATTCAGATAAGGAATTTTTATTCTACAGAACGTCGATTGAAATAAAGTCAACCTAAGACATGTAAGTTTTGTGAGCACTAACCAATGTACATTCTAAAACGATCGAATATAATTTTATTAAACATAATTTGAATTTCAAATTTGAATAAGTATTAGCTGAAATTAATTTTTTTAATAAGATTTACATTTATTCTAAACGTCAATGAAATAACTAATCGTGTGTCACTATACAATACTAAGAATGACATTATCAACTTATTAATATTTATTAAGGTGCATAAATGTACATGCATGATAAAATTGATATCAGAAATTTAAATACATAAAAAATCAATGACTATTGGCAGTAAATATACTGCTGACACGATATGCAACATCTAACCTTTGACCTTAGTACGCTCTCAATCAAAATACAATTGACTGACGTCACACTGGTTTGCATATTGATCAGATAGAATTGTTTGGCGTCAGTAAGTTTCGCTCCACAATTCTAAGTAATTGCATATGGCTTCCATTTCACGTTTTCGCGAGAATCAAAGTAAAACGAAATATATATATAATTTCTTAGAACGTTTTCCTTGTAACAGATTCACATTAGTATACACGGATGTGTGTCTCATCCATTAAAATGACTCAACTTCCTTCTTCCTGTTTCCAGAATAGTGACTAGTTCACGTATTGATTTGGTTTTCTAAAATATCTCAAAAATCATTTGTTTTAAATATCACAATATTCAAAATTGATATTTCTAATGGTACGCATATTGTTGCACGATTTTGAAACGATATAGACTAAAAAACGAAACCATGATTAAAACAGAAAACGCCAAGTGATATGTATCTAAAAAGCGGTGAAATACATGTAATAAGAGTCAACCAAGCATCCGGCGTAAAGAGCCAGCACTTAAATCACTGAGCTACTGAATTCCGATAAATTACATGACAGTTACGCTCCTGTATTTTCTATGCTCTGTTTTTCTTGTAAAAATTCGTTAACCTATGAACGTCAATTCTGAGTTATATTTACATCCACTAAGTATTATTACGCTATTTCTTGCGAAAATTTATTTTAATTAATAGCTCTTTACAAAATGACAGGACTGAGATCTATCGATCGGTCGAAACCCTCAGCAACCTAAGATAATTCACGGACTGCACGAAATAATCATGACGATGTTGATTTCAGACTCGAAGTCTCATATCAGACGACTTGGCTATCTTTAATCTAGCATACTAATGTACATTTACAATAATTAAGTCACTTTTATTTATCCTTTACGATCAATTCATTTCTTAAATGAAGGACAACAATATTAGCAATAAAATGTTTAACGAATTTCACAAATCAAATTGTGAAATCGTTTATATTTTTGAATTGCTAACTAATAATTTTAAATTGAAATTGTTTCTATTACAAAAGTACTACTAAATTTCTTTCAAGCATGAGCTCATTCAACTATGACCTCTGGATTTGTAAGAAGATTAAATGATGGATGTATAAACTGCGTTTTATATAAATTGAAGAATCATGCAAAAATATTAAATATGATTCAATTCAATTTAAATACAACCATTTATTTATTGTTTTGTTAAATATTATTATTTAGTTTGAATACATGAAGGAGATTTATAAACATGTGAAAACTTATTCATATAAGTGTTGTTGCTGATGGGCCTCGTGTTATATGACGTTATATTTATAGAGGTGTATCAACTATTTTTTTTTTATTTTTAGATATCATCAAATTCAATGTACCTGCAGTTTTAAAATAGAACTGGATTAAAAGCTGATGAAAGTTGTGCATTTGGGATTATACGAACTATTCAATGACCCGAGTAACAAAAGAAATCCCAGTGTTTCAATGAATATGATAAACTATTTTTTGTTCATCTGTTTCCTGGAAGCTGTCCACTGCTACGGTATGTAAACATATATTTACTCGGCTTATATTTTGTTCTTCTTAGATTCGTGATTTCAGAATGTAACAGATTTGTTGTCGATAAAGTTAGTGAATAATGGTTCATTAATGATATTGCAATGGGTCATAAGTAAAGAAAAATACGGGAAACCTATAATATTAAAGTTGCTTTTTTCCAACGGCATAAAATTGGCAATTCAGTCAACTGATTGTAAACTAAATGGTTCAAATTTTACTGAAATGAATGATATAACTTCATACTATGTACATTGGTGAGTTTCACACTCACATTCTAGCATATATCATAGTAACCATTCCTGTAAAAAAGTCCTCCTTAATGGCGGTACAAAATTTCCCATTTTAGCCATGTATTCATTTCAGGTTAGAATACTAAAATGCTAAATTTTTCTTCATTTATCTCGACCCAGGACCCAGGATTTCTTTCTCATCCAGGTTTCCATCATTATTTTTCTAAAGGGAAAATATGGAAATTTATTAGTTGCATATCAAAATTCACCGGACACCTTAAGTCTTGTCATTATTATCTATAAACATTAAGATGAGAAAAAGTACTTTTTTTTAATTCGACGCTGACTACTTAATCATTTTTCATTTACCTTAAAAAAATAATAAGTGTACTTCAAGCTATAGATGATGCATTTTCTATTTTACAGAAAAATAAGTGAAATTTTCAATTTTTTTTTTCATCCACGGTAATTTTTTTAGTCAATTTGATAGGAAAATCATTTGAAATACAAACTGTTTTGCAGCAAAAATGATACTATACATCATATCAAGATTCATCAAAAATTATGTAAACATGAAAAAATGACAATAACAAACCGTCAACCATCTCAAAAATCCATAAAACGAAATACAAATTCAAAGCAGAGCAACACGGACCTCCAAGATAGAGGTGGAATAATGTGCCATGGAGGAGTGAGCATCCTCTGCCGACCGGTCACACCCGCCGTGTGCTCTTTGTCGTAATCGGCACCTGGTCCTACCTCTATCTTGTAGGTCCGTGTAGCTCTGCTTTGAAATTGTTTTTCGTTTTATGGATTTTTGAGATGGTTGGCGGTTTGTTATTGCCATTTTTTCATTATCACATATGGTTGAACTTATATGCAAGCATTTTGACATATTGCTGATTCTTTAAAATTGTTTTGACTCTTGCACCTGGACGATTCTTAGGTCTCACAAGGGGTTCAGCGTTTGATGTAAGATTATATCCCATACATAAACAATATATAGGATCTTGTTGAGAACTACGATGCTCAACATGTGGTATGACATTCTGTTAGAATAGGGACTTGATTATAAACATCCAAGGGGAAATTTATTTTTTTATTTTTACAGGATCTACATGTATTCTAATACATTGTCCAGATATTTTGTATTATGACTCCATTAAGCTGATTTAAACATGCCTATTGTTCCTCAGGTGAGCGATGTGGTCCATGGGACTCTTGTTTACGTTTAAACCATCAATATGTTGATATAAGAAAAGATATTTAAAAAATATATATAAATAATTCTAGATCTACTACAAGCATAGACTATTGATAATCAGTACATGTGGCCAAGTTTTGCATTACGAATAGCATCAACCGTCTGAAAATATTCTTAATTTTCACGTTATTTCAACATTGTTCTGTATATATTTTGGGTGTTTATTCTCTTATAAATGGCTTTATGTAAATTTCATCATAATTTTTTTTGTATAAGCTGTTCGTATACAGTTTTTACAATTTCGTAATCATATATCATCACACTCGGGTATGAAATATGGAAATATCTATGTCATAGCAATTGATAATAAAGGAAAAGGTTGTGGTTTAACATGCACAGATCCTTGACAATCAGTGTGGCATACATTTTGTGTAACATCTTTTTGGTTTAAATTACAATAAGGTGGGGTTTTTTAAACAGGAAACAATATATTTTTTTTAAGAATATAAATATGCGGGAAAATTTCCAGAAGCTTATAAACAGGACTTTAAAAAATCTCCTATAGATACAAACTACATGTATATTAATACAAGTAATAGCTTTCCAAAAAGCTTGCCTGACTAAGCATATTTATTTCATTGCAAGAACTTGGTTCTATGAATTTTAATCTGTCTTTGATTTGTAGTTCGTTCTTCTCGCAGTCTTCCAAATGCTCGTCTCTAAAGTTGGACTGTTTCAAATTATCTTTACTAAGGGGGGGGGGGTTACTTTAAATGAATTTTACATATTATTTATTTTGAACCTAAAATATTTTGCGTACATGTAATTTTCTCTTAAAACTTTATTTGCCGCCAAAAAAATAAAAATATAGCAATTAAAACTTAATTACGAACACAATACAATTGTTATGATAATGCTTAGTTTCCCATCATGGATTATTCCACTGTAGTGGCGCGTAAAATTATGGACTGCTCCTAAGATTTTGACAATATGGCGCGGAGTAGAATTAATCCTGTGCCTCATTTTATGCAGATTGGAATTGCCACAGAGCTGGGTACATTCCATAGTACCCGTATCTGTGGAGTCAGTAAAACTCTTTTTAGGCATTTATTTAGTAACAACTTTCACTTGTTATTAATATATTAATTTTACTTTAGTTTAGCAAGAATCAATCGATAGCTATGCACTAAATATTTACATTGAGTAAAACACGGAAGTTACACCCCTTTTACAATGAATGAAATCTAAACGACCATGCCCTATTCTCTCACCAGAGGTCTTGCTACACAAGTTTCGCTTACACCTCTGTCAACGCCGGAATAATAGTCTGTCACATGATCAAAACAAGCATGGCGAGCACATGGCATTGTTGATTCGTTTCTTCTGTATAATCAGCTTGAAGGGGAGTCATCAACGGGCGAAGACTTTGAGGACACGTTTAAAAACATCACAGGAGATGACATTGCTGCTGATTTATGTAAAATCATCGATAAATCGGTAGCGGACAGAAACTGATTTTTCAAACATCTGTCAAACTAGATCATGTGATCATATTTTAATTTTTACCTCCTCTAAATAGTTCTTCCAGTAACGTTGAAATAAAAATAAATAAAGGCGTTAAAGATTTATATTTAATTATTTATATTCATATTCATAGATAAAAGGAATAACTACATAGATTTTAATTACATTTAGCCCATCGTTTAAATTTCTACAAGAATCTTGTACATCGGGCGTTGACAGAGGTGTAAGCGAAACTTGTGTAGCACGACCTCTGGTGAGAGAATGGACCATGCCCGCTTCGTTTCTGTAATGAATATTAAGCTAACGTGACAATACTTAGTAAATACTTTAATACAAACTGGCAATTTTGTTTAGAAATGATAACCGAACACAATTATAGTTTACATTCTACCGTGTAATACTGTGGTTTCATCAATATTCGTGGGTATCAATTTTCGTGGATTTTCTGTAAACCATAGTTTCAAGGATACGTATATTCGTGGCCAATGACCCTATCAATACAAAATGTTAGTTGATATTGTTCTTCGATGAGCATTTAATTTCGTGGATCAACTAAACAACGAAATCCACGAAAATTGGTATTCAACGAATATTGATGAAACCACAGTATTATATTCATTAGGTACAACTTGTAAAAAATTGCGATCCCTCCCCCCTATTCAAATGTAGGGGCCTTTCTATTGGATTGCACACGTGTACAGTGAACTTGCTCAATGCTGCTTTTTACATCCAATACAACAATTTTGTTTTTCTTTTAAACAAAAAATAAATAATATCAACCGATGCATGTTTAATGTGCCGGCCTTCAATTGCCATGTTATGTAATTACTTGTTGTGATGACACCTCTCCCCTTCAACCGTTCAAACAGTGCTATCTATTTTTAAGCATGACAATGTTAGCTAGAAAGTCAGCCAGCGGAATTTTACTTTTAGGGCAAAAGTGAATACACAATCTTTTAAAATACTAGGTAAAAAGTTTCCAGAACAATATAATAATATGCGGGTGCACATTTAGTTTGCAGCCTTATTTTTATGACTGTACATGTAGGTGACGAATTTAAGCGTGTAGCGGTGTACATGCAATGTATGACTGCACACCTACTTAATACTTATAGTTCTTATAGCATTCTGATTTTTATGGTTTGGTGGCAAACTACTTCCAATATATTTACTTTTCAATCTCACTAAGAGAGCTGGGAAGATATACACGGACTCCGGACTGTGGCTGTAGACGATTCCCAATAACAGTCTTCCAATACATTGATGCGCAGTTTGACCTAGAAACTGACCGGTTTCATAACGTCTTCGAATATTTCTAACACGAACTGTCTAATTTCTTCCCAGAATTCCAATTTACGCAAGCGCAATTGAAGTTTCATCATAACTTAATATAGTCAGCCCGAATTACACACGTGCACAGTGAACCTCTTTTTTGCTTTAAACACTTGCTCACTATTGCTTAATTGTTCCATCCATTACAACGTTTTCTTTAATTGCAAATTTGAAGGTCGTCACATTATTAATATGCATTGATAAATCTTTTTTCAATGAAAAATGATATTGCTAGCTTTCATTGTTGACTGCACTGTTTCGGATGTTGTAACTTTTAAACCTTAGATATGCCTGACGTCATGACGTCAGGCAATTATTAATATTATTGTGCACCATCAGAGTGAATCTTTTAAACGCTTTATCCCATTTTTTAACAGTTATGTAACATGGCCAACTTAATGTCATATCCCCTTTGAAACATTTATAATTCCGAATCTCGTCGTGTTTTTGTTTTTTTTTTTAGAAAGTATAACAAAGAATTTAGGACCTTAAAAATTTATTCACAGTATTTTGGTAACAGCGTAGCCAATCAACCTTAATTGCTGACGTAAACTATTTAGTTATATCAATAGGCGTTGCCTTTGAACATGTGTCTGGTTGCTCGGGTTAAGATTATTATCATTAAGGTATTCTCTTTTTAAATGAATATCGTTTTCCATGAAAAACCCTCTTGTTTTTCTTCGGTTTCTTTTAATACAGGTGTTCCGATTTCATCAGAAGACCTAACTACTATTCTGAGAAAAATGTTTGTGTTATTTGTTGTGTTTTTGTTTTCTTTTACACCGATTTTAATTCCTTATATCTCGCTCCTTTAAATAAAGATTATTTTGAATTTTTTAGTTCTGATCAACTGTTGCGCGATGTTGTCGTCATATCTTTTACTTGGAAAAATCCCCATCCGGTCTTGTAATATTCACTTGTTACTAAAATTAAACGGACATTTTTGTTGGATGAAAATATCGTAACAATGACTGGCAGAATCATGGAAATTGGCTCGTTCGAAGTAGGTATATTGAACAGATGCAATATAGTATCGATTTGTTATATTTTTTGTGTGAACTATATGTGCAAAACATGCTTAATATGCTAAGTATATTGCTATTAATAAAACTAAAATATAATACACTTTTTATATGGCGATACAACTTGAAAAGAAGCTGATATTTTTGGGAAACTTTATTTGTACCACCAAAAAAGGGGTATTTCTTGTTTGGGGGCGGGGGGGGGGGGGGGGTTGGGGTTAATGCTATAGCAACGTTATCGCTCTTTAGACCTATTCACAAAAATCGTACGTCTAGGATTACACTTCAAACCTACGACAAACGTTTTGGGGGCTATTCAAAAAGCTGTCGTAAGATAATGACGTTGTCGTACGTCAATTACAGCCGTAAGTGCGTCTTAAGGAAGGAGTCTTCTCGTTATCAGACATCCTTCTTATGCGCGCCGGCGCGAAGCGAGCTCTAACGGAAAGGCGTGTGTGAATAGAAAATTCGGACCAGTTGCACATTCATTCAACGGATTTTTTTGGCGTCAGTAAATCGGACCAGTAATGCATTGTTTTAATCGTCCCAGTAGTTCCCTGTAATCATGTCAATTTTTATCACTTCACTCTCTCACGAGAATCAGCAAGACAATGAATCAAAACAATAACGATGTATTACGACATACAGTCAATGTTACCTCTAAAGTTCACCTCAGTACACTCTCAATCAAAAATAATCGAGTGACGTCACAAAGGTATGCACATTGATCCGATAGATTTTTTCGGCGTCAGTAAATTTCGACCCACAATTCATAGTACCAATGGTTTCCAAGTCCTCACGTTCTCGCGAATATCAAAGTAAAACTTTTGAGAAGCATATAAGATGTGTAATTTTAAGAACATCATGCCTTTTAAGTAAATAAAACAGTATAATTCGCCTACTTTTATTTCTCAGGGGAGTTTTAAAGAGTCAGACGACACTTAAACGTGAACTTTGACGTCACAATAAGGGGAAATTACTCTAACTGAATTAAGTTATTGTAAATCTGCTGAAATTACCAAAATCCTCTCAAAATCTTGCAAAGCTAAAGAATGAGGACATTTCTTCAGATATAAGAAACAGATGTAACTTGCACTCATTTGGATGAATGCTAACATTTATTGTATTCATTGTAATTACGGTAATTTCCAGGAACGTACACCTAGCATCGGTTTTTTTAAAGGGGGTGGGGGGTGGATGACAGCCTCATCCAAAAAATCTTTACAAGCAAAAAGAAAAAGAAGATAATTCTCAAAATTTTGAAAATTCTTATCCTTCAGCTCTTTAGTAGCAGTTCAATGGTTTCTTTATTTTCACTTCCATTTATTACATGCTCCCAATCCCAAGTTTGGGGGGGGGGGTGGAGGAGATACAGTGCAATGAACATTTATATTAAAATCTTTATTATTCAACAACATTGTATCTGAGATTAAACTATTGTTCTACTTATGAATAAATAAATAACAAATCTTATAACATATGAAATTTTATAAACTATAGATAATGGAAATTTACTGAAAAATAGGTACGTTTTATTTTATTTTGCAATCAAATTTATTTACGTTGTTAATTTCATTTTTATTGATTTATCATAATTCATTGTTTGATCACATGCTGCGCTCGTCCCAACGGTCGCACCGTAAAACATATTAAGGATGACGTTTACTCAGAATGAAAAAAAATTCCACTGATGATAATGAAAACCCATCTATTGTATGTTATAGACCTTTGATTGTAGTGTTATTTTTCACTTTCAAAAAAGTAGGTCAATGACCTCGTTTTTGAGTTAATGGCTTTTGAATATATTTAAAAAAATCAAGAAAAATCCAATAAAATTTTACACTACGATTGAGAATTTCTTAATTGTGAAAATATTAGAAATAATTAAACACTTTAAAAAATGAAATACAGTTTATGAATGGTAGTGGCACTAAATAGATATAAAGCATTAAAATTTCAGCAACAATTTTTAAAGATATTCCAGTCCGAATTTCCTCTATCAGTTTTTAAATCCCTACCCATTTTTGATCCAATTTTACAAAAAATTGAATGATGATAACACAAAAACATTTATAGTATTAAACTACTTATATTGACCTTATTCTGTTGGCATACAATTTATATGAGGTCAATGATCAAAATTTTTAGATATGTTGACTTTTATCGTTTTTAAGCATTTTTTAATATTTTTGCAATTTGTGCCATACGATAATTTTAATGAATAAGTGAGGTAAACCCAACAGAAAATATGCAAAATTATAAACACTAAAATATAAAATCTTAACTTTTAATATTAGAGTACTGCCAAAAATGTTTGAGCGGAAAACAAAATCTGCAAAATTTAGTCCGAATTTCCTCTGTTTGGCTAAAAGTCAATTTTTGTTTGAGCCTTATTCCATAATATTGTAGAAAAATCGAATGTTATGTCAATAATAATTCAAGTCATAAATACTTTTTGTGTTTAGAACAAATTTTACTCTTGACTTTGAACTTTTTAACAATCCGAATTTGAGAACTCAAACCCTGAGTAAACGACACCCTTAAGAAATTCATAAAATTTTGACACAGTCAAACAGATCATATAATCAAATGATTTTATCAGTTTAATCAAATTTGACCTTCTTGTTTTCGCATCAAGGTCAGGTCAAGGTCACTACCTTTTACCTCAACTTAATGGATGATAACAATAAATGTAGTTATCCGCAGATATGTAGACATCTGTTTAAGATATTAAGTTTCTATTCTTCATTGAAATGATAGAATATAAGAATGTCTATCAGCTTATACTACTGAATTGGAATTAATATTTAAGCTAAAATTGATATTGCTTAGCCCGCATTTCCTCTAATTTTCTTGAATTTTGAAAATATTTTTTAAATTTTTTTTTATGCTTTTTATATTAAGATATTTCTGATTTTTACATATTATGAAAACCTTACAAAATTATATGAATTTACAGAAAAGCTAATATATTGACCATTAAATAAGAGAGAAAATCCAATTTTAGTGATTTTTTTACACAAATCTATTTATAGAATGAGCGCTTTAAAAAGCTAATAAAAATGTAAATTGATAGGCAAATCATGTTTAAAAAACATATTCTGAAATCCAAGTACCTTATTATTTGTTCACATTAGTTGAAAAAATCCAACATTAATGTTATTGTTTTAAAAATGCTAAATAGACTCATGAATCTAAAGCAATTCTGAATTGCAATTACATGTGATATTTTCCTACGTTAATGTTCCGCTAAAAATATAGCCCTTTTTAGATTTTAAACTTTGATGACTATTTCTATGCCAAGTTGTATGATTGTAAAAAAGAAAGAGAAATATGATATTTTAATTTCCTTTCATCTCAATTTAGTGACCATTTAATCAAATTTATTTTTGACAAGTCGAAAACCAGAGAAGACTCCTTCCTTAAGCCTTGGTTACCGACAATGCTCATGCGCAGTTTGCATTGTGGAGAAATGACGTCATGCTGAATGTTCGGGTATTTGCATCAATTGGCGGAATTTTTTTAGCGCCTTTGAACATATACATATAACGGAGTTACTTCCTTTCCTTCAACACGCCGATTCTTATGTATTTGTGTTTACAATTATTGCGACAAAAAGAAAATTCACAGGCGCCTAAGGTTAACGTTAAACATATTTCTATTTCTAATAAGAGTACTGTATACAAGGAAATATTTGCCCTCGTTTTATTGTCGCCCCCTTCTCCCTCGTAGTCAGCGGGAAAATTTAAGACTGGGCGAACTTCAATGTCTCAAATTATATCTCTTTAAACACAACTGTGTCTGGGAGAATTCAAGACGGGACGAAACTTTTTGCAAGTGTAGACGGACGAAAATTACACGGGCGAAAACAACCATGTATACAGTGTTTCCTGTGATGTAAAAAAAAACTATGATATAACAGAGAGTAATCTTGTTATAAAAAGAAATATTTTTTAACGGTAGGCGTCTGTGAGAAAATCTTATTTCTGTATGAAATTTATTTCATGTTTTAAAATACTTAAAATACTTAAAAAATCTACTATTTGCTGTAATAAAACGTGGCATACTTGAAATATTGTCAGTTTATCTCTACATTCTAAAATACCGGGGTTTCTTTTGTTTTTGTTTGTTTTTTTTTTTTTTTTTTTTTTTTTTTGGTCTGTAAGGAACTTCATGAAGTTTAGCGATATCATAGTTACTTAGTTTTATCACCCGCGTGCATGCCACTGATACTTTCCCTTAGAATTTTTCCCCTATATCTACATATAAAATTTGTAATTTAATGAATCATTAATAATAGACGACATGCTCGGATCTAGATGGGTGGTCGGGGGGTCCGAACCCCACCCCTTTTCTGCAAAATTGAACATTTATCACTGCTACAAACACGAACTCATGTGCTCAAATACATATAAGTAGCTATATACATGTTATAGTACATTGATTACTCACTGGTCATTAAATCACTGTGTATGTATATTACCATTGTTTTACTGATGCAATGCATATGAAGGAATTAAAAAAAAGTCTATATTATTAAATAATTTTCGTCGTTTTACTTAATGCTGATTCGAAGTACCTGGAATTGTTGACGCGTGATACAATAAACGGTGACATTAGAGCCAATGTCAAAGTTGTTATATTGAAAAATGACGTGTTCTGTCTCAATACATAATCTTTTTACTATTAACACCAATAATCAATTATAAACTTGTAATTAACATATTGTTAAAAGAGATTTTGAATATTCCAAATGACTTTAAATGTGCTTATGTTTCGATACTATTCTATTCTTACAGTTTATAGTTTCTAATGGTAACATTGAATCGTATACTCGAATGATTTTGAAATAAAAATAAAAAATGAATTCCATCCACCATTAACATATTTGGCTACACGGGATACAAAAGGAGTTCTGCACTAGCTGTCCTTTCATGGTAAACCATAGCGCGTTATTGAATAGAAGTTTCATTCATTAATTTTGCTTCTGATAAAAAGAAGGTAGAACTGCCATACTTTAATTATAAACATAACAATTATAGAGTTACGTCAACCCAACACTAGACGTAAACTTACGACTGTTTGTAAATAACTAAAATCTAACGAAAAACTCGTACGCCAATCTTAAGTCCACGATTGAACGTACGATTTTTTTGTGAATAGATCCCCTGGGGTTTATCCCTGTTTGCTAGATTATTTATACTATTCACTTTAAATATTGACTTAAATATAAACCCTTTAGGCGTTGAACACCGAATGCTTAAAACATTGCCACGTTTGTTTTCAATTCTTGTTTGCTTAAACATATGTTTATATTGTTTGGGAAATATATATCCAGTGGTCAGTATCTGTAGAAAACATTAATATGCCGAAGACGCATGTACATAATTGTCTGTTTTCCTGATAAAAAAGATAAATTCCGACAGACCTAAAACTACACTACAGCAATATTAACTTCTTTTATTATACTTTCATGTTAAATACTAAAATCTGATTCGTTTAGACGCAGTTGACAATCCGTTCTAATACCCTCAGCGTTAGCAGCACACTTGGCAACGGGCCGATAGAACGAATTGTTACATGCGCGTAAATTATGCGCGTACGGTTCGTCGTAGAACTCACGTATTTTCTATATGAAAGCAGTAAAATTAGCTATAAAATTAAGACATTCAGTATAATAAAACTTCTCGGGGTGTCAATTTCAACTGGTACCCTCCCAAACAGGCACTATTTATATAGGTCACCCTTAAATGCATACGTTTATTAGTGGTGATTGTCTAATACCGTAGTGCTAAACGTCCTTTCAGAGTTATTTTTATATATACATGAACTACTAAGTTTAAAAATTATTATCGTTACAGTGAATGTCGCCTTAAACAAGACAGCATATCAACAAAATCCCCTTAAACAAAATTACAGCACAGGCGATGCCAGTAATGCCGTAGATGGCCAGAAGTCAGACCTGACTAGGAATGGTGGTCAATGTGTCGTTTCAGCTGGTCGTGAAACCGCCACCTGGTGGGTGAACTTGACAAGCATTCACAGCATCCATAACATCACTATCTACTATATGACAGATAATAAACCATGGGGTAATGGTTTTCTTTCTCAAAACAATAACACCTTTAATGGCTTTTGTTATGTTAGTAACTTATACTGTATCAAAATGCACTTCTTTAAAAGCATATATTTTTTTTAAGGTAAAAGTAACCCAAAAATAAGAAAAAAAGTAAATTTCCTCTTTAAAAAAAATATTTATTATTTGATTTGCACCATAAGTTATTCAGTTGCGGTAAATTGTCATTGCAGATGTATTGAATCTGCTTAAGAAAATTTTTAAGAAAGTTAAGAAAATAAACGTATATCAATATACCATGCATGTATGTATGGAACAACTTTTGGGATTTGTAACATTTTTAAACTTCTAATAATGAAACGATAGAGGATGATATCAATAAACATGTGAAAACGGTCATTTGATACAATGGATCATAGAAAATCTAATATGCTTGTAATATTTTTAAAAAAAACAAGAGTGAATAAAAATGGCACATCCTGATTAGTGTTGATAGCTTGGATCGGTGTAATTACTAACGCATTATTGTTGATTTTGTACTGTCTATGATATTGAATACCCTGTAACAGTAAAAATTGTTCTATTTTGTGACTCTGTCTTTGCAATGAATAACAATGAACAAAATAAGTAGACCTTGGTACAATAGACGATATGAATATGAAGGAATTAAGAAGATCGGATAAGACTCATTTACATATCACGTGATTTTATTTTTGTCAAATTCTCACTAGTTGGGGACAAATTTACCAATCAGAAATGGAATTCGTTAATAATACAGCTTTCAAATAATGTATAGTGCATAAACGAATATAAATAGTATGCATGTATAAAGTTACATCGAACACGGGTATCGAAATCGATGGCACGTGACACGCATGGCACAGAGAATAACATTATGATAGCTAAGCGAATTCACACAAGATAAACAACGTTAGTTCATAATGGGAAAGACCCATTAGTATATAATTGGAAAGACCCACTAAACTTATGATTTTTTAAAAGCGCAGTGAGGTACATGTTTCTCCTTTCACATAGAGGTGGAATTTGACAAAATACATTTACTAGCTGAAAGGAAAACCTGTAAACTCTAAATGCGCTTCTAAAGGCTTTTAAATGTAGGGGCGGAGCTTAAAATCTACGGGAATGACTGTAAACAGTGTATCACTAACATAAACAATGATTTATATCTCCCATGTGGTTGTTTTTTCTTGGGTATGAAAGGCATTCGATACGAGTACATATATCAACGATTAAGTACATGCAAATTAAAGAGATAAATTTCGAAATTTATATTTGTTGCCATTTTACCGGGGGCCGTTTTTCACATCATCCTTTGTTATCTTCGTTTCTAATTTTTTTTTTCATTACAGGAGCTTCAAATGACTTTACGAAGTCTTTCCTCGGATTCTCTGTGTATGTCTCTAATACAACGGATAAAGAAACGGGAACACTGTGTTTCAAGGACAGCAACTTTACAACAGATACAATACCTACTGTGTTCAGCACCATCTGTCCTGTACATGGACAGTATGTCATTTACTACAACGAGAGATCTATAGATGTAACCTACCCTGATGATTACTATCGTTTTGCTGAAAATAATGTATGCGAGGTTGAAGTATATGGTGAGTGTTCCTTGTTTCTTCAATAATTGTTTTTGGTTTTACGGTTTTTCAATTATGCGTCACTTATATTGAAATGGATTGTTTAAGGAATAAGGAATCATTCTTTTAGTATTATGAGGTGAAAAATTTCGGTCGGGGCGTGGTCAAATCCGATATAAATCCAAATAAAAGGCGATTCCGCGGTTTAAGTAGGATGCCAAAAACTTTGGTTAAAAAATCCTTTTTTACATAGGACAAATATGATTTAACGATTATTATTCTAAAAGACAATAAAGTTGATTAGGTAAGATTGAAAGTTTTATTACTAATATCAATAATATATCAATTCAAAACGTATGATCACGTTTACTTCTGCTCATACGCCTCTATCAGGATTGACCTGTATTATCGGACAATAAACGTCACGTATTTTCAATGAAAACATAAAGAGAAATATTCACTAAAAATAAATATCATATTTAAAAAAATGTTATTCACAATGATCATTCAGAAAGCATCATTATTTAATGTTTCAAAGGATGTCCTCTAAACGGACGGTATGGGTCTAACAACTCCTTTCCCTGCCCAGATGTTAACTGTCAGTACTGTCACAAAGAGACGGGCACCTGTCAGGTGTGTCAACCTGGTTACAAAGGTCAAAAGTGTGAGCTAGGTATGTATTTATATGCATGTATGCCTGCCTTCGAAAAAAAAAAGTTTTTTTGCTGTTGTCTGCCGCTCCACCAAAAGTTTCCGTTCATTTTATTTGCAGAGAATGCACATACTGAAATGACATTTGATATACAGATTAATCATTAGAGTATCTAGGCCAATTTTTGTTTTTGTTACGATCAAGCAATGTTTGACAGAGTTATTCTCCTTGCACTAGGTAATAATTTAAATTATTTTCAGTTTCCGGTTATTTTCTTTGCAGAGGTTGCACATACTGAAATTAAATTTGGTATGCAGATTTATTATCAGAATATCTATAAACCTATAATTCGAAAACGGTTTAAATTAGACACGTCATACTTGATAGGTTGAAGCATCTCAGATACTACCGGTAGATGATTCCTTTTGCTTTTAAGTTCAAAAGGTCAATATCATTTCCATGTATGCTGCCCATAATAAAGGCTTGTGAAACCTATAATGTATTCCAGTGGAGGGGAGCATAAGTGTTTTATAACCATCTTTTGTTTAATTACCAAAAAAAAGATGTCTAACGAGTTCCAATTAAAGCTTAAATTATGTTTATACTTGTATTAAGAAAACTTGTGTATGTGTTTATCTAAATATTTGTTATGCTCGTCAGCGTATTTTTTTCTAATAGTTTATATGAAATAATATCGTGGGATTAACATTGTACTGAAACAAAACTGAAACAACATTTGAATATCGAAAATGCTTAATATCTTAGATCTCAAACATATTTTGACAAAGAAATGAATTCAAGTGACACTTTTATAATGAATAAATTTGGTTTTGAACTGCATATACAAAATGAATCCAATTAATTCAGAGTGTGAAACTGGGAGGTACGGGATAAACTGTTCAAGGAGTTGTGGAAATTGTCTAAAACTATCCCAGTGCCAAAACATTGACGGATCCTGCTCAGAGGGATGTTCTGTTGGATATAAGGGATCCCTTTGTACTGAACGTAAATACTATTTTTAACATTAATTCATTCTTATATCATTTGACAGTTGTTAACTATTTAATTTGGATGCACGTGTTCTCCTTTTGATTCTTCGTTTTTTACTATTGCATGATAGCCAATGTCTTATGTTTTGCCATTGAAGTATATTGGAAAAATATCAACCCTAATCAATCATGCCCAAGTTTAAAATGCGAACGTAGTTTAATTTGCAGTATCATGCATAACTAAATAACATGGTTTTATGTTACATGTACATTGTATACTATTAAACAGTTTATAGCCATTTTTTAAACATATTAAACGAAATTTGTTAATGTCAGCATCAGAAATTTAAAGAAATGCTCGCTTGAGAATGGATATTTCAACTAATAACATATCTCACCGGTAGGATTGACCAATGTTATTTTTCACCGTTACAATTTATTCATTCACCTTGCAAATGGATGTGATAAACAACATTTTTGTCCAAACGATAACTTATCTGTAATCATCACTTAATATTTTTGCAGAATTAATATTTCTTAACGGAATGCATATTTATTTAGAAAAATCCAAGAAGGACATAAAATGTATTCGGATTTTTTCTTTAACGTAGCAAACAGAACTCGTCTAAAATTGGATCTACTTTTTCAGTTCAGGAAAAAATGTCATAAATAAAATGCCAACAAAAGAGAGGTCAGTCTTTTGAAGTACAGGTGACTCCAAAAACTTGAACTTCGGGGACCTTGATTAAACTTCGAAAGATCGAGAGTTCGAGAGATCGAAAGTTGAAAACAAAAGCCGATTTTATGTTCTGATAAATTTGATTAAAAAAACTAGTACCCAGAAGTTTATGTTCATTATATGGTTATAGATCTACGCTTGGTCAATTGCATGTGCATATACAGACATCACTTCGATATATTCAGAAGAAAAAAAAACAATACTTTATGTATAACGGTACTCAGGTTATACTTTTATACGAAGTGATCAAAAACTTCGAGAGTTCGGAGTTCGAGAGATCAAGAGTTAAATTTGTTTGGTTATATAGAGAAAAAAATCGGAACTGTGATTTTATTTCGTAAGATCAAGAACTTCGAGAGATGGATATCACCTGTATTTCAACTGTTGTGTTTGTGATTTAACCTCATCATTTTATCAAACGACTTTAATAAACAATGTTAGAAAGTATGTTACCTCAATGTTACCTCTCACCTCTATGCATGTACCATACTACATATGGTGGTTACATACTTCTGCAGTTCCTAAGATTACACAGTCATGCATGTATAAGACTTGTCAGTTATTGCTTTAAGGTAGTCCTATACTCGGCACTAAGTGGGCTCAATTATTAAAAACTTAGCTTTAAATGAATGGTATATATTCTAGCAATATATATACAAAAGAAAATATGTATGTATACATGCTAGTTTGTTTATTATTACTCAGACGTGTGTACCCCCTTTCGAAAATTCTTGTAAGTAAGTAATCTTTATGGGCCTTATGTATCAATATAGAATACAAAAAATGCGATGCATGTATCATATTTGGTCATTGTTTACTATTTTATGGACTCAAACCTAAATTATTTGTGTTTATTCTATAGAATTACATCTTAGAAAAACAATTTGGTAAAGTAAATGATATGTTGACGGATTACTTATCACGTTATCACGTTAAAAGCTTAAAACCAAGTAGAACCTGAAGAAACATTCCGTAAAAATCACATTTTGCTTCATTTTATGTTTAGATCTGTCAACAGTGTTAGATATCATTTAAACATTTATTAATTGATGATTGATTCGAAATACATTCTATCTCTAAATTTAAACCGGTGCTAGAAAAGAAAAATTCGTGGTGGGAGGGGGCTCAAAACAAAGAAGATATAACCATACCCTAAGATACTGGTTAAACAGAAATTTCGTTTTTCATTTTACTTAAACAAAATCGAGTTTCTTAATCAATTTATCATTTCTATCTCGCATAGAATACATTCATTACCGTTTAAATTGCTTATTATTGCCATTGTTTACAACAGCGATGTAGAGCAAAATCAACACCGGATTTCTAAAACGCTATGTAAAAGTCGAATCAATATTGTAAAATCCGTATTATGACGTAGTGCGATACTCGGACTACTTTAATCCGACGTTTTAGTACATTTGCAACACATTTTTTCATAGCTATGTCGATCAATGTCCAACACATCGTTCAGAACAGTGGTGGGTTTTTTTCCAAAGCCACTTCCTTTTTTATCCAATTTAATTTTTAGCATTTATAAATGTAATAATTATAATCTATGAATTCTTTATCCAGCTTCAGATGTATTACTTTTTTCGATAACGCTTGTTATAAGAAATTTTCCCTTCTACATTTTACCACATTAGATCGAAGGTGTAAATTAAAACACCATTTGTTTTTAAATTATGGATATCAAAATGGGGATTTTTTTTTTTACATTTTTTAAACTGTGTAAAAAATATTGACAATCGATATATTTTGTGAATTCTGTGAAGTCGTTTCCAAATTAAGTGTTGAATTTAGACATGATATATTTTTTTGGCCATCCTACCTTTGGTTACTTTATTTGAGCCTATACTCTTATTGTGTTGTAATTCATTCACATGATGAAGGTCTACCATTCAGTCAACAGAGGGGTGACTGAAAGATTACTTAAAGGTGACTGAAAGTCAGAGGTGTCCAGTCAGTCACCTTTCGAGAAAATCAGTTCTTTTTTAGTTATCTAAATGCAGGTGATGGCGTATTATATGTACAGTTATTCTGTGGAAAAGAAAGTATGCTTTTGTCAGTCATTGTTGTCGTAGCAATTTAACTGCATCAATGTTAAAAGCGAATGTAGCTATCCTGTTTCCACAGAGGTAATACGCGGAAGACCAGTTCGCAAGCTAAAATTTTCCTCCATGGTTTGAAGTAAATATGAAGAATACGAGAGTCTGTGCTTTTGTTACTATAAAGAAGTTAAGCTTCTGCACTTATGGAGCCCGCGAATAAAAATTATCAAATCGGCATGTCATTGTTAAAAAATAATGTAAATAAAAATCGATTGTTCTTTTAGGGAATATTTCATCAACAAAACCACATGTTTGTTTAGATGAGCATATCAAATAAAACGACAAAACAAAACAAAAAAATGGCTTTTAAACGTTTTTATAAATAAGTATATGTATATTATTTTATAAATTTAACACAATGATGTCGAATATTTGTATAAATAAATATTGCTGTTGCTTATACCCACCTTATAACCATTGTTTTTAACATACTTATGGAACTGCAAGATCCCTTTTTATAAAAGTGCTTCTTTCCTTAAGAAGTTATTTCTCGGGATATTTACAGCAAAAATTTGTAAGTTCTTGGATAAAAAAAAAATACCGGAAAACGATGAAAAAGCGGCATTTAATTGTGTACATAAAGCCCTCCAATGTGTTTTATGGGGAAAAGGACAAAAATAAGAAAACAATGTTACCTTACACAAGGTATACATTCCATGAATATCCATGTTCATAAACGGATATAAACAGATGCTATGTTAAAATAAAATTTAATGCTTCAGCGGAAAGACTCTATAAATTACGTAATGTAACAACTGATGAAAAAATATATTTACATTAATTTTGAAACAACCACGTGTCTTAAAAAAGTTTCGAAAATTCCCGTTCATACATTGATTCTTCATATGGAATTATGCACAGTATAAACAAATATATTATAAAGCTGAAAGTTTATAGTCAACGGATTTATGTTCAAAAGTACCGGGTTCAAAACATATTTAAGGAATGAATATATGAACTCCGGAAATGCAGAACTCATAGAGAACAAATAAGGTGAAACATTGAAATAGTTCACAAAGAAGAAGAAAAACATACCAATGAAATAGTGTATATATCATATATTTGAAGATGCTGTTATATACTTCTTTAAGCATATAACTTTATTTTCACAATTTCAGGTTCGCTAATAAAAGTTCTTACACCAGTTCCCATTACAACTTAAATTATGTGCATACATGTACAGTGTAATTGTGTTTTGTTTATCTGAATATTTTTTTATGCTCGTTGATGTGTATTTTCTAATAGTTCATATAAAATTATATCATTTATATTCCTAAGCTCATAATATTGTATTCAGACAAAATGATACAATATTGTAAAATTCAAAGTGCTCATTTTCCTAGATCGCAAACATATTTTAACAAAGAAATATATTCATATGTCATAAAGAATAAATTTGATATTGAAGTGTTTGGCACACATAACATTATTTCAATGAATTCAGAGTGTGAGACTGGAAAGTACGGAATTAACTGCTCTAAAAACTGTGGTAATTGTTATAAACAATACCAGTGTCACCATGTCGACGGATTCTGCTCTGAGGGATGTTCTGCTGGATACAAGGGATCCCTTTGTAATGAACGTAAGTACCATTTTTTAACATGAAATTCATTTCTATATCATTTGACAGTTCCATATTAACCATTTACTTTTGCTGCACTTGTTTTCTATCTGTCTCTGCGTTTTTAATACTGCATGATATCTTGTCATTGAAATATATTGGAAGAATATCAACCCTAATCAATCTTGCTCAAGTTTAAAATGCAAGCGAGGTTTCAATTGCACTATCACGCATAACCAAATCACATGATATTATGGTACACGTATAAAATTAAACAATTTACAACAATTTTATAAACATACATGTAATAAACAAAATTTGTTCATGTCACTGTTAGAAGGTTAAAACATAACTCGCTTGTAAACAGATTTTTCAACTACTAGCATATTTCACCGACAGGATTTACAAATGGTGTTATTCATCATTACAATTTTATTTGTTCACCTTTCACTTACTAAGTGATTTTGAAAAACCTGGCTGAGCAAGACCATCTTCTATGTCAACTTTCAGACACGTTAGAGACGAATAAAGCCAAAATCGAGGCTATATTCGTCTCTAACGTGTCTGAAAGTTGACATAGAAGATGGTCTTGCTCAGCCATGTTTTTCAAAATCACTTAGTAAACACGGTGAAGAAACACAGAACGTTAGCCAGAACATAAAACTAAATGATGACGATGTCGATATCGATGAAAAAAGACATGAAGAAAACCCGTTCGGAGATTTGTATGTGAATGAAAAACCAATCCCTGATATTGTAGTAGCTAACTTGGGAAATGTAATTGAGGAGAACTCAAAAAATGAAGAAGACGGGTTTAAAAAGAATTATTCGGTATGTAAATATTTATGAGCAATGCACTTGTAAAGGTAATTCAAATTATAAAAACTACACAAACGCAATGGATAGTATGAATATTAAGTTCTTAATGAAACCCAGTTTCACTTATCTCTAATTAAAAGTTTCTTAAAAATGATTTTAAAATATCGGTGGTTATATTAATTTTGCTGACTACTATTTTTTATAAGTTTGGTTACAAAAAACTGTGTTAAATTTCATGAATTAAATTCATAGTGACTTGGAGTAATTTGTTTTATTTTTTATACACATACATGTACACAGAAAAACATTTTCAAAACTCAATTTTTGAATGGGTTTTCTTTTTACTATTATTTTTTACTTGTGTATATATATATATATATATATATATATATATATATATATATATATATATATATATATATATATATAATCCAAAATGAGTAAAGTTAATCCACAGAAGTAATAAATAATAAGAAAGCCGATTCAAAACTCTACCGGTTTCATTGATATCTTCAGGAGTTTCGGCTTTCTGTTATTTTTTATTATATATATATATATATATATATATATATATATATATATATATATATATATATATATATATATATATATATATATATATTTATTTATTTATTTATTTATATGTCAGACTTTATTATACGGCGAGAGGTATCCCTGTGAGATAGAAAAACTTCTTGAAAATGTCACAAAGAACAGATTCAAAACGACATTTTCCTGTAAGTACAAATTGTCTTTAAAATTGATAACATCAATAAAAATGAACTTAAATATCTAAAAAATACAGACTAACAATAACAGAAATGTCGATTATTGATCTTATAATACCTTTTAGATGACCATTCAAGAGTAAAACTGGTTAACAAAGAGTCAGACTACATCAATGCAAATTATATTGACGTAAGAATGATTAAATAATGGAATTCATTAATCCCCCAAAATTAATCTTGGAACAAAACAGCTTTTTATACTTATTTATGTTAAATAATCTTGTTTTTCATTTAAAGGGTATTTGCAAAGAAAATTGCTACATCGCAACACAAGGTGAATATTTATTTTCCAGTATATCTTTATAATATTTCATAAAATATCAATTGGATTTTCTGTGAAAAATAAGTATATCTCTTTAACAGGACCAACTCAATACACTGTTGGAGACTTTTGGCTAATGGTTTGGCAAGAACATGTAGAACAAATTGTCATGCTTACCAATCTAATGGAAGGGCCAAAGGTAAAACCATCAATCATTTCATTTTCTTCCGTTTGTACATGTACATGTACTACCAAGTTAAAAAGTAATGTATTATTTTATAAATGTCTTTTAATTTCGTAGAGAAAATGTTTCCAGTATTGGCCAGATTTAGAAGAAACCATGGCCTGTGACATGTTCTCATTGCATACGATTACAGAACGACACTACGCTTGTTACAGCATCCGTATACTGAGCTTGACTAAAAACATGGAGGTTTGCTTTGGTATTTCCTTAAAACATTGACTGTATTTACATTCTTGTCCTTGAATAAGTATTTCTTTTTTGCATAGAAACAAAATAGAAAAAGTTGTGTCAGCATAAATAAAACCATCGTAAGGTTCTAAAAGCACCATTTTAAAATGTTGTTAAACCCTTAATATGTGATTGTTCGTTCCACGTTAATAAAACAATAGCAAACAAAAGTATTTATTTTTATTCCCGGGAATTCAGCAATTCATTATTTGTTTTGTCATGCTGCAAAAACCCACCGCATCTAGCTTTTTGCTGAGTGAAGTAATTGAATCAAACTCCCATGTTGATATAAAATATGTCATTTCTTGCAAATGACGAAAATAATGGAAAATAACTTTTAAAAATAGGAAATCAAAATCAAAACTACTTTCACCATACAAAAGTAACCTATCCAACTTAAATGTATGTTCAAATTGTCAAGAGTATGAAATTTGTATAAAAAAGGTTGGTTAAAGAGAAGATGGTTCTTCATTCATGACAGATACTATGTAATGCTCAATCACCTACTTAGTCGAATGATGAAATGAAATGTTGATTTAGCACGATTCATTTTAATATAATGTAAATACAAACCCAAAACGTCTGGATAATTTTAGTAAGACTCTCATGTATCAAACATTGATGGGAAACTGATATTTTTAAATCTCAAAATATCTTTCTAAACATTTTATTTAAAAAAAGGTGACGAGTCTATATATTTTAGTTAATATATTTATGAAAATGAGAGTAGAATGACCACCGAGTATCAATAGTATGAAAAATATAGCTTTTCGTTCCCTGATTTGGGTAAAAAATGATCTGCCTTTGATAAATTATTGAAAGTTTCTCATCAGCTGATTTCAATAGAACCCATTAAATAGGTTTGTCTTTATATGTCTCTAATGATCTATTTAGCAGAATAAGAGTAGAACAATCACCCAGTACCACTACACCGCCTGGCCGGATCACGGTACACCCGATCCGCTCTGTCTCTTTATGTTTCATAACCACGTGACAAGAACAAAATTAAGCAACTTAAAGGTTCCAGTTTTAGTCCACTGCAGGTATTTCCCGTTTTCATCTCCAATATATCATATCAGCAAGTTTTGCTTAATTGCTCGATATTTATCGATACCTTATAGTTCAAACAATGTTCCTTCATTAATATGGAAAAAATCAAGCTTTCTTCTTAAAACGCTCACCTCCAGTTTGTCAGTTTTGGATGTCAACATTTAATACTACATTTTTTGATCATTTGATTTTTTTTTCGAGAAACAAATGATATCTCCATGACAAGACATTGAATGTTTTTTTTTTCCTTTAATTTATTTCAAAAGAACCTTTTTAGTAGGTTGTGTGGATTTGTTAAGATTGCATAAATATGACGATTACAATAAAAATTCTTTAGTCAAACTTATACTCCAAATTGACAGGGTTCTGAATGAAAAGTTTATGAGGCAAACTTCCTCTTCTCTATACATATTAAATAGCAAAATTACATACCGGTATTCATTGCTTGACGTTTGCGCATAAAAGGAACTTTTACCAATTATTTATTTTATCTATGTAGTGCTGGAATTGGAAGAACTGGAACTTATATAGCAATTGATGCTTTGTACGAGGAGGGTCAACAAAAATCCAAAATTAATATTGCAAAATATGTGAGAAAAATGCGAGAAAAAAGAATGAATATGGACCAGACTTATGTAAACAAAATCTACAATCGTTGTATATATCATTTAAAATAAGTATTCTAAGTTAGATCAGAAACGTTATAATATCCATTAGTATATATCTTTTGTATGTATGTATTAACAAGCATATTAAAACAATATCAGGAAACTTATTTTCTGTGATCTTTTAAAAATCTATGAAAGGTGTTTTTTTCATCGCTTCGTTTTAAAAAAAAAAAGTATACTATGCCTACAGGAACAATACAAGACAATATTTCTGACTCTGCACGAAATGTTTAAATCCCCTGTTGGTGTTCAGACAGCACAAGAGTACCTTCTAAAATTACAATCGGCAAAATATGATCATACCGCATATGTTCTATCATTACGAGAAGAGTTTCAGGTGAGTGAATGAATAATCTTTTTCGTTATTTTACAAAACAAATGTATTTTTCGACCAACAAACTATTATAGGTTTTTCTTGAATTCATTCAACAAGACAGCATCTACCGATTTTTAAAAGAAGGAAGTGTTTTTAAAGAAAAATACATTTATGTAATATTGTTGATCTGGCTAGGACTGATAGAAAACACATGAAACATGGTTGTGTGTATATACTGCCATTTATTTCTGATAATGAGAAAAATCAGGCAATAAGGGGACGCAGCACTGTTAAGGTTGCATATGCTTAAATTACTAAGAAATGTGTCATAAAAAACGAACTACAAATGTGATGGTCGTATTGATCAAACTCGCATACAACTTTTGCCAATATACTATTATTTTAACTCTTGTGACCCATGTGTTACGACACATATGTGCATTTAGAGTCATCACGTGTCTATCACGTGACATCGATATTTATAAACATTCTACTAGGTCACACATATTTTTCAATATCGCAAATGCATACCACCGTTGCACATATATTTTTTTTGCATATATAATTTAAATGTGATTTTCTTCACCAAAAAATCACTGCTACTTTATTGGAATCGAGTTAATTACAACGCCATATCCAAAAATACACTTGACAATCCGTCATTTACTGGGGTATCATGTCATTTTCATCAACGAATAAGACAAATCCGAAGAATAAAACAAAGCAGCAGCATTTTTCAGTTACCTCAAAACCTTCTTGATCACTGTGTAAAATATCAAAAGTATCCATGCAGGTTATGCCCTTGCAAAAGTGCGTTAAAAATGATATACATATATTTTCCTTAACTCAACCCCTTTTCAAACGCAATGCCGATCTAGATTTCGGCTAAGGGAAATAACTCTGTAGATACCCTAGTGTTGCGGGATTTGAATTACATTACGAGCATTTTGCGATATTTTCCCTTGGTTGTGTATTGCTGGAAGGCAAAATTGAAACTTAAGTATTAATAAATATCATTCATTTATAAATTTCAAGTGACAGCGTGGGTCAGTAACTCATCAACAGAAAAAACATGAGAATTAACAATGACTTGCATTATCTTTTTATATTGCATGCGCGGATCCAGAACATTTTTCCAGGTAAATCCGACGGTTATTTGAGTTTGCCAGGAAGGGGGGGGGGGGTCCAAGGCATAATTTTGTAATGTAATTTAAATAAATTTGAATTTTGAAGGGGAGGGGGGGGGGGTTCGGATCCCCCTAGCTGACCCCCACCCCTATAGATCCGTGCATGTATTCAGCGACAATGAACAAGCCATGCATTTTTTCATTTGATTTATTTTTCACCTGTTTTGCCAATTAAATCAATCAATTGTGAATGAAATATATTTTTAACACATTCTTCCTCAACATGGCTGTTTATTTTTTTAGAAGTATTCCTCTACATTGCTGTTTATTTTTAAGAAAGTACAAGCACAAAACTCTGACCCCACCCCCTTCCTAATAAACAAATACTCAAACAACAATATATGAACAATGTAAATTCTTAGATTTTGAGCATTGATCACAACAACAAATATATAGATTTTCAAACATTTATTATTCATTTTTCAAGGGAAATGTTGAAGAAATAACTCATAGTTAGGAAACTGTTAACAAATAAATCATGGTTTGAATAAATAATATTTGCATATAATATTAATTTTGACTTTTTAAATTTTAAATATCATTGATAATAATTTTAAAAAAACCAAGAGTTGCAATTTCCTTAGCTCAGATTCAACATATAAATATTAAGATTAGGTTTGTTCATTTATAATAAATACATTATAATCATGTTGATATTTCTGTTTGGAGATTATAAATGCACATAATTGCTTTTCTCGTACAACATCATGCCGATAGTCTCCACTTAGGATAAGCTGGGTAACAGGCAGATGAGGAACAGAGGGAGGTAGAACCAGCCAATTCACCAATGCAGATGGTCTCACGCATAAGCCTACAAAGTTTAACATAACCTTCAGGCACACTCAATATATATATTAGCACTTGCACTTTACAACAGTATTTAAACAAAACAATGTCAAATGACGAAAAATGAATTTTCACCCTGAGAAATCTTTTTTGATAAAAGACAGCTCTATGAGCAAAGTATTAGCCTCTGATGTTTATTCAAAGTTCTTGTAAACAATAGTGAACACAAAAGATGCCAAGATGGATACACAATTACACAGAAAAATGGTTGGAAATGCCACTTGGGGATTTGCATATACATGTATTTTAATTATGTTCTTTCTTCCTAAATTTTGATTTCTTTATTTAAATATAAATATATATCATTATTAACCTTACAAATTTCCTTGCGGCAATTAACAAATGTTCCCAATATACTGGTACTGAAGAAAATCAAGAGTCAACTTAATACTTCAAGATGACTTGGGTATAAATGTTTACAATGGCAGAAAGTACCCCCCCCCCCATCCCCCGCCAAAAAAAAAATCTTTATCATCAAGGGATAATGCATTTATCAGCCTATTTTGGATAAGGCTACTTTGGGGGAATGGGGAAGATTTTGTAAAAAAAAAAATCGATGAAATTGGGAAAAAAATATAGGTTGCATAAAACATGATTCAGATTGTAATCGGCATAGATTGAATTTGGACAACCGAACAATAAGACTTTTAAATATGATCAAAATTCAAACCTCATCATACAGATCATTTATGAATAATATACAGTAGGGTTTTATATAAGAACAAGGTATAAACGAAAATATTATGGTTAATAAATAAATCATGTATAAGCATTAATGATTGATTGAAAAAAAAATATTTATTAATAATTGGTTAAAATTCACAAAAGACCTTGCTGAGCGGACAAAGATATCCATGTGAGATAGAAAAACGTCCGGAAAATAAAATGAAGAACAGATTCAAATCGACTGTTCCTTGTATGTATAAAATTCACAAACAACTTATATCATGAAATAATAAAAAAAAAACACATTTCAATAGCACGAATATCTTGTTTTATTTTTTTTTTCTCATATAATAAAAAATGCAAAGCAATTGGCGTTTGGTTGATAAATGTATAGTATGAGTTACTGAACGGATGAACTAATGTTTGAATATGTCATATATTAAAATGCTACTTACTGGATGTGATTATTATTACATTATCTTTTAGATGATCACTCAAGAGTTATACTGGTTGACCAATGTCCAGACTACATTAACGCAAATTATATTGATGTGAGTGTGGTACTTCAAAGCACATACGTCGTAAGAAAAATTATAATAAATATAAACACTAGTAGACTAATTGTTCTCGAACAATTAGAGGTCTTTCCACCTCATTATTTTTTATGTTTTGTTTCAAAATAATTAATAAAACATTTTCTCTGCGTTACTTTATAAAAAAAAAGTCAAAAACTGAAATATGCAATTTTTTTTGTTTGACCTTGTCCTTTGACCTTTATGTCATATTGACTGGTAAAGGTCAACATTTCAATTTCAAGTGGTATGATGGTCCTACGATGTAAGGTTCAAAAGTTGTAAGTGTTTTTAACGAAATTAAGAAACTTTCAGGGGCGATAACTGCTGCAAGGGGGGCTCGGGCCCTTTCGGTATGAATAGATTGAAGGAGCCCCTAGATGTACTGAATACATTAGTAAAAGTTTCAAGTTTCTACCTCTTATGGTTTATGAGAAGTAGCGATAACAAGCATTTTTTACTAGAGGGGCAATAACTCTATAATTGTTTCAATGTAGGGGCTGAAGGGTTATATTTTCAAATGTCTTAAGAAGCCCTACTATATCCATGAGAAAGTTTTTCTCTACCACCCTAAACAAAAGAGATATAAAAACTTATTAATTAACAGATTTCCAAATGACCTTGACCTTTGACCTTTATATCATTTTGTTCGGCCAAGGTAGACGCTTCCATCCCAAGTGGTCCGAAGTCTCTACGATATATAATAAAAAAGTTGGAATAACACATAATAACATAATAATAATAATAATAACACACTTTTATTAAATCGTATTTGACTTTTTATATATTTCAAAGGAAGTTAGACAAGAAAATGTGTACATCGCAACGCATGGTAAAATATTTTAAGGATGCTGGATAATCAACAAATTACCTATCATATCTTCCTTACACTTTTAAGAAATAATTTGTTAAGCTAAAACTGTTATTTAGTGAAGGAAAATACAATAAATTTTATAGTTAAAAATTGAGTATTTTTCAACACATTAATATATTTTTTTTTCTAATGGATATCAAAACACAGTCTAAAAATGTCCACGATCATCATGCACTTTGTTTTAATTGAAACATTTTCGCTTTTTCACCAACTTGTCAATAAAAAAAATATCATTTTTTTTTTCAATTTGAAGGTCCTCGAAAAAACACAGCTTCAGACTTTTGGTCAATGGTTTGGCAAGAAAGAGTGGACCAAGTCGTTATGTTAACAAATCTCATGGAAGGGGTTAAGGTGATATATAATTTATAGTATTTGGTTGTAGCTTACTTACTTACATTTTTCTTATTTTTCAATCATACTTTTATCTTAGGCGAAATTTTTCCAGTATTGGCCAGAATTAGAAGCTGACGCAAAGTTTGACTTATTCACAGTAAAAACCATTGATGAGAAGCATTATGCATATTACGTCATACGGAAGTTGAATGTTACACACACAGCGGTCAGTAGTTGTTTTGTTTTATAAACTCCTTCAATTTTATATTTATTTTTTATTTTGTCCAATTCTACGTCCACAATATATCGTTTCTATTTTTAATGTTGGATATACCATTTAAAAGATTTATTGATACAGCAAATTTTGTTCTAGAAATACATATAAGGGTCAAATTTTAACTCTTTGAAGATTATAAGCAAATCGGTTCCTTGATTATATAGTATAAGATATCTTCTTAGTTTCAACAACAAAAAACCACATTGATTTTATTTTTAGATAAATGGGAACAGATTTGTCACCCAGTATCATTACACCGCCTGGCCAGACCATGATACACCAGATCCGCTTTGTCTTTTATTGTTTCATAATCAAGTGACGAAAACGAAAATCACCCAGCATAAGGTTCCAACTTTAGTTCACTGCAGGTAGATCTGAATACTGTGGAATCATTTAATTTCGTGGGGGCCAATTTTCGTGGATTGTGGTTTTTTTTTGCTTGTTCGTGGGGATGAAATTTCGTGGATGAGTCAGTTTTCAGTTTCAGTAGGTAAACCAAACCTTTTATAATTATTTTTCGTTGAGGATGTAAGTTCGTGGGCGAGGGCTACCCACGAATACTACGAAAATTGAGCCAACACGAATTCTAATAATTCCACAGTAGTTACTAAAACTGAAATAGTAATATGACAAGTTGCAGATTAAAATCTGAATAAAAAAACAACACTTTTTTAATTCTTTATATTAATTTTTCACTTGTAATAAAAACAAACATAAAAAAACATTGCATGACATATAGGCACAACGAAAATAAAATTCATTTATTATTGTTGTCAACGAAAGCATAATAATTGTTTATGTATTCAAATTTCCTGATCACATTTTTTGGGTTTCTTTAATAATCCTAGTCCTGGGATAGGAAGAACCGGAACATATATAGCAATTGATGCCTTATATGAAGAAGGTCAACACCAATCCAAAATTAACATTGCAGATTACGTGAGGAAAATGAGGGAAAAAAGAATAAATATGGTCCAGACTTATATAAACATAACTATTTCATCTACAAGTTTTCTATGTACATCAATGTAGTTCAAGGTGTATTCTCTGCATTCTCTTCATGACAAAAAAGTTTGTTAATAAATATAGATTGCTTTATTTGTTATATATTAACGTATCACAACAAATTTCAGTAAACATATTTTTTCTATCTTTAAAATAATCACATTTTGATACATGTAAAATTTAAAAGATCATCATAATATATGAAGTTTTTTTTTACAGGAACAATACAAGGTATTATTTCTGACTTTGCACGAAATGTTTAAAGCCCCAGTTGGCATCCAGAAAGGAATCGATTATCACAAATCTTTACAGTTAGGAAAACGTGATCATTCCGCGTTTGTCTCAACAGTGAAGAAAGAGTTTCAGGTTTGTAAATGATTAAATTGTATCAGATATGTATATTCGTCAATCGAATTCTGATAAATTTCCAATACAATCATGAAAAATAGACATCAATAATAGACATTCCTTTTAAAATAAAGTTTTCTTTGGTTATGATATTAAAGATTTGCCTGCTCAGAGTTTTTCTGTTTTTGGTATGTTTAGAGGCTTCTTTCAATTCGACACTGTTACTCAGAAAACGATAATAAAAAGGCACTACTACCAGTATCTACGTCAATTCGCGCTCGTAAGTAAATTTTTTCAATAAAAGTTTTAAAGTAAATCAACATTATATTTCCTATAAATCTTTCTTGAACGGCTTTGGGGAAAAACACAACTTTTTTAGCTCAGCTGTACCGACTGTTCAAGCGAGCTTTTCCGATCATCCGTTATCGGTTGTCTGTCCTTCGTCTGTCTGTAAACTTTTCACATTTTTTACTTCTTCTCTAAAACCACTGGGCCAAATTTAACCAAACTGGATACAACGCATCCTTATGGAAAGTGGATTCTAAATTGGTAAAATAAAGAAAACAATGAGTATAGGACGAGTATGTTTAAAAATCTTCTCAAGAACTACTGAACCAGAAATGCCATATTTTACACAAAAGCTTTTATATAAAGTGAACATTCTAAATTTAAAAAACTCGTGACCCCCAGAACAAAATCAAGGCCCCAGGCAGGGTTCAAAGTTTAACGTATAAACACGAAGGCGAAATGTTTAAAATTCTCTTCTTCTCAAAAAGCACTGCACCAGCAATGCCAATATTTACGCAGAAGCTTGTAAATATATGGAACATTTAAAATTGTAAAAATCTTGACCCCCGGACCAAAACGTGGGCCCTAGGCGGTTCAAAGTTATATATATATATATATATATATATATATATATATATATATATATATATATATATAATATATGTAAAATGTTTTAAAACCTTCTTCTCAGAAGTTCAATGCAAAAGTTCAGGATATTACTTTGCATACATTCTTGGCTATTGTAGATTCAAAATTGTTAAAATCGTGAACCCCGGACAAATACTGGGGCACTTAGAGTGGTTCAAAATTTAACAAAGATATATTTAGGAAACACGTTTAAAAATCTCCTTCTTGAGAAATGCAGTGTTACAGTTTGTGAGATGACTATGCAAGGACATAACTTTGAAGTATCCTCAAATAGTGAATATTCTAAATGGTAAAAGCCGTGACCCAAGGACCAACACTGGGGCCCCAGAAGGAGTTTAAATTTTAACATAGAAGTATATAGGGAAAATGTTTATAAATGTTCTTCTCAAGAACTACAAAGCTACGTTTGTGAGATTACTATGCAATCATCCCCAAAGTGTGAATATTCTAAATTGTGGCAACCATGACCCTTAGACTAATACTGGGGCCCCAGAAGGGGTTCAAAGTTAACATATATATATATATATATATATATATATATATATATATATATATATATATATAGGGCACAAGTTTGAATTTTTTTTTTCTCAAGAACTACATTGGAACAGTTTGTGGAATTACTATGCAAGCATCATGTGCTATCATAGATCCTAAATTAGTACAATCCTGACCTCCGGGCTTTTACTGCTGCCATAAGAGGGATTCAAATTTTTACATAAAAGTTAATAGGGAAAATGTTTAAAATCTGTTTCTCGAGAACAGCAATGCTACAATTTGTGAGTTTACTATGCATGCAACCTTAAATAATAACTCCAGGACTGGTACTTGGGAGCCAAGACGGGTTTTAAGTTTAACGTAGAAGTATATTTGGAAAATATTTTAAAAAAATTCTTGAGAACTACAATGCTTCAATTTTTCAGATTACTATGTACGCATTCTCATACAGTTTAGATTCGAAATTACTCAATCACCCTCGATCTAATACTGGGGCCCCAGAAAGGGCTCAAAGTTTAACATTGAAATATACGGTGAAAGTGTTCAAAAAATCTTCTTCTGGAGAACTACAATGCTTCAATTTGTGAGATTATTTTGCAAGCATCCTTAAATAATGTAGATTCTAAATTAAAAAGGCTGTGACAACCGGACTAATACTGGGGTCCCAAAAGGGGTTCAACGTTTTACAAAAATAGATATGGAAAATGTTTAAAAAATCTTCTTTTTGAGCACTACGATGCTACACTTTGTGAAATAACTGTGCAATGATCCTCAAATAGTGTAGGTTCTAAATTGTTAAAGCCAACCATAAATCCCGGACCAATACTGGGGCCCCAGAAAGGGGTTTAAATTTAAAATAGAAATAGCATATGCTTAGATATATTATGTTGCAAGGAACGGTTGTTCAGGTGAGCGATGTGGCCCATAGGCCACTTGTAATTTTTTTCCTCTTAAAAAAATGTGAACACTACATATCCATTCACATATTAATACTTATTACCGATTGGAATTTTCCATGACTTTATCAACATGTATGTCTAGCTTGATGCTTGAAACTTGATAATAAATTTTTAAATATTTTCTCTTTTTATTTGTTTCGTAGTTGATCCTTCATCGTCATAGTTTTCTATAATTTTATCTAAAATAGCATTTTTTTTTGGAGTTTTCTTTGTTCTGCTTGAAGAATGCTTCAAATAGCTAAAGTAATGCCGAAAGTTAACATCATAATGTTAAATTAAGTGCCACTGCATAGTGTATTTGTGTTAATATTTCATAATATATGCTTTGTGTTATAAAAGTTATTTATTAAGCAGCAAATGTTAAGCATGTATCCGGACCGTTACAAAAGTAAAGCCTTAAGAATATGCATATCAGACTATTTTCGGTATTGATTACCCTTACTTTGATATAATTATATGCATTTCCTCCTCCTGTCCGAATTCGTCCCATATTCGAAGTTTTAGGAGCAAAATTAGATGATATTGATTAATTGATTTATTAAATGTAATAACAGATACATGTATACGTTTACGTTTTGTTAGGAAGTATAGATGTTAAAGGACCCATTTGCAGACAAAGTTTCAGGTTTCAAGCGAAACTTTAAGCTGATTTATTTGTTCAAGAAAAAAAGTCAAGCTTACCGCGTAGTGTACCCTTATGTATTATTTAGTCTTTTCATGTTTCTATTTTTGATTTTAAAAAAGAAAATATATATCATAAAGTGCATGATTTAAATCTATATCTGTTTTTATAATGTATTCACTTTTTTAGTTAATATTGTGTTGCTATTTGATGTACATATCTTTTTAATGAGTGGCTACCAACGGCAACAAGACCAAGAACAGTTACAACCTACAGAACTAAACTATATCGAGAACGTATAACAGAAATTAAACGCAGCAAAATTGAAATTGCTAAAGAAGATGTAAATATGTAACTCTTTTCCATGAAATCGTATATTAACACAGATATGCTTTGATGTTTCATAACAGTACATTCTTCATTTTTTTCTTAGTCTTGTAATGGACCGTGGTCTGTTGAAATAGTTGAGCCGATGTGCACACTCACACAGGGTTATTCTCAAACGGCTTCACAAATTATTGCATTGGTGTCTTTTGTACAAACCGTTGAAACAAACAACCCTATCACCGTTGTCAGCAGGTGATGCACGTAACGTATTGTAAAATTTGTTAATAAGATATGAGATAATTGTATCCCTGCATAATAAAATGTTTGTTAATGTTTTTTGAAGTCTTTTTTCACAACATCCATTTATTTTATGCTGGTTCAGATCATGCTTCATTATACGTTGAAAAAGTAATTTTGCCATTGTTAGAATGGTAACAAACAATCCAACCGATGAAGTCATCTCAATGTTTATCTCTTAAAATAAAATTCTGATACTTTCAAATTCTTCTGAATACGCTTCTGATTAATATACAAATAATTGGTCTAGTGATTTTATTTTAAAAATTACCTTAAATTTGTATGTTTTAATATATTTTTTGCAAGGAATGGAGCTGTTCTGTGTGGCGTGTTCTGTGCTGTATACAACCTTATACAACAACTGACAATGGACGAGGAGATAGATGTGTTCTCTGTGGTCACACTTCTACAAACACGACGTCCTGAACTGTGCTCATCAATGGTAAATAACAACTACAGACTCTTTGTTCATACATGTATCTATTTGATTTAATTATTAATGTTATGCTGTAAAATATTCGGAGCGAACTGAAAAAAAACCCACTTGTAAACCAACTGTAATTCACGATTACTTAATTTTGCGATTCACCCGATTAATTGGCTTGCGACGACAAATGTTCGCGATCAAGCCTTATCCTGATCCGTGTTGTCAACCCTACGACAAAGACTGGTTTGCAGCGACGAATTTTCGCGACGACGAGGCTCTTGCTAACCTCGCGAAACTTTCTCGCCCGCGAATAAAAGTTGATGTAAAATAGATGTTTGAAAAAAAATGTGAGAACATTAGTTTTTGTTTTTAATAGATTTCATCCTGAAAATGTTTATTAACCTTTAATATTTCTATTATTCTTAAACAATGTGTCTTCCCTGTGGACCAACCAATTGAAACTTATTTTATTGTTTTGCTTGAATTCCGTTATCTTTGACGACATATTCTTACAAAAATAAGAACAGGAACAATTGTAGGAAATGGAAAACTTTAATTGTACATACACTGGGATAAAATAGTTTTGTTTTTATTTTCAAAATATAACAAAGTTAATCGTTTTATATGTATTTTAATTACAGGAAGAATATGTCATGATACATGACGCCTTGATGACATACATAGAGTCAAAATCAACCGAAAACGCTTAATACTAAACTTACGACTGATATACTTAGATAAGGTAAACACAGGTGATGAAACCTGTTTTAAACTACACACACAAAATATTCAGAATTCTACAACAAGGGAAGAAACTCCTAAATCACGTAGCTATAATTAACCAATACGACTGACGTCCCTGCATATATCATTCTCTTGTATTTTATTAGATGAATCATAATTATTGAAAACTATTATTAGTTATATGATATTTATTCCACACCTTTTAATTTTTCCCTGTTGAAGTGTTTCCATGCACATGAACACTGTATGTAATTAAGCACTAACATTACTATGTATATGTATGTCTTTAAGCTGAAATAAACAACTTCTTTTATTTGTAGTTTTATCGTGATAAATTATAAAGAATGTTCCGCTACTTTATTGTTTCCCTTTTAGGTTGATTTAGTTCTAAAATGATGGTGTTTAAATATGTGGGGGACAAAGATTTAGTTCTAAAATGATGGTGTTTAAATATGTGGGGGACAAAGATGTGCATCTGTCGTAAATCTATATTTAAGTCTATATATTACAATGTAACATTTTAATGATACACATTTCATTTATTATACATGTATTCAGTCATCACGCATAGCATTTCTTTAAGCCATTAATTGTTGACATGGTTTGATAGATATGAATCATGTTTCTATCGTTGTTTCGTTAAGAAAAAAAACCCACTCATTTCAACATATAAAAAACTACATTTGAAATATGATTTCTAAATAATTTAATCAAAATCTAAAAAAAAATAACTAATTGATTTATTTTTTTAATTTACCTCAAAAAGTGTATTTTGGCTTTGTTTATATTCATATATATATATATATATATATATATATATATATATATATATATATATATATATATATATATATATATATCAAAATATGTAGTTTTAGTAAAAAAAATATTGAAATTAAGAAAAAAAAGTTTCAAGGTTACGTTAATTTTTGCAATGGTTAAATATACAAAATATACTATGAAATTGTGCACTACTGCATATTTATTTTATAGAAAAAGTACACGCATATCCAATAAATAAATAAAAAAATGGCACGAAACCATGGAACACCATGTAAGTTAATTTTTTTTTTAATTAATGCATTCATTTATATGTTTGTCTTATTTTCTTGTTGGCATCAGAAACATATGTTTTAAAAATATATTTCATGAATTATATTCAAAAATAATTTTATCACACTCCAAATTGCTATTTTTGTCATTTTTTTTCCAACGGCAAGATAGAAAACTGTTCGTTTGAATGTATGATGGCAAAGCTGCCATTGAAAATTCATTTTTGTTATCTTTTTTGTTTATGTATTTTAAAATGTTTGTCATATTTGTTAAAGGATCATCATCTTATAAAGTAAGTGTAAATGTTACTTCAAAACAGTATTTTCTCGTTAATAATCAATCATAACCAAACGAAGTATGAAAAAAGAGAAGTAAAAAAAAGTAATCGGGCATAACATATAACAACATGTTGCTTCAACGCACTCCACAAAAAAAAAACTTAAAAATAAAACTTCATTTCATGGCTTAAAAGTAAATAAAAACATCGTCAACCATTGATTGGAACAAAGTTTGTAAAGTTTAAACGGAATAATTTTAATTACAAAGCAGTGAAACAGTTTCTTCTGTAGGTGTTGTAAACAATACCCACCTATAAAGCACATAAACAGAACTTTTTTTTTAATTCTTCAAATTCATAATTCATGTTAAAAAAAAACCAAAAACAACAACAAAAAAACAGCCATGTCCATCAACTGAGTACCATAGCCCGTAGATGGAATTGACAGAGAACCATGTTTACATTTTTAAAAGCCCATACCACTGCCCAATGGGCTGTGAATTTCACAATTTAAGAATAGGACATTATTTATAAAAAAAAACAATGTGTTAAGTTTAGTTTATATCTCACGACTCTGAAAGAAAAGGACGAAGTTTTTTAAACTGTTATTAATTTTTTACAATACTAGCCCCCCCCCCCCCTCCCATCAACGGACCTGGGTCCACCGCCATAAAACATTCTTAAGTATGAGAATGTTCTAAAGTCTACAGTCTGAGAATATTCTCAACTCCCAAATTCTCAGACTCAGCGGCCGCCATAAAACAAGTTGAGCAAAATAAAAATTCTCAAATTCTGTTTTATTCTCAAATATTTGAGTCTACTAACAAGTAGACTTAAGAATATTCTCAAGCAAACAAAATGGCTGCCATTGTCAGACGTCGGCATCGCAGAAGACAAAACTCGTTTCCATTGAGGCAACCTCGTGTTTTTCGAGACTTGAGTAATCCCCTGGAAAGTTTTGATGAGGAAGAAGTATATCGATTAGGACTGACATTGAATTGGTGCTTAAAAGTAAAAATAAAGAGTGACTGTATACATTGTACTAGCTATTTAAAAAATTTTGCAAATTTCATTTCTAAGCAGTAATCATATGAAGTCAGCTTTTTCTTTCTTTTTTCATTCTCTCTTAAAAATTGATAAAGCTTTTGTAGTTGTCCAAATAATATAACAATTGCTAACCGGTTAACCGATTAATCGGTCGGAACGATGGAACAAATTTTGTAATCGGTTAATCGGATTTAAAAAAAAATCGGACAAAATTTCATAAAATTCAACATCAAGAACTATGAACGTTCATAATTTAACATTATTAAACATTAAAGGTGCCAATTACTGTTTTAACACCTTCAAAGTGCCTTAACTGTCCACCATTTATTTTTAAATAATGCCTGAATGATTATAAAATTGCTATTAGGTACTATACACATTCTTTCTGTCGCCGTTTTGATGGGAAAGTCGTTGCTTTTGTACATGATAATGATAGAAATATGGATGCTTCATTCTCGAAATCTCAAATTTTTACAAGTCTACATTGTATAGACCAAACAATACAACTACGTGTGATATACCGACAGTTTCAAAATAAATTCCCCGTTTCTGCTAGATGATCTACCATTGATTAAATGAGTGCGACTGAGACCAAGAGCGAAGAGCAGCCCCCCCCCCCCCCCTCAAAATCAAAATGTAAAGCTAAAGAATTGTTGGACTTTCTAACAGCGTTTCAAGACAAGCTGAACGAATCGGAAAGTGAAGTGTCGAAATATTTAAATAAAATTTAAGATACGCAAAAGGTTAATCCTCTCAAATGGTAGTCCGAAAATTAAGTACTGTTTCTAAATCTTTCTGGTCTAGCAAGAAAATATTTATCAATACCAAGTATACATCAGTGCCATCTGAAAGAATTTTTTCTACGACAGGCATCATTGTTAAACAAAAATTGAAATGAAAGGACTGATTAAAATGAAAGTGAAAATGCAGCATAACTATCGAACAAATATTTGTCCACGATATTTAATGCATTTTCATTCGTTACATGTGTTGTACTATTTTCTCATTAAAAAAAAATGAAATGTTCCCCTTCAATTTGACCATACCAACAAATCAACGAACTTTGAGTCTTCTTGCAGTCCTCTTGCAGATAAAAATAAAGTTTATATGAGATGAAATAAAAAAGATATGTTTCCAAAAAGTAATTTCTGATACGATTAACCGGTTAATCGGTCGGAACGTCATGTGATTAACCGATAAGCAATTTTGTAACCGATTGCCATCCCTATAATAATATAATATTTAAAAAAAAAATGATGATGCATGAATCACTTAATATTATGTACAATCAGTGTCAACTCCACCTTCCAATCCATCAATCAGAGAGCCGAAGAAATGTCTCATCACCATGAGTTAGAGGTAGTAAGGGGGCCCCCTCCAGTTTTGTTTCTTTTAACTCCATATCTAATTTTTCTTTACCTGCATGCAAGAAAAACACATTTTGTTTATATTTTGTTATTCGTCCAATGACCAGTTTGAAAATAAACGACATCAATCAACCAAACTTGTTGTAAATTTATTAAGACCCGACACTCTAGACCACATTATGAGTACACGTTATACAATGCTATTGTTATTATGGATGCAGAGTGTTTCGGCGGTTTTTAATAGAGTTATGATTTTAACTCTTAAGGTCCGCCTCATCAGGGGTCTACCTATTATGAATTTTACATTATTGTAATCGTGATTGAATTATCATTTCGCCGATATTCTTGTGTTTACTGTAGGCGATAATAGGTTCCTTAGTAAATAATTATTTGCATACGTACGTACTACATAATTGAGATTACTAAAGAGAAGATTTAATTCAGTCCTTTTTTAAATGTAATGTTAATTTGATGTGCTGATATATTTAATATCAGTTCATCCTATTTATCCCGGCCAAGTAATAAAACGTGGTCGTAGAAAAATGAGTTATGCCGATGTGCATCCTCACGCATGACAATTTTCAAACGCCTTCCAAAATTCTTACTTTAAAGTAAGAACGTTGAAGCAGACAAACCAATCACCGCAAGTACCAGGTTATGCACGTGACTTAAAATGTGTGCATTTATAATGGAGCTACGAGTGGTCACTTAATTGTTTTTTTAATTGTCTAACATGCATTTCTTTTTATAACTGAAAAGAGCATTTTTCAGAATTGTAAAAGTGATTTTAACATTGGTACAAAGATACAAAGGTAATAAAAGATCTAAACGATATGTTTTTAGGAATGTTTACTTATATCGCTTTGATAAAGATTCTGATGATTTCAATATTCTTCTGTTGTCTTTTTAACTACAATACGAAGTATTGGATTAATGAATGGAAACAAAAACGACGTGGTATTTCAATATTTTATCATCGTTCATTGCAAGCGTTGAAATTGATGTGACAGCGTTTAATATAACCTGATACAACAATTGACAATGGACGAGGAGATAGATGTGTTCTCTGTGGTCAGACTCCTGCAAACACGACGAGCTGTGCTCAACCATGGTAAGTGACAGTTACATACAAAGTGAAATATTTATGTTTGTATTTTGTTGTTGTTGAATATATAATAAATAAAAAGGAATATATAATGCTATGTTTAATTTACCTAAGGCAGATTGTAAAGGATTCAAATGGAACAGTATTACAGCTATATGGTCCACTTTTGACCGCAATAAATCAAATTCATTCAGATTTGCTATATGAATGAATTTCATGAATCTTAAATTTTCTAATCAATTCCAAATCGAATGTGTTGCTATATAAGTAATTGTTTTAAACATTTAACATCATTACAGTAGATATATTTTTGGTTTATATTTCGTTATATTTAAAGTTACAAGTTCAAAAATTGTAAGTGTCAAAACAATCATAAGTTACAAAAGCAACAATTATATGAACATTAAGAAAAATAGTTTTCTTCAAAATGGCAATACATTTAATCGTATAAACATTTTGATTAAATGAAAAATATATCATTATGTCAAACATGTAATATATACCGCCTTGAAGAGTTATATATCGTCCAAAACAAGTGAATTTACCTACATTAACAATTAAATACTAGTATGCGACTAATATGTGTAGATACTAAATATCCCACATGGAAGCAAGTGCTTTTCGTGTGTAAAACAACACATTAAAATTGTTACAACCAGTAAATAAACTCTTGAAACTCATAGTTAACAGGCAAGACTTAAGTTTATGCATTTCACATTGCTGTGTAAGCATAAAACACTTGCATAGAAGTCACACATGGATACTGATTTATTATCATATAACTATCATAAAAACACGAAAAGTAGATTGTAAGGCAATTCCGTTGCATTAGATACACATACTCATCATTCGTAGAACAAAATGGATATATTTTTCTGTATAAAACACTTTATTCTGTTTTAATATTTACTTAAGTTTAATTTGTTAAGATTATCATTTTACAAATTATTAAATCATTTTATCATAAATATTGAAATATACATAGCAAATAAACATATTATTTTTTTTTATTGTAACAAGGGCTTTAAGAAAATAGTTGGTCGTTGGCTTTGGGAAATACATATAAATGAAGCATTTTTCGACTGTAATTTTTTGCGGACAGATTGATACAAACCGACACCAATCCTAAAATGACTGAGTCTTCTGCTATTAAAAAAACCCAATCAAAACATGATGGGGAAGCTACCTTAAACTTGTTGTTTCCATGGAAACAAAAGTGCACCTTTACATTTTTCAAACTCTTTGAAACTCTTACTAAGATCTATAAATATTTGTAAATTATGGGTTTTTTTTAAATAAAATACTTGTTTGAAATTTCTACGTTCATAATATATAATGAATCTGATAAGAAATATCGACAACCGTTCTCATGGAAACATTAAAAACAATAATTCTAAGTATTTGAGACAGTTTATATATTTGTAACTTTTTTTATTAGATGTTTAATATCCAAATGAAAAACCCAAACAAAAACAAAAACAAAACAAAAAAACAAACAAACTAGGGTATAGCTTGTAAAACTTTTGTTTTTAGCTCAACTGAGCTGAGATATAAAGCCGAGAAGGAGTCAGAGAAAAAATATCATGGGTTACTACAGATTTAACTAAAATACGTTTTTATTTGCAATTTTCTTTCTTTATTCTGCTTGAACAATGCAACAAATAAAAGAAATAGCTAAAAGTAGGACGCAAGTTTACATCATTAAGTAAATTAAGCTTCACTGCACGGTGTATTTGTGTAAATATTTCCTAATTTATACATTGATTAACATCATGGTATAAAAGTTATTTACATGTATTTAGCAGTAAATGTTTAGCATGTATCAGGGTCTATTGAAAAGTTAAGCATTTTTAATATGAATATAGGTAGTAAATTTGATATTGATAACCCATATTATGACGTAATCTTATGACATTCCTTCCTCCTGTCTAGATTAGTCGCATATCCGAAGCATTTGACGCAAAATAAGGGTTTTTTTTAAAATTAATTACATGTAATAAAAGATGCAATGCATACACTGTTTCGTTAGAAATGGTAGAAAGGCTAGATGTTAAAGGACCGATTTGCAGAATAAGTGAGTTTCAAGCGAAAATTCAAGCTGATTCAATGTTTTTAGAAAAAAGTCAATCTGACTGTGAGTTTTACCCTTATGAATTGATAATTTGTTTAGCACATTTAATGTTGGTATTTTTCATAGTGAGAAAAATATGTATCACCGGATGCCTGCATGTTTAAATTTAATGTTTCTTTTTAATAACTTATTCACTTAATTTAAGTCGATATTGTGTTAATATCTAATGTACATGTATATTTTTTTTAAAAATGAATTTAAACTTCGAAACAATAATGAACTTCGAAGATATATCGTTTTAATAATTTATTTGAAAGTACGGAAGAAAGTATTTTGAAATTTTAAACATTTTCACAATGTGGTCATCTTGTCCCAAGTGAACCCAGGGGCCATGAATTTCACAATTTTAGTAGACAAAGAAGGGCTTATAGAATATAGCTTTTTCTCAATTATTGCTTATTACGCTGTACATAAAGTTTTTCTCAATTGCATGTATATATGGGAGAAGAGAAGAAGATATTCTATGAAACAATGCATTTTAACTATTGGGCCATATGGCATACATGCAACAATCACGTTAAATCAATTTATGTTGTTAGTGTAAATATTTGAAACTTCATGTTGTTGATATAATAAAGGGCATTTAAGCCTCTTGTTCAAATCACTTTTCAAAATATTTTAAACTTTACCCACATCTATTAATTGGTAAAAAGACGTAATATTTAAGTGGTTTTATAAGTACATAAGCGGTCGTCTAAGAAGGTTCTTGTCAAAAATGTAGGTCATTTTAGATTGCATGATTGTAACATTTCCGGGTTGAAAATAAGACAAGTACTTATATTCTATTAATTCTCTGTCCTTGTGATAACGATCAGTCTTAATTATGTATTTTAATTTGTAAATAACTTAACACAGCATAACTTTAAATGTTCTACGGACGCTCAGTTACATTGTAAAAAATGTAAAATGCTGTAGATTCATTGTGAGTAATAAATTATTTGATATCGCGTATAGCATATACATGTACAATGTAGTCACTGTTACTCAAATCACATAGGGTGGTATAGTAAAGTTGTTTTACATTCATTGGTGGTTATTTGTTTTATTTCTTAAAATAAACACAACAAATGTTGATTATACTACTGTTAATGCAACTATCATCTTCGCTAGCCAAGGGTTTTCGGTCCACTATGCTCCCCATACACCCTTGGCAGTTTTCATTACGAAAACTCGGTGATGCGGTGGCGCTATCTAGCGAGTAACTTGAGTTGCGCCCCTTGTATATTTACATTTTAATCGAATGAAACAACGGGTAATATACACGCTACGGCATAAATACAACCTGAAAACATGTTGACTAGCAAGAAAAGGAACAAAATTAACGATGCTATTCAATGGGAATAAAGATATAACCTAGTGAAAGCAAGGAATGTTATATTTATAGGCCTAGTGTTTGTAGAGACCTGTACCGGGAGTGAAAAAGTCGCTATATATAAATGCATTCATGCTGTAAAACCAGGTATCGTTGTCGTAATTATTGTGGACAAAAGAAATAAATAAAATACAGCTCATTGAACTATTGAAACTCTAACCATAAGCAGGGACGTACATGTATATACTAACAGGATAGGCAACTTCTTCATTCGCCATGTTTACTTCCCATACTACGATCACACGAGCCTTGACAAGTTTGTAAATGTTAAATCTAGTAAAATATATCGTTTTTAGCTCACCTGAGCTGAAAGCTCAAGTGAGCTTTTCTGATCACATTTTGTCTGTCGTCCGTCTGTCTGTCCGTCTGGGTTTACGAGAGCTACATTGTGGGGATGAATACAAGTTCAAACATACATTGTGGGGAAAATTAGAATTGTGGGGATATCCCCACAAGGCGGAGTGTCTTTAAATGAATTGTGGGGATGATTGTTCTTCAGTGACAAAGACATCCCCAGAGTGAATTGTCCGATGTCCATAGTCAACTTTGTCTTTATTGAAAAATGTCTGTAGTACAAGAGTTACTTCCCCCTTGACCGTGAAATAGTTGATTTCGGATCTCTTCGGATTTTTTTCGGAGAACCTCTAGACGTTAGGTATTGACAATTGGATTACCTTGCCACTTCCGTCGTGTGACGTAATTTTTTGCGCATGCTCATTTTGATGGAACATGGCATGGTGGAAACAATCAAACGCAGAAGCCTGAGAAGGTGAGTGTGATGGTAGAAAAGATAAAAAAACACCTGTATTTCATCTTTGAGTTTATATACATTGATAACCATCTAATTCTTACTAAGCTTAGACATTTGTTATTACATATACAGTTTAAAAATAGAAACGGGATAGTTTCGTAGGACGTTCATGGTTAGAGTCAGAGGAATCTCGGATTAATTGACGCGTCAAGTTGGTTGTGCTTTTCGATGTCACGAAAGCTTGAAATAATAAGCTAACATACATTTACTACTATTTTCTGATATGCATTAGTATTACTTATTAACGTGAGGGGTCATTTTCGTTTTGTTGGAAGCATGGACCCAGGAGAGACATACAAATTTGTCACGGGTAACTAGAATTACCAAACTGCCCCAATTTACCGAAATGCCCATTGAAAACACCGAAATGCCCTTTAAAATCACAGGAATACCCCTTTCTAGCATAAATAGTTAACATATTTATATGAATTTGAATGTTCATTTGTTATTCCTTATGCTTCAGTCAATGAATATGACTATATATGAAATAATTACGTTTTTCACATGTAAACACATTTGAGTGAAGAACAATAATATACGGTGAATTGTTCAACAAAAAATAAATAATCAAACCTATTGTTTTGGTTTCTTGTTTTTACAAGAAAATGATTAATAAAAGATAAATTTAACAAAATTTTAAAGGAAAAAAAATTAATATAATAACATTAAAGAAATGGAAGAATTATTGTCCTAGGATTTCATTTTTCCTCTATAACCATGGGCACTATCTAATATTTCTCATATTTTGGAATGTAATGAGTTACAAAGTTGTATATTAGGTATCCTGAAATACATCTTTAATGATTTAAAAATGAGAATTTTGGTATTTTTTAATGGCATTTCGGTGTTTTCATCGGGCATTTCGGTAATCACGGGCATTTTGGTAATTCTATATACCTATTTGTGACTGCCACAAAATAAAAAAAATTGTATGCATTACTACTTAACATTCGCCAACTACGAAATCAAATCCTAATATAAACAAACCGTTGTTTAAAAAAAGTCATAATTGGAATCTACAACGTATAGATACAGATGTACAGAAAGCATTATCTTATCATCCCTAAACCTCAAGAATTTAAACCGCGAGAATATGTGATTTTACAGTAGGTTCATAAATACAGCAAATAAGTTCTTTGTCAGCGAATTAAAAATAGGTATGAAGTGTTTAATTGATTTTATAATAAGAATTAACAGTTTTATCTAAAATTTGAAATTTTTTTTTCAGGGAAAATATGGAAAAGTTTGAGTTTCTGTCTATTTTTGTTTACTTTTTATTGAATTTAGTATTGCGTGTCGCTTGTGTTTTCTTCAAGTTCCCTGTCCTATTTTACACTTCCCTGGTTACTGACATCCTTTTCCTGTTTTGTTTTGGAGTTTACATGTCATTTTTGTACTGCCAAAGGGGTAAGAATTTTAAGATTGGTCCATCTTTAAAATGATGTTTGCTTGTCCTTTCCTGACTCGGGGTGAAATTACTGGGTGGTAGGTAGGTGAGAAAATCTTTTTTCCAAAAAAATTTGACTTATTTGATGACGGGATAAAAGAATTAAAAAGAAAAAAATATGTCCTGGAATTTAATAAAAAATCAAATAGGGCCATTTTTGGTTAGTCGATTTGGAAAGGGCAACGAAACAATTTTTTGTAAGATGACCATATAGGCATACAACTAATATGAAATCTTAGATAAAAGCATATACATGAATATTACAGGATTCCTTTTCTTATTACTGGTTATAACTGCTAAACTCTAGCTCAGTGACTGATGAAATTCTGAGAGAGAGCTACAGGATACAAGTTTTGTAAAAACCTCGATTTATGGCCACCGTGTTTTAGTCACTTGCTTCAAGTTTTATTTCTTCTATTAAATGATTTCTCATACATTCTCATTTCATCCCCTGTACGTGTAGCATTTGAAATTTTGGCTGTCTGCAGGAGCAATCTTGGTGTTACAACACATCTAGTTTTGAAGAATATTCAGGCCTAAAATAAAAAAAATAGTTTGTTTGCAGTTGCCTATCAACCCACTAAAAATGCGCCCGACTCAAACTTTTTTACAGCCATTATTTGATTGTTTTTTTTTTTTAAGTTTCAAATTTTTAGGATGTTGAAACTTTTTTGCCTATTTTCAAAATTTTTGTTTCTGTCAATAAGTGGCATAAAGTAAGTAGAGCTTTATTTACCTACAATAATCCTATAAAAATCTCTGATTTGTAATAAGCTTGGCCTAATGTGTGAATAAAGTTATTTGATTTATTGAAATTCTATTTTAATCCCATTAACAGGAAGTAATCAATCACATGTGACAAACATTCAAGATGGAGGACTGTGATTTGCCATGTGCAGTTATTCTGTTTCATTCTGATCTTGATTTCTCTCAAGCATCTGCATTTTGCTCTGACATGGATATAGATGTTTTAGAAACTGAAATATATGGTTATAGTTGTTTAGTATTTTTTTTACAAATGGAATTTAGTGCAGTTTTGTTTTTTTGCAACCTCAGTGGTTTTTCTATTGATAAGTATATTCAGCAGTAAAAAAAGGAAATTAGTGGATGTTAAGGTAAGAATTTTATTTTTTGTTTGGTATTTCTTTTGGAAATTAGTTTAAATTCAGTATTTCAATTGAGGCATTCAACAGTAAACCTAGATTGACTGCCCAGGCCCACTCTGTTAGTCATTTTATCCCCGTAATGACAGACTGACATGAAACACTTGGCAGACTCTGAATGACACAGATTTTTATAGGGAGAGAAATGGAGGTTTTGCTGTTGATGATATTAGTGACAAGTATCATAATTATGATGATCTTAGGTACTGGTATCATTTTCCTTTTTATCTTCTTTCGAAAGTGGACAAGTTTTTTCAGAAGGTGGAATGATATTATTCAGTAATGAAGAGGTACATATCTTGTATATAATTTGAGATAATTAAGAATTTATTTTTGTGTGTGTTCATTTAAAAGTAATCGAATAATTTATTTTTATGTTGATTGTAATTGTTTAACATATGTTTTACTAGAAAAACTTTGATAACTTGTGTATTTATATGCTCAGAAGGCTAGTCGATAAAAAGTCCCAACAAAAACAGACATAATCTGATAATGAAAACAGATTTTAACCCAAAATGAATAGACCCAGAAAGACCGACAGTTTGGCCCCATAATAAAAGACATTCAATTCCTAAAGTGACAGACAACATAATAGATCTAATAAAAGGAATATAAGGCCAATAAGGGTAGACCCAGAAAGACAGACAGTTTGGCCCCATAATAAAAGACATTAAATTCCCAAAGTGACAGACAACATAATAGATCTAATAAAAGGAATATAAGGCCAAAAAGGGTAGACCCAGAAAGACAGACAGTTTGGCCCCATAATAAAAGACATTAAATTCCCAAAGTGACAGACAACATAATAGATCTAATAAAAGGAATATAAGGTCAAAAAGGGTAGACCCAGAAAGACCGACAGTTTGGCCCCATAATAAAAGACATTAAATTCCCAAAGTGACAGACAACATAATAGATCTAATAAAAGGAATATAAGGCCAATAAGGGTAGACCCAGAAAGACAGACAGTTTGGCCCCATAATAAAAGACATTAAATTCCCAAAGTGACAGACAACATAATAGATCTAATAAAAGGAATATAAGGCCAAAAAGGGTAGACCCAGAAAGACAGACAGTTTGGCCCCATAATAAAAGACATTCAATTCCTAAAGTGACAGACAACATAATAGATCTAATAAAAGGAATATAAGGCCAAAAAGGGTAGACTCAGAAAGACAGACAGTTTGGCCCCATAATAAAAGACATTAAATTCCCAAAGTGACAGACAGCATAATAGATCTAATAAAAGGAATATAAGGCCAAAAAGGGTAGACCCAGAAAGACAGACAGTTTGGCCCCATAATAAAAGACATTAAATTCCCAAAGTGACAAACAACATAATAGATCTAATAAAAGGAATATAAGGGGGAAATGAATAGACCCAGAAAAACAGACAGTTTGGCCCCACAATAAAGGACATTCAATTCCCATAGTGACAGACAAAACAAAAAGGAAAACTTAGATTATATAAAAGGAATATAAAACAAAATAAAAAAAAGATCCATAAGGACGGCTAGTTTGGCCTCCCAATAAAAGATTTAATTCCAATTTGACAGTCAACAGTACATAGTAAAACTAAACAACATAAGCCCACAATGGCTCTGACAGACCAAAAATCCCAATGTGACAGACGGAATAAGACCACAATGGCTTTGACAATAATCCCCATACTGACAGACAAAAAAATCCACTGTGGCAGACAGAATAAGCCCACAATGGCTTTGACAATAATGCCCATACTGATAGACAAAAAACCCCACTTTGGCAGACAGAATAAGCCCACAATGGCTTTGACAATAATCCCCATACTGATAGACAAAAAAACCCACTGTGGCAGACAGAATAAGCCCACAATGGCTTTGACAATAATCCCCATACTGATAGACAAAAAAACCCACTGTGGCAGACAGAATAAGCCCACAATGGCTTTGACAATAAACCCCATACTGATAGACAAAAAAAAACCCACTGTGGCAGACAGAATAAGCCCACATTGGCTTTAACAATAATGCCCATGGATATTTATAGCCTTTAATCAATGTTAAAAGTCTACATGACATATAAGGGCTAAAACTCTTTCCATAAATTTTAGTGAAGATACTTGTTAAGTATATCAAAATTACAACTTTCCACATAATCTTGACTCCTATAAAAGCATACTTTCATATTAATTTACTGAAATAAATCTTTGTTTAACATGTTTATTTGTGTTTGAATGACACATGATGTGTTCAACACATCTTTGCATAAACGCAAGAAGTCACACTTTAAGGTCACTCCTAAAAATTATTTTGGTAAATTGTGATATGCAAGCAAATGACCAATTTCAGTCTCCATGGAGATCAGTGTAACACATTGAATTGCAGAGATTGCCAGGGAATTTACAAGTAGTGAAATGAAGTAAAGTATATTTTTGAAACTTTGGTCATCAAAAATTTTACCTATAAATTTTTACGCAATTTGCTTAAAAATATTGATGTGATATGGCTTAAACAAATGTTGGTACTTTTTGTTGTATTTCCAGTTTTAATTTACAAAAAATTGAATATTTTTTAAGGCATCGAGCTAATGCTCGGCAGCCTTCTAGCGATCGTCTGGATTGGCAATCATCCGAAATTCATGCTCTGCACCGCCCTTTAAATGCGAAGAAGAAATATGTTCCTTAAACTTTTAAACATATTACAAGATTTTAATTCCATTTATTCCATTAAATTGTGTACAAAAAACCCAACTTTACCTCCCTGGTTATTGACAACTTATTGCATAAGTATAAATGCTTAATCAAAAAATGGCGGATGAATACAATGAGGTGTAAAATTCACTAAATATTATTTTAGTTTATCACTTACATTTTAATTTTAGACAGTGCCCGATAGAAATAAAATTTGATATGTAAATTTATTTGTTATCTGGCACGGTCTCCCAAAATAAATGTAAGCAATAAATGTATCTAGTGATTTTGATGCAATAAATAACAAGATAATGCAGCATTTTAGATAGCACATGTTGTGGATTTGTTTGTAAACAACCATACCATAGCTAATCTTGTTTTAAACGGGAATTGAAACAAATAATTAGGGCATACTGTTAATGTATTCAAATTATGAACCTGTGAAAATAATGTTCAAAGACTGTTTAGAGCAGAAAGAAAATAATTTATTTTTGAACTTTGAAATTTCTTAGATTGTTGTAACCTTATGAGCAGAGACATATAAAACCATTTTATATGGTTTTATATGTCTCTGTTATGAGTTATTGTATTATATTTACATCTACCGAGTATGATTCCCTCTATTTTTTACGGAAACTTATAGTTACTGTAGACGTACTTTTGTCCGCGTGGTATTAATTTACGCTATGAACGCGGGCACAAATTTTCCGCGGAATTTTTTCCCAGTGTACTTAAAGTGCATTTTGGAATGAAATTTTGAAATTGCATTACATGAATAAGGATAATCGGAAGTAACTACATTATGTAACACTTGCATATACGTGTCCCCTATGTTTATCGTTTCTATCTATGCAAACTGTCAAACAAATTTGTATTGAGAATTCACATAATAAATACTTTAATCTCCTAAAAATTTGAATTTTCTGTAAATTTACTTGCATGAAATTTAAACTTCTCCCAGCTTGAGATAACGGCACGTGTCAGACGACAAATAGCCCCAAGCGGGTCTGTCTTTCAATGACCCAATTAACTACACGCCAATACCCGTGTTTTTTCTGCAATTTTTAGATCCCTTTGTGCTCTGACTTTTAATTGATAAAACTGATTAACTCATAATTTAAACGACAGATTTTTCAGGTGTTAGACGTGGGTTGGGTAAATATTCATCATGTGGTGTTTCACAAGACGATGTTAGCCAGCGTCGTAACATCTTGACGGCTAACTAATGACTACCGACAAGTGCACAACCGATAGTTACTGTTCACTGTGAACAGTTCTTACAATTTAAGTCCAAAGTTGGACAAAATCTAGGTAAAAAAAAATCGCTCAGAACTAAATTTAATAATAATTATTCATAATTATTCAAATGATATTTTTTACATTCAAAGAATCCGCGTAAATTTTTACCCGCGGATTAAATTGATATTGTGACTCCGCGGAATTATGACCCCGTGGAAAAAAATACGTCTACAGTAATTCATAGCTGTATAGAAACAGCCAGACTGAAATCTACACGCCCCGTTTATCGATTGGTCGAAATCTAAAGCGACCTAAGAAAAATCACGGACTGCATGAAATATTCATGATGATGTCAGACTCAAATTCCTATAGGAGACGATTTGGCTGTTTCTTTTAGCTAACGTATTGATGTACATTTACAGTAATTCAGTGAATTTTACTTACTTTTTACAATCAATTTATTAATTTGTTAAAAGAAAATTGTAAATATAAACAATGAAATGCTTTCTTGGATGATTCATGCTGGTTATGAAGGTAGCGATCATTGCAGAAAAAATTACATAACCCGCGTTACATAACCCGCTAACGCGGGTTATGTATGTTTTCTGCAATGTCGCCACCTTCATATCCCGCATAAATCACAAAAGAAAGCATTTTATTGTTTAAATAAACACATCACTCCCTATTTTATAAGGAAATATACTGATTTTTATTTTTAAAGCAGCACAAAACATTATTCATTTACTTTTTTATTGTAATATTATCTGATATATATATACACACACACACACACACTACTATTAGTACAGAAATTCAAATTTTTGATATTCTATATTTTAAAAAATGTCACCTCGACACCTTTGTGGCCGGTTGGCCTTTGATTTAGAGAAAAAAAAGACGTTTTGCAAACTTCATCATTGTCATTAATTTTGCACTAAATGTTTACACATTTTAAAAATTCTTTTGAAACAATAAGCTTTTTGAGCTCTAAAATACCCAGTGAATTGATTTTCTTCTGTAACAAGAGATAAAAATTAATCATTTTAATGTATTAAATAAGAAACATCTGTAACCATTTTAGTGTTATGTCACAACTGACCTGTTGTGATGGGTTCTTTTAACGTTTACCCCTTTTTAAATCATATGGATGACTCTTGTTTTCCAATAACAACAATATGAAAAAAATGAACAATAAATTTATCTACATATGTACAAAGAAATGATTAATCATAGTTCTCAACGGGCCTCCATAATCTCGTGCATCGTCCATGTCTTTCTACCACGCCCCGCCACTTTCCACCAGGTTCCACTACGATCCACCACGCTACACCACGATCCACCAAAATCCACCCCGTCCCCTCGGGTTAACAATAACTTAAGAATTATAAAATTGGTCACCTACAATTAACACACAATTTTCTAATAAATCATTACAAACATAAGTTTTATGCAAACCCACTAATAGCTATTGCTTTAAAAACAAGTAAATTAACGACATTATAGTACACATAGTAATACGTTCTTGTTCTTGTAGGTGAATATGATCAAACACGTTCCAGACAATTTATGTAATAAATAGCAATACAATTCATCAGCCGACAAAAATATCGTAAAGTTAAACTTACTGAGTTGTGGCAATAAAAATACAGAAATTGTAGGCAATCCGGTCTCGCAACGCCAACGCTAAGAAAATCCACACAGGCTACATGTTCCCGAGATCACACAGCAGGGGAGACACAAGAGATACACCCAAGTTCACACAGCAAGGGCTTAACATACACGAAAATACTGCTCGGCGTCCAGACCTCTTGTCTTAAAAAAACAGCCCACACCCCATATATATATAGCCATCAAACTAACCAAACAAGTTTTACTACTCAAAATACTAAATGTAGCGACATCCGGCAACACCCCTCATAAGCTACTACGTAAACCTACCAAACAGGTTTGAAGAGAATCCCAATCTAAATATAGTAACATCGAGAACGGAACAACCCAGTGACCAATAAAGCGTAAATAAATGAACGATAACTTAGATCTATAAACGATAACTCTTACGTTAAATATAGTAGACAAATATAGAACAAATTATAATAAAAAAAAAATCATTGGCATAATGTCTATTGCGACATGTTATTATTAAGAAAAATGATTTTAATGTAATTTCTTTGTTCTTTTCAAGAATCTAAAGATGCCAGCTCAAACAAGGAGAAAGAGGAAAGGTAAACAGTCTTAGTTAACATGGGTAAAATTGGTTAATTAAAAATTAATAGCAAAGTGTGTTTTTTATTATAATCGTGTATGAAAAAAATTAAATATTAATTTGGCCACCCCCTATGGACACAGGCACCTGACGTTATATATTTTTCTCATAATAAAAATAAATACCCTATATCTAATAATACACAAGGTACCCATCCCCGCCATCTTGGATTTATTTTAAGCTGTCACATCAGCTGGAAGTTTTGCTTGAAACTCATCGGTAAAATTATTTTGCGATCCTCTCCGTCTCCCGATCGGTCATTCAACATCTAAGCTTACAGTCAATTCAATCAAAACGGTGCATTACACCTGTCATTAATAAAAATCACCCCTCGATCTGCATCTACTGCCTTGGATTTGCGATAAATGTCTAAAGGGTGGACGGAAGTTGTCACCTATATGTAAATGAGATTTCCCTGCACCGTGTATTTGTTTCAATATTTCAAAATATATGCATTTATAAACATGTTTATATAAACTTTCTGTAACAAAAGTTATAATTGACTGTTTATAGTATCCCTTTTCTTAGTTTTAACTTGTATGTTGATCGAATTCAAAATTAACGCCTTTTGAATATTCGTATCAGTGCTATATTTGGAAGGGATTACCCAAAGTATGACGCAATTTATGTCAACTTCCGTCCACCCTTTAGCCTTTTGTCGCATATCTAAGGCAGTAGATGCAGATTGAGGGGTGATTTTTATTAATTACAAGTGTAATGCACCGTTTTGGTTGAATTGGTTGTCAGCTTAGATGTTGAATGACCGATCGGGAGACGGAGAGGATCGCAAAATAATTTTACCGATGAGTTTCAAGCAAAACTTCCAGCTGATGTGACAGTTTGAAATAAATCCAAGATGGCGGGGATGGGTACCTTGTGTATTATTAGATATAGGGTATTTATTTTTATTATGAGAAAAATATATAACGTCAGGTGCCTGTGCCTATGGAGTATTTAGGATGATGCAAATACTTATTTGAGTAGAAATACCTTGCAAACAAACTTTCCCATGGTCCTCCATAGTTTGATGCAACATTTTAGATAGTGTATAATAAATGCATTTTTTAAAAATTATTTTAGAAAGTAGAAAGACTGAAGAAGTTACTTATGTAAAAGGTAAGTGTTGAAAATTATAAAATATTGATATGTTCCCATATTCTAGTGCTGTAAGCTACCAGTTAGTCATTTTTCGAGTGACAGAAAGACAAAACAAATTTAACTGAAGGGATTTTAGCAAGACTGAATTTTAAAATACAAAAATCAAGTTTTACTTCCAACTTTTAACATGCATATCGTAAAAATTGTTTTGAATATTATGTTTCTACGTGAGTTCTCTTCTACCTGTTATTCAGCAAAAGCACCACAAAGTATTAGATTTAATTATGAGAAAACAACCATGTTCTTTATTAGACAGAAAAATTCAAAGATACTGATTAATGATGTGGTGACCTTTTCTCTTGGATGATCATGATGGCTGAAGTATCTTTATTTATTTAACAGACCAAGTTGTATACTGTTACTGGAAGGGAATATGGTGGCCAGGTACTGTGGAGAGGGTTTTGAAAAACGATGTGTACCAAATTTCCTTTTGGGAAGAGGAGGAAAGGTAAGGACTAATTTGATTTAAAAGGATATAGATTTTTTTCATTTAAAATGTTTTATATGAAGGTCTGTGTGATTTATAAAAGGAATTTATTGTAAGCAAGATACTAGTATATGATTTTAAGTACCAGTAAATCTGATCTATAATTATGTTAAGGTGTACAAAAATTTACTTTGTGTTGAAAATTCACTGCATCAGTAAGACTTTAACAAACTTCATATCTTTGTTAAATAGTTATACTCCTTCATGTACAAAAAAAGTTTTTGCAAATGTGTATACTTAGCACAAAATATATGTAATTGTTTTTCACATCTGTAGGATTACATGTAACAGCCGCAATCTCCGTAATTTTCAATGTGACACAGACACAGACTTGATTGCTTCAAGTTTAAGTAAATAAGTTTGGTTTAAATTAGTTCCTTTTGTTCAGAATGTTTTTTCATTTAAACTTAAGTCCAAGAAATGGATATTTTTCTAAAATACTTGTTCATCAGTCAAACATAAGTTATTCCTACTTATGAAATAATCACTGATGAATATTTATTTGTTTTTCTTTTATAAGTACTACTATCCCACAAGAAATAAATTCCACATCCATATAAAAAATGTTGAATTGTTAACATTAACCAGACTGTTTTGTTTTCTACTAATGCATGCTATGAGAGGAAGGGCAGGGTTGGACAGTTAAACTACTAAAATGTGACAGAGAATTAAATTATTACATCATGTGGTGTATTATAAATGTTCAAGACCATATAACCAAACAATTTTATTTATTTTTTAGGAATCGGGCAACTTAAATTTATGTATTTTCAAACATGAATCATGTCTTGGCAATGTGTTTCATTAAATTGATAATTCGTACAAATTTGTCCTACCATGTTCCTATAAGATGCAGCGAAACAACTGTCCAATCCTCCCAAAGAATGATAGATGAATGAAATTACTAGAGTGAAACAAAGCAATAAGAGTTGTTAATAACAGATAATTTATGATTTACTGGTTCTAAAACTGCAGAAAAATGTTTAACAATAATGAAAGCTCAGGATTCTGCAACCCTTGTATTTTCTTAAAGTATTTTTACTAAACTTTGCAAATGAACAAACTTAATTTTACTAGTTAAAATTAAAAATACAAGTACTCGCATATTGTAATGCAAGAAATTGAATGCACCATTACTAATTTCAGAAAAAATAAAGAGGCAGGCTGATCTGAAAAATAAATACATGGAAGACGTAGAATATGCTAAATCTTTGAGTAAAAACAAACCGGCACCATCCCACACCTTGAGTTCACAGAGCCCTTCAGCTTGTGAAGAGGTACCGACCACTAGTGATAAGCCGGAACAAGAGAGAACACCACCCCACACCTTGAGTTCACAGAGCCCTTCAGCTTCATGTGAAGAGGTGCCTACCACTAGTGATAAGCCGGAAGAAGAGAGGGTACCACCCCACACCTTGAGTTTACAAAGCAGTCCAGCTTCATGTGAAGAGGTGCCTACCACAAGTGATAAGCCAGAACAAGAGAGGTTACCACCCCACACCTTGAGTTTACAGAACCCTCCAGCTTCATGTGAAGAGGTGCCTACCACAAGTTATAAGCCGGAACAAGAGAGAACACCACCCCACACCTTGAGTTTGCAGAACCCTTCAGCTTCATGTGAAGAGGAGCCTACCACTAGTGATAAGCCAGAACAAGAGAGGGTACCACCCCACACCTTGAGTTTACAGAACCCTCCAGCTTCATGTGAAGAGGTGCCTACCACAAGTTATAAGCCGGAACAAGAGAGAACACCACCCCATACCTTGAGTTCACAGAGCCCTTCAGCTTCATGTGAAGAGGAGCCTACCACTAGTGATAAGCCAGAACAAGAGAGGGCACCACCCCACACCTTGAGTTCACAGAGCCCTTCAGCTTCATGTGTAGAGAAGCTTATCACAAGTGATAGGCCAGGACAAGAGAGGGCACCACCCCATACCTTGAGTTCACAGAGCTCTTCAGCTTCATGTGAAGAGGAGCCTACAACTAGTGATAAGCCAGAACAAGAGAGAGTACCACCCCATACCTTGACTTTACAGAGCGGTCCAGCTTCATGTAAAGAGGTGCCTACCACAAGTGATAAGCCAGAACAAGAGAGGTTACCACCCCATACCTTGAGTTCACAGAGCCCTTCAGCTTCATGTGAAGAGGTGCCTACCACAAGTGATAAGCCAGAACAAGAGAGGTTACCACCCCACACCTTGAGTTTACAGAACCCTCCAGCTTCATGTGAAGAGGTGCCTACCACAAGTGATAAGCCAGAACAAGAGAGGTTACCACCCCATACCTTGAGTTCACAGAGCCCTTCAGCTTCATGTGAAGAGGTGCCTACCACAAGTGATAAGCCAGAACAAGAGAGGGCACCACCCCATACCTTGAGTTCACAGAGCCCTTCAGCTTCATGTGTAGAGAAGCCTATCACAAGTGATAAGCCAGGACAAGAGAGGGCACCACCCCATACCTTGAGTTCACAGAGCTCTTCAGCTTCATGTGAAGAGGAGCCTACAACTAGTGATAAGCCAGAACAAGAGAGAGTACCACCCCATACCTTGACTTTACAGAGCGGTCCAGCTTCATGTGAAGAGGTGCCTACCACAAATGTTCAGCCAGAACAAGAGAGGTTACCACCCCATACCTTGACTTTACAGAGCGGTCCAGCTTCATGTGAAGAGGTGCCTACCACAAGTGTTCAGCTGGAACAAGAGAGGTTACCACCCCACACCTTGAGTTTGCAGAGTGGTCCAGCTTCATGTGAAGAGGTGCCTACCACAAGTGATAAGCCAGAACAAGAGAGGTTACCACCCCACACCTTGAGTTTACAGAACCCTCCATCTTCATGTGAAGAGGTGCCTACCACAAGTGATAAGCCAGAACAAGAGAGGTTACCACCCCATACCTTGAGTTCACAGAGCCCTTCAGCTTCATGTGAAGAAGTGCCTACCACAAGTGATAAGCCAGAACAAGAGAGGTTACCACCCCACACCTTCAGTTTACAGAGCGGTCCAGCTTCATGTGAAGAGGTGCCTACCACAAGTTATAAGCCGGAACAAGAGAGAACACCACCTTACACCTTGGGTTTACAGGGTCCAGCTTCATGTGAAGAGGTGCCTTCCATAAGTGTTCAACTGGAACAAGAGAAGTTACCACCCCACACCTTGAGTTTGCAGAGCAGTCTAGCTTCTCGTGAAGAGGTGCCTACTACTAGTGATAAGCCAGAACAAGAGAGGGTACCACCCCATACCTTGACTTTACAGAGCGGTCCAGCTTCATGTGAAGAGGTGCCTACCACAAATGTTCAGCCAGAACAAGAGAGGTTACCACCCCATACTTTGACTTTACAGAGCGGTCCAGCTTCATGTGAAGAGGTGCCTACCACAAGTGATAAGCCAGAACAAGAGAGGTTACCACCCCACACCTTGAGTTTGCAGAGCGGTCCAGCTTCATGTGAAGAGGTGCCTACCACAAGTGATAAACCGGAACAAGAGAGAACACCACCTTACACCTTGAGTTTACAGAGGGGTCCAGCTTCATGTGAAGAGGTGCCTACCACAAATGTTCAGCCAGAACAAGGGAGGTTACCACCCCATACCTTGACTTTACAGAGCGGTCCAGCTTCATGTGAAGAGGTGCCTACCACAAGTGTTCAGCTGGAACAAGAGAGGTTACCACCCCATACCTTGAGTTTACAGAGTGGTCCAGCTTCATGTGAAGAGGTGCCTACCACAAGTGTTCAGCTGGAACAAGAGAGATTACCACCCCATACCTTGACTTTACAGAGTGGTCCAGCTTCATGTGAAGAGGTGCCTACCACAAATGTTCAGCCAGAACAAGAGAGGTTACCACCTTACACCTTGAGTTTACAGAGTGGTCCAGCTTCATGTGAAGAGGCGCCTACCACAAGTGATAGGCCGGAACAAGAGAGGTTACCACCCCACACCTTGAGTTTGCAGAACCCTCCAGCTTCATGTGAAGAGGAGCCTACCACTAGTGATAAGCCAGAACAAGAGAGGGCACCACCCCATACCTTGAGTTTACAGAGCCCCCTAGCTTTATGTGAAGACAATACCATTACTGGTGAACAGTCCCTTGAGTCTTCATTACCAACTTCATCTACTTTCTCTGCTAGAGATGAAAAGTTACTAAAAGACCTCATAGAATACATCAATTTTAGCAGTGATGAGGATGATGATTGGATTGATGAAATGGATTTGGATTCAGAGTTTATTCCTTCAGAGTCAGAGGAAGAAGAGAGTACTTCTGATGAGGATATATCATCCTCCACCTGTGTTAAAGGTGTTAAGAGAAAGAGTTTTGAAGATGATGTGCTTATTTCATCTACAACAAATAAGGGCATTGACCAGGATCTTGTAGAGAATTCTGACAGTGATGTGTCTGAAGAGATCCCTTACCTTCCACCAATAGGTCTATTATGTAACCCACAGTCCAATGATGCATCTTCTTTGGAGTCTGATAGTGACATAGACATTGTTGAGGAGGAAATTATCAGAGATATTACTTATCCCTCAATCTTTATTAGAAAAATCATCACTTCAAAAACAACAAAATCTGGAAAATTCAAAAAATCTGACCGTGTTTATAATACTAGACACTTCTGCCCATTTTGTTACAAGTCAGTATCACATTTCATACAACATTTGAATTCAAAAGCACATAGTAAGGAGCCAGAAGTAGTTCATCTCAAAACCCTAATTGGTAAAGAACGCCAGAGGAATATCTCAATGTTGAGAAATAAAGGTGATCATCTGCAAAATGAAAAAGCAATATCAAAGAAACGAGGGGAGATAGTTCTTGCAAGAAGAATAGGATCGAATGAAAACCTCAACATTTCAAACTATGGCCCATGTCCTTTATGCTTGGAGTGGCTTAAGCTAGATGTTTTATACAGACACCAAAATAAATGCTGCAGCTTATCAGCTGATTCAGGTCAACCGAGCTCATTTATCTCCAAGGGTAACATCATGGTACAGAGTGCAATGATTGCTGGGAGGCTTAAAGAAACTGCATGTAAAGCACTTGTTAATGAAGTTTTCCCTATTATGCAAGATGATAAAATTGGGCATGAAGCTAAAAATGACAGTCTGATTGTTGCACTTGGGAATCACTGGCATAAACGGAATGTAGGAAACAAATTAATGCGTAAACATTATGTATCAGCAGTAATGAGACTAACAAGTCGTCTCCTGATTGAAATTAGAAAGTTAACTGAATCAGAGCAAAGATTGGAGTATTACCTGCAACCAAAATATTTTTCAGAGGTAGCACATGCAGCTTTGAAAGTAGCTAAACAGGATGATGACAACGATGACAATTTACAGGCCCCTTCAAATGCCATTAAACTGGGTTATCATTTGAAGAGATTGTGTAACTTGAAACTGGGCTTAGCAATAAGACATGGAAATGATGACCAAAGAAGAGCATCTAAAAACTTTTTGAAGCTTATGGAGTTAGAATGGTGTTCAAAACTTGCTAGAGTCAATCTCGAAGAAAGAAGAAGAAATAAGAAAGTTGAACTTCCTCTACCTTCAGATGTGAAAAAGCTTTCGGATTACTTGAAGGTTGAAATAGAATCATTTGACAAAGGAAACCTCACTTATGAGAATTTCAAAAAGGGGTCGACACTGACTGAGGCAGTACTTATTACCTATAACCGACGGCGTCCAGGGGAAATTCAAGCAATGAGGTATTTTTAAGGCTATTAATCAAATTTATAAATGTACAATTATAATATTATAATACAATATGGGTATACTCCTTGAATTTAGGTGAAAATATTATGTTTTGATAAACATTATCTTAATATCAGTATTTTTAAGCTTCACATGGGAATAGAAGTCCTTGTTACTTTTCTAGAAGTCAGATTGCTGGAAAGGATGTGTAACTGGTTCCCTTGTTTTTCTGGAGGGATATGATATTAATATTTTTTGTAGGATTATTAAATTTTTATGTGTTGACCTAATCATTGATTTTACAGGTTGGTTGATTACCACAACAGGAAGACTGGAATAGATCTAGGTGTTGGAGGAGAAATAGTGAAATCACTGTCAGAATTTGAAAGAAAACTTGTAGAAGAACAAGATGTGATTGAAATAAGGGGAAAGGTTAGCAACTTTTACATGCATATGTAAGCTGTAACTGAATTTTTTTTAGCAGTTAAAAGTATATTGTGTATTAAACAATTATTTTGTGTATGTATTTTTAATTTTTGCTGTTAATTGTACTGTTGTAGCTGTAGACACATACATGTACATTAAGACATAATTCTTTTGGAAGTAAATGCACTTAAAATATGTATCATGCAATCTTGTGCATTTAATTTTGATCTTTGTATTTTCTAACAGTGTGGAAAATGTGTACCTGTGATAATTCCTAAGCATGTTCGGGGTATTCTGGCACATCTGTGTAATCAAAGTGTAAGAGCAGCTGCAGGAATTCCAGACTCAAGTGTCTATATCTTTGCAACAAACAGTGAGTTTATAACAAATTACAGTTGATCTGGCATTATCTATATATTTTCAATTGATCTGGTATTCTCTTTATATAATTTGTATACTACACAGACCTGTTTATTCTTATGATTTTCAGTGTATTTTGTACTGATTTTAAGTCCAAAATACATCTCATGGTTTGCTAAAGTGAAAATAAAGAAATCTGTTTTGATTTTAACAGCTAGTTTTCATTATGATCCGTCTCTGTTTGACGCTTTCTGATCGCTAAAACAAGAGATAGTTTTCAAACACTTAAGTGATGTCAGGTGGCCAAAATGCAGTGGTTTAAAAAAATGAGAAATGTAGTTGTTCTTAAGTGATATGTATAAAATCGATGTATATTGTAATCTTTCTTGCAAATGCCAAATCTTGCTGACAAATCTAATAAAAAATACTGAGAGACAGCAATACAGGTAAACAGGTCTGTAATTATCATAACCTCATTTCAACTAGAAACTAAAGGAGTTAAATTTTAGTATTTAAAATATAACTTTGCATTATGAAAAAATTGTGGCAAAGATGGGGAAAAGAGTTTTGGGGAAAGATGCCTTAAATTTGCTTTCAACCTCTACTGCAGATGACAGTTAATGCTTTTGATTCTGTTATAATTGTCAAAGAAAAAAAATTGGAAACAAAATACTGAAACATTCATTCCTGATTATGCGATCATTGAAATTGATGAAAAATAAATATTGTTTGTAGGGGCAGGTGTTTTTAGGGGATATGATTCTGTACAATTTGTGACACAGAATGCTGATCTTCAATTTCCAGAACGCATAAGAGGAACAAACATGAGACGTCTCATGGCAACTTTATGCCAGGTAAATTTAGTTTTTATCCTTTTAAACATACAATGAAATTTGAAATTTAACTTTTGTTGAAACGCCCTACTTAAACCATGTTTTGTGCTAAAGACTGTAAACCCCTTCCCCGCAGTCCCGCATTTTAATGCATATACAGGGTGATCCAAAATATCTGATACTGTTTTGAATGCTTATTACAGTTTAAAGGAACAAATTTAAATTTAGTGAAACATACCATATGGATAAGTAGTACAGTTTTATACTATGCAGGTTAAGTGCAGTTTGCATGCTTTACAGAGCAGAGCTGGGAATATAAATATTAACATGAAAATAGCACAATTAATTGACGTTTTTTGTTTTGCAGGTACAAAAATATAGTTTTTATGTCAAATTGCCATTGCACCCCGTTTTACTCTTCTGTATAGTTCCTCTTCACATTTCTTTCATTTAGCAGCTCTAATACATGTATTTAAGATTTTATTTAAGTTTTATTTAATAACTTGATCATTTAATAACATCAAATAAAATATCCCAAATCCAGGTTTACACCAGGGTTATGAGTAACGCAGCAGTAATTCACCATCTGGCTTAAGTCCAAAAAAGAATGAAACTTTCTTCAATTTTGTTTTAAACCACTCAACCATTCTTGATATGTTTAGGGTACATTTTTCATGCTTTGACCTTCTATTATGCACAATTATGTTACTTTGTATATCATTGAAGACCCTTCTGCTAACATATTCAGCTTTTTCAGATGATCAGTCAGAGAACCTAGACAAACCAGAGATCTTGATTTTCCTTTTTGTCCATAGTTGTCCTTAATTCTTCTTTCACGATATAGGCCTGTACGATGAACCCTATTTTTCTTCGATTTTTAATTCTTTACTACCCCGCTACTCTAAAAAAAATTTATATGTCTGCAAAAACCAGTTCATCATAGAACGAATTACAGTTTAAGGTGTACGAGTCTTAAAGAATCAAAGTACAGTAGCTGGATTCTGTAGCCACTTGGTAAAGACGTGTCATTATGAAAAAACAGCACCAATTTTATGACGTCTTTTCTTCGATCTTTTTAAAGTAGATTTTTTTCTGTACATTACAAATGATATAAAATTTTAGCCCCTGGATATTAGAATGATACCTTTTCTAAGAGTTTATCTCATCGGGTAAGGGTTTTATTATGTTTCAAAATGGTATCAGAATTTATGGATCACCTGTACCATTTCCTATTTCTAATGCAAAATCACGCATATACTGTTTCTCGCAATCACACATTTTCACGCACTTGTAAAAGTTCATTTAATCTTCACTTTATTGCCAAAGTCCTTTTATTTTATACTTACTAAAATCTAATAAAGAAGAAAAGTTATTTTCTTATTAAAATGTTACGTCATAATATTATTTACACTAAACTTTAGAGAAACTTGTACCAGGCTATAAAGTGCTTGTGGGGAAACGGTAACGTCATATTTCTATGACGTGACATTAAGTGTATGTTGCATAACAATTCAAGTTGTAAAGAGTTAAACTTAAGTCTCAGAATTGTATACCGCTCTGCAATTATAATCAGTTTCTGTCTTGTAAAGGTTTAAATACAGATTTTAAGTATCTTTTTCTTTAGGCCTTGGATGTGACACCTCAGCAGCAAAAGTGGATCATCGATCACATGGGCCATACTCTAGATGTGCACAACATTCACTATAGATGTACATCAGATATCATAGAGAGATCAGATATTGCAAAATTATTAATGCTTATGGACAGGAAGCAGGTTGGATACTTCAAAAACAAAAGGTTGGAAGAAATTAGCTTGGAAGGTAAGTGCTTAGCAAATGTTTTATATTATTCATAAAACTATTAAAAATTATCCCATACATGTATTCAAATGAATACCAACTATACATAAAACATATTTCTTAGTTCATTATTGCTTACTCTTATTAAAATAGGATAATGTTCAAAATGATATGACCAAACATTTTTACTTAATAAATGCAATAAAATCGTTCTTTTTAATCATAGAATTAATTGAAGAACCAGACGAACCAAATGACACTGTTGATGAGAATGATGACAGATTCTTGGACAGAGATGAGAGTGAAAGGCAGGAAGAAGAAGTGTTCATCCCAAACCTGTTGGAAGATGAAGAGGAAGAAATTCCAGTCAGTAAGTAATATGAATCCATGGTGAGAAATATTTGGCCAAAAAGTTTTTTTTTATTAATACAGTAGTTGTTTTTCAAGACTGGTACAAATTTGGAAGAATTTGAAAAAAAAATAAATATTTTTTTTTAATTACACTGTAGTTGAATGAATTTAGCCAACCATCATATTATTCATCTTAAAAAGCAGCATAAATAATTTGAGATTTCAACAATCATTGAAAGGGGGACTTTTTTGATATGTTTTCAATCTTTTTGGGTTTGGGGTGGGGGTGGGGGTAGTATTACTTAAACATTTACAAATTTATTTCACATGTGCTTTATCAGATGACTGTTAATCCCATTGGTCTCACGATTTTCTTGCTGGTAATCACTGTCTGCAAATTGTTTTCCATCAATATCTTTTTCTTATACACTGTTCTGTCAAATGGTAATGATTGAAGTATTTCTTACAGAGACAAGGAAGAAGAAAAAGGCCAGTTTTACGAGGAAGAAATGGACAGTAGCAGAAGAAGAAGAAATAAAGAAGAGGTTTGCAGGTTTTCTTGCCCGGGACAAGTGTCCTGGGCAAAAAGACGTTGAGAAAGTGATGGCCCAAAGCAAGAAATATGGGGGTTTACTGCATGCAAGACCAAGAGACAACATTAAGAAGAAAGTCAGTTGTATGCTGGTGAAAGCTAGAAAAAATAATAATGATTTGTAATGACATATATTGCAAGTGAATAGAGTTTTAAGAGCTATTCTATATACTAATATACTAAGATACTTAAAACTTATTTGTTTTTTTTGTTACCAAAAGTTAAGGTCATTGTATATTCATTTTTCAAGGGTTGTATTAGATTTTTTGTAAAAACGAAAGAAGTCTATCTAGACTTTAATTGACAAAAATAACTGGAAGTTACAATTCAATATTAGCATTGAAAAATCGATAAAAAAGTTCCCATTATTTCAAGTACATGTAAAATGCGAAACATAGTTAGTTTAATATATTTTGTTAAATTAATGATCAATTGTTTTGACCCACCTTTTAGTATGATCACCTACAAGTACAAACCAACTTTCACTAATATTAGAAATAGAGAAAGTCTACTTTTCCTTTCAATTCAACATGGATGAAAATATAGTGAATATTTTTTTCATTTTTTGTTGACCAGTTGACTACTTGATTTTTTACTTTTGCTCACTGATTACTGAAGTTAGTAGCAGTGGTGATGATTATTGCACATCCTGTTCATTACATATTTTTGCTGTTTAGGTTTTGTACATATACAAAAGCATCATTTCTGAAAGATGGTATTATTAAATGTGAAAGTGATGTTTATCACAAGGTTTAAAATATTTCATCTTAACTTTTTGTCTTGCACTTTCTTTTGTCAGATAATTTAATTTTTTTTAATTGTCTATATTTAGAATAATACAACAAAAACTTGGTTAAAGGTAATTCAAGGAAATACCCTTACATAAGGACTTTAAAAATAGATTTTTTTTTAAGAACTAGGCTGTGGAATAGTTGATAGAAAACAGTGCAGTATTGCCACATGTACAAGTTTTTTCATGTGTTCATGTCTTTCCTTTTCATGTGCTCTCTTAAAAAGATGTTACATCATCTGCTGTCAACACTTGAAACATGTTCAATTTATGCTACATTTATTGATGTTTTGGGAAGAAAATTTTGTTTATAGATTAGAACGAGAGTATACAAATATTTTATTCAATAATCGGTTTAAATATTAAAGATGTGAATTATGGCCACCATGTTTTAGTCACTTGCTTCAAGTTTTATTTCTTCTATTAAATGATTTCTCATACATTCTCATTTCATCCCCTGTACATGTAGCATTTGAAATTTTGGCTGTCTGCAGGAGCAATCTTGGTGTTACAACACATCTAGTTTTGAAGAATATTCAGGCCTAAAATAAAAAAAATAGTTTGTTTGCAGTTGCCTATCAACCCACTAAAAATGCGCCCGACTCAAACTTTTTTACAGCCATTATTTGATTGTTTGTTTCTTTTTTAAGTTTCAAATTTTTAGGATGTTGAAACTTTTTTGTCTATTTTCAAAATTTTTGTTTCTGTCAATAAGTGGCATAAAGTAAGTAGAGCTTTATTTACCTACAATAATCCTATAAAAATCTCTGATTTGTAATAAGCTTGGCCTCATGTGTGAATAAAGTTATTTGATTTATTGAAATTCTATTTTAATCCCATTAACAGGAAGTAATCAATCACATGTGACAAAAATTCAAGATGGAGGACTGTGATTTGCCATGTGCAGTTATTCTGTTTCATTCTGATCTTGATTTCTCTCAAGCATCTGCATTTTGCTCTGACATGGATATAGATGTTTTAGAAACTGAAATATATGGTTATAGTTGTTTAGTATTTTTTTTACAAATGGAATTTAGTGCAGTTTTGTTTTTTTGCAACCTCAGTGGTTTTTCTATTGATAAGTATATTCATGTAAAATGCGAAACATAGTTAGTTTAATATATTTTGTTAAATTAATGATCAATTGTTTTGACCCACCTTTTAGTATGATCACCTACAAGTACAAACCAACTTTCACTAATATTAGAAATAGAGAAAGTCTACTTTTCCTTTCAATTCAACATGGATGAAAATATAGTGAATATTTTTTTTCACTTTTTGTTGACCAGTTGACTACTTGATTTTTTACTTTTGCTCACTGATTACTGAAGTTAGTAGCAGTGGTGATGATTATTGCACATCCTGTTCATTACATATTTTTGCTGTTTAGGTTTTGTACTTGTACAAAAGCATCATTTCTGAAAGATGGTATTATTAAATGTGAAAGTGATGTTTATCATAAGGTTTAAAATATTTCATCTTAACTTTTTGTCTTGCACTTTCTTTTGTCAGATAATTTAATTTTTTTTAATTGTCTATATTTAGAATAATACAACAAAAACTTGGTTAAAGGTAATTCAAGGAAATACCCTTACATAAGGACTTTAAAAATAGATTTTTTTTTTAAGAACTAGGCTGTGGAATAGTTGATAGAAAACAGTGCAGTATTGCCACATGTACAATTTTTTTCATGTGTTCATGACTTTCCTTTTCATGTGCTCTCTTAAAAAGATGTTACATCATCTGCTGTCAACACTTGAAACATGTTCAATTTATGCTACATTTATTGATGTTTTGGGAAGAAAATTTTGTTTATAGATTAGAACGAGAGTACACAAATATTTTATTCAATAATCGGTTTAAATATTAAAGATGTGAATAATGGTTGAAAAGAGTATTTACTATAAAAACCTGTGGTCTTTGTAGACCTTGATAATGTAACCCTTTAAATATTTTATTTTTTAACTAAAGAACAGTTTTTCTGTAATAATGATTAATGTTCAATGTGCTCTCATCAAAGGCATGAGAAAGTGTTATGCTCATTGTGTTACATGTATGCTTGCATGCATTATTTGTAGAGATATACATTTAACTATTAAATTATGTGAAAATTATGTATTGTTGTGTGTCAAATATGTGGCTGACATATTCTTTTCATCTAAAGGATAGAGGGACAATAAATAGGAGACTTAACATGGAGTCAATTTCCATTGCTGTTAACTTCTTCATGGACATATAGTAGGATAAATAATACGAAAAAAATCACTGTTGCACAAAGTCGAAATATACCAATTTAAAAGAATATAAAAAGGGAGAATTCATAGTGAAGTGTATTGCACTGGTGTTGGATCAGTTTTTTCTACATATTGAAATCAAAGAAAATAACTTGATGGAGTAACACTTAGAACTAGAACTATCAAAAGTCTGCAAGCATAGTACTGTTATACTTGAATCATGTGATTCTCACCCACTGTGGTTTAGATCCAGAATGGTTACCCAAAATCTGAGTAAATAAACAAAATACTGATTTTGAATGAATACTGTAGATCACAAGGTTACTGAAGTTGCAAAATGAACATCCATTCTTTCCATTGTCAGTACTAAGGGGACTTGGCAACCCCCTTTTTTGCAAAGTTAGACTTAATTACCAGGAAGTAGCTTGTTTGTCCTCTTGCATAATTTTTTCTATGTTAGTTTAACCCCCCCCCCCCCCACATTCATTCAATTTGCTTCCGACGCACATGCTATTGATATTTGTTACATTTTAAAGGAAAGTTACAAAATCACATTAGCGTCAAAAGCAAATTAAACGTAAGGGGTGTGGGGAGGGGTGACTGTGGAAGAGAAAAAAATATTCAAACCTGAAAAAAACTTGCCAAGCTAAAGAAAAAAAGATGAAAATATGTCTATTGTCCAACAACGAAAATCCAATATGGAGGGGGGGGGGGGGGGGGTCGGAACTTCATTCAGTACAAAATTTTTCTTTCATACACTACCAATTACACTTCCTCGACTTCACTGCAACGTGCCTGTTGAAAGAGGAGTGGGGGGCTAAACCTACACCCCAGTGTTTGATACCTAAATGATGTCTATTTTGCAAAAACATTGGGGGGGGGGGCTAAGCCTCCCCTAGCACCCACTGTTCTGACGCCTATGAATCTGATTAACTTGAAAGTTTCATTTAAATTCCCCATAGTACAGACACAACGACGGACATTTCATTTGTACCTACGAATGTGGTACCCACTGTGAACAGACAAGAAATTTTCATAATGACTAATTATACCAACAGAAAAATTAATACCCATACTGATTTTTTGTACCAATCATTCATTCCCCACAAAGTACAGACACCAAAAATCCCACAATGTACCTTACGTTGGTATGTCTGTCTGTCTGTCCGTCTGTCTGTCCGTAAACTTTTCACATTTTCTACATCTTCTCCAGAACCACTGGGCCGATTTCAACCAAACTTGGCACAAAGCACCCTTAGGCAAAGGGGATTCAAAGTTGTGAAAATTAAGGACCACGCTCTTTTTAAAGGGGAGATAATTGGCAATTATTGGAAAATTTTGAGAAATTTTCAAAAATCTTCTTCTCATGAACCATTTGGCCAGGAAAGCTGAAACTTATGTGGAAGCATCCTCAGCTAGTGTAGATTCAAAATTGTGAAAATCATGATCCCCGGGGGTAGGGTGGTGCCACAATGGGGGGTCAATTTTTACATAGGAATATATAGAGTAAATCTTTAAAAATCTTCTTCTCAGAAACTAATCAGCCAGGAAAGCTGAAACTTATGTGGAAGCATCCTCAGCTAGTGTATAATCAAAGTTGTGAAAATCATGACCCACGGGGGTAGGGTGGTGCCACAATGGGGGGTCAAATTTTTACATAGGAATATATAGAGTAAATCTTTAAAAATCTTCTTCTCAGAAACTAATCAGCCAGGAAAGCTGAAACTTTTGTGGAAGCATCCTCAGCTAGTGTAGATTCAAAATTGTGAAAATCATGATCCCCGGGGGTAGGGTGGTGCCACAATGGGGGGTCAAATTTTTACATAGGAATATATAGAGTAAATCTTTAAAAATCTTCTTCTCAAAAACCGTTAGGCCAGTAAAGCTGAAACTTATGTGGAAGCATCCTCAGCTAGTGTATAATCAAAGTTGTGAAAATCATGACCCCCGGGGGTAGGGTGGTGCCACAATGGGGGGTCAAATTTTTACATAGGAATATATAGAGTAAATCTTTAAAAATCTTCTTCTCAGAAACTAATCAGCCAGGAAAGCTGAAACTTATGTGGAAGCATCCTCAGCTAGTGAAGAATCAAAGTTGTGAAAATCATGACCCCAGGGAGTAGGGTGGTGCCACAATGAGGGCTCAAATTTTTACATAGGAATATATAGAGTAAATCTTTAAAAATCTTCTTCTCAGAAACTAATCAGCCAGGAAAGCTGAAACTTATGTGGAAGCATCCTCAGCTAGTGTAGATTCAAAGTTTTGAAAAGCATGACCCCCGGGTGTAGGGTGGTGCCACAATGGGGGGGGGGGTCAAATTTTTACATAGGAATTTATAGAGTAAATCTTTAAAAATCTTCGTTTCAGTAACTAATCAGCCAGGAAAGCTGAAACTTATGTGGAAGCACCCTCAGCTAGTGTAGAATCAAGATGTGAAAATCATGATTCCTGGGGGTAGGGTGGGGTCACAATGGGGATCGAATTTTTACATAGGAATATATAGAGTAAATCTTTAAAAATCTTCCTTTCAGAAACTAATCAGCCAGGAAAGCTGAAACTTATGTGGAAGCATCCTCAGCTAGTGTAGAATCAAAATTGTGAAAATCATGATCCCCGGGGTAGGGTGGTGCCACAATGGGGGGTCAAATTTTTACATAGGAATATATAGAGTAAATCTTTAAAAATCTTCCTTTCAGAAACTAATCAGCCAGAAAAGCTGAAACTTATGTGGAAGCATCCTCAGCTAGTGTAGATTCAAAATTGTGAAAATCATGATCCCCGGGGTAGGGTGGTGCCACAATGGGGGGTCAAATTTTTACATAGGAATATATAGAGTAAATCTTTAAAAATCTTCTTCTCAGAAACTAATCAGCCAAGAAAGCTGAAACTTATGTGGAAGCATCCTCAGCTAGTGTATAATCAAAGTTGTGAAAATCATGACCCCCGGGGGTAGGGTGGTGCCACAATGGGGGGTCAAATTTTTACATAGGAATATATAGAGTAAATCTTTAAAAATCTTCTTCTCAGAAACTAATCAGCCAGGAAAGCTGAAACTTATGTGGAAGCATCCTCAGCTAGTGAAGAATCAAAGTTGTGAAAATCATGACCCCAGGGAGTAGGGTGGTGCCACAATGAGGGCTCAAATTTTTACATAGGAATATATAGAGTAAATCTTTAAAAATCTTCTTCTCAGAAACTAATCAGCCAGGAAAGCTGAAACTTATGTGGAAGCATCCTCAGCTAGTGTAGATTCAAAGTTTTGAAAAGCATGACCCCCGGGTGTAGGGTGGTGCCACAATGGGGGGGGGGGTCAAATTTTTACATAGGAATTTATAGAGTAAATCTTTAAAAATCTTCGTTTCAGTAACTAATCAGCCAGGAAAGCTGAAACTTATGTGGAAGCACCCTCAGCTAGTGTAGAATCAAGATGTGAAAATCATGATTCCTGGGGGTAGGGTGGGGTCACAATGGGGATCGAATTTTTACATAGGAATATATAGAGTAAATCTTTAAAAATCTTCCTTTCAGAAACTAATCAGCCAGGAAAGCTGAAACTTATGTGGAAGCATCCTCAGCTAGTGTAGAATCAAAATTGTGAAAATCATGATCCCCGGGGTAGGGTGGTGCCACAATGGGGGGTCAAATTTTTACATAGGAATATATAGAGTAAATCTTTAAAAATCTTCCTTTCAGAAACTAATCAGCCAGAAAAGCTGAAACTTATGTGGAAGCATCCTCAGCTAGTGTAGATTCAAAATTGTGAAAATCATGATCCCCGGGGTAGGGTGGTGCCACAATGGGGGGTCAAATTTTTACATAGGAATATATAGAGTAAATCTTTAAAAATCTTCTTCTCAGAAACTAATCAGCCAAGAAAGCTGAAACTTATGTGGAAGCATCCTCAGCTAGTGTATAATCAAAGTTGTGAAAATCATGACCCCCGGGGGTAGGGTGGTGCCACAATGGGGGGTCAAATTTTTACATAGGAATATATAGAGTAAATCTTTAAAAATCTTCTTCTCAGAAACTAATCAGCCAGGAAAGCTGAAACTTATGTGGAAGCATCCTCAGCTAGTGAAGAATCAAAGTTGTGAAAATCATGACCCCAGGGAGTAGGGTGGTGCCACAATGAGGGCTCAAATTTTTACATAGGAATATATAGAGTAAATCTTTAAAAATCTTCTTCTCAGAAACTAATCAGCCAGGAAAGCTGAAACTTATGTGGAAGCATCCTCAGCTAGTGTAGATTCAAAGTTTTGAAAAGCATGACCCCCGGGTGTAGGGTGGTGCCACAATGGGGGGGGGGGGTCAAATTTTTACATAGGAATTTATAGAGTAAATCTTTAAAAATCTTCGTTTCAGAAACTAATCAGCCAGGAAAGCTGAAACTTATGTGGAAGCACCCTCAGCTAGTGTAGAATCAAGATGTGAAAATCATGATTCCTGGGGGTAGGGTGGGGTCACAATGGGGATCGAATTTTTACATAGGAATATATAGAGTAAATCTTTAAAAATCTTCCTTTCAGAAACTAATCAGCCAGGAAAGCTGAAACTTATGTGGAAGCATCCTCAGCTAGTGTAGATTCAAAATTGTGAAAATCATGATCCCCGGGGTAGGGTGGTGCCACAATGGGGGGTCAAATTTTTACATAGGAATATATAGAGTAAATCTTTAAAAATCTTCTTCTCAGAAACTAATCAGCCAGGAAAGCTGAAACTTATGTTGAAGCATCCTCAGCTAGTGTAGATTCAAAATTGTGAAAATCATGATCCCCGGGGTAGGGTGGTGCCACAATGGGGGGTCAAATTTTTACATAGGAATATATAGAGTAAATCTTTAAAAATCTTCTTCTCAGAAACTAATCAGCCAAGAAAGCTGAAACTTATGTGGAAGCATCCTCAGCTAGTGTATAATCAAAGTTGTGAAAATCATGACCCCCGGGGGTAGGGTGGTGCCACAATGGGGGGTCAAATTTTTACATAGGAATATATAGAGTAAATCTTTAAAAATCTTCTTCTCAGAAACTAATCAGCCAGGAAAGCTGAAACTTATGTGGAAGCATCCTCAGCTAGTGAAGAATCAAAGTTGTGAAAATCATGACCCCAGGGAGTAGGGTGGTGCCACAATGAGGGCTCAAATTTTTACATAGGAATATATAGAGTAAATCTTTAAAAATCTTCTTCTCAGAAACTAATCAGCCAGGAAAGCTGAAACTTATGTGGAAGCATCCTCAGCTAGTGTAGATTCAAAGTTTTGAAAAGCATGACCCCCGGGTGTAGGGTGGTGCCACAATGGGGGGGGGGGTCAAATTTTTACATAGGAATTTATAGAGTAAATCTTTAAAAATCTTCGTTTCAGAAACTAATCAGCCAGGAAAGCTGAAACTTATGTGGAAGCACCCTCAGCTAGTGTAGAATCAAGATGTGAAAATCATGATTCCTGGGGGTAGGGTGGGGTCACAATGGGGATCGAATTTTTACATAGGAATATATAGAGTAAATCTTTAAAAATCTTCCTTTCAGAAACTAATCAGCCAGGAAAGCTGAAACTTATGTGGAAGCATCCTCAGCTAGTGTATAATCAATGTTGTGAAAATCATGACCCCCGGGGGTAGGGTGGTGCCACAATGGGGGGTCAAATTTTTACATAGGAATATATAGAGTAAATCTTTAAAAATCTTCTTCTCAAAAACTAATCAGCCAGGAAAGCTGAAACTTTTGTGGAAGCATCCTCAGCTAGTGTAGATTAAAAATTGTGAAAATCATGATCCCCGGGGGTAGGGTGGTGCCACAATGGGGGGTCAAATTTTTACATAGGAATATATAGAGTAAATCTTAAAAAATCTTCTTCTCAAAAACTAATCAGTCAGGAAAGCTGAAACTTATGTGGAAGCATCCTCAGCTAGTGTATAATCAAAGTTGTGAAAATCATGACCCCCGGGGGTAGGGTGGTGCCACAATGGGGGGTCAAATTTTTACATAGGAATATATAGAGTAAATCTTTAAAAATCTTCTTCTCAGAAACTAATCAGCCAGGAAAGCTGAAACTTTCGTGGAAGCATCCTCAGCTAGTGTAGATTCAAAATTGTGAAAATCATGATCCCCGGGGGTAGGGTGGTGCCACAATGGGGGGTCAAATTTTTACATAGGAATATATAGAGTAAATATTTAAAAATCTTCTTCTCAGAAACTAATCAGCCAGGAAAGCTGAAACTTATGTGGAAGCATCCTCAGCTAGTGTAGAATCAAAGTTGTGAAAATCATGACCCTCGGGGGTAAGATGGGGCCACAATGGGGGTTGAATTTTTACATAGGAATATATAGAGTAAATCTTTAAAAATCTTCTTCTCAGAAACTAATCAGCCATAAAAGCTGAAACTTATGTGTAAAGCATTCACAGGTAATGTAGATTCAAAGTTGTGAAAATCATGACCCCAGGGAGTAGGGTGGTGCCACAATGAGGGCTCAAATTTTTACATAGGAATATATAGAGTAAATCTTTAAAAATCTTCTTCTCAGAAACTGATCAGCAAGGAAAGCTGAAACTTTTGTGGAAGCATCCTCAGCTAGTGTAGAATCAAAGTTGTGAAAATCATGACCCCAGGGAGTAGGGTGGTGCCACAATTGGGGGGGGGTCAAATTTTTACATAGGAATATATAGAGTAAATCTTAAGAAATCTTCTTCTCAGAAACTAATCAGCCAGGAAAGCTGAAACTTATGTGGAAGCATCCTCAGCTAGTGTAGATTCAAAGTTTTGAAAAGCATGACCCCCGGGTGTAGGGTGGTGCCACAATGGGGGGGGGGGGTCAAATTTTTACATAGGAATTTATAGAGTAAATCTTTAAAAATCTTCGTTTCAGAAACTAATCAGCCAGGAAAGCTGAAACTTATGTGGAAGCACCCTCAGCTAGTGTAGAATCAAGATGTGAAAATCATGATTCCTGGGGGTAGGGTGGGGTCACAATGGGAATCGAATTTTTACATAGGAATATATAGAGTAAATCTTTAAAAATCTTCCTTTCAGAAACTAATCAGCCAGGAAAGCTGAAACTTATGTGGAAGCATCCTCAGCTAGTGTAGATTCAAAATTGTGAAAATCATGATCCCCGGGGTAGGGTGGTGCCACAATGGGGGGTCAAATTTTTACATAGGAATATATAGAGTAAATCTTTAAAAATCTTCTTCTCAGAAACTAATCAGCCAGGAAAGCTGAAACTTATGTGGAAGCATCCTCAGCTAGTGTATAATCAAAGTTGTGAAAATCATGACCCCCGGGGGTAGGGTGGTGCCACAATGGGGGGTCAAATTTTTACATAGGAATATATAGAGTAAATCTTTAAAAATCTTCTTCTCAGAAACTAATCAGCCAGGAAAGCTGAAACTTTTGTGGAAGCATCCTCAGCTAGTGTAGATTCAAAATTGTGAAAATCATGATCCCTGGGGGTAGGGTGGTGCCACAATGGGGGGTCAAATTTTTACATAGGAATATATAGAGTAAATCTTTAAAAATCTTCTTCTCAAAAACCGTTAGGCCAGTAAAGCTGAAACTTATGTGGAAGCATCCTCAGCTAGTGTATAATCAAAGTTGTGAAAATCATGACCCCCGGGGTAGGGTGGTGCCACAATGGGGGGTCAAATTTTTACATAGGAATATATAGAGTAAATCTTTAAAAATCTTCTTCTCAGAAACTAATCAGCCAGGAAAGCTGAAACTTATGTGGAATCATCCTCAGCTAGTGAAGAATCAAAGTTGTGAAAATCATGACCCCAGGGAGTAGGGTGGTGCCACAATGAGGGCTCAAATTTTTACATAGGAATATATAGAGTAAATCTTTAAAAATCTTCTTCTCAGAAACTAATCAGCCAGGAAAGCTGAAACTTATGTGGAAGCATCCTCAGCTAGTGTAGATTCAAAGTTTTGAAAAGCATGACCCCCGGGTGTAGGGTGGTGCCACAATGGGGGGGGGGGTCAAATTTTTACATAGGAATTTATGGAGTAAATCTTTAAAAATCTTCGTTTCAGAAACTAATCAGCCAGGAAAGCTGAAACTTATGTGGAAGCACCCTCAGCTAGTGTAGAATCAAGATGTGAAAATCATGATTCCTGGGGGTAGGGTGGGGTCACAATGGGGATCGAATTTTTACATAGGAATATATAGAGTAAATCTTTAAAAATCTTCCTTTCAGAAACTAATCAGCCAGGAAAGCTGAAACTTATGTGGAAGCATCCTCAGCTAGTGTAGATTCAAAATTGTGAAAATCATGATCCCCGGGGTAGGGTGGTGCCACAATGGGGGGTCAAATTTTTACATAGGAATATATAGAGTAAATCTTTAAAAATCTTCTTCTCAGAAACTAATCAGCCAGGAAAGCTGAAACTTATGTGGAAGCATCCTCAGCTAGTGTATAATCAAAGTTGTGAAAATCATGACCCCCGGGGGTAGGGTGGTGCCACAATGGGGGGTCAAATTTTAACATAGGAATATATAGAGTAAATCTTTAAAAATCTTCTTCTCAGAAACTAATCAGCCAGGAAAGCTGAAACTTTTGTGGAAGCATCCTCAGCTAGTGTAGATTCAAAATTGTGAAAATCATGATCCCCGGGGGTAGGGTGGTGCCACAATGGGGGGTCAAATTTTTACATAGGAATATATAGAGTAAATCTTTAAAAATCTTCTTCTCAAAAACCGTTAGGCCAGTAAAGCTGAAACTTATGTGGAAGCATCCTCAGCTAGTGTATAATCAATGTTGTGAAAATCATGACCCCCGGGGGTAGGGTGGTGCCACAATGGGGGGTCAAATTTTTACATAGGAATATATAGAGTAAATCTTTAAAAATCTTCTTCTCAGAAACTAATCAGTCAGGAAAGCTGAAACTTTTGTGGAAGCATCCTCAGCTAGTGTAGATTCAAAATTGTGAAAATCATGATCCCCGGGGGTAGGGTGGTGCCACAATGGGGGGTCAAATTTTTACATAGGAATATATAGAGTAAATCTTTAAAAATCTTCTTCTCAGAAACTAATCAGTCAGGAAAGCTGAAACTTATGTGGAAGCATCCTCAGCTAGTGTAGATTCAAAATTGTGAAAATCATGATCCCCGGGGGTAGGGTGGTGCCACAATGGGGGGTCAAATTTTTACATAGGAATATATAGAGTAAATTTTTAAAATCTTCTTCTCAGAAACTAATCAGTCAGGAAAGCTGAAACTTATGTGGAAGCATCCTCAGCTAGTGTATAATCAAAGTTGTGAAAATCATGACCTCCGGGTGTAGGGTGGTGCCACAATGGGGGGTCAAATTTTTACATAGGAATATATAGAGTAAATCTTTAAAAATCTTCTTCTCAGAAACTAATCAGCCAGGAAAGCTGAAACTTTTGTGGAAGCATCCTCAGCTAGTGTAGATTCAAAATTGTGAAAATCATGATCCCCGGGGGTAGGGTGGTGCCACAATGGGGGGTCAAATTTTTACATAGGAATATATAGAGTAAATCTTTAAAAATCTTCTTCTCAGAAACTAATCAGCCAGGAAAGCTGAAACTTATGTGGAAGCATCCTAAGCTAGTGTAGAATGAAAGTTGTGAAAATCATGACCCTCGGGGGTGGGATGGGGCCACAATGGGGGTTGAATTTTTACATAGGAATATATATAGTAAATCTTTAAAAATCTTCTTCTCAGAAACTAATCAGCCAGAAAAGCTGAAACTTATGTGTAAAGCATTCACAGGTAATGTAGATTCAAAGTTGTGAAAATCATGACCCCAGGGAATTGGGTGGTGCCACAATGAGGGCTCAAATTTTTACATAGGAATATATAGAGTAAATCTTTAAAAATCTTCTTCTCAGAAACTGATCAGCAAGGAAAGCTGAAACTTTTGTGGAAGCATCCTCAGCTAGTGTAGAATCAAAGTTGTGAAAATCATGACCCCAGGGAGTAGGGTGGTGCCACAATTGGCGGGGGGTCAAATTTTTACATAGGAATATATAGAGTAAATCTTAAGAAATCTTCTTCTCAGAAACTAATCAGCCAGGAAAGCTGAAACTTATGTGGAAGCATCCTCAGCTAGTGTAGATTCAAAGTTTTGAAAAGCATGACCCCCGGGTGTAGGGTGGTGCCACAATGGGGGGGGGGTCAAATTTTTACATAGGAATATATAGAGTAAATCTTTAAAAATCTTCTTCTCAGAAACTAATCTGCCAGGAAAGCTGAAACTTATGTGGAAGCATCCTCAGCTAGTGAAGAATCAAAGTTGTGAAAATCATGACCCCAGGGAGTAGGGTGGTGCCACAATGAGGGCTCAAATGTTTACATAGGAATATATAGAGTAAATCTTTAAAAATCTTCTTCTCAGAAACTAATCAGCCAGGAAAGCTGAAACTTATGTGGAAGCATCCTCAGCTAGTGTAGATTCAAAGTTTTGAAAAGCATGACCCCCGGGTGTAGGGTGGTGCCACAATGGGGGGGGGGTCAAATTTTTACATAGGAATTTATAGAGTAAATCTTTAAAAATCTTCGTTTCAGAAACTAATCAGCCAGGAGAGCTGAAACTTATGTGGAAGCACCCTCAGCTAGTGTAGAATCAAGATGTGAAAATCATGATTCCTGGGGGTAGGGTGGGGTCACAATGGGGATCGAATTTTTGCATAGGAATATTGAGTAAATCTTTAAAAATCTTCCTTACAGAAACTAATCAGCCAGGAAAGCTGAAACTTATGTGGAAGCACCCTCAGCTAGTGTAGAATCAAGATGTGAAAATCATGACCCCTGGGGGTAGGGTGGGTTCACAATGGGGATCGAATTTTTACATAGGAATATATAGAGTAAATCTTTAAAATCTCTAAAACTAAGTAGCTAGGAAAGGTGAAACTTATGTGGAAGTATCATCAGGTAAGGACTAGGTAGATTTAAGTTTGTTCAAATCATGATCCCCGGGGGTAGGATGGGGTCACAACGGGGAAGGGGGAGGGAGACAAATTTTTGACATAGGAATATATGGAGAAAAATCTTCTACAAAACCATTTGTCTAGAAAATCTGTAACTTTAGTAAAAGCAACCTTGGGTAGTGTAGATTGAAATTCGTTAAAATAAAAATCTTGAGGAGTAGGGTGGGGCCACATTCAGGATCCAATTTTACAAAGGAAAACATTTTTAATTCACAAAAACTGAAATGTTATAATATATATGGTTTTACTTATATGCAAACATTTTGCCAATTTGTGATTCTTTAAAATTGTTAAGACTTTTGCCCCTGGACGATTCTTGGGCCTCACAAGGGGTTCAGAGTTTGATGTAGGTTTATATCCCATGTATAAACAATTGTCTAGGATCTTGTTGAGAACTGCGATGCTCAACATGTGATATGAATATAAAATCATCCTGTCAAAAAAGGGACTTGATTATAAACATAAGAATATCTACATGTATTACTACATTGTCCAGATATTTTGTATTATGTCGATCTCCATTAAGCTGATTTTATCATGCCTATTGTTGCTCAGGTGAGCGATGTGGCCCATTGGCCTCTTGTTTAAAGTGATCTTTTTAGACCATCCTTGTAGAGATATTGTACTCGAACACTTGTGCCTCAACTTGTGAAAAGCACCGAATGTTTTACCAAAGATCACACGTGTGTTTCTTTTAAAAGTTTATTTATAAGCGAATGTTTACAACACTGCGATTGGATCAGCTACTCGCAGCTGCAGCCAATCATTAAACGGAGCTCGTCACCGAGTTTTCGAGTTGAAATCTGCCAAGGGTTTATAGGGAGCAGAGTGGACCGAAAACCCTTGGCTAGCGAAGATGTGCAACTATGGACATGAATGAATATTACATGTATCATCGGATACAGCGTAAACAACTTTAAAACTTCTTATTTAATGCAATGTTAAATTCAAAGAAAAAGAAGTTGTCAATAGGCCTTAACGGTCACCTGAGTACCATAGCCCATACATAAACTTGTCGAGTTTATTCTGGAGTAGAACAATTATAATATTGTAATGATAACCACTTCCCTGTCTGAATTCTTTCAAAAAGGACTATGCAACCCTTAATTTTAGCGAAAGACTTAAAGATCATAAAATAATGCATAACCTAATATTGAAAAGGTGCAAGACTCTGATAGAAAATAATTTCCAACATTTGTCAACTTTCAAGATATGTTTTATGTGTATACGAGGGTTGTCCAAAAATAGCTTAGACAAGTGACGTTATTCAGTTAAATGAAGACACAGGTAGATGAAACTTGTGCCACAAAAGGTTCAAGTACTTTGCATTAAAATTACTTTTTGAAATCAAATATTGTTTGAGAATATATTTGTGAAATGAAAACATGATAGATCAGAAATTGGATATGCGGCGCAATGTCAAAAACGAAAAGTTAAAATCAACATAATGAAATAAAAATTCGACTTACAATTCAATGAGAGTTAATCAAGATTTTGCATTTTTATTCGTAAATTGCATGCTACAAATAGCTAAAGTAATGCCGAAAGTTAACATCATAATGTTAAATTAAGTGTCACTGCATAGTGTATTTGTGTTAATATTTCATAATATATGCTTTGTGTTATAAAAGTTATTTATTAAGCAGCAAATGTTAAGCATGTATCCGGACCGTTACAAAAGTAAAGCCTTAAGAATATGCATATCAGACTATTTTCGGTATTGATTACCCTTACTTTGATATAATTATATGCATTTCCTCCTCCTGTCCGAATTCGTCCCATATTCGAAGTTTTAGGAGCAAAATTAGATGATATTGATTAATTGATTTATTAAATGTAATAACAGAAACATGTATACGTTTACGTTTTGTTAGGAAGTATAGATGTTAAAGGACCCATTTGCAGACAAAGTTTCAGGTTTCAAGCGAAACTTTAAGCTGATTTATTTGTTCAAGAAAAAAAGTCAAGCTTACCGCGTAGTGTACCCTTATGTATTATTTAGTCTTTTCATGTTTCTATTTTTGATTTTAAAAAAGAAAATATATATCATAAAGTGCATGATTTAAATCTATATCTGTTTTTATAATGTATTCACTTTTTTAGTTAATATTGTGTTGCTATTTGATGTACATATCTTTTTAATGAGTGGCTACCAACGGCAACAAGACCAAGAACAGTTACAACCTACAGAACTAAACTATATCGAGAACGTATAACAGAAATTAAACGCAGCAAAATTGAAATTGCTAAAGAAGATGTAAATATGTAACTCTTTTCCATGAAATCGTATATTAACACAGATATGCTTTGATGTTTCATAACAGTACATTCTTCATTTTTGTTCTTAGTCTTGTAATGGGCCGTGGTCTGTTGAAATAGTTGAGCCGATGTGCACACTCACACAGGGTTATTCTCAAACGGCTTCACAAATTCTTGCATTGGTGTCTTTTGTACAAACCGTTGAAACAAACAACCCTATCACCGTTGTCAGCAGGTGATGCACGTAACGTATTGTAAAATTTGTTAATAAGATATGAGATAATTGTATCCCTGCATAATAAAATGTTTGTTAATGTTTTTTGAAGTCTTTTTTCACAACATCCATTTATTTTATGCTGGGTCAGATCATGCTTCATTATACGTTGAAAAAGTAATTTTGCCATTGTTAGAATGGTAACAAACAATCCAACCGATGAAGTCATCTCAATGTTTATCTCTTAAAATAAAATTCTGATACTTTCAAATTCTTCTGAATACGCTTCTGATTAATATACAAATAATTGGTCTAGTGATTTTATTTTAAAAATTACCTTAAATTTGTATGTTTTAATATATTTTTTGCAAGGAATGGAGCTGTTCTGTGTGGCGTGTTCTGTGCTGTATACAACCTTATACAACAACTGACAATGGACGAGGAGATAGATGTGTTCTCTGTGGTCACACTTCTACAAACACGACGTCCTGAACTGTGCTCATCAATGGTAAATAACAACTACAGACTCTTTGTTCATACATGTATCTATTTGATTTAATTATTAATGTTATGCTGTAAAATATTCGGAGCGAACTGAAAAAAAACCCACTTGTAAACCAACTGTAATTCACGATTACTTAATTTTGCGATTCACCCGATTAATTGGCTTGCGACGACAAATGTTCGCGATCAAGCCTTATCCTGATCCGTGTTGTCAACCCTACGACAAAGACTGGTTTGCAGCGACGAATTTTCGCGACGACGAGGCTCTTGCTAACCTCGCGAAACTTTCTCGCCCGCGAATAAAAGTTGATGTAAAATAGATGTTTGAAAAAAAATGTGATAACATTAGTTTTTGTTTTTAATAGATTTCATCCTGAAAATGTTTATTAACCTTTAATATTTCTATTATTCTTAAACAATGTGTCTTCCCTGTGGACCAACCAATTGAAACTTATTTTATTGTTTTGCTTGAATTCTGTTATCTTTGACGACATATTCTTACAAAAATAAGAACAGGAACAATTGTAGGAAATGGAAAACTTTAATTGTACATACACTGGGATAAAATAGTTTTGTTTTTATTTTCAAAATATAACAAAGTTAATCGTTTTATATGTATTTTAATTACAGGAAGAATATGTCATGATACATGACGCCTTGATGACATACATAGAGTCAAAATCAACCGAAAACGCCTAATAGTAAACTTACGACTGATATACTTAGATAAGGTAAACACAGGTGATGAAACCTGTTTTAAACTACACACACAAAGTATTCAGAATTCTACAACAAGGGAAGAAACTCCTGAATCACGTAGCTATAATTAACCAATACGACTGACGTCCCTGCATATATCATTCTCTTGTATTTTATTTGATCAATCGTAATTATTGCAGACTATTATTAATTATATGATATTTATTCCACACCTTTTATTTTTTCCCTGTTGAAGTCTTCCCATGCACATGAACACTGTATGTAATTAAGCACTAGCATTACTCTGTATTAGTCTGTCTTTAAGCTGAAATAAACAACTTCTTTTATTTGTAGTTTTATCGTGGTAAATCATAAAGACTGTTCTGCTACTTTATTGTTTCCCTTTTAGGATGATTTAGTTCTAAAATGATGGTGTTTAAATATGTGGGGGACAAAGATGTGCATCTGCCGTAAATCTATATTTAAGTCTATATATTACAATGTTACATTTTAATGATACACATTTCGTTTTTTACACATGTATTTAGTCATCACGCATTGCATTTCTTTAAGCCATTTATTGTTGACATGGCTTGATAAATATGAATCATGTTTTTATCGTTGTTTAGTAAAGAAAAAAAAATACAAATTTAAACATATAAAAACTACATCTGAAATATCATATGGAGAAATAAGTCCGATTTGTCTAATTTGCATACGGCCGTCATCTTGAAATTGAGGCTGTAACTATTTCAAAGTAATGTCTAATGAACATTTAAAATTTCTCAAATAACTCGGAAACGCTTACGTCGGAACTTTTTGCCATGGTATGAATTTCACCTACACACCGGTAGAAAAAAAATGACGCTATTCGATTAAAAATTGATTTATTCTTTATTGTGCCATTTGAATATGAAAATTTGAAGCGAGAAATGAACCATTTACATAGTGAAATAGTGAATTAAGTTGATAATTGCCAATTTCAACACAGAAGTTCGAATTTTTTAAATTGATATAAGCGAGTTGCCATGGTGCTCCCTAGAATTTGATATTTCATACTTTAAATTAATGTACATTTTTATTTCTTTCTAATTAAAATGAATGTGCCAATTATTTTTAAAAATTGTCTTTTTGGGGGGTGTTGCTAGTAGGTAAAGGGGCACAAACCTGCAAACCTCTATAATATATATTTGATTTAAGCGACATTTCAGGCGCAAACAAAGGGTGTTTTAACTATAGCTTTTGTTTTCATAGACAGAACACATGGAAGTTTTACTTTTATTTTCTCGCATTATCACCGGTGTGAGATCGGTTTGTCCAGTGTGAGACTGCAGTGTGAGATTTTTCTGTCTTACACTGTGTATCACTACGCCACTTTAAAACGTAAACAAACGTTGTCTGCTGGTGGAAAATGCAAAATTATTGATTGAGATTATCCATTAAGTAATTGATTTGCTTAATTAATATCAATTTATCGTATTTTTATTGTACAAAAATGTCGTATGCTCTTATTTTGACTTGCACTATTTGAAGCACGCGGAAGAGTAAACCGAACGTAAATTTTCTAACGTCATAACAGAAAGTTGTCAGACATCGTTTTTAAATGTAAAATAATCCGAGAAAAATAATCATAAATTATATACTCGAGTGGGATAGTGAAATTCCACCTCGGGGTCAAGATTCACGGTCTAGGACTCGGCAGAGCCTCGTCCTAGACCGTGAATCTTGTCCCCTTGGTGAAATTTCACTATCCCACACTCGTAATAATGAATGATTCTATTAATCCTCTTCTGTTTGAAAATTACCCTCCGACAACTTTCTAAAGTCAATACTACGACTTTGGCGCACTTTGAACTATATACATTGTGACGTCAGGATTTACGTAGTGTGGTTAATGAATATTAATGAGAAAAAATCGGACTTATTTCTCCATATGTGATTTCTAAATAATTTAAACACAATCTAAAAAAAACTATCTAATTGATTTATATTTTAGCTTTGTTTATACTCGTATATATCAATAAATGTAGTTTTAGTAAAAAAAGAAAATGAAATTAATTAAAAAAAGATTTTAGGGTTACGTTAATTTTGGCAATTGTTAAATATACAAAATATGCTAAAAAATTGTGCACTACTGCATATTTATTTTAAAAGTAAACGCATATCAAATAAATAAATAAATAAATGGTACGAAACCTTTGAACACCATGTAAGTTTTTTTTTTTTTTTAATTAATGCATTCATTTATATGGTTGTCTTATTTTTCTTGTTGGCATCAGAAACATATGTTTTAAAAATTTATTTCATGAATTATATTCAAAAATAATTTTATCACTCTCTAACTTGCTATTTTTGTCATTTTTTTCCAACAGGAAAATAGAAAATGTTTGATGACAAAGCTGTCTTTGACAATACATTTTTGTTATCTTTTTTGCTTATGTATTTTTTATTTCTTTGTCATATTTGTTAAAAGGATCATTATCTTATAAATTAAGTAATTTTACTTCAAAACAGTATTTTGTCGTTAATAATAATGTGAAAGCTGTAAACTACACCTAGTTTACTACACCTAGTTATATAACCCTAGTAGTATCAGAGAAGTAGCTGAAAATGTTCAATTGGTAAATAACGATACACGGTGCAGGACAATGGGCGCAAACGCTTCGCAATGGGTCACGTAAGTGACTCAGAGGACCTCAAAAGAATATAGTGAACGGAACTTCTCAACCCAAAGCAAGGCCATATTCAATAAAAATAATTTTGAAAACAAAGTCTGCGTGTGTATTAAACTTAATTTTGTTCCATATATTTTCATAAAACGAGTTTTTTTCTAACTAAACATAATTTTATAAATTTGGTATAATTGTTACTTATTCATTTATAACGAAAAATACCAACTACCAAATGGGGTTAAAAAAAGTGCTGTATTTGACTTAAGAGAAAGGGGTTATACCATATGAATCGTCTAATATGTGTACTAACCCCTACGTAAGATTTAGACATGGCATATTTAAAGCGACGATATAAAATCAATTTATATTGTTCATTGAGAATGCTGGTATAAATATTTGAAACTGCATGTGGCTGGCGAATGTTTTGCAATTCAATTAAATAAATTGATTTAATAAAGGGCAAGTAAGTCTGTTGTTCTGAACACATTGCAAATTATTTTCCAGAGCGAACATCAACGTTACTTACATTTCTTAATTGGTAAAAAAGACATAATCTCTAGTGGTTTTATAAGTATATACGCGGCCGTCTAAGAGGGTTCTTGCAAAAAATGAAGATCATTTAGATTGCATGATCGTAAATTTCCCGGTTCGAAAATAGACCAAGTACGTAGAAATTATATTATTTCTCTGCCCTACTGATTTCATGTAGGATCAGATAGCTTTTTATGTAGTTGTCTTTATCGTTTATTTTGTAAATAGCTCTACATAGCATAACTTTAAACGTTTTACAGACTGTCAATTACATTATAAAAAAATGCTAAAAGATTGTCATTATTCTTACTTCTGTAGACGTCATTATGACTCTTTCAAATGCCTAAAAAAATTACGAATGTGTACTGCCAAAATATTGAACGTTTTGCGTATATTTCTAACAACTTGCTGATATTCAAACTTTAAGATCCAAATATTGAATGTCGTGATTCTGGATACAGGAACAATTTAGAATTAAAAATGACTAATTTATCTAAAATGAATGATTTATTAACTCCTTATCTTTTTGGTACAGTTCCTGAAACGTTCTACTTTCCCATTTTTCCCCGCGTTCACCGTGCGCACACAGTGCGTTCACCGTATGCTCACCGTGAGTTCACCGTGCATTCAATTGCGCTCTCCATTTGCGCTTCCAGTTCACAAAGCGCTTACCGTGCGCTCATCGTGCGTTCATTAAGCGCTCACCTTGTGCTGACCGTCCGTTCAGCGTTCACTTATCGTTCAGGCAGATAATATTATATTTAGGCTAATACCAATACATACATGTAGTTCTTATAGGTAGCTAAACACAGTTTCTTATTAAATCCAGGGGGGGGGTCTCGGAAAAAAGTATGACGGGTAGGAATTAACCTGCTATTTTTAGTGGTATAAATGAAAATATATATTTTTAATTCTGAACTGCATAATATAGAGTGTTATCTTTCGAGTACCTGAAAAAAATATGCAGAAAATTTTTAAAAACAAATTTTGTGAGATTTTTAAATAGGGGGAGGTAACTCCAAAAACATGCGGATTTTACGTGTGCAGAATTCATGAATTTATTTGAGGGTAATATAGCTCTTTAAAAAGCTGGCTAGTATACCCTAAAAATACTATAAAACGAAGCATTAGGACTTGCTCTGTAAAAGGCAAAGAACTCAAGATGGCTGATTATTTGCATTCTGCTGTTAGGGGGAGCCTAAAATGCATGAGTGTACTGCATTTAGATATATCCTTTTGTCTTTTTTTCTCATGTTTTGAGTGTCTAATGAATTTTATTTTTAAGGTACATGTGCATTATTCTTCAATTAACAAAATTCACAATTTTATCTTTCTATTGATATATAGATATGAATGTAACATGTTTTACAATTTATTTTTATAGGGGTCAGTTTTGCTGGTCAATCATGTAAAAACGTTCTATAACGTTACATATAAGACTGTGTTTTGCACCCTTGTTATTTATTTCCTGAATACCGACGAAACACAAGGTAAGGATAACTCCCGAGTCACTCGAAATAAGTCATTCATCTTACGTTGACAAATCGTTCACCATGCTTTCACCGTTCACTTTGCGCTCGCATTTGCGCTCGCTCTGCGTTCGCTGACCGTTCACCGTTAATAGCGCTAACCCAATTCCGTTCAGCGTGCGCTCACCGTTCGCTCATAGTGCGCTCACCGTTCGTTCAGTGTGCGCTCACCGTTCAACCATAGTTCTAGTGGGAAATTAGAACGTTTGAGGGACTGTACATAGTAAACTTATTTGATCTTTTTGCACAATTATCAAGAGACCACTGATGTCATTTTGTATTTTTTTTTCTTTCTAACGAAACAGCTAGTTTTCACAACTTATTATAAATTGGCATATGTTTAGCCTTTATATACGTACATTATCATTGTAATGTTTTGTCTGAAAAAAAAAAATATTCGTAGTTAAAATTGAATTGTCTAGGTTGCTGAAAGGTAATGACTGTTAAGTCAGACATGTCCCTAGATAAATGCAACATTATTACTTTTAACATTTATACTCAATATATATCACTTGAGACAGAAACTAAGGACCGAACACAAGCTACTTGGTACAGTACTGTACATGTAATATAATGTGATCTTATAATATTAACATAATTTGTGGCAAACTTTATTTGTAGAGAGAGCGCAAAAAAAAACAAGTGAGATTACACGAAACGAATTCTCTGTATTTATATTTTTTTCTGATTAACATGTATTTTGAAAACGTTTGTAGATGAGTATGCTACGTGATCAACTGAAAGGCACGTTTTTCAAGAAGATGGAATTTTGGTTGTTGTGTCATCCAACTATATTTACAAAATACGGATGATGACTTACTAACAAACTTATACATTTATTACTTAATGACATTACAATCACTGTATAACATACATCTCTTGACAAAATGGTTATGCTAACAAAATAAATTCGCTTGACACAATGAAGTAAAAAAAAAAACATCGTGTGACCGGTATGTATATATTACATGTAAGAATACAAATTTTAAAAAGTTTCTATTCAAATACTTATCTAACCCACAAATTATACGGACTGTGAAGAAATAAGCTCATGTAAAATGGTCTATTCTAATCCTCTAGAATTGGAAAAAAAGCGACACGATATATACTAGTGCTGATAAATCATCATTCTTAACCATGCATTGACCGATATCAAAAGGGTATAATTGTTGTATTATAATGAATCAAAACGAATCATCTTCGTTTTTTTTCAAGCGAATAATTATAGTAAAATATTTTGTTCATAATGTATAGGTGTTGATTTTGCTTTTATGACGGCACAATATCGCACTTGCCAAAACATATATTTTGTCATGAAAATCTATTAATAGTATAGTGAGGCAGTGAATATATTTTTTATTTTAAGTATAGTAAGGTCTATAACAGAATCTATAACATGGTCATGTGTTAGCAATCGACCAAATATGTGATTGGGGAAAATACGATAATTATCATAATTATATTTATATTAAGGCAGTTAATGCATGCTTTTTTACAATAAAAACATTTAGTAAAACTTAAACATTTATTGATATTTTTTTCATATAGAAGGCGAGATACATAACTCGGAAATATTGTGTTCATCTATGCTCTTAAAATTATGGATTCGATTTCTTGTGTTTTAATACCGATAAATCGGTTGAGAAATGTCATTCGTTTACGAATTATAAACATATTACCTATCTTAATTATTCCAATCGAAACTTATTTTTCAATTAGTGTTAATTACCTAATTATCAGCAAAATAAGTCCTAAAAATCTGGAATTTTATGCGGAATAAACTTAAACTTTGTATTTGCTATAACTTGAGCTTTCAATTTGGCGAGTTTTACAATTAATTAAAAAAGATTCAAATTTTTAAAATACAAAGAGATAAAAGAACTGTTGTTTAGGTAAGCAATGTGACTCATGAGATTCTTGTTAAAGTTTTAGTTATGATTTTCGTTGCAGTGAATGTTGCTTTGAACAAGCCATCATATAAACAGAATCATTTTAATCAAAATTACAATATAGGTGACTATATGTGTATATAATATAGTTATTACACGTAAGCTAATATTGCAATATTTTGCCAAGAGTTGTTTGTAGATTGAAAAATCCCCGAAAGTCAACCAGTAAATGTGGTTCACCTTCATACGTTTAGCTTGTATGCTTGCATTTTGATTATGCATATGAATACAGTACTATCATTTGAAGGAATGGAACAAATTATGGCGTATTGATATCAACGTCCCTCCCCATTCTTCATGTAAACATTTTTTAAAGTGCATTTTTATTTGTCGCTTATCTATCAATGTACCGTGGTTGTTTGAACTAGTTGTGCCGATGTGTATCCTCACACACAAGACTTCACAAGTTATTGATTCAGTGTGCTTTGTACAGATGGTTTCATCAAACAACCCACTACTCATTGTTAGCAGGCAATACACTTAACTTCCGTACAATTTGTTAATTCATATCCATGCATAACTGATTGTTTGTCAATGACATCCATTTAAAAATATTAATGCCGTATATGCATTTAATTTATGCATGAAAAGATCATGCTTCATAATACTTGGTATACTTGATTTTGTTTTCCATTGTTACAAAGGTAACACCAAACCAACCGATGTGTCTATTTCAGTAATGTTTTCTAATATATCATCAATAAAGAGTATGATGCTTTCAATATTGCGCTATTGCTCTTTTCTAATTACAATACCAAATATTGGTTTAATGAAATGTATATAAAAAAAACACTGTGGCATTGATTGTTATATTATGTCATTGCTAGAGATGGAGCTGCACTGTGTGGCGTGTTATTTGCTGTATACAACCTGATACTGACAACGGACGACGAGATGGGCGTGTTCTCTTTGGTCAGACTCCTATAGACACGACGTCCTGAGCTGTGCTTAACCTTGTTAAAATCACCATGCTGAAATAAAAAGTCATAAATTATTTATCGCTTCATTTTGAGGTATCAAAAAAAATAATGTCAATGAGTTTATATTTTGTGTATCTTTTTATTGTTAGTATTGTTTTGTTCTAAAATAAATTGTTAAAATGTTCGGGAAACAAAGATGTACTAATTTTGATTGTTTGTGTTTATACATGCACACATCCCTTGTACCCACGGGTTAATGTTTAGTATCAATGATGTCTATATTAATCGTTTTGAATTTGAAGTGTTTAATGATTATTATTGGACCAGTCGTAGTGTATTTACCGTTGGTCAACTTCAAAACAGCCATTCTCATAGGATGTAACACAACGAATTATTTTTTTTTCACCAAAAATAATTAAATTCAGTATAATTGTATAATAGAGAATACTTGTATTTTCGGAGTTGTTTTATTAATAACATCTTCTATTTCAGCAATGTCCATGAAACAAAACAAAAGTTCTGCCTTTGTGTGCACAACTAAATTTTTTTGACCAAAGTGAATGAGTAACATTTTATCTTATTGCAGTCCTTTTCAATCAAATTCTGATGCTTTTGATTATTCAATCAAGAAACAAAAACATTGCGACAAAATGGTTGTTACTAGCCGTGTGACAACCCTTTTAGAATACATGATCTGATGGAATAAATATGTGTGTTATCTATCTTGTATTATGTGTTCATCATCATATTCTTTCTTATCCGGTTTGAACTTTACGGATAGGAAATAATGTAAGAAGTACATACATGTATTTTTGCCAGAAAATCGTCAATTTTGAAACATTTAACAACAATTTTTGAAAGAAAATAATTTAGAAAATCTTTATTGAAATTCGACATTTTTGGCTACCAGTTATAAATAAAGTGTAGTTAATCTTTATTTGCTTCGATAACACCATTAAAACACTACTTTTGTATAATGAAGTATAGGAAAACTCACGCATCCCATACTTTACTATTTATTTAGTTCAATATCATACCAATATTTTTTTCCTTGTATTTACCATTATTCACCATTATCAAATTTAGGTCACTGCTTATTTTCTATATAATACAAGAAACTCAGGGGCAACATTGTTCACTTGAGCAACAACAGCCATGATTCAAATCAGTTTTATGGTATCAAATACGACATATCTTGACAATTTAATAGAGTTAGGATTAATTTTGTTCAAAATATCTCTTAACCCAATTATTTATATACATGAATAAGACTTCGGGTACTATTTGTTGTTTTAGTTTTAAAAAAGCAAACAATTTTAACAGATTTGTCTAATTTTTTCACAATTTATTTCTATGTAAAAATTTAAATCGACATTGTGACCTCATCCTTTCTCCTTGTACTATTATTTGAACAAACTTGAATTTACACTACCTGGGGATGTCTCAACTCAAGGTTTAGCTTTTCTGGCTAAATTATTTTTGAACAGAAGATTTTTAAACATTTTTCTTAATTTATTTCTATCTAAATTTCAACTCTCATTGCGACCCCACCCTCCTCTTTGGATCATGAATCAATTAAACTGGAATTTACAATACATGAGGATGCTTATACACAAGTTTTAGCTTTTCTGACCAAATGGTTTGATAGAAAAATATGATTGTTCCCATTGTATCCAAAAAACCATTATGTCCTCATCCTACCCTCTAGGATAATAATTTGAACAAATTTGAAACTACAATACCTGTAGGATGTTGTAACACATTTATCAGCTTTTCCGGTCAATTGCTTTTTGAGAACTATTTTTTTTAATGTCAACATATTATCATAATTCTTAATTATTTTCTTTTGAAAAAAGGCATAGCCCTTAAATCCATTTACGGAGGGATGCTTTGTGCCAAATTTGGTTAAATATGACCAATGGTTCCGGAGAAGAAGTCAAACATGTAAAACATACAGACGGACTGACAGACAGACAAACGGGCGCCGGACAAAATGTGATCAGAAGAGTTCACTTAAGCTTTCACCTCAAGTGATCCAACATTAAGCATCCATTTTCCTTGTCATCAAATTTATACATGGTGATTGTGAAATGGAAAACTAGTACATATACAAAACTAAGTTTGGCAGTATATAGAAAGAAATGATCAAATAAAAAGTATAGATAAGCATTGAAAGTTACTATGTTAGTTTTTTGCAGGCGAGTAAATGTTATTAAAAATAATAGGGAAACCTCATTTTCGAATATAGTATGGTTTAATTAATACACATAATTATGTATTGTACACTAAGTTTTGCAAATTTCGATTTTAAATCGATCCATGAAAGAAAATGTTATACAGATGTGGGACAATAAAGTTTGTTTTAAAATAAAAATTAAACAAATATTTGTTTCTTCGAAATTCTCAGTTGTTCGAAAATTGATGCCAATGACATAGCATCGTGCAAATGTTGAACAATTTATTTCCATACAAATACATCCAATCAAGAATAAATCTCTATTAAAGCATGTTATAGTATTCAAAAAGTGACCAAATAAATGAAATATTTAAAAGCAATTTTAGAATACGTCTTTAAAAAACAATTTTTAACAAAAATTGTACTTAAAATAAAATTACAGACAGGCGATACCTAATAATAAAACACTTCAGTTTCAATGACACGCGTTCTTTACTCCCAATAAGATAAGACATACAATAAGCGTACAATTTAAAAATTGTCAAATAAATAATACAAGAAAGAAAAAACACCAAAGAGTAAAATATAAAAAATACTGAATAAAAAAACAATGTGCGTTATTAGTTTTTGAGAGTTACTAGATATAATGATTCGAAGTTGAAAATATTGAGTATGGTTGCTAACTGGTGGTGAAATAAGTCTTGGGAGGCATGATTTCGGTAAGTTCTTGTATAGAATTACAACCAAAGCGTTCTGTTTTCATCGCGTCGTCAGAATGAACTCCTTGATAGCTAGGCCTAACGTGATTTTCAGTTTCATTAACTACACATTTATGTGTTTTCCATCATTTTTGTAATTTAAATCTTCAACAAAATCCTTTTTAAACCAATTTTTGGTAGTAGAAATAGTAGATGTGGAATATACAGGAAAATTTTCAAAAATAGATCATTCAAGCTTTGAAGAGAGGGGCTGTGTCAAAAATAGTTCGGACCGGAACTATTTGATAAAGCATCACCGGTTTGATAAAGCTAAGGTTTATCACACGGGTTGTATACACCACACGTATGAGATAAATACATGTATTAGTAACACCAGTGAAATATTTATCTCTCAGTGATGAACAACGGAATATTTCATAATAAGTTTTAATTACATTTACATTCTTGTTTTTTTTTTTCTTCAAATTATTGTGCACTTTTGTCAATAATTGATTGATATAACATTTTTTAAAAAGACATTTTTCCGGTAAAATAAGTACGTACTTAAAAAAATAAAGACAAATTTAGAAGTTTTTGAAAATATCCGTTTTCTGAAATTTATATTTCTTCGTAAATAAACAGGCAGAACGGGAAAATTGGATGTAAGGTATATTTTAACTTGTAAATTGGTGTTATGATTCATGGATACCCCAAAATATCTAATGTCAGTAAAATCGTATATGATTATTAACATTTTATTTCAAATCTGCTTAAATACTTCGAATTAAGGAGATGTTCAGTATCGCGTATCATAACATATAATTTATGAGTAAAACAATACATTCATTATTGAAAACATGTATAAAAGTGAAAGACATCTATTGATTCCCTTTCATAAGCATAAAAGCACAAAATACACCCAAAAAATACAGAGTATTTTTCACCTTTAAATTAATTAAAGAAACATACCTCATATTTCCTTGTTCCATTTATCTGCTGGTGAAATATTCAATATCATTCCGAAGTTTGGTTTTACCTTTTGATATTCTTTTTATCTTTGGCATACAGCAATAAAAGTAAAAATTTTTAAAACCTAATTTTAGAACGGTTTTACTACATTGTTTGTCATAATTTTTAACAAACCTATAAGCACAAAGTTTTCCACTGTGTATACCACGTTTTTCAAAAGACCTTTTTTAATCCGTTCCAAACGATTACAAATGTTAATTATGTATTAATACTGGTAAACTAGATACTTGAACCGAAGGTATTACTTTTTTATTTTTATGGCAAATATAATAATGTGCAAAATTTAAAAACAACGAAGTATTGTATGTACTGACCGTAAGATACTTGTAACCTATTGTTAGGTAAATCAGTACATGAAAAACGGAAACGAACGTCCGTCAATATAGATGCCAGCTGAGTGCAAACTTTGACAATTTGCCAAATATTCAAAAAACAACTTGCATTTTTGAAAATGTATTTTTGTTTCAAACCTAGAAAAATCCCCTTTCAGTCTGGGTTATTATCGCTTTTCAGGCGAAGAAAAAAAACAATAATATTTAGTCATAGTCTGCTTCAATGAAGATTTTTCCTTATCTCACAGTCACATTTGTATATAATAAGTCTGATCAATTTCAAGACCGATGATAAGTGTCCTAGTCAAGGTGCTTTAATGAAGGATACACATTCAGATAGTTGATATAATTCATCCATATATTTGAAAACCATTGGGTCGACGCTTGGTTTTCTTTTTCAACATTAAAATCTAAACTGCATTTTTTATATGAAGAACAAAACATAAGAAAAATTGTATCAAAAGTTTTTTTTTTTCTTTTCTGACTGATTTAACCTATTTTTGAATTCTAAATATATATAATCGATGTTAAAAAATTGAGCTACAAGGGAACAATACCAAAATAAAATTTGTAAAAACGGAAGAAATCGACCACGAAACTTAGCAATTTCCTTGTACCAACATGATCCTTGTTGACATCCACTTTTAGAAATCTTGCATTTTTGTTTATTGGTATTTTAATACGACTGATTATTGGTGTAATTGATTCCAGAAAATTTGTTTTAAAAACTTTATAGATTTACAATAAGCTATGTTCTTTTGTATTTACAAACCATGAAGCACGTTATTGTCCTCACTGTTTTTGTTTGTCTGCTTGCAGTCTCCAAAGCTTATGGTAAGCATATAATAATTTATTATCGAGAATATTTAGCGTCGATGTTTATTAAGCTAATAGATGCCAGTACAGTACATATTTAAAGACATGTTTACCGTTCAGGACATCATTTTTGCTGTTTTAAACTAAAATTATAAATAAAATTTATGGTTTTGATTTTTTTTCATTGTTATGCACTGCACATTTAACAACCAAAATTATATTTTCTGAATTAGCAGGGGTTTTTAGAAATTGTATTCTTTAGAATCGATTGACTATGTTCAATTCACACATTTCAATTTAAATGTTTTAATGAGGGAGAACAGGACGTTGCAGTGTAAAAATATTTGTCAATGAATTTTCTTTCAATTTTAACACATTTACACTAAGATGTCCACTACAACATATATCATTTTTATGACTACTTTCGTACCTTGCAAGGGAAATATTTTGATAGGAATTATCCCCCTTTTCTAGCATTATGATTTTTTTTTACAATTTCAATTTTCTGCAATAATTATTATATTTAATGGTATTTTTTTGCAAATTTTATTATTATCTTTAAGAATGGAAATAGATTTCAAAATTATTTACAACATTTGCTTTTTTACATAGCAATATCATAATTTTATCAAAGTATTGATGAAATCAGCACCTCAAATTTTAAAGTTTTTGATTCTAAATATGAACAAAATGTGATGGCACTTAAAAAAATTGTCAATAGTTGTGTTCGTACAAAAAATCAATAAACATGCACGTGTGATAATGTAAAAGTAGAAGAACATACCGCGGATCACTTGTCCACTCACGCGGAATCTCATCGGCCATGTGCGAGGGATGATCATCATATTAAAGGTCATATGAAACGATTTTTAACACTATGATTTTCTGAAATAAATATGAAGCTTGGTATAAACGAATGTTAAAATACGTGTAGCAAGATTTTTTTGTCATTGTATTACTGAGAAATAACCGTGGAAACTCGGCATCTGAAAAAATTCTTCCCCGCTTATCGTTCTTGAATTTGTGGATTTATGACGTCATACAGACCCACCGATGTAAACAATGCAATGAAACTAGTGTAATTTTACAGTAGCTTATCGATTTGATTTTAGTAATTTTTGCATATATGAACGTGTCTTTCTTTTCATATGAGATGATCTGATTTCGTAGTACAGATGACTTAGTTTTAATTGGTCGTTAATGAATAAAACTATCAGCTTTTCACCAGAGTAATATCACGATGAAGATCCCGTACTGCAGTGAAAATTTAACGAACGAAATGCTCCAACATTAACAGCTGATTAACGAACTATCCTAATCCTTTTTAAACAGAAACAACATTTTCTTTTTCGATACGTATCATGACTGAGCTACATTTAGATAGAATTAAATCATTTTAATTCATTTGATTTATTTTGTGACATAAAAACGTATAAGGCAGACCAATAAACATGTTTGAGGCATTGTGTATAGTCTGTATTTAAAAGCTGCTGTAAAATACAGCAAAAATAATCTTAAATTTTATTTTAAAAATAGGTCTATTGATATAAACTCTAATTAATTTGGCCTATAAATTTCTGACTTATTGATATATACAAGTAGCAATATCTTTAGAAAATTCTTTGTGTACACGTATACGTATTAGCGTTTTATCAAATTAGATCGCGGAAATGATTTAGAAATGTACCGGTTAAATAAATTGGTTGTTTGATAAAAATATGTGTGAACGAACGGGAATCAACAGATTTCATTATAAGAACAAGCATCAATAAAACGAAAGAAAAAATTGCGGAAGAAAGGGAGATAGAAGGAATCTGTGAGTAAACACCGCACATACAAGTACACGTTTCAAAATCAAAACATTTGAAGAAACTTCTCTTAGACTAAAAATTATTAAATGGTAACATATTTGTGAATTTGAAAACGAAACAAACAATTTAATCGTGAAGCGAATGAGTCAGCATGTTGCCTGCTAAGAAAAAACCCCAGTGCTGTTGAATTGCATGAACGTGCAAATTGGAAAAAACGATCAGTTATTTTTAAATTTGACAATTTCATTTAAACTAATTGAAACAAAACATATACATGCATACATAAAACTTATATTATACTTGCATGTAGATCTATAAAGAAAATCATTCATTCTCGAGTCTCTACTCTCATGTACACGCTATCAAATATAGACGCATGCGATTGAATTTCTTGAGAGAAAATATACTGTCGTGGTTGATTGTTGTATAATTATATAAGTTTTTATATAAAACAGAATTTTTTTTCTTTTAAAATACTGCAAAATGACATGGATATTTGTATTCACTACAGAGCTTTATAAGGCCTTTGGGTCTTACTGACGTCATAAGCAAGGGAGGTAAGCCGCGTAAGTCAATGTTCCTTTTCCCAATTAAGTGATTTTGATCGACTGTGGCGCTGACATTTTGCATAAAATATCCAAAAAACAATGCCAGTCTTATTAAATAGGCACTTATGAACTCATTCCCGTATATAACTCAATATGGCCAGGATATCGTTTCATATGACCTTTAAGGTTTTATATATATATTTATTTTGGGGGGTGGGGGTTGTGGATCTATAACATATTTGTACAGGTTTAAACGCATTTTAGACTTACAAATCCCCCAATGACTGATGTCTGACGATGTTTCTGATTTGAGTAATCTAGCTTTTTTTTTAATTTTCAGAACAACTTCCTAATTTACACTCGAATGTTTAATTAAATAAATTTAAGATGGGCAAACTTTCATTATATACATTTAAACAGTTTTTGTATTTGCGGCTTATAAACTCAAACAAGTAGATATATACATGTTAGACGTCATAATGGATAAATGACATCATAGCATCATGCAATCAAATCAATAATGATGTCATAATATAATTAGCACATCAGAGCATCATTGCAATGATAGTCATATGATCAGTGTCATGTTCCCCCTTAAGTGTTTGTTAAGTTTCATGGTTTTTTTAACAATTAATATTGCGCTCAACAAACAAGCTTATCAGCAGTATCCATTACTCGCAAACAAACAATATGAAGCCAATAATTCAGTAGATGGACGGAAATCAGATCTGACGAGGGAAGGAGGTCAATGCACCATTTCATCAGCGAAGCATACCGCCACTTGGTGGGTGAATCTGACCGCAATTCTCAGCATTCATCATATAACGATATACTTTATGACAAACAACAAAGAATTTGGTAAGTATTTTCTATTGATAACTAGAGCATAACTGATAATATATTTTTATATTTTGTTTTTAAAATATAGAGTTTCATTATATTTATATTATCATAAAGATGTTTTTAAAAATATCATATTCATACATTTCATTTCATTTCATTAACGCATGCTATTACATAGATACTATAACCTAGATAAAAAGTATTTTATTTACAAAGGGTTTTTACAGTTAAAACTTGGTATTAATATAAAATAATTGGGATTAACAGTGGACATATATTGAATAATTATAAATATTTAAAACAATAAATTTTAATATATGAATGTGTGATTTACCCTAATAATTCCAGTGTTTTGATTCGAAAATTTAAAATTGTAAATTTTGCTCCTTATAGAGGATTTAAAATTTTAAGTAAAGTTTAATCTGATTACTCTTTTTATTATTTTTGACAACCTTAAAGTTTCTACTGTATTCACAATCAAGTCGCAATTTAATTTGCAATTAGCTCCAAACTTATCCTTTTTGGCAAATTTGATTTCCCGTACATTTTTTGTTACATTTATTATAAATGCTTTTTTATTTTCGCAGGATGAATGACCATCTTTAAGTTCTTTTTAAAGATAGCTTAAAGGTGCTTATAGGTAGCTTAAAGACGATCTTTAAGCCATCTTTAATCTATATATGCTGCTTAAAAATGACTGAAAGGGGGATTAAAGAAAGCGTAATGATGGCTTAAAGGTGCTTAAAGGCAGCATAAAGACTATCTTTAAGCCACTTTTAAGGACAACTCATTGGTCGTTATTGTCCAAACTTCTTTCAGCCGCCTTTAAGCCACCTTTAAGTCATTTAAAAAAATCATAACAGTCTTTATTCAATATTCTGCTTGCTTTACCAACGAAATGCATTAACTTAATAACAATTTAAACAATTGTAATCGATCAATGGACATATGTATTTAACCTTTATGCGAAGTATTTATTTAAAAAAAACATAGTCGTGCGTCTCGACAAAAGAAACACCTGTTGTGTATATCTTATATATATTCTGTGTTAGTTCCAGGGTTTTTCTGAGGTTTAACAAACAATAGATTTTAATTAGATACACACAAAGAAATTAAAGTATGTCTAGACACACAACACAGCGATTTTAACAAGAAAAATTGATTCTACATGAAAATGTACGGTAGTAAAGAAAATAATGTATATTCTGTCGCAAGTTCCAATGATTCTAAGAAAAAAAAAGTATTAAAAACTGTTTTTGCTCTAAGAAATAAACATGATTTTTTTTTTTAAATACCCAAGAGGGGTACCGATCCCGGGGCCTATGGCCTTCTAGCATCACCTCACTTCCACTATGCCACGGTAGCACCATATATTATGGTCTTTATATTTTATAAATCATTTGCTATTGAATCAATGTAATATGTTTGTGTATTTTTTACTTAAAAAGATTCTGACTTCCATTCAGTTTGTAACGATCAATTATACCTCATTACATGCATGTATTTAGAATGAATAACGGTACTTGGCTATCAGTGGAAAAAAATATTATACCTGATTGGAAACTGTTAGGCTTACTATTACTAAGTTAATAATTCAAACCGGTTAGATATACGTTCACCTAATTCATTACTATAAAATGCAAGGAAGAAGATGAAACTTATTTTTTTTAAATGCATTGAACCTATTAGGCTAATAGTTCTACGCAATTTACCGTTTTCTATGGTAACGGCGCCGTTCCCGCACGAATGTTTTTTTTTAATAATAATGATTTATATACATTTACAACAGATCTAGAAGAACAAAATAAATGATATATGTTTAAATGTTTAATTGTATACATGATTTTTAAACTATCAATTCTATAACAAACATTAAAACACTGCTGTGATGTCATTCCTTTGTTCCAGCAGTCTAAAATTTTACCTGTGACAGTCCGATATTAGTGAGCTTCTTAATATCAGACCGTTACCAGTGGTTACAGTACTGATATCCTTCAAAATCGGACTGTCTCAGGTAAATCAACAATGAAATTCAATGACAGTGTTTTAAGTACGATATATGCCTCAAACACTTCTGTATGAAAAAACTGAAAAGAACTGTTTTCGGCATATATCCATTACATATCACCAATTACCGGTGACGTATTTACTGCATGTGGCAATTCCAAATGATTTTAATGTAATGAACATGATGTATATCGGGCTTGGTATGTATAATATAATATTACCCCATATAAATATATCTTAATTAACCCCCCCCCCATTTATGATTACTGTGATTAATTAATCTCTAGATTTTACTTTTACATACATGTATCTTTCATTTTTAGACGTAATATTTTTTTTTAACCCAAGGTGAGGACGTTATATTTTGAGAATAAATTACAAATGTAAATAAAACCTTTATTCAATGGACTTATCGTAAAAACGTCCATAACAAGATTTTAACACTTTTATGAACCCTGACGTGCACCTTGGCTTAATTAGATGTACATAGACGAATAAAACCATGTCTAGACAAACAAAGCAGCAATATCCCGCTCGATATAACAAAGGCAGCTGAGAGACATGTATCTAGCAGATCTAGAATTAGATCTAGAAATATTAAAATTGAAAAAAAGAATACATATCATAAACTGATTATAAAATTAGATCATGTATTATTTATTTTTTATATTTTGTTTATTAACCGGATCAACTTAAAGAAAAGAAAAGAAATGCGAATGCGTTTTCTAAAGAAAAACGAATGGATGTAAATTTGTATTAATGAATTTTAAATCCAGTTCAATGAAAATTATGAATTTAACATCGTGTGCCAACAGTCAAACAATTGATGGTTTTCGACTAAGTATTATTTAATGAAATAGTTAATAATAATTAATAATGAGAGAGAGAGAGAGAGAGAGAGAGAGAGAGAGAGAGAGAGAGAGAGAGCTTTCACCGATTAGTTTTTAATAGGAAACAAATATTCTAATTTCATGCGGAAATTAAGAGACAGTGACTGTGCTGCTGCTACAATAATTTTGAAACAAAACAAAACTGAAAATTATGTGTTCTTCGGAGCGGTGTTGATAATGACCTGTGTTATATGGAGCGACTAAGTGTTTACACAAGCAAAACTTGGGTGCAGATATCTGTTCTGCATGGTGTGTGGTGACAATCAAAACCGCCTAACCCCCCCCCCCCCATTTGAAATTATATCATCACTCGGATCACCCATTCAGCTCAATCAAAGTTAACTTAAAGGGAACTTACAGACGATGTAATGATAACTTAACAACTTAAAGGGAGCGTAAATGCCACTTAAAGATGCTTAAAGTTAGCTTAAAGATGACTTAAAGGTGGATTAAAGAAGTTTGGGCATTAGGGACCTATAAGCTCTGGCTTAAAGGTGACTTAAACGTGGCTTAAAGATAGTATATCCTTAATGCAACTTTTACGCCACCTTTAAGCTACCTCTAATGACTTGCTTAAAGATGGTTTTTCGCCCTGTGTTTAAAATCCATCACTAACATCACATAACACTAACTTTAGGATATATCTACGATTATGAGTCGGGTTATTGCGCAAAAAAAAGCCCGAGAAAACATTGGGTTTATATCTCGAAAGCCTTGAACATTCTAGTCCATTTAAAATGTAGTAAAAATTAAAGACAAAATGAAGAGTTAGCTCCATACTAACCTTATTTGCCGTTTTTTTCTTACATCTTTTGAACTCTGTAATATAAAACATATTTTAAAAGCCTGCTTGCAGCGATTAAAGTTATTTGCATGGGGCATATATTGTTTTAACCTTTTAAAATATAGTGATATGGAATGTAATGATTGATAAACAGTCACTGACATTATTTTGAATAAATAATTCATTGAATGGTAAAACGCTGACAAGAAACAACACCCGCCGTGTCTATCACGTGAAAAAAAATAATATATGGATTGTCAAACGCATCAAATTCAAAAAGAAGATACATTTTCTGAATGTCCAATACAAACGGTACTGAAAAATCTGAATTCAAATAGATATAAGTAATTATACATGGTGTCCCAGGATAGTTTATACCATTTAGAATTCTTAGACATTAAACAACACTGTCAAAACTTGTAAATTGTAGCTAAATTGTAAATTAAATAATTTTATATTTTTATTTCTACAAAAGGGTTTGAGAAAAATTATGCCTTTTTTATCATGATGTAACAAATCTGCATCATATTTCTTTGATTGATTTCAATTTTATTTAAAGTTAATCTGACAAGACAACAGATTTGTTTTATCAAACACACTCAGTCTTTTGTTATAACTGTACAAATTATGCAAAACATGTACCCTAAGGAAAACAAATCAAACAACAGATTGTTTGAATAAGATTAGAGAAAACGTGGTCTATACAGCTGCTGCTGTAAGAAATTTTACTCTTAGACGGCGATATATTGAATGAAATTGGACGTTATTTGACTCACCCTCTTCGAATTTGTTTTGTTTTTGTTTTTTGGGGTTTTTTTTTTTGGAAGGGGTGTATTTTTGGTTTGTTTTGTTTTGATTTGGTTTTTTTTTTAACAAAAAAATGTTCAATTTGTCAAAAACTCATGAAACTTTGCAAAATTTGTTGAGTGAAAATTAACATCATATACATCACTGAACATCCATTAATTTTTTTATGAATTTAATTAAACGTTATGCAAAGAAAAAATGGTAGCATATATCATTGGACACCCTGTATGTATAAATCATATATGCCAATCACGTTCGGAAACTTATTCATAAATCTACACTATGTACACTTGAATTATATTTAGAGTGTTTCGCATATGTTTTTCTTAATATTTTTAAATTATCATGTAGGTTCTTCCAATCTCCTAACACCGTTGTTTCTTTGATTTTTGGTATATATCTCCAATACAACTGAAAGATTTAAAGGGACGCTGTGTTTTAAGGATACTTACTTTACATTAGATACAATACCTGCTGTGTTCACCACAGTCTGTCCTTTACATGGAAAATTTGTCATATACTACAACGAAAGACGCCTAGGTCTTACCTATCCCAAAGAATATTCTCCATATGCTGAAAACAATTTATGTGAGGTTGAAATATATGGTGAGTCTTTTATTTATTAATCAACATAATTGTATTTTGTATCATGCTTTTTCTTACTCTTTTACTAACTCTCAAAACATTGACAATTCTAAGTCTGCAAGTATCGACAAATGTTTATCAATCTAAATAATATTTTGAATGATAAAAAATGACACAATATTCTAAATTTCTAAATGAATGTACTATTTTTGTACGTGAATATTTCAATGTTTTTTGAAAGAAGAGAGCGATGTGGGTTGATTACTCAAATTATATTTTGTATCTTGTATTTTCTATGTCATTATGGGTGCATACAGTCTCTTGCATTCTCTTACTCTTTTACTAACTTTCAAAACATCGACGATTCTAAATATGCATGTAAATGTGTCGACAATTGTTTATCAATCTGAATTATACTAGAAATGGAGAAACATAACACAATTTTTGTTGATATTCGCTACGGATATCATTTTAAAAGTTCATATCAGTTGAAAGCTATATCATTAAACGAACGACATCTATTTCATCAATGTTATTAGTACGACGTTAAACTGCATAAGTTTAGTCTCTATAAAATAGTATGATATTATAACTGAGTTATTTATGTTGTCTTTTCACAGACTGTGCAGTAAGTGAATGTTATGGACTTAACTGTTCTATTCCCTGTCCAGATGTTAACTGTCAATACTGTCACATAGACTCGGGCACCTATCAGGGATGTAAACCTAGATACCAGGGTCATCGATGTGAATTGGGTACATTTGTAATTAACTATAATTATATACATTTCATCCTTTTTTATTGTATTCCCTCCATTTAAAAGTATTCCCCCCTTCATCATATCTTAAATGTAAAAATGAAATGCTGGAAAATATACTGACATTCTTTTGATTTTTTTCTGATTGTGACATGATTTCAGCCATTTCCGTACCTGGAATCTTGTCAACTTTAATCATCAATAATATTAATATCGATAGAAGTTGATAATTAATAACCATTTTATGAATTATCGCAACCCACGATCCGAAGTCCGCAGTGCTCTCTCCTATTCTACACAGATAATTAGTCGTTTAAATTTATTAAAAGATCAAATCAAAACATTTAGGATATGTACTTTAGAGAAAATATAGTGTATATTTGTTTTACGTATCGTACTTATAAAGATAAGGTTAAATATACTATAGGTATGAAACATAATAAGAAACACAAAGACTTCTTCATTCAACAAAAGCTACACTTTACATTTTATCCAAAATATTTTAAATGGCACCTAGACCTACTTATTTTATCATATTTTGTTCTTAGCATGTCCTTACGGGTTCTTCGGAGAGTTGTGCCGACAAATGCGACGAGAAATGCAATGGCTGTAACACTGTAAACGGTCTGTGTGATTATGGATGTAAATCAGGCTGGAAGGGAGATAACTGTACAGAAGGTAGAAAAGAGATCTTCTATGCGTTTTTATTTTTTTTTTAATTAGATCGAACGCATATCTATCGTCTATTGAAAACCGTATGAAGCAAATGACTCCCTTGTCTCAAAAAGACAATGGATTTTTTTATTTGTTCGATTTTTTTTTATTTATCAAGTAGTGTCAGGATAATTGTTTTCATGTATGCCAGTGGTATTTATTAACTACTTGAACTATTTGTCTGTCCGTGATCGTGTAATGGTTATGAACAGTCTATGAATCAGGCAATGATTTTAAACAAAGAAGGATTGGCAGTTTAATCTAACTTACCCTATTGCTTAAGGATAAACCAAGTGTTGATATAATATGTTATATTATATGTTGATAAAATATGTTTAAAATCCTTCTACGGTGTTCTTAGGAAAATATATTCTTGTTTTAATAGCATGTGACAGAGGGTTGTATGGTGTTGACTGCAAAGAAACATGTTGATACTGTCGTGAAATTAACTATTTTCACATTGATGGACAATGTCTTACTGGATGTAATGAAAGTTATCAGGGAAAACTGTGAAAAACAGGCAGGGGTACGGTCTGGGTATTTGAATGTTGACAAAAATACTTTATGTTGCTGTTGTTGATACCTTGCTAATTAATAATTAGGATTTGTACATTAATTTTGATATTGCATGTTTATATGAAAGTACTACTCCCCCTACCAATTCAATATGAGAACTAATTCATTGATTATATCAGACATCTGTTACAAACACTTTGCTATAGTTTTGTTACATGTAATAATTCAGTTCTTGTAATGTATATATTGGATATATACCGTAATGTTGACAATAAAAAAAATGTGTGCATGTCTGATGCATCCTTAATGAATTGTTCACTGCTTATTTGTCACTAATGTGAAAATTAATGTTTAAAAAAGTTTGAATTAATCAGTTATTTATATTGATAATCTTGTTGCCTTTGTAGATGACAGACTACATCCTGTAAAGAAATTTAATTCAAATGATTGTTTTTAAAAGTTGACTCATGTGATATGAATGCTTAAATGTTGATGGTTTTGGTTTTTTTTCAGCAAGAACATCACATAGTTTGCAGGTGGCTGCCGTCTGTGGGAATGAGACATTTTTATAGTTAAAGCCAAATGAGCAAATTATCCCTTCCACATCAGAAGTTACAGGCTTAAAGATAAATAATGGAGTCATTGAGAGGAAAGTGAATGCTCTTTCAATATTAAGTGCACTTGAATCTTTTTTAAGCTTTATTGAAAAGCAAGCCTTTGTTATTTTAGTTGCCCATAATATCAAAAGTTTTGATGTTCATGTTCTATTTCATGCTTTAGATTCTTCCTCCTTGTTAGATCGGATGGCACATTACGTGCAAGGGTTTTTGGATATCAAATTTTTATTTAAACTTGTCCATTCTAATTTGTGCTCATATAGGCAACAGCATTTATCAGATGTGTTGCTTCAATGTTCCTACAATACACATGATGCTGTGGAAGACGTTTTAATGTCACAAAAGCTTATTGACACTGTTCATTTTTATGATGATGAACATTCATCTACTACAGTTACCTTTCAGGAGATTAATCTAATAATCAAAGTATTGAAGTACTAACAGGATTTGATTCTATCAATTAATATTTATCTTAAAATCAACGATATGTAATTTCGCATGACAAGTAGTTTCTTATCCGTATTTGAATAAGGCACATTTTTATAATATGAATTTTCGGGTTTTTCCAACAATATCAAGAATTCCGGGAAAACACCATATGAATCATGTTGTGTAATATTTAAAGATAGAATTATTTCCATCAAACTATGTATCAATAATGGAAATATTTCTGGAAAACTGTATGGATTCAAGCAATATTTAACTCTAGTCTCGTTTATGTCTCCGTTAATCTCCGACATGCAAGAGAGACTCTCTCTGTCTCTGCTTGTCGGAGATTTACGGAGACAGCCGAGCATCTGGTTGAACGAGACTATATTGAACTCTGGCGTAGAAATACATACGACTACAAAAAATTATCTACTAATTACTAAGTAAATTGTTCGTACCATTTAAATCTGACTATTTTCAAAGTATTTATAAATATGTTTCCTTGAAAAACAATGCTTCAGAATGCATTACATCGAATTTATCGATTATTTTCGAAAACAAAGTCTTGTCAGCGGTGATGATTTGTGCATAGGTCCAAACACAGTTTCACTTCCGGTTTGACAGAGTAATTGCATAGGAGAGTTGATTAAAATCAACTCCCAAAAATATATGGTTTATTTTCTTCAAATTTTAAGATATAGAAGGTTATGAGTATTAATTAAGAGTTTGCAATTCTACAGGACAGAAGCTACTTTGCTTACATATTCATGCTCTTTTATGAAAAATGCAAAAATATATTTTACAAAGCAGAAAAATATTTTGTTAGTTACTATTATACTTAATCTATGATAAATAATCAATAAAAACTGTTGCACAGCGAACTTTTTTCATATGAAAAATTCGTTCCTGCTTGTAAACCCCTAATGTTAGATAATACATCCATAATCTCAATCTCGCAAAGTTGTCGTTCTTTTTCTTTTGCATAATGTACGATTTGATTGTAAAGAGTGATCAAATATATTTCTAAGCGTTTACAAAAATTATGGAGATGAAAATTATATTAAAGAGACGCTACAGCTCATTTTGCGCAAATACTGTGAAATGACAGTTTTCCCATAACGTACATGAATTTTAAAATAATGCTTTGTAAAATTTGAGAATTCTCAATTTACCGTTAAAATAATCATTTCAGACGGTCCCAACAGTTAATATTGCTAGCTCAGCCTTTTGATCAACAGCTTAGCGCATTGATTGTAAACAATTCAGCGTGACTTTCCGCAAGGGAGTGAAAAAAGTGCGAATTTCTACAGATTTTACTTCTGCTGTAAAAAAATTTAAAGACATAAATTATGAATTCCGTAAAAATCTTTAACACGCAATTGCAAGCTTATTATTGCTGTAAAAAGATTCAATCTTTCAGTACATGCACGACTTCTATTCTTTTATTTAACTGTGCTTAAAAAGGGAAATAACCAAGATGAGGAGAATTAGCTGCAATGTCTCTTTAATGCTAATTTAAAAATGATATACCATTAGATTTGTAATACATCCGTAATTCAATTTTAAAAGAAAACATAACTGTACATTATGTCAAATGTTTTACACCTTTTTTCATGCGGAATACTCTTATCAGCTTGCAAAAGCACACTGACTTCCCAACTTAGTTTGAAATCGACAGCGCTGGCCAGACATACAGAATAAATCAAGCCTCACCGCACGTGGCCTGGGTACTCTACCTATGCGCCACTGACTGTGAGGGGTTTTTTTGCGTTAAAGGGTGTAATGTGGATGTTTAATTTATTTGTTTCATTATCCTTATAGTAGATTAAGTATGCATGCAAGTAAAACTAAACGAAAATATGCCATGCTACGATACGATCACGGTTGTCAGTACTTAATTGGGTGAATATTCAAGCTTCACATAGCAGTGGTTCAACTTGTTGAATAATCACTTTATTGGATTGATGCTGGGGGTGTAGCTATACACAGAAAGATATGTCTCTGCAGGAGATTAATTGATAATGCGCAAGTAATATACGATACAGAACCACGCCATGTTTATCATTATTCAACATTTCGGTCAACACTAGATACTCAATATTTGACGTCACGGACAGGAGGCTGTATAAAAAGTATAAATAGCCACTATACGATTAAACATCATTGCTATTCTTAAACTCATGCATATTCATACTTACTGAGAATTTAACGAATGGACCAAAATTTACGAGAGAAAATATGTTTTTTAATTGCAATATGTAAAGTTCTATTTATTGTATATTTTGTAATTGCAAATAAGATATTTATTTCAATAACAATATTGAAATATGAATCTTAAACGAATATTGCAAGTTTTGCCGCTAGGTGGTGTCCGTCGAATCCACCAAGTTCATTATCGACGTCACATGCAAGCTGACCGGTAGCAATAGATGAGGCTCATAGAGCCTCCGTCTAAAAAGGTTGTGATTAGAAATATCCCGCCTCTGCAATGTCTGGTAGATAAAAACGCGCTTAGTGCTGGAATGGCTAAGAAAGTGGCAGGCGGTGGTCTAGATTTTGAATGTCTCAGATTAGCACACTCAAGAAGTGCTGATGGTATTCATGCTCTGTTTACTTAACAGTGTGGCAACAGTTTAATCAGAGTAACAAAGTGTAAAAAATAATATTGTTTCTGTCGCAAACTTTTTCAAGTCTTTGAATGAAAGCTGAATTAGATATTCAGTCCAATCATGATATCAATTTGTAATTGCTAAACATAATTAAATTCAATGTTTTAATTGGATATATTTTTATATTCACATGTAATATCATTTATTATATAAGTTCACATACATAGAATATATAAAATTTGTGAATTGAGAATTAGAAGCTATATGTCAATATTGATTTTCATCAGTAATTTATTTTTGTGATTATAATTTTATTACATAATATTTTAACATTTATTTTATTATGGGAATGTGTCTTGTAAATTATGATACGAGGGTTGTCCCAAAATAGCGTAGACAGAACACCTAACTTAAAATTTGTTCACTGCAATTTCATTAGACATCTATGTTTTTATCAATGACCCTTTCGCAAACAATACTGAAAAATTCAAATCTGTACTTTATTTATTTCTTGAGAAAATGAATAATTAGTAACAACAAGTTTTGTATGGCGGCGCAATGTGCGACGTCGAAAATTTCCAGGCTTTACGCTGTTGCTAGGCCCTCAATATCATTTACGATGACATTTACCTTTTATTTCCGAAAATATCTTGAAAAAAATATTTTCTTTGAACATGTATCCTGAGTGCACTTTCAACATACATTTCTAGTTTTGTTTTTTAAAATATTTACTAAGTACAAAAGATCCGCCGACTCCAAACTTGCCCTGTATTACTTGTCTAACGTTCGTCCTACCGAAATGTGTTGTTCAGCATTTTGACGTCCATTTCTATCGGTCTGGGTTTCTTTATTCACATATTGTCACATACTCGTCCGAATATGTTCAATGTTGTTTGACTACTTATTCACAAAATGCATTTCTAAGCCATTTGGTTAATTTTATTTACTTCAAAAGCCGCTAAGGATTTGTTTCAAGGTCTTTACAAAATTTTATCAGTTAACCCTGCGCCGCCTTAAACGCTGACATCGTCATTTTATTACGAGTCAACAATTCAATTTGTCACAAAATGCGCTATAAAATCTTTAAAGTTTTGTAATAGCCAAAACATTGTCTGAAAAATAATTTATTTATTAATAAACATAAATGTATTTTTTATTTGAAGTTTTTCATTCGAAAAGTCCTTTTCCTCGAATTTTTCATTTCATTATGTTTCCTTTTACTTTTCGTTATTGAAATTGCGCCGCATGTCGAATTAATGATCTAACATTCTTTTATTTTACGTATTTAATCTAAAACAATATTTGATTTCAAAACACAATTTGAATGCAAATTACTTAAACCCTTTGTGGCACAAGTTCCATCTTTCTGTGTCTTCGAATTACTGAATAACGCCACTTGTCTACGCTATTTTGGGACAACCCTCGTAGATATGAAGTTTTTTTTTTGTAATACTATTTTTTATTATTTATATGAAAAAAATACGTTAAATAAAATGGAGAAAGACAGGAAATTCGAAATTCTGTTTAGAAAGATTTCAATTTTTTCAAAAGTTAATCCATAATTTTGCATTAAAAATTATCAAATCAGATTTCAAGAAGAAAATCTAACAGATTTTTCTCATTTTCTTCTGCTTAACAGTTTAAGAAAATGCAATGAAAGTACATATTAATTTGGAAAGAAAAAGAGAAATTTCGAACTATCTAATAAATAAATATCTCAAAAATTTGATCATTGACTACCATTTTGCTTTTTATTTTCATTTTCTTAAGAATGCAGTTTACATGCATTGATCATTTATGAAGGATTATCATCATTCAAATTTTGTTAAATATTGAAATGAAAATGGTTCATTTTTATGCATTTTTTTTTATCAAACAGAGGAGTTTCGAGTTGCGTAAATTAAAAACGGGCTTGTTTCATGTTATGATTTTAGATTAACTTTAATAATATACCCTTTATGAATTGATACACCCAATGTAATGTTTCATTAATGTGATTTAGAAATAAATATAGTCAAAAGATGTGATTACCTCAGCGAATTATTTTTTATTCTAAGTAAATGTCATCCTTAAAGGACATATCGCATGTTTTTCAATTTTCGTAATTTTTTAAATAAAATCATTCTATACTCATTAAAAATGAAGTTTATCATCGTTTACACAAAATAATCTGGCTAATTCGTTAGTTTGAAGGCGATGAAATTCAAATGTAGCGATATGCATATTTTCTCTCTCGATCTTCCCGCCATTACGTGTGACGTCACATGCGACCTCGAGCGAGAAGGTGCTGTTAGCCATCTATGTAATTGGATTAGATTTAAACGAGAATTAAACTAATTATCACCTATGAAATTGCCGATAACGGGACATGATGGTGTTTTGCGTATCCTGCGGGTGTTCTAGCCGTCCAAAATGGGGATTTGAACTGTTGTTTTTTTAGTTTCCCTTACGAAAGTAAGCGGAAATATTGTACCAAACAGGGCCCTATCTGTCGATGAGAGGATTTATAAATAAACATTTAATAAATATATTACTAATTATATGGTATATTTTTGTGATATTAGTTTCGTAAACAAATCGTATTTATTTTTCAAAGAGAAAAATAGTAATTTATGAACAGGGGCCTGTGTACTTAACGCAAGTTCATCGGAGGAAAATAACAAGAGAGGACGCCATTTTGGATAACGCCTCGCTTCATTAGCTGTTTCTTATTGATATTGTTAAACTATACATACATGTATGCGTACGTTTTGTATAAATGATTACTTTATTATATATCGTCTCTGCAGAAATTATAAGTACGGTATGTGAGATTTCTGTGAGTTTTATTTCTTTTGGGAGAAGTCAAGGAGTTGTTGATATTGAATGTTTACGCGAGAAATAGACAAAGTTTGTTGATATACATTTTTACGTAAATAGATAAAAACGGAGATGGGATCTTACAGAAAAAACAATTAAGGAAAACGTGTTTTCCTGCTATATATATTTATATATACAGTGTAATATGAAGTAAAGAACCTTAGAAAGTTGTGACCAGTTACGGCCGAAGAAACATTTAAACTTCTTGTGCACCACAGTTTTACAACAATGAACATTCCGTGTTGTAAAGAACGCCCCAAAACAAAATTATTGTAGATTTTAATAAAATAAACACCTGTAACCGATATTTTTTTTAGCTAAATTCCTTAATAAGTTGTGTTTACCATGTTTACACGTCGATCAATTTGAACGTCATTGCCGAGTTCATCGTTACTTCTTCGACTATAACATCGTTTTTTACCCGTACTGGTGGCTCAAACATGTACGACTGAATAATAAGATTCTTCTAATTTAGTCAACATGAAAAAAACCCATCGTACATGGTGAAAAAATGTCTCAGATTTAAAGAAGATAATGCTAATGCTACAATTTGTTTACAATCAGCTGTTCGAAGAAGGTCGCATGTGACGTCACCGTACCACGTGACCCGCTATATAATTAACGAGTTTTTATACGATCGGGGCTATGATTTAAATTGATATTTTGGCTAATTACCGCTTTTATACAGCTAACAAACTGTTAGAAGTAATTAATATATACACAAGGAAGGCAAAAAATGTAAAATGTCCCATACTTTAGAAACATGCGATATGTCCTTTAAAGGGACTAAGACACGATTTCAGCTCAAAATTTTAAATTTTCGTTTCTCAATTTTAATGTTTAGAATAGTTAATATGGGTATTTTTAATGCTTTGTCAAAATTTGAAAGTCAGATATTGAGTTATAAGCAAGATAGAGAGTTTGAAATTCTTGAAAATTTGAAATTTGAAAGTTTTGAAATTCCTTGTTATTGTTTACATATGTGTTTTATTGGTATAAGTTTCAATCAATTGTTGCTTTCTTCTGTTGATAATATTATTTATGAACACATTGAATCAGTTTACCTTGTTTGCCATGAGTCATTTTGTCAAAGAAATGGTAATTCCGTATTTTACATTATTTGTAAACAGATATAAGACTCGAGTTTTGTTTACAAAACAATGAATTCTTACCTCTGTATCTCTCTCATAACTTGACTACTAACATTCAAATTTTGGCCAATCATTGAAAATGAGCAAGTAAACCATTTTATCTCATACGTGTAGTTAATACTACCCGTGTGATAAACCTTTGCTTTATCAAACGGGTGATGCTTTATCAAATACTTCCGGTCCGATTTATTTTTGACACAGCCCCTCGCTTCAACGCTTTGCTTCAAAGATTTGCTAGTTTTTCAACATAACTATATCTACTACCAACAATTTATATCAAATGGATTTTGTCAAAGATTTAAAATACAAATATGAAGGAAAACAAATAAATGTGTAGCATAGGCGTCGAAACCGGGGGGGGGGCTAAGTCCCCCCTCCTACCCCTACTTTTTTTGACAAAGTTATACATAAACGTAACCAAATACCTTTTCATAACCGTATCCAAAGACCTTTTTATTGCTTGTCAAGATTTTTGATAAGTTTAGCCCCCCCCCCCCCCTAACACACACACACACTTTCAATTTGCTTCCAACGCCGCCAATGTGTAGTTTATAAAAACTGCAAATCACGTTAGCTATCAACGAGTTCATCCTGACGACGCGATGAAAACAAAACGTTTTGGTTGTGTTTATATACAAGAACTTACCGAAATAATGTTTCTTAAGACTTTTATTCCACCACCAGTAAGCATCCTTATTCACTGTTTTCAATTTCGAATCATTAGGCTAGTGTTGTTTTATAAAACATCAACAACTGTTCCTCTTTCGAGTCAATTCAAACTAACAAGCATTCGCTACTTTGTGTATGTCAACAAACTTGATTATTCAAGTCTTTTGATCAGTATTTCCATTTAATCAAAAGATTAAGCTCAAAGAAAAATTATTTAAAGCTAAAAAATTATTTCAAGGTTTATTTCAGTGAAACTTTACACTACATGTAAAACAGCTAAATTTATCTCCGAAATGACGTACTAATTTTTATTGCGCAAGGTCACAATAACCACATAACACAACGTTGCATCATCAAAAGCTTCATAATACAAATCAAATTGTATGAGATAAATAAAACATCTATAATTGTGTGATTTTATATCTGCTTTATCCAACTCGTTGAAATGGTTATATTCGCTCGCAAGACTCTCGAATATATACACCATTTCAACTCGTTGGATAAAGCAAATATAAAAGCACACAATATAGATATCCTCTATTTATACATAAATATGGGGAACAAATTTGATCTAAAATCGTGTTTAGGTCCCTATAAAGCAATATGAGCTGCAATTTTCATGTTGAAATTTTTTTTACGAAAATGCTTTTTTCTACTTAAATAACAAAAATATCATGGTTTTTTAAATTTCTGTTAGCCATAATTATCCTCAAGAATTCGGGGCCAAAACGAACGATTAAATATATAAGTATATGTATACAGGTAACGTATCATAATTCTATCTGTCTTCAAAACCTAATTAAAGTTAGTAAAGTTGATACTAGTTGAAGAATTCCGATGTATAGCATGATAATGATATGGAATTTTGAATTTACGTTTATTAGCATGTTTACGGTAATTTGAATAGCGAACCGACCACAGAATTATATTAGCTGTTCGAATAGTGTATAGCGAAAAGGGAATTGAACTCTGAATGCCGATGTGTTCCCATACTGAAACCGGAAAAAAGCTCTTCAGCGTCATAAAGCTGTGTTGGTGATTAGTTGAGGAGACCACCTAAAAAACTACATGCATCATACTTGTATGTTATATCGAAACTTCCGGTTTGAAACTAAAAGGAAGTTTTAATGGATGGAAAGTTCACAGTCTACAACATCTCCAAATGTTCCGTGAAAATGCATATTTTTGCCTTAAAGACTCTAGTGTTATACTTATGTGCCATGAAATTGTGTCAATGCTACGGTAAGTACAATTTTTAAAGGTTTACTACACAGTTAGTATTTAATCAAATTTCTCCATTTCAACAAACAAGATCTAATGTACATGAAGCAAGTTTAAAACAATAGGCCAATAGGCCTTAACGGTCACCTGAGTAGCATACAACTCATACACAAACTTGTCGAGGAGTCTCATATTTGCATTTAATTAAGTTTATTTCTGGAGTAGAAAAATTTGTATACATGTTTTATCTAAAACAACCTCCCATCACCCATCCCAAGGGGCAAATAGAAACTCTCCGTGATGGCATTTAAAAAATCTAACAAAAACAGCTTTAAAAGCCATCATGAGTTACTCACTTCTCCTGTTCCAGCTTTTAAATATTCAACCTTCATTAACAATTGATCACCATTTTGCATTTATACCAAAATCATTTTACATGTATCAGTGATTTTAGTTAGACAATTATTAGATTACTATTAACAAGTTTATTTGTTTATTTAGATTGTTCAAAAACTGTTTTTGTTACAAATGATAAAACATACTTGCATTACTTTTTTGATCATACAACTTCCTTATAATTAAATTACATTCAATGATTATTATGAACAAGCAAAGAAAGATAACTCCATTGTGAAGAAGAAAGGGAAGATAACTCCATTAACCAACCCCACCCTTGAACTCTTTCTAAATGCTTTCACAATCTCTTAAACTTAATAAAGAGATCCATTCTTACTCTTTTCTATATTTGTGAATTTACTCATTCTTTCATTGCAATTCCTGATCAGAATAAAATAATAAGACAAATATATATCCCCATTCCAGCTATAACCCTTGCCTTACATGAAGGTGAAATGAAATATTACTAAATATGACAGCTCAATCAATTTTTATTCTGTCAGTAGACGTTTTTTCAAACATTATATTAAATGTATATTAACACAAAATTATCATTTTGGTCACACCCTGCATTTAGAACCACTACCCTATACACTCTATGAGTGTTTTTGCCCCGTCCTAGAGTCAGAACACTTACCTCGGGGGACATGAAATTTAAAATTTTGGTAGAAGGCTTCCTGGTCTACAAAACCATGAATTCAGTTTTCATACAGGTGTGTAAGAGGAAAAAGAAAATTTTAAACATTATGTGCACTTAACACTATACACCCATTTTGGCCCTGCCCTAGAGTCAAAACCCATACTCCCGGGGACATGAAATTTAATTTTTTAAAGAGGATTTTCTTGTAAAAAAAATTTATGTAGTCAGTTTTTCTTACAGATGTATGAGAGTAGAAAAGAAACATTATATGCAATACACTATATTGTCATATTGCGCCCCCCCCCCCTCAGGTCCTGAACCTCTGACCCAGGGGACATGAATTTCACAATTAAGGTAGAGGAGTTAGTGGGCATCATAATCATGCATTCAGTTTTTTGCCCACATGTGTTGAAGTAAAGAAGATTTTCTAAGATTTAATACATTTTTACTATATGACTATATTGGCCCCACACTAGAGCCTAAACCCCTGACCAAGGGGCCATAAATTTCACAATTTTGGTTGAGGGCTTCATGTACATCATAACCATGCATTCATTATTTTCCTCACATGTGTGGGAGTAGAGAAGACGATTTTTGAAAATTTGGCTATTTTTAGCATATTTGACCCCGCCTGTGGCGCCCCGGGGGTGGTACAGCCACGAATTCCACAATTTAGATTCCTCTTACCATAGAGATGCTTCACACCAAAAATGTTAACAATTAGCCTTGTAGTTTTCAAGAAGTTGAAAATGTATAATTGTTAACGCACGACGCATGACGACGGACAAAAAGAGATAGCAATAGGTCATCTGAGTTTACTTAGATGACCTAAAAAATAGCTTGATTATATGCGTGTAGTGTATGTCCATATATTATTTTTTTCAATTGTGTTTATAAATAAAAATCATATTAAACAAAACAAATTGTCAAAACTTTATCAATTTATCAAATATTGTAAGTTACATCATTAATAATTCAGGATATTTTAGGTTTAACTCAAACTGGTGTTTCTTTGTTGTTTGTTTATATCAAGCGATCAAAGGAATAAAAATATGACTGAAAATCAGATGTCGGTTGTCATCATGGAATATTAATATATGTGACTGTTTACTCACCGGTTATGTGTCAATTTTTGACTCGCCCGTTCTTGACAGTTCTATGTATTATTGTTATCCTCTTAACTTAGACAGTTTACATTATGTGCAGTGATTGAAGGGTTACAACTGTCCGTGCTGAATAGGATATAGTGAATGCAGTAATCTGGAGAAGATCATTATTTGGATGTTATTTTGTACTGTATGACCTGAATTAAGCAGCATCAGTACAGTATCCACACGAATAATTGATTATTTCTATACTCAAATGATTCTACTCAAAAGATTCTGATCAAAGTATTTGGAATTGACAGAAGATCAAGACTACTTGAGCAGGGCTTAGTAGCCTTTAGGATAAACATAAGACAAAAATGAGATGCAGTATAGCCATATATATTTTTATGTATGTGTTGAGGAAGTTTCTGTTTTAACTCGTGGATATTGCGTAGGAGAGCATTTACATGTAACAGTGCAACATATTTCCCAGTGATCACGTGATCGCACATGCACATGTAATGGATATACACATAGATAGATAAAAATATTTATGAATAACATCTTCTTTGTGATAATATCGCTATATGATAACAGAGATATGGCTGTGTCTGTTTTAAATCTTCATGGAGTTAAAGTTCCGAGTCCAATTAGTTTAACAATTAGAAAAATGAAATATGCCATACATTATTTCAAAGTTTTAGTTGAAAAGCACGTACAATTCAGTATAGTGGCAAATGTTTATGATCCAGAAACATCTTTTAATTGTTTGGAGATTACTAAAAGCATTGTCAAATGAATTATGTCACCCACCGAGGAGAAAAAAAAGCTTAATCTAAAACAAGGAAGTATGCTGCCAGTAAGACACTTGTTTCAGTGTGTTAAACTGCAGGATGGAAAGTAGTGTGATAAGAAAAAAAGACAACTTGTAGCAGTCTAATTTCAACAGATCATGTTAAGTTATATATGTTAGTTGGTAGAATCGTAAAAATTGTATTGAAATTTTAATAAAGACATTTTATATAATTCTTTTTAATTTCTCTCGTAAATAATATTTCAACCACAAACAATTAATGTATATGATTCCAGAATAAATCATAATCAATGTGATCTAGCAGTGTTGTTCTAGTCATGATTTTTAAAAAAATAATTTCATTATTTAAATTTATCAGAAAAGGTAATCTGCGTAAATTTTTGTCTACCTGGAATGCACTTATCAAAATCAATAAGCGACATCAAATCGTCAAAGTATTCAAGTACTGACACGACTTCATTTTATTGATTATTATTTATTTTAGATTCAACAATATGTATATAATTTTGCATTGCAAGTATTTGAATAATTACGTTTACACTTTTTATATAAATTATCGGGCTTTCCCGACAAGATGTTCAAGCTATAGACGGAAAAATTCATATGAATCATGTTATGTAATTTTTAAACATAGAATTAACACCATCAAACTCTACCATGCATTATATACCAGTATCCAATTTTTTTCTGAAAAATTGTATCCTAGCATTTTATTAACCAACGAATCATAATAAAGTCTACTCTACGCCAGTATATGTTCTATTTTTAGATTACATAGTCTGCAATTGTTCGCACCGTATAAAATATATAAATGCACTATGTTAGCCTAGTACATCAATTGAACACATTTACGGTCTGTGTACATCGTGCATATATCTTTACAGTTAATGTGGCCCTCAATAAGCCAACATACCAGCAGTATCCAGCTAGACAAGGTGACGACAAGTATGACTCGAGCAATGCTGTAGACGGACTAAAGGCAGATCTGACCTGGAACGGAGGCCAGTGTGTCTTTTCAGATGGCAGAGAAACCGCCACCTGGTGGGTGAACCTGACCATCATCTACAGCATACGCCACATTGCAATCTACTTTATGACAGGCAATTTAGAATTTGGTAAAATCATTTGAGCACTTTTTTCTTGATCATTTTTATAGAATGTGAGCCTATATGAATTGCACTTTTATTAGAAAAGTGTAACAAAGACAACGGTTTGATGAGTTGTTTTTTTAATAATGTAGCGATATTGTGGGCACGGCTGTTATTATGAAGTACAGGTACAAATAAAATACCAAGTCGTTGGTTAAATGAAGAAGCTGAGTGTTTCTGTGGAAAAAAATATGAAATCCAAGTTCAACCGGACTTATATACGCAATGTTGTTTTGCTCAAAGAAAGCATGCACAACTTTTGAAACAGCCCAAATACATGTATTAAAGGCTTATTTTTAACATTCATAAAAACGAAAAATGTATTACTGAAATTAATTGTAACGTATTTCGTTCATTTTAATCACATAAAAGAAGTAATTTGACGATAAATAATTTTTTGTTTGCATTAGGTATTAAGTTGTTACTTAGAGTCTTTTAACTTATAACAATGTTAGTAATTTATTTATACACATACGCATTCTAATGTATTAGATATATATGTTAACTATATATATATATATATATATATATATATATATATATATATATATATATATAGTAGCTTCCTATCATATCGCGGGTTCTATGGTATCGCGGTATTTCTGATTACGTATAGTAGCACGCGCTGAAATTGACATTTGACGTCGGGATATTTTTAGGCATAGTAAACAGAGACACGCTGAACATCACTGAGGTATATAATAGAGGAGACTCACAATAATATAGTTTCTGGAAATATATGCATATTAATAGATTTTTTAACAAATTAATTTAACTACCGCGATATCATAGGTCCGGCTCATATATATATATATATATATATATATATATATATATATATATATATATTAGGCTGATGCACACAACTTTATGCATATCTCTTTCAATGGATTTTTCAAACCTCTTTTTTAAAATTTAAATCAACGTTTTGTTCAGAAAAAAAGACAAATGATTTGTGGCCGTCTGTGTAATTTCTATTTCTTGTCATAAGGAATAAATTGAATTTCATCTTTGTAATACAAGTTAATCGAAGTTTATGACAACTGCGTAAACAGTCATATGTAGTGTAATATCCCATATCATCTGTTCACAATCAACACGTTCCTTGAAAATAGCCCCCTTTCAAGACAACGCTCACTGAAATTATTTGAATGTTCGACTTTTTTTTTTTAAACAAATGCAAAACAAATTAACGAAATACATGTCTATTATTATCTAAGTAAAACGCCTTTTTTTAAAATCAGAATGAGTAACTAATACGCGTATGCGTTACATATTGTATCTTCATGTATGATAGCCATCTGCCTTTAACATATTTATATTCTACTATTCATCATCATACACCATTAAACAATTAAACACTCTAAAACTGCATTTATAAAAGTCTAAAGATTGGTAAACTGCCATGCTGAAAGCGTTATGTGCTGACATAACAAAAACCTAACCTTATATTTTGTATTATTGAACACAGTTTTAAAAAAAAACAACCAAATAATTTTATTTCTTTCAGGTCCAAATAGTCTATACACATCGTTCTTTTTGGGGTTCTCAGTGTACATCTCCAATACAACAGAAATGTCACACGGAATTGAATGCTACAAAGAAGACAATTATACAACAAACACCATACCTGCAGTATTCACCACCATCTGTCCAGTACACGGACAATACGTTATCTACTACAACGAGAGACTTAGAAATGTTACTTACCCCAAGGAATATTCTCCAAATGTTCATAACAATCTATGTGAGGTTGAAGTGTATGGTGAGTGATCTCTGATGCACAGTTAAACAAGAGGCCAATAAACATTGACGGTCACCTATAGCCTATACACAAACTTGTTGAGGAGTCTCATATATGCACTTAAGTTTCATTCTGGAGTAGAAAAATCAAAATATTGTATTAAAAATGACCACTTCCCTGCCTGAAATCGTTCAACAAGTACTACGAAACCTATAATTTAAGCGAAAAACTTAAAGACCATAATAAAGTGCATGACTTAATATTGAAAAGGTGCAAGTCTCTGACGGAAGTTTTACCCATGTTTGTTAACTTTCAAGATAGGTTTTATATGTATTTGTTTTCATAGATAGATAAACTAAACAAGGTGACTAGTATACATGTTTCATTTAAAACAACCTCCCATCTTCCATCCCCAATGGGCAGACAGAAACTTTCCATGTGGGCATTTAAACAAAAACGAAAAAAAAAAGCTACAAAAAGCTATTTTGTGATACTCACTTCTATTTTCTTCCTTCACAATCTGGCTTTTATACCAAAATCATTTTACATGTACTGCTTATCAGTGATTTACGTTAGCCAATTATAACTTTACTATTAACAAGATTATTTGTTTATTTAGAAAGTTCAAAAATTGTTTTTGTTTCAAATGAAAAAAAATTCTGCATAACTCTTTTGATCATACAATTTCTTTAGAAGAGGACTTCCTGGTTAACATAATTATGAAGTCAGTTTTTCTTACAGATGTGTGAGAGTAGAGATAAAGATTTTTAAACATTATATGCATGAACACTATATAGGCATATTTGCCCCCTTTACGGCCTGAACCGTAATTTCAGGGGCCATGAATTTCACAATATAGGTGGATGAGTTCGTGGACATCATAACCATGCATTCAGTCTTTTCCACCTGGTGAGGGTGTAAAGAAAATTTTTTTCTTTTATTAAATAAACTTTCACTATATAGCTATATTGGCCATGTCCTAGGGACTAAACCCCTGACGCCGGGTTTCATGGACAATGTCACATCACAGACATGCATTTAGATTTTTCCCAAATATATATATATATTTATATATATATATATATATATATATATATATATATATATATATATATATATATATATATATATATGGTTGTAGAGGAAAAAATTTCTAAGAGTTAATACATTTTTACTATATGGTCATATTGGCCCCACCCTAGAGCCTGAACTGACCCAGGGGCCATGAATCTCACAATTTTGGTAGAGGGCTTCTTAGTCAACATAACCATGCATTCAGTTTTTTCTTCACATGTGTGGAGTAGAAAATGTGGCTTATTAGGTGGGTGTTGATAAAACGCGGAACGGAAAACGAAACGGAACGGAACGGAAAGAGGAAAATATGATTTCAAATTTATCGCTTAAAAAGGGTATAGATTGGACAAAATCGATCTACTTTGTATCATTTGTTCATATTTAACGAAAAATTATTAACATATTGATGTTTTATTGATATTTGTCTTGTGTATGTTTATATATATATATATATATATATAATTATATATATATATATGTATATATATATATATATATATCATTGCATTTAATTTGTTTTAGTTAAGTACAAATCGGAAAATGGAATTTGCACACATCGTGATGAAATGTTAAGAGAAAATTAGCCATAACTTATCAAAAAACTATTTTCCTTCTATTGTATTGCTGGCCTAACAGTGCAGCGCAGTTGGTTAAAGCGTTTGGTAGTGTTAATTTTAATTTTAAAACTGGCTGGGAATTTTACACTTATTTTAAATATTTCGAATATGATGTAATCTCATTCACATTGAACTTTCAGTGTTCCATACTATCTTAGATAATTAAAGCGATAAAAACTGTGTTCGATTAAATGATATTTAAAATAGCAGGATATTAGTAAGCAAACGGATGATGCATCAAAACTTCGTAATGATGGACGTTGTTCATCGATCAGTCGTATTTTTTATCTCGATAATTGTATATCATTTTTATTATTTAAGATAGTATTGAACACTGCTGCAAGGTTTTTTTTTACGTTTGGCTAAGCGGTTGTTCATTCATACAACATGTACATATAATTCGAAAAGAGAACAGTATACGGGACTAATGGTCAATGCATGTACTGTTAATTCTAACGAAATCATTCATTTTCTGAATACATGTAAATGAAATCATATTGATTATCTTTTCTTAAATATTTTAGATTACATAAAGTATATCTTTCTTGCATGATTAACACATTTATCAAATAAATAACATTACTTAAAATTTTCCGTTCCGTTCCGCTTTCCGTTCCGTTTTCCGTTTCAGCAATTAACACCCTTAATAGGTCACCTGAGTCACTCAGCTGACCTTTTGCTATCTGTTTTTGTCCGTCGTCGTTTGTCAGTCGTCGGTCGAAAACTTTTGAACATTTATAGCTTCTTCTCTGAAACCACTGAACCAATTTCAACCAAATTTGGCATATAGCATCTATGGGTAAAAGGGAGTTAAAATTGTGAAATTCATGGCTCCTGTCCCATGGGGTCTGAGGGGTGGGGCTACAACCATCAAAATTAATGCAATCTTTTAAAAATCGTCTTCTTTACACCTGGACAACAAAGAATCGAACATGGTTGTAATAAGCATTGAACTCTACCAAAATTATGAAATTAATTGCCACAGGGTCAGGGGTTCTGGTGCTAAAGTGGGGCTCTAATGATTATAAACTAAAAATGCATTGATTCTTTAAAACTATCTCCTCTGCGCTTGGGCATTTAGCCAATGAACTAAGTACATAGTCATGATGAGGAAGAATGCCTTTTCTAAAATTGTCATTTTAATGGAACCTGGGTCAGGGGTTTATGAAGTAATTATTTGAAAATCGTCTCCTGTGCTCCGGAATATTATGCAGATGAACTATAAATATGTAGTTAAGATGAGGAAGAGTCCCTCATCCAAATTTGTTAAGTTAATTACCCCTTGGTCAGGGGTTCTGCATTAGGGCGGGACTCTAAATGAATGCAGTAATTCTTTGAAAATTTTCTCTTTTGCTCCTGGGTATTGAGCCAATGAACTAAGTACATTATTATGATGAGGAAGAATGCCTTTTCTAAAATTGTCATTTTCATGGACCCTGGGTCATGGGTTCTTATTGTTATTTTTTCGAGGGGGAGGGGGGTTCTAGATGAATGCAGTAATTCTTTGAAAATTTTCTCTTTTGTTTCGGAATATTATGCAGATGAACTATTAGTATGTAGTCCCTCTTCTAACATTGTGAAGTTCATGGCCTCTGGGTCAGGGGATCTGGTGTTAGGCTATTTCCCTTGGGATCGCATCTGGTATACTTTAATTGTATACTGAAGTTCTGTTGATAATCCCTGTTTTATACCTTGTGATTATAGGTCGTTATTTTTTTTAAACATTTGATTAATTCACATACTTTGAAAATAAAACTAAAAATATGTGATATCTGTAGTAGTTGTTAAACAACACACAATAATATGTTTAATTATTTTTACTATAGTTACTTTCAAAATACTCTACTTTAACACACACATAATTTCAACCGATATATCTAAGCGTTGCATTCATATAATGTTTTTTGGGCGAATGGTATTCATGTACTGGTAATTGGCAGAGCCCAAAGCATTCCTTGGAGCATATCTTCTTCCTCACAAGTGCTTTTTTAATTTAGGAAAAAAAGTGACAGGGAGACAAATCGGGTGAATAGGGAGGATGGGAAAAACATAAACCTCTTCTTTTCCCCTAACATTGATCTCACAATCTGTGATTTATGTGCTGTGATTAATAAAGAAGTCGAATGTTGCAAATTCCAGACTTTGGTCTCTTCCTTTCGTAATGTTTTTTTTTAACTTTCTTCAGCACATATTTTTTTAGGTCACCTGAGTAAACTCAGGTGACCTATTGCTATCTGTTTTCGTCCGTCGTCGTGCGTCGTGCGTTAACAATTTACATTTTTAACTTCTTCTTAAAAACTACAAGGCCAATTGTTCCCATTTTTGATGTGAAGCATCTTTATGGTAAGAGGAATGTAAATTGTGAAATTGGTGGCTCTACCACCACCAGGGTGCCACAGGTGGGGCCAAATATGCAAAAAACAGCCAAATTTTCAAAAATCTTCTTCTCTACTCCCACACATGTGAGGAAAAAACTGATTGCATGGTTATGATGTCCATGAAGCCCTCTACCAAAATTGTGAAATTCATGGCCCCTGGGTCAGGGGTTCAGGCTCTAGGGTGGGGCCAATATGGCCATATAGTAAAAATGTATTAAATCTAAGAAAATCTTCTTCTCTACTCCCATAGATATTTGTTAAAAACTAAATACATAGTTATGATGTCCATGAAGCTCTCTACCAAATTGTGAAATTCATGGCCCCTGGGTCAGGGGTTCAGGCTCTAGGGTGGGGCCAATATGGCCATATAGTAAAAATGTATTAAATCTTAGAAAATCTTCTTCTCTACTCCCATAGATATTTGTTAAAAACTAAATGCATGGTTATGATGTCCATGAAGCTCTCTACTAAAATTGTGAAATTCATGGCCCCTGGGTCAGGGGTTCAGGCTCTAGGGTGGGGCCAATATGGTCATATAGTAAAAATGTATTAAATCTAAGAAAATCTTCTTCTATACTCCCATATATATTTGTTAAAAACTAAATGCATGGTTATGATGTCCATGAAGCTCTCTACCAAAATTGTGAAATTTATGGTTTCTGGGTCAGGGGTTCAGGCTCTAGGGTGGGGCCAATATGGCCATATAGTAAAAATGTATTAAATCTTAGAAAATCTTCTTCTATACTCCCATAGATATTTGTTTAAAACTAAATGCATGGATATGATGTCCATGAAGCCCTCTACCAAAATTGTGAAATTTATGGTCCCTGGGTCAGGGGTTCAGGCTCAAGGGTGGGGCCAAAATGGCCATATAGTAAAAATGTATTAAATTTTAGAAAATCTTCTTCTCTACTCCCATATATATTTGTGAAAAACTAAAGGCCTGGATATGATGTTCATGAAGTCTTCTACCTAAATTGTGAAATTTATGACCCCTGGGACAGGTGTTTAGGCACTAGGGTGGGGCCAATATGGCACAGGAAGGGCCCAAATATCTTGAAAACGGTTAAAATCCCCACCCCTAAACCATATATATTCTTGTTCCTTGTGTTAAGGGCCATCAAATGGTATGTAGGTCATGGGCCTCAGGGGTGGTTCCTGACCCCCCTCAAACAGGAAGAGCCCAAATATCTTGAAAACGGTTAAGAACCCCACCCCTAAACCATATATATTCTTGTTCCATGTGTCAAGGGGCATCATATGGTATGTAGGTCATGGGCCCTGGGGATGGTCCTGACCCCCCTCAAACAGGAAGTGCACAAATATCTTGAAAACGGTTGAGATCCCCACCCCTAAACCATATATATTCTTGTTCCTTGTGTCAAGGGGCTTCATATGGTATGTAGGTCATGGGCCCCAGGGATGGTCCTGACCCCCCCTCAAACAGGTAGTGCCCAAATATCTTGAAAACGGTTGATATCCCCACCCCTAAACCATATATATTCTTGTTCCTTGTGTCAAGGGGCATCATATTGTATGTAGGTCATGGACCCCGGGGATGGTCCTGACCCCTCTCAAACAGGAAGTGCACAAATAACTTGAAAACGGTTGAGATCCCCACCCCTAAACTATATATATTCTTGTTCCTTGTGTCAAGGGGCATCATATGGTATGTAGGTCATGGGCCCTTGGGGTGGTCCTGACCCCTCTCAAACAGGTAGTGCCTGAATATCCTGAAAACGGTTAATATCCCCACCCCTAAACCATATATATTCTTGTTCCTTGTTTATGTTAATAGTAAAGTAATAATTGGCTAACTAAAATCACTGATATATAAAGGTAAAATGATTTTGGTATATATGCCAGATGGTGATTCTCAACGAATGTTGAATATTCAAAAACTGGAACAGGAGAAGTGAGTAACTCATGATGGCTTTTATCGATAAAGCTGGGTTTTTTTTCGTTTGTTTAAATGCCCATAGGGAGAGTTTCTGTCTGCCCCGGGGGGATGGGGGATGGGAGGTTGTTTTAGATAAAACATGAATAATAGCCACCTTGTTATTATTATTAAATTATTTTCTATCAGAGTCTTGCACCTTTTCAATATCAGGTCATGCACTCTTTTTTGATCTTTTAAGTTTTTCGCTAAAATTATAGGTTTAATAGTCCTTTTTGAAAGATTTCAGGCAGGGAGGTGGTCATCATTACAAATTAAAAATTTTTCTATTCCAGAATAAAACTTAACTATATATGCATATATGAGACTCCTTGACAAGTTTGTGTATGGGTTATGCTACTCAGGTGACCGTTAAGGCCATTTGGCCTCTTGTTTGTATACATGTCCGGTGATTGATCAGCCTTTTGGAATAGCAACTCAAACTACATGACCTTCACTATTAAAAAAGAATGTGTATAATACTTTACCTGTAACGATTTCCGATTAACGCCGTTCACTGCAATTTTTGTGGATTTTAAATAGTTTTCTATACATTTTTTACCCGCAGTCGTTTTTGTTTTTCTGTTAATAGACGAGGTATCCATCTTGTACTAACCTTTCGGAGGCTGATATGTTTCTTTACAATTGTAAATCCTGTCCCCGGTGATGAAATGCCTTCTAAATTTGCTATTTATTTCATGGATAATCGACCATCATTAGTAATGATATCGGTTATTTTTGCAACTATTACATCTGTTGAAGCCGTACAAGGTGCTCAAGGACGTTGCTTATCATTAAGGTCTGTTTGGCCATTTTTGAATTTGCTGACCCACCTGTAAACTTGTCTTAATAACATACACTTGTTTCCATACACATCACACGGTTCTTTGAAAAATTCTTTCGAGTCTTTACCTAGTCTAAAATATGCGTTTATGTACCCTCTAATGTCTGCCTAATTGGATGATGACTAACCTGTCATTTTTTAATACAGTGTCTCGAGTAGGGGTTAAATCTGCTTCTCAAAGGAGTATTTGATGATGAAACGGCCATAAATAGAATATGAACTAAATCATGCGTGAATAGACATTCAACGTCAATTGAACCCTGTAATTTATGACATTATTTATTAAACGCTTCTCGTACATTGGAAAATATTCCAATTATCAAGAAAGTACACTAAAACCAAAACAAAAATGCAGTAGGGTTTAAAAACTGATTATGATCATGACCTTAGGTTCATGTCTAGTGAGCGGCTAACGTAAAAATATAAGTCAATAAGACTTTAAGACACATGATATACGTATCTTTTTAAAAATGTATATAATAGATACATATATTTATATTTAAATAGCAGTTTGAAAGTCGGCAATGATGACTATATATGCCAGTACGTAAGACTCACTACCAATGTTTTGTTATAAATACAATTTATATATAGTTCTCCATGCATATGGTATATTTTCAAGCTTTACTGTTTAAAAGGGGTCTTTTTTATCCTTTTATATTTTTTGCGAAAATCTTTGCTGAAATAATTGCATTGTTTTTTTTTCTAAGGATGTCTAACAACAGGATATTACGGATCAAACTGTTCCATTCCCTGTCCAGATGTTAACTGTCAGTACTGTCACATAGAGACGGGCACCTGTCAGGGCTGTAAACCTGGGTACCGAGGTCACCGATGTGAATTAAGTAATTCATCTTTTTTAATTTTTAACGGCATTTTGAAAATACAGTCTTTCAACTATGTTGTCAAGGAAGTTAGTATAAAAAAAACAAGGACACAAACTGTGCCTATGAATAAAATATATATTTATTAAAACTTAAGCAGACAAAAAAGCGGAATAGTCCGAATTCATATCAATAATCGATTTATTGATGAATATATTAATCGATCAAAATAGATAGATAGATAAATTCAAACATCCTTATGTTTTGTTACTACCAGCATGCGCACATGGATACTTTGGAAAGGACTGTGTCCAAAAATGTAACAAAACATGCAATGGATGTAACACTACCAATGGTTTGTGCAAGTCTGGATGTTTACCAGGTTGGAGAGGAGATTACTGCCATGGTTGTATCATGTTTTCTTTTCACCTTATCAAAATTTATCATGTTTTGTTCATATATCCTCTTTGCCTGCAATACAAGATCTTTTGTTCATATATCCTCTTTGCCTGCAATACAAGTTCTTTTGTTCATATATCCTCTTTGCCTGCAATACAAGATGCATCTTGATATCGATGAAATGATTAAATTAAATGTTTCATTCCAATTAAGAAATCAAATTATTTATTGTAACAAAATCACGAATTAATAATCTGAAGGAAATCCACATGTACTTGTATTAACATTTTTCATGATGATTTGCAAAAAAAAAAACGATTTGGTGAATTTTCAACGCCCTTATATGAAAGAAAAATAATTTTAAAACAATGCATCCTTTATATAAATAAGACTTTTGTATCCATTAGCATGTGAGAGAGGATCATATGGTATTGAATGCAATGAAACATGTGGACACTGTCGTGATATTGACCAGTGCAGCAATTCAAATGGTACATGTTTGATTGGATGTGATGCTGGTTACCAGGGGGATTTGTGTACAAAACGTATGTATTTCAGCGCTCAAAATTTGATTTGATACCCGTCTTCAATTTTTATTTAGTTTTTGGCAAAAGACAAAACAAAAATATATTACATGTCTTTTACATTTTTTTCTATTTTTGTCAATTATTTTCATATATTCTAAGTTAAAACTGTTTACGCCTCGTGCATGAAGTTGTTAAAAAATGAATTTATGTTAAAGAGGTTTTAGGTAGCCATTTTGGATAACCTCTAGTCAGAAAATTCTGCATCACATATTATTTATAGTAGTATATTTACATTTTACAATGCCAAATAAACTTGAATGAATAAAAATTGTTTAAATAAAATTACATAAATTACATTTTCAACATGGTTAAGTAGGGGACCATATATATTTTGTGGCGGAAGGTTTTCAAGAAGAAAATGAACAATTTTCATAACTCAATAGTTTTAGAGTACTGTTACTTTAGCTTCATTTTTATCAGCGCAGACCAAACTTCTAGATAGTTTGTGTATTACGATATATTCATGATGTTCTGAAAAAAACATAATTGAACAATACTTTGATATTTCTATTAATATAATTTGGCATATTAAACTTATATTTCAAGAAGTTAGTATAAAAAATAACTCCAATTTTTACATAAAATTAGCATATTTCATGCTATATCTCCAATTTTGAAGATCTGACCCCTACCTTTTTTACATTTACATGAGACATTAAATGCTTGTCTATTTCAATGCCAAGTTTTCGACAGATGACATTACTAATATATTTTTTATTTGCGATATAATTTTATATCTTATATTTTAAATGTTGTAATAATATCAACATCTGTTGTTGTGTTCATTATGTACTGACATTTGAAACCACCAGTAAAGCAAGTTTTTTAAAACTTTGACTTAGATATTACTTTTATAGTCACTACAAGTGTTCAACTTCATACTGTATCAAAATCATAATTAAAAAATAGTTCAAAATATAAATATTTATTTGATTTTTTCAAATAATCAATTTCCATGCCAAGTTTTAGCAAAAATTTCCGGAAAATTATCATATCTGTTTGTGGCCCTATATTTCCAAAAAATGAAATGTGACATGGGTCACAAATAAATCAAATAAACATTCTAGGTCCCCGTCTTTATATCCAAGTGGTTTTTGGATGATTGACATTACTAGTATTTCAGGTGCCTCCTAAAAACCACACTTCATTAAAAAAAATCTTATTTAGGTTAAAATATATTACAACAAAAAAGAATCAACAAAATAGTAAACAAAATATTAAGGCTTTAAAAAAAGAATTATTATAAGATATCTATAATACTATATTGGAATTATACATGTAGAAACAACAAATTTTTGGATTTGCTGGGGGAAGTGGGGTTCGCTAGGGAGTGTTGTAACATGAATCTTTCTTGTTTTCACTAAAAGCGAATAGTGTTATATATAATCAAAACAAGAAATGATTCACTGCACATCACATTCTTTTCTTCTAAAATACTATGTAAAGTGGCGTCGTCACACAGATGAAATGAATTTGGTTCAATTTTTTTCTATTAAAAATGTCTTAAACTTCGACAAAAGCGGTCTAAACAGAAGAATTTTTTTTATTATAAGCACATATATTACTTGTTTTAACTATATGAAAAAGTATCCTGATGTGGTGTTGGGTAAGAAGATCATACACTCATATGAAAAAGTATCCTGATGTGGTGTTGGGTAAATATGAAAAAGTATCCTGATGTGGTGTTGGGTAAGAAGATCATACACTCATAGGGAGCGACACTATCTTTTGTTAGCTTCGCCCTTTAAGTCTAATCGATTTTTTTTAAAGATAGATGGTAGATTTTATTTACTTTATTTTTCTCATTATGTTAATTAAGCTCGATCAACTTGCAGGTACACTACGGCCAACGCGGATCCCGTATTTTCCCGCGACACCGTGATGGTGTTTTAATCCTTTCCGCGATACACCGTCGCGGTATTGTCATCGCGGTGATCGCGGGGCCACGAGTTTACCGCGATGGCGTAAGACACCGTAACAGGTGTGTGTTCGGTATCAGGGATTAAACCGAGAAGAAGAAAAAAAGCGCTGTTTTAATCATTGCTAAAATTTAGATATAGATATTATTAGAAGAAAAATCATTATTTTCTTTGAATTGTTTTTAACAAAAACTTCTAGAAAACTATTGCTACATGTATTTTGTTAATATTGTACAAGAGCCCCAAACATAGCAATGTATTACGCAAATCATGCATATACATGTACGTGTACTTGAAAATTAGTAATATTTTTAAAGTATTATTTTTTGTGCATATGATGAGTTGAAAATATGCCACAGATTTTAAGAAGACAAATATTACGCGATGTACTATTATGAGGTCGCTACAGTAGGCATCAACTCAAGTTGTATGTTTTACCCTCAATCTGACTCTTATTTAACTCATTAACTACTTTCCCCGGCCTCTCTCTCTCTCTCTCTCTCTCTCTCTCTCTCTCTCTCTCTCGTTTTAAATAAGATTTTATGTACATTTATGTAAATTACATGTATCTTAATACGGTCGGTGTTAATTAAAGTTTAGGCAACGGTATGGTCAATCATGGAACAATTATCACCTTGCAGGACAAGTGTCACCTGAATAAAATTTCCCGTTACACAGGTCCCGCGTCTAACGCCTTAAGGCATAATACTCACTCCCATTGGTCGAGTCACGGTTGCTAAAACATTACTTTATCCTAAGCTTAATCATCTTTTTATTTCTCTCCCAAACCCTGATAAAGAAACTTTGTCTTTTCTAATCAATCTTTTTTATGAATTTGTATGGAATTCAAAGATCGACACAGTTAAGAGAGAAGTTATCACTCAAGATTATTTAAAAGGGGGATTTAAAATGTTAGAAATTAACAATTTTTTAAAGTCACTAAAATGCTCTTGTATTGGGAGATTTTTTAAAGAAAGGAAACCATGGATGGATATCTTTTTCGCAATCCATGGCAATGAAGTTACGACAAATATACTCAATTTTGGTGACAAATATATGCATAATATTACAAAACATAGTAATGTTTTCTGGAAAGATGTATTTCAGTCATATTTACCAATATTTCAAGCTTTGGATAATATAATATCAAATCAAAAACTCATTTTTATGCCAGTTTGGTACAATACAAATATTTGTGTTGATAATAAAACAATTTTTGTCAAACTGTGGTATGAACATGGTGTAAAAATAATAAGTGACTTTTTGAATAAGGATGGAACTTTTTTATCACAACAGGATTTTGAAAAACAATTTAGTTTGACAAATGTTTGTACAATGCAATATAATGGTGTTATAAGTGCAATATCTAAGTTTTTCAAGACCATGTCAGTTAATAGATCAGATGTGATAAAACATTGTACACCATTCATTCCTTTTTATTTCGAATATATATTGTTGAATGAAAAATGTTCTAAAGTTTTGTATCAACTCATTAATAGTAAAGATACTGTTCCCAAGGCAATTCAAAAATGGAACACTGAGATATTACTTCACTTGGACATAAATAATTGTGTTAAAGATTTTTTTAAAATTTGTTTCAAGACATCTACTGATACTTCAATACAATGGTAACAATACAGAATTCTTCACAGAATTCTTCCAACAAATCATTATTTGAGAAAGATTAATGTTATTTCATATGATGTCTGTGGTTTTTGTAAAGAAAATGTGGAAACAATTCAGCATGTATTTATGACATGTTCAGAAATATAACCTATATGGAATAATCTTAGTATGTATATTTATAGAAAAACTTCAAATAGAGTTGGCTTTAATGTTAATAATGTACTATTTGGTGAACTACCTTTCAGTGGTTATAACAAAGTTGTTAATTTTATAATTTTGTATTCCAGGCAATTCATTTTTAATTGTTCAAAACAAAACAAAAAACCTGACATTACTGGGCTGTTACATCATCTATTATTCAAATATAAAGTTGAAAAATATATAGCTATCAAATCATGTGAGATTACAAAATTCTATAAACTCTGGAAAAATTGGAAAAACATATTCAAGATATAATTTTATACATGGTAAACAACTGATCTATTTAATATCTCTATGTTTTTGGGTTTTGTTTGCTTTGAAGAAAATGTAGTGTGAAAGGAAGAGAAAGAGTTTGAAAGTGAGAATGCAAAAAAAATCTTATACATTTGTTATTAAAATCATACATATTATTGTGAAAATGGGAAAAACGCCTTAAGGCATTTAAATGACCAAGTAGGTGTTAAAATTAGGTAACGCTTGCATATACACAACCACTTCGAGGTATCGAGAGTGAAAAAACAATAGATTATGAATAACGAGACTGCAGTTTGATTTCGAGGGATCAAGGGTTTCGAGATTAAGAGAGTAAATTTGCTTATTTATATAGGGAAAAACTTCGAGACCGGAGACTCACTTCGAGTGATCGAAGTTCGAGCCATCAAAAGTTACCTGTAAAGTATTAATACATGTAGCCGTTTTCAGAAAAAAAGTAAAATATTAAAGGAGTTTGATATATGCAATAACGCGTTATTATCTGAAGGCGACAATACATATCGTACGCGCTTTAGGTAGACCGTCCATATTCGAACACAAAATAATGCATAATTCAGACAGGTACATTGAAACAATCATCCCTATGTTTTCGGGTGTGTATAACTATTACATAACACTTCCTGTCTGTGACAGCACCCGTGCTCTAACCACGTGCCGTGAGAAATCTTATCGAATGTTGAGACACCTCTCTCTCTCTCTGTCTCTCTCATTTCAAATAACTAATATTTTATGTGAACTGGTAAAGTAGTACATGCAGCCGTAACGGCATTCTGATTGAAATGCAGATCTCTACATAAGCGAACAAGTTGCCGTAACGGGCGTTTTCAGAAATATATATTATACCAGGGACGTACATGTATATATAATTATATATTAAGTCCCTGATCATAAGCGCTTTCTATCGTTACCGCATGAAGATAAAATAATGCATGATTCAGACAGGTATATAGAAAATCACAAGTACAGCACAATTTATAGATAAGCTATCCCTGTGTTTACGGGTGTGTATATCTATTACATAACACTTCCTGTCTGTGACAGCACCCGTGCTCTGACCACGTGCCGTGAGAAATCTTATCGAATGTTGAGACACCTCTCTCTCTCTCTCCAAAATCAAAATATATAAAAATCTAAGAAATTTGAAAATTAAAACTTTCTTAATTTTAACATGGGTAGAGGAATAAATAATGAATCACATATCGTGTAAAGAAGTTTTTTACTTATGCACACAAACACACAAATCGTATGTTCATATGATTCCTATAATAATTCAAAATTTACATTCATTCAAACAATCACATTTTTACTATTTTAAAAAGTACAAATACTAGCTCCATTCCTGATTAACCATGGTTATAGTCTGTTTGTTAATTGTATTTTAATCGAGTGTAAAGTATATCATTAAGAGGTAATTTCATAGATGTATTTTGAAAACATTGTATTATAAATACGCAGAAGAAATTTCTTTAAATTTAAATTGAAAAACAAATTTTTATTTGTTTGAAATTGAATTATTCTATCAAGAAAATTTCGCTGTTTGTAAGAACAAACTATTTACTTCTATTTAGCAGACCTTAAGTCATACTAATTGCTGCAGGTCACCCACCCCGACGGCAACCACCCAAATTCTGTATACACGTACTGTATACGTAATGTTACGCAATTCCCCTTCCTCTGTTGGTCAACCGACACTGCGAAATTTTAACATGTGATGGATTCCCATGAATATATGATCATTCATATTTTTAAATCCCGGGTTTTGAACGACCATCATACTGTGCGACCCACTGAACATCATACTTTTGCCAAATCGGATAGGAGAGTTATTTTTTAAATACACACGATTTTACCATTAACATTTTCTTAAACTGACTGAACCTTATATATTTTACAACGATTGATAAACAAGTTCTACAACTTATATTAATATCTTTGGTTGGCACGGATGTTAGCGCGAGGGGGTCATTGATGTGGGAGGAAGCCGGAGTACCCGGAGAAAACCCACGTGTCCAAGCGGGCGACCACCATACCCATTCACATACAACCACTGTCGATCACGGGGATCGAACTCGGGTCGCAGCGGTGATAAGCGAGTGAATTTTAAAACTTTTTATATCTACATGTACTTTTTATTCATTAAACGAATTATTTATACGTATTAAGAGAAATGACCAAGTGTGAGGTATGTTTTGAAGGTAAGAATTAAATATGAAAGATTGTAAATGAAACGCCAATTAATATCCCCTTTCCCGAGGCTAAATAAGATATTTTGGTGAAATTTTATTAATTAATTAAATTAATTGATAACCGATAATTGTCAGCGATGAATGTGCCAAGATTAAATATGTAAAGTATACAAAATTCTGTATTAGCATAATTACACGTTATTTTTATTTCCCCCACTTTTTTTTCAATAATAATAAATTGTAACAATCAAGTCCATTTATAATATAAAGAAATATGAATTGATATTAATCAATTCCCTCTATCATATTTCCCATATGCGAAGAAATTGGGGGAGGTAACACAGTTTTCACCTGAGACTGGTTTCACAGTACCGCGACGGTGTGGACAAGGCGACAAGCTGTACCGCGAGGATGCGCGGTTTTACCTGAGTTACCTGTGCTAAACCGCGATCAATTTCACACCACGAGGACTCGCGGTAAATACGCAAACCGCGTTGACCGTAGTGTAAAGTCTAGTAACAAGTAAAATATTATTAAATGAATTTTAAAAAAGCTTGCGACAGAGGATTGTATGGTGTTGACTGCAGTGAATCATGTGGGAACTGTCTTGATCTAACACAGTGTTCCTCTATCAACGGAAATTGTTTAACTGGATGTGTTGCTGGTTATAACGGAGACTTATGTAAAACACGTGAGTAATTTTCCCAAACATTAACCCTGTTTTAAGATTAGTATCCAGTATTGTCTACTGTATGTAACTTTCGTTGTTTTTAATTATATTAGTTTAATCCTATTCAAACATCATTTTTGACAAAGAACAAATATGATGGGTTTTTTTAGCTCACCTGAGCTGAAAGCTCAAGTGAGCTTTTCTAATCACCCGTTGTCCGTCGTCCGTCTGTCCGTCCGTCCGTCCGTCTGTCCGTCTGTAAACTTTTTACATTTTGAACTTCTTCTCTAAAACCACTTGACCAAATTCAACCAAATTTGGCACAAAGCATCCTTATAAGAAGGTGCATATAAATTGCAAAAATAAAAAACCAGATTGTATTCAAAGCGGAGAAAACCTCGAAACTGTAAAAAAGGGGGGTGCATTTTAAAAAATCTTCTTCTCAAAAACTACTGAGTGAAATTCAACGTAATTTAGCAAACGTAATCCTTATGGAAAGTAGAATATAAATTGCAAAAATTATGGGCTAATTCAGTTTCAAATTTGAGTAATTTACGTAAGTAATAATAAAGAAATAATAGCTGTCAATCAGTTTATAACTTCGGGTTCGGTATTCCATACCTCGAAAACGGAAGTATTTTGTTTGAAGCAGCCATGATGAACGCGTGACACAGGGGTTAAACTGACAAAGATGAATTTGCTGGTTGTGCAAAACTTTACGTGCGAAGAGAATATTTGAAACATGTAACATCGATTTGTGCCGATTTTGTGAAGTAAATTGAGGTTAAATATTTCAATGCGTTGACATTGTAACTTGTGACGTTGGTATTAGCTTGTTTTGATTCTCGTTTCATTTTCGTTACTTGAGGGGAACTATCGCCTGTATTTTGGAATTTTTACGTATCAAATCAAATATAGACCTCGGTAAATCAGACAGCTGATTGTTTATCTGCGCAAACTGAGCTAAATCTGATGCCCTTACACCAATGAACATATTATAAAATACTATACATTTCAATGGTAATTCGGTACGATCTCTACGTAATGGTTGATTAATGCAACGTGTTTTGTTAAGATGCTCAGCATTTTCAGATTGTTTTCGCTGCTAGAAATATAAAGGTATATATACGATGAAAAATAAATTGTGATCTTTCTTTGTTGTAGTGCACGTTTCTTCTGTTAATTGTTTACAATTTTTTATTTACTTTCTTTCTAATTATAAGCAAGATACAGAGGTTTGCTCACAATTTTCTGTTTGCACACAGAGCTGAGGCCATGGTTTTGTTCTTATTTCTACTTTTGTTATTCTTCATTTTAAATGCTGAATAGGAAATACCAAGTTTAAAAATCTTAAGTTGAATGTAATTAACTCTTGTGAACAAAAAAATTGACTCAAACCTAGCAGAATTACGAGCTCTGTATCTTGCTTATAATTTTACGATTGACGCTGAAATTTTGATTGATCACTAGAAATGTCTCACTAAACAGAAAATTTGCTGCAACTTCTTTCTTGGGCCCCCTCCTAATACGATGAATTATATGAAATATACACCAACTTTGATGGTTTTCAGACACAAATATAAATGATTGCTTTAAAACAGTTTCCATAGTACACATTACTGTTACGGGGATAAATGTATTATAACTCTTAAGAAAATATTACAGAAAATCATATCGGTTTGTAGCCATTTGTTGTTTTTGAATAAAGATGAAAATAATGGGTGGGCCTTAGTAAAATCCTGTCAATACATTGCAGTGGTGTCGGAAGCAAATTGAAAATGGGGGGGGGGGGGGAGTCTAGACCTTATCAGAAATCTTGACAAGCAAAAAAAAAAAGATTTTGAGCATGGCTAAGTCTAACTTTGCAAAAAAGTGGGGGGGGGGGGGCTTACCCCCCCCACCCACCCCATTCCGACGCCTATGCATTGATTATAATAGCTCTTTAACATATCACATGACACTATTTTTCATTCGAGTGTATTCATTTTCTTCTTTCACATATAGGATTTTTTTAAATAAAATACAATAACTAGTGAGAAGTTGAAGAAGAAAATCTACCTATATGCTCTCATATTTTGATCGCTTTATAAAGTGAGGGGGGGGGGGGGCAGAACTATAATAAAGGAAATTGGAAGTTAATATATCCTTTGAACACCCATATAAAGCAATTGTTGCTCAGGTGAGCGATGTGGCCCCATGGGCCTCTTGTTATAAGGAAACAATACCTTAAATTTTCAGGATAGTAACGTTTCAAGAGTTAGGTTTTGAAACATTATGGAAAAAGTCACAACAACAAAATGTTGTCGAATATACTTATCAGTTTAACAAAACAGTTTGCTATCACAATGTTAAAAACCAGAATGAATGGGCATCTGTAAATTCTCCTTAAAATTATTTACAGATGCTTAAAGGTACATTAAAACACACTTTAAAAAATTAGTCTTTAAATTGAGAAAAAAAAATCTAGTTCGTTTAGAATTCATGAATGATTACAATTTAATATAATTGATTGATTTTGATGATTATATGATTAACTTTAGCATGTAATTTTTCTGTGTATTTATCATATTCTAACGTCATTATGCAAAGAAGTAAAGTTTACTACAATGGCAGCCTTTTTTATCCTTTAAAGATTAAGTCACATATGTTGTTTAATACCACGAATACAGAATGTAGTCCCGGGAGTTATGGGGCCAACTGTCTACAGAAATGTGGTCAATGCCGAGGCAATTCTACGTGTAATATGTTCGACGGATCCTGTCCGGATGGTTGTTCTGCAGGATACATCGGTTCACTTTGTTCTGAAAGTAAATATATTTTTTATGACAGTATATCAAAGTTTTGATGGCTGATATTTTTTTTTCAATTCTGATATGGAGGAAATGTATTGTTTTACTCCCCCAACATTTTTAATATTGCTTACGCCATAGATAAGTGTAATTTCTCAACTTATTTTTCATATTGATTTCATGGAAACATTGCAATAAAATATGACTAAAGTTTTTAGTCATTAATTGTAATAAAAACACAGCTTGTGTAAGTAATTTTATTGTTTTGGAATCTGCAGTTTGTTTTTATAGTATGTATGTGTACCTCTACTGAAGGCAAAATATTAAAAGCTAAAATGCGTTTTGAATGTCAGTTTTATTGTGCAGATTGTGAACCAACGTTCTATGGTATAAATTGTACACTACAATGTAACAAATACTGTTATAACCATGCTTGCGATCACGTGACCGGTGAATGCATTCCCCCTGAAGAGGTAATCACTTTAAGGTGTAGAAATACATGTATTTGGTTTTAAATCTACATCAATAATACTTTTTCTCAGTGAATTACAATCTTTTCTTTCAATTTAACAAATAAACATTTACAAATTCTGTGAGGGAAATTGAAAAATTATCTTAAATTTGGTGTGAATAAAATTTTATAAAAAATGTGCTATTCTGTTGTTGCAAATTGCTGGTATATTCACGTGTTGATAATTTTTTTTCTAAAAAGTGGCGGACATATCGTGATGGCGGACATACATGTAACGGCGGACATACATGTAACGTGACGATTTTTTAAAAAGTGGCGTACATTTCGTGATGACGGAAATAACGTGACGATTTTTTCAAAAAGGTGGCGGACATATCGTGACACAATGTGACTTAACATTCACTATTAAGTCATACAAATAAGCAATCCATTTTAATGTTCTTCATAAAACAATGTCAATAACTTGTATATGAAAATCATAGTTTTTGTAGCTTTTTCAGGTACATGTAACTTTTAAATCTTTGTAGATCAACAACCTGTCGATTAGAGTCATCCGTTTTGGATTAGTTGCAGTTTTCATTATCCTTCTCATTTTTTTAATTTTCTTTTGCAGAAGGTAATATTTATTTAACATAACAGTTACCGTTGTTGTATATTGATGAAATAAAAAAAATGGATCATAATTACCAATTTTATACTTGCTTTTCCATTTGTAACACTTAGTTGTCTTCATTTCTGAAAAAAATAAATGAAGATTTGTGTTGTAGAAGGAAAGTTAAAACAAGGAAACAGAGAAAAGAACAAAAGAAAGATTATATGGGTATTCACTTTAAGCATTGCTAATTCTGTTTTTGGTGTTATCAAATATGATTTAGAGAAGCGAATACAAGTGAAATACATGTAAAATTGTTTTCATTATACTTTTACAATACATTTGTAGCAAAGGAGAGTACTTCAAATAAGTATGAGAATGTTGAAGAAACGTTAAAAAAACCACCGCGTAAAAGCACTGTTACCACCATCAATGATGACATGATTGAGAATGACGATATCGATATCGATGAAAAGATACACAGGGACAATCCGTATGAAAATATTTCTTTGAAAGAAGAACCCATTGCAGATTTTGCTGTAACCAATTTGGACAATGTTATAAAGAACAATTCAGACAATGGAGACGATGGATTTAAAAAAGAATATGCGGTTTGTTAAGTGTCATGCATAATTTAGCTTTACAACTATTCCACAATAGAAAAAAAGAGTACATTATCCCAATGAATAAATGGAATAAAACAATATACAATTATTCCAGTCAGTTCTGAACTCGATAAATATCATTTAACTGTATAAAACAAATATTTGGGTTTCGACCTGCACCTTTATGGCTACCCCCAATTCATTCATTAATAGCACGCGCCACAATACGGTACAGGGTCAAATACTTGTCTGTCTGTCTTACAATTAATACTATAAGATATGTTAATTTAAAAGAAAATGTATTACTGTATTTTACTATTTATGCTACTTCGGTTTTTGTGTAATGTTAACAGCTTCCATATAATAGGATAAAGATTATTTTTAATTTACTTATGCATGATTTTTGCAGTACACATAATAATATTATGAAGAACATGAGCACAAAAAGAATAAATGTAGTCGTTTTTTTTTTCCTAGCGATTGCTCTATGGAAAACGATATGACTGTAGCATAGGAAAACTTCCAGAGAATATCCCGAAGAACAGATTTAAATCCACATTTCCATGTATATATATATATATATATATATATATATATATATATATATATATATATATATATATATATATATATATATATAACTTAAATAAATGAAAACACAAAGAACGAGTAAAACATAAGCGCTTTCATTTTCTTCAGATGTTTTACAATAAAAACATGGTAACGTTTGTTATGACGTCATAATAGTCTTCAAGTCTCTAATTGATGTCATATTTTCCCGTATTTTTAGATATCACAATACTAATAATAACAATTTATATAACACAGTTAAAACATGAATAAAACATTTAGAATACTTAGAGGTTACATTAAGCTATTCAATTTAGGTTTAACAGTTCTTATAAAATGTTTTTCTTTATCACGCCTTTCAACAGTATTAGAATTGTACATTTTATAGAACGGAAAAACAGTAAATGATTTTTTTCCGCACAGGTCAAGGTGTTCACTAACTTTTAGTTTGCGGTATTCCGGTTGGTTGATGTGCTGTTTGTGAATTCGGATTCTTTCCCGTAAGGTACTTTCCGTTTTTCCCAATATATAGTTCCCAATATATAGCAAACGACGAATTAATAGTGATTAAAGAGGCGGATAAAGGTGGCGCAGTAGTGATTATGGATTCCGGTTTTTATAAAGACCATATCATGAAAATGTTGTCAAACGTCGACTATTATCAGGAAATACCAACCAATAATGATTAAAAAAACGATGCAGAAAATCAAGAATCTGTTAAAAAGACATAAAACAACATCCTGCTTAACTGAGAAAGAGGAAGACTACCTAACAGATTATGAATATAAAGAAAGCATTTTTTATGGTCTCCCAAAGATTCATAAATCAACAAAAATTAAAGATGCCATCAAAGTCCAGTGTTCTGAATACATCCGTTGTCCATATCCAGATGATATCACATTCAGACCTATTGTAGGGGGACCTTCAGCACCTACTCAAAGACTTAGTAATTTACTTGACATTCTACTTAAACCATTGTGTACTGATGTTAAAAGCTACGTGAAAGATGACTTGGATTTTCTCCGTCATTTACCTGAAAAAATTAATAAGAATAGCAAGTTCATTACTTTTGATGTCATCAATTTGTACAGCAACATTTCAAATTCTCTGGGACTTAAAGCGATGGAATATTGGATCAATAGGATACCTGAAAAAATCAACAATCGGTTTTTAAAAGAATTCATTTTAGAAGCTGCAGAAATTGTATTGACTAATATTACATTTACATTCAACGGAAAACATTTTAAACAAATTAAAGGAACCGCCATGGGCACTAAAATGGCTCCAACATATGCTACCCTTACATTAGGATACCTGGAAGAGAAAATGTATAAAGAAATGAATAGATTATTTAACGAAGAGACGGAAATGTATATAACAAAGCACTGGAAAAGGTACCTGGACGACTGTTTTATTGTTTGGAATTCCGGAGACAACAATCTGTCAGTTTATAAAAATGTATTGAATGAACATAATCCAGATATCAAATTAACAGCGGACGAAAGCCTGGATAGAATTTCATTTTTAGATATTTTGTTGACCAAACAAGACGAAGTCATTATGAAGGATGTATACTACAAACCTACGGATACTCATCAGTATTTACACTTCAACTCATGTCATCCACGACATACGAAAAGAGCAATACCGTATAACCTGTCTAGACGAATATGCACAATCGTTAACGACGAGTCTGTCAAAATACAGAGATTAGAGGAATTAAAAAAGTATCTAAAGAAACAAAGTTATCCGGATAAAATTATTGACGATGCTATTGAAAAAAACCATGAAATTAGACAGAAAGAAGTTCCTCAATCCCGTTCAAAACAACAATAAAAAATCGAAGATATTGCCACTGGTTACCACCCATAATCCAAGAAATACTAACATCTCCCCGATTGTTCACCACCTAAACGACGTCTTGAAGACTGATGAAACAATGGCTAAGATATTTAAAAAACAAAAATTTATAAACAGCAAAAGACAGCCGAAGAATCTTCGACGCATCCTTACTAAATCCAATGTCAAAGAAAAATCGGAGTTTAAAGTTACCAAATGCCAGGATTCGCGATGTGGCACTTGTCCCTATATCAAACAAGGACATAATTTCAATTTTGGTGGGAAACAGTTTATTGTTAACAACAACATGTCGTGTCAAACCAAAAATTTATTATATGTTAATCACGTGCTCAGGTTGCGGGGAACTATATATTGGGGAAACGGGAAGTACCTTACGGGAAAGAATCTGAATTCACAAACAGCACATCAACCAACCGGAATACCGCAAACTAAAAGTTAGTGAACACCTTGACCTGTGCGGAAAAAAATCATTTACTGTTTTTCCGTTCTATAAAATGTACAATTCTAATACTGTTGAAAGGCGTGATAAAGAAAAACATTTTATAAGAATTTTTAAACCTAAATTGAATAGCTTAATGTAACCTCTAAGTGTTCTAAATGTTTTATTCATGTTTTAACTGTGTTATATAATCTGTTATTATTAGTATTGTGATATCTAAAAATACGGGAAAATATGACATCATTCAGAGACTTGAAGACGCCGTTAAACTATTATGACGTCATAACAAACGTTACCATGTTAGTATTGTAAAACATCTGAAGAAAATGAAAGCGCTCGATCTTTGTGTTTTCATTTATTTAAGTTTTATATATATTTCACCGACCACTGAGGTTTTTCTTGGATATATATATATATATATATATATATATATATATATATATATATATATATATATATACACACATTCTTTTCAACATAAAGTATCAGTTTGAATTTTTAAATATTTATGATTTGCAAATGTAACTGATACGTTATCAGATTATAAAAAAAATGTCATTTATCTGAAAGAGTCTATGTGAAAATTGTTCTATTTTAAATTAAATGTTCAAAGTAATGACTAATTGTAGATGATCACTCGAGAGTTATTTTTGACGATTCTTCAGACTACATCAACGCTAACTATATCGACGTAAGTATATTTTAAACCAAATTCATTGGTGAATTTAAAATACAGAAAAAAATTAAATGAGATTTAGTCGTTTACACTATTACCTCGTTTCTTACATGTAAATTAAAGGGGCTTGTGCAAGAAAACGCCTATATTGCAACTCAAGGTAACGTGTCATTGAAATAAAACAGTTAGTTTTTCTCTAATTCATAGAATATTGAATAGTTAATAATTTCTTTACAGCATGATAATTTGTGCAGTTATATTTTGTCTACAGGACCTAAACAAAAGACTGTCAATGACTTTTGGAAGATGGTCTGGCAGAAAAACGTAGTACAAATTGTTATGTTGACCAATCTAATGGAAGGGACTAAGGTTAATAATGCCACAGTATTTTAAAATTTATTTGCACAATATTTGAGAACTGGACTATTTTTCCAAAATTGTTCTAATCTTTATTTTCAAGTTTTTTTTTTTTTTTCAGAGAAAATGTGCTCGATACTGGCCAACCTTAGACACATGTATGAATTGTAAGACTTTCACGTTAGAAATGAAAGGCGAAAAGCAGTACGCTTACTATGTTATCCGTATGTTTGAAATGACAAGCATAAAGGTAACGTAAAAAGATTACGTATTATCAATTTACTAGTGCATGTTATCAAAATACTTTACTAAGACTATTAAGCAGGATTTACTATTACGGAAATATTTCGGATAAAACATCTTAATCAGAATGAAATACTCTTATAGGTATGAATGTTTAAACAATATGAAATGTGACACCACTTTCGAAGGTTTATACACATGCATATTTTTCAGACTCAACACAAAGAAATTAAAGAAATTATTTTTTTCTTAAACTTTTTCTTAAACTCACTGAAACAGTGGAAACATGTTACCTTTAAATACTTCTTCGTTAACGTTTTACTTTTAAAATTAACCAACATTAACAAGGTAGAGATATGATATTTTAAAGGATTTTACTCTCATAAATCAAAAATTATTTTTACGATACATCTTTCAGACGCCATGGAAAATATTTCTTCTTAATTTTAGGAAAATAAAACAAGAACGATCACTCAGTATCATTACATAGCCTGGCCGGATCATGGCGTCCCCGATCCTCTTTGTCTGTTATCATTCCACAACCACGTGACGCGAACAAAAACGCCTGCGGACAAAGAACCGACTTTAGTACACTGCAGGTATTGTATTTTCTTTACGGTATCATAATAGTATTTTACATTAAATGTGCTTAAAGTACATGTGGGTAAATATAGTCTAAATATACCGCGGCAATGATTATAAACACGTGTACAGATTCATTCATAAGATTATTTTCCGCTGGTCAGTAGATAGAAAATTCTTAAGAGGTGAACTAGGGGTTATGTTTACATCATTAGGGGAATTGTAATGCTGATATATGATAAGAAACACGGAACCGAGTTAGTGGCTAAGTGTTAGATATAAAATAAGATATAAACTGACCACGGCGCGTCGGAGTAAGTGAACGCGTTGTGAGATGAACATATAAGGGTACGGAGGTTGAGGTGACGTAGATTAGGGTATATGGACGGCGGAGATAAGACTTTTGGGTTAGTGGTAAACCGAAGTCTTGTCTGCGTTGTTCTATATTCAGGTAAGATCATATTATTAGTTGTTCAGAGGATTTCAATATTTTATAATTATTATGTATTATATTGATTGGTTAAATGGATACAATTGGAATGTTTTTATAAATTATAAAAAAAAAAGGTTAATAATATTTAATAAATGAGTGGTAAACCGAAGTCTTGTCTGCGTTGTTCTATATTCAGAGCTTGGGTAAAGAATTTACACCCCAGAGCGGGTAGGACGCCACTCCCCATAGCGATGCGCAGTCTAGATTCCTTCGGTAAAACAGCGATGTCAAGATCCCGTACATTATGACAATTTTACCCCGTAACATCAAATAATTGTCATAATAAGTGGTGAGAATCCGGGGTTTCATCTTCGTCGCTGACAGAACGGTGTACAGGCTTCCCCCAGGCCTTTATTAGGGTGCGTTTGCAAAAGGACGCGGAGCCCTAGAAATAACACGATCAGGAGCCGGAGCAGTGTGTTACGGTTAACATTACAATATTTTTCATGAATGGCAAATGAATGGCAGAAAACACGTCACAAACTAAACTGACTCCATTCCAAAAACTTAAACGTGTGGTGTCCAAACGTTCCGTGAAAAATCTAGGTTCAAGGTTATCATTGGATAAATATATACAGCCTGACGATACGGATAACGAAATATTGTTCAATTCAAATAAGTATAAACCGGACTATTGGAATATTTCAACAGAATCTCCTCCAGCTTGGTTTGATCCTAAAGTTACGCCTAGACAATTATCGGAGACAGGCGGAGCCAAGTTCAAGTCGGCAGGAGAAGTAGTTGCAGAAAAATCCTCCGTCAGCCCCACCACCGCCCGTAACGAAAATTCAACTAAAGATAAACTCGGGAAGCACAGTTACGATCACCAGACAGAGCCCGACGTAGAGCCGTCCAATACAACACCTTTGAACTTTCAAACGTTTGTACGTGCTGATCTAAAAGAAGAGCAAATTCGTGGTAAATTTGGATCCTTTTCCGACGACGGTTGGTCGAGTCATTCGCAGCAAGCATCCGAGGACGCAGAGGACCAGGACGGAAATACGCGTGCGACAGACGACCACGTACAGAGTGCGCGTTCTGGAACAGACACGGGAGACAATCCGACGATTTTTGGAGGGTCAACGGTTCAATCAGCTTCAGGTAGAAACTTAAGCATGTCTTCAAAAATTAAATTAGAGAAATTTAAAGGAGATGGTACACAAGATGTAAATGCATGGTTTGAGAGTTTTCGTCAATGGGCTAAATTTCATGACTTATCTGACGACAAAGCGTTGGATGCCTTTCCATTTTATTTAGAGGGTCATGCGAAAATTTGGTATGAAACATTGTCTCAACAGCAAAAATCAAATCCTTCTATGTTTAAACCTTTGTTTTTTGAAAGATTCAAAGAATTGGAAAATTTTTTAGATTTATCTGTGTTACAAATGAAACAAGGCGGAACAGAACCTGTGATTGATTTTTTGTCTAGATTGATCAAAACAGCTTCCATCAAAAATGTTCCTGAGAAAGTTTTGCTTTCCGTTGCTATCAATGGTTTAAAATCAGAAATAAAAGCTCTTGTGGTAACCCAAAATCCTAAAACTATGGAACAATTAAGACAAATTGCTATTTTGGCTGAAAAATCGCAATCAAACCAAGTATCTGCTTTGGAAACTTATGAAAATTTGTTAGCAGAAATCAAAAGCATTAAAGATCAGATGGTAAAAAAGTCTGAAGTCAATCAGATGACCCAAGGTCAGCAATACGCCCAACCATATATGCCTCAGCAGTATTCGGAGTCATGGCAATATGTACAGCCACCACCTGTACAGCGTGCGCCCATATTTGGAGAGAGAGCATCTCAAAGGGTCAGGTTCTATGAACCACGTGAGAGGTCAAGACGACCAAACCCTCGATTTACAAGTGCTAGATCACGGTCACCGGTCACTGCGCAAGTCCAAAGTAATGAGTTCAAAACAAGATACCCTCGCATGATAACTCCGCCCCCGTGTGGAAATTGTCTTGGCATGTGCATGGTAAATAGATGCCCTGCCCAGAATGCGGTCTGTTATAATTGCAACAGAATAGGTCATTTTTCAAGGGCATGCAGAAAAACTTTAGCAATACAATAGGAATTCGCGCCTGTCTCTAGGAATTTTGGCACAGTTTCAAACAAACAAAATTTTTCAAAACTTCGATTTCAACAACGATTTAATTTGAATCAAAGAGGTGAAAGAAAACTTAAAAATTTTCAAAATTTTCCTAAAAATTTGAATTTGAAATCTCGAGCACAAGTTAAATTTTATCGTTCTCACAAAAATTTAGATTCTAGAGATGGGCAAGAAACAAATTCTGTTGGTACGTTAATTTCTTTTCAAGAAAAATGTTCGATTCCGCTATTTGTTGAAAATATTCAATTCAAAGCTCTTTTAGACACTGGTTCCACAATTTCAGCAATTAATTCACAAACTTTGAAAAGAATTCAAAAGCGTACTGACAAACTTCAAAATTCAGCAATCTCTTTCATAACGGGAGCAGGAGGAACAGCGCATAATGGGAATGGAAAAATTGATTTAAAAATTAAAATTGCAAATCTGAATTTGGTTCAAACTTTTTATGTGATTCAGGATTTGTGTCAGCCTATTATATTAGGTACTGATTTTATGGAAAAACAAAAGGCATGCATTGATTGGGGCACTAGATCTTTGTATTTACAGGAATGTTCTACTCATGTTAATCTAATGAGCATTGGTCAAGGGGTGGCGAGAGTAGTGAAAACAGTCAATATTCCGTCGAATTGTTTTGCTAACATTCCAGTCAAGATATCGCGTACAGAAATTAATGAAACAATATTATTAGAACCGGCCTCAACTAACCAGAAACAACTCGCGATGGCCAAGTGTCTTATTATCAATCGCCCAAAACGTGTAGTTATGCAGGTCGCTAATCCATCTACTAATGATCTTTGTCTAAAAGCGGGAACAATAGTAGCTCGTGCCAATAAAGTTCACAAGCACAACATTTGTTCTATGAATGAAGATAAAACAACGGAAAAAGGTAAATGTAAAAAGGTTCCTTTAAATAAACAAGTTCCTTTAGATTTGACATCTACGGTTTTAACAAATGATCAAAAACAAGTATTTCAAGAATTTATAAACAACAACAGTGACGTGTTTGCAAATGATTTATCAGAACTGGGTAAATGCAACAAATTTTATCATTCCATAAAAACAACAAATGAAAAGCAAATTCAGTTGCAGCCGTATAGAACATCACCAAAGGCTAAACTAGAAATTGAAAAACAGATTCAACAAATGTTAAAATACGACATCATTGAAGAAAGTACGTCATCTTATGCATCTCCGGTGGTGTTGGTCAAAAAGCCAAACAATGAATATAGATTTGCAATTGATTACAGAAAATTAAACGCGGTTACTCAACTTCAAACATTTCCAGCTACAAGGTTAGATGATGTTTTTGATGCTGTTGGACAAACTAAAGCTAAAATATTTTCAACTTTAGATTTGGCATCTGGATATTGGCAAATTGCTCTAGATGAAGAAACAAAACACAAAACAGCTTTTATTACGCATGATAATTTGTATCAATTCAAAAGAATGCCTTTCGGTTTAGTCAATGCACCCGCAACATTTCAAATGGTTATGAATATGATTTTAAAAGGGTTAACTTGGAAACATTGCTTGGTTTATATTGATGACATCATTGTGTGGTCTGACAACTTCGACAATCATTTAAAACATCTTGATTTGGTTTTTCAAAGATTACGAGAAGCAAATTTAACATTAAAACCTTTAAAATGTTCATTTGCTAAAGCAGAAGTAACTTATTTAGGGCATATTATATCAAAGGACGGAATAAAAGTAAATCCATCTAAAATTGAAGCGGTAAAATCATTTCCGATACCTCAAAATCAACATGATGTCCGAAGTTTTCTAGGATTGGCAAACTATTACAGAAAATTTGTAAAAGGTTACTCTAAAATTGCGTTACCACTAAACAGATTATTAACTAAAAACACGCCATTTAAATGGACAACAGAGTGTCAAGATGCGTTCAAATTGTTAAAAGAAAAACTAACTAATACTCCGTTATTAGCTTATCCAGATTTTCGAAGACAATTCATTTTATCCTGCGATGCGTCGGGAATGGCGATAGGATACATTTTATCTCAGATAGGAGATGATAATAAAGAACATGTAATCGCTTATGGAGGAAGAGCACTCAATCATGCGGAAAAAGCATATTCGGTTACGGAACAAGAAATGTTAGCATTAATATCTGCAATTGACCATTTTCGTGTGTATTTAATTAACAATCATTTTCTGGTTAATACAGATCACAAAGCGTTAACTTGGCTCAAAACAATAAAACATACAAATGCGAGATTAATTAGATGGGCGTTAAAGTTGCAAGAATTTACTTTTGATTTGAAACATAGACCAGCGGCTAAACATCAAAATTGCGATGCACTTTCAAGAAGACCTTACGCGGTAAATTCTCAAAATAACCAAATAACAGAAAATGACAATGATTTGTTACCGATGGATAGAGTAGAAACAACATTTATTTATGAAAGTGAAAATCCGGAGGAAATTTTACAAATGTCACAAGAAATAAAAGAAATAACAGTTAAAAATTTGCCAGATGAAAATCAAATTATTCAAGAACAACAAAATTGTCCTTATTTTAAACATATGTATGAATATCTCCAACATGGCAATTTACCAGATGATAAAAAACGAGCAAAAGCTATTCCATATGAAGCACAACAATATGAAATATTTAACAATGTTTTGTATCATATTTTTCAACCAAGGTACAAAAATAAAGTTAACGCAGAAATAATGATAAAACAATTAGCGGTTCCGGAAGTGTTACGAAATGATGTTATAAGGTCATATCATGATTCCTTAGCGGGAGGTTGTCATTTGGGCATTCAAAGAACATACATGGCAATAAAACAAAAATATTTTTGGCCAAAAATGTATCAGACTGTATATGATTATATTACGTCATGTGACGTCTGTCAACGGGTTAAAAGAGACACTACTGCTCGTAATGCACCGTTACATCCTTTACCGGTCCAAGATAGGTTTCATAGGTGGCATATGGATATTTTAGCCGGTTTACCAAAAACCAAAGAAGGTTATCAATATATTTTACTGGTTACGGATTCCTTGACACACTGGTCAGAGGCATTGCCAATGAGAACTCAGGAAGCAACTGAAGTTGCTTATTTATTGTACAAAGAGATATTTACTAGATACGGAGCGCCGAGAACTCTAGTAAGTGATAGAGGACAAAATTTTATGTCTAAAGTTGTTCAACTATTGTGTAAAATATTTCAGGTAACACGGCACGTCACAAGTTCATATCATCCGCAAAGTAATGTCGCGTGTGAGAGAATAAATTCTACGTTGGCGCAATCTTTACGGGCTTATTGTCAAGAGAATCAAACGCAGTGGGATGAAATTTTACCCAGCGTATTGATGGCTTTTAGAATGAGTCCGTCGACGCAATCATCGGGGTTTTCGCCATATTATATGGTCTTTGGAAAAGAAATGTCCTTACCGTTGGATATTGCGTTATTACCAACTGAAGAGTTGAGGAAAGCACCAAAACAATATGTAGAAGAGTTGGTAAACAAAGTCAAAATTATTCAGGAAATCGCGAAACAAAACGTTCAAAAAGTACAAAAGGTTACAAAGCAAAGATATGACAGAAAAACAAAGGTACCCCAGTTTCAAATACGAGATCTGGTTTTACTTAAAATCATGAAGCGTACCCCAGGAAAGAAACATAAACTTGAACCTAAATGGGAAGGGCCTTATTATATAACTAAGGTAAACCCGAATCATTCATTTAGGTTGAGAAAATGTGACACGCACACAGAGTTAAAAGCATCGGTTCATGCAAACAGGTTAAAACTCTATAAAGATCCACGGGATCATAGACCACCGCCGAATTATGAACAAGCATTGCAACAAAAGGCAAATGTTCAAAATAAAGAAAGACAAAAACCTGACAAAATTGAAAAACAGAATAATACTACCCAGCCGAATAATCAAAGTAAACAAACAGAAAACGAAAATAAGAAAAATGGCTGGCATGACGTTGAGAAATTGTTAAAGTCAAAATACATGAATAATAAAAGATATTACTTAGTGAAATGGGCAGATGGATCAAATCCTACATGGGAGCCATCAAATAATGTTTCACAATATCTAAAACAGTTGTATCACTCGACAATCAGAAAGAGAAAACGAAAACGTTATTAAATGGGTACATTAAATATAGTAAACGAATTAGACAAGTATTAAGTTAAACAAAAGTAGAAATTTGTGCACAAATAGAATAGAAATAAGTGATTTTATTTCTAACAATTGATTATGCATTTTAAGAGAAAGGGATTTCGTGTAAGGTTGACAGGAGTTATTATTGTGCCAACCACTTTCATATTTTCTTCAATTTCTTCTATGAGGGCAGCCCGCTATCCACTTTCTTATCATTCTATTTTCATTTTCTTGTTGGTATGGTGGGCACAGTGTGGATCTTCATCTTCCTTATGTTTGCGAGTATCATACCTTTTTCAATGCAAGATGAAAACAGACTCAATTATGGAGTAATGTTTCAAAAGCAGATTGATGTTGATTTTGCGTCAGATGTCTGGGTACATACTTTTGAAATACCTTTGTTTTTAGATACAAAGATTCCTACACTTTCTAAGTGTACTTTAAACAATCAGAGATATTGTTTTACGTTGCATCAATTAACGGTGAACATCAATGTTATAAGAAATAATTTAAAAAGCCATCTCGACACAACTAAACAATTGGTATATGATTTGATTCCACAAATCACAAATCCAATAAATTCACGCTCAAAACGTGCATTGTTACCATTTGTTGGCGAACTTTCCAAAAGTATTTTTGGTGTTGCAACAACAAATGATGTAAATATATTGGCTCAACATATTAATCAGTTAACTAAAAATAATAACAAGGTAGTGAAGGTACTTGAGAGATACGGTGGAGATTTTTCTTCCTTTGTTAGTCATATTGATGACCGGCTGTCAAATGCAATTAAAGGTATGCAGGAGGAAGCCGTAACAATAAATAGAATGATTACCGAGATAAAACAAGTTGAATCGGAATTGACTTCGATTACTACTATCTTTACAGGGTATTTAATGAGGCATTTAAATGATGCATTTTTATTAGAAACATTTATGACAAACTTAAGAGCATCATTATCTGATTTGGCTGAAGGGAAACTTTCACCTTGGATAATTTCTCCAAGAATTTTAAAGAAAACAATGAGCGATATCAAAACATTACTTGAAAATGAAGAGCTGGGATATAAACTTGTTACAACAGATCCGCGATATTATTATCAGTTTGCGAAATTTACAATGTTACGAAATGAATCGGTAATGTATATTGCAATTAGATTTCCATTAGCAACATATGAACAATCTTTTTCGGCCTATAAGGTTATGTCATTTCCAGTTCCAATTAACGATTCTGAAAATCACGCTTCACAATTATTAAACTTACAAGATTATTTGCTTGTTTCTAAAGATAAACAATTTTATACCACACTTTCAGAGAAAACAATGGCACAGTGTCAGAAAACAGAGAAACTCATTCATTGTTATCAAAAACCTAATCTGTATACGGTACACAATTCAACAGATTGTCTCTTTAATTTATTTCAAGGAAATACAAAACAAGTTAAAAATACATGTGATTTTCGTTTTCTTACAAATGAATTGAAACCTCAATTAATTCAAATTAGTGACACGGAATTGTTAGTTTATCAAACTCCCAGTATAACAATGCAGTGTAGATCAATTGTGTCTGAATTAAAGGGTTGTAATTTTTGTGTTATTAACATCCCATGCCATTGTACTGTACTAACAAAAACAAACAAATTCTTACCACATGTCGCTAGTTGTGATTCTACTAATCAAACTGTAACACAGTTGCATCCTATTAACTTGGCATTATTACAACATTTCTTTTCAGAAGATATTGTGGGAGATATTTTGGCAAATACGACATTCAGACAGATAGTTGATGTTAAGATTCCTTCATTTAAAATATATAAACACAAAATGCAAAATGTTTTGGCAAACGATAAAATTATAGATTTAAGTTTAAAACAGGTTATTAAACGTACTAAACAAGATACTACAATTTACTCTAATTTGGCTGAATCTTTAATTGATGGAGAAATTCAGTTAAAAACTGCATGGCCTACCACTAATGATATTTTAACTTATGTTACTTTTGGATTGACAGTCTTTAACACAATTTGGCTACTGTGGTTACTTCATAAATTTAGAACGTTAGCAACAGCTTTAATGCTTCTAAGGTCAGCGCATGCAGATTCGCAATTTTTTTTCACCAAACCCACTACAACAACAGAAACTAATACAGTTTGGGATAATTTGCTAACAGAACAAGTTGAATGGGATCATTTTGCACTTGCATTGCTGATAATTATTACTGTATTGCTTGGACTTATAATTCAAAAGATATGGTTTAATTATTCAATTAATACGAATGTTTACTTGGAAATTACTAACGGTCAAACATGTATTGATATTAAAGTTCTAAATATTCCTCTGTGTTTATCACACTGGCATGTGCAACCACCAATTGTTATTGAAGATATAAAAGTAATTGGAACATTTCGTCCCAAATTAACAGTCAGTTGGCCGGATTTTCTATTTACAAGTAAATTAAACCCAGGATATTTACAGGTGCCAGGAATAATAACTGTTTCTTATTATCAGGCATTCAAGTTAAGGAAGATGTTAAAACAATCATATTGCGCGTACATCTTGTTGACTCATAAGAATATTTATTATCCTTTGAAAGTAAATACCTCTTCAAGACCTCATGTTTCTGGTCATCAACAAATATATCCGAATTTGTTGACCTTTGAGAAGGAACAAGATAAATAATGCTATAGCTCAGTCATAATATACCCTAATAGTTAATTTATTTTGGACAGGAATCAAAAACGCATTTAAAAACAAAATATATATGAAAAAAAAAAGTATAATACAATAATTACATCTTTTAAAGTAAATACTATAACATTAGGATTGGGTTTTTTTTTTGTCTTTCGACAATTTTAAATACCACTTTGAAATATCACAGGTTTTGTTTACCGTTGATTTAGGTCGAGACTGTCGTTTTTTTTATTTTTGCAACACCCTGACGATTTGATATGAACTTTGTGAACAATATATTTTTTATATACGTGCGAGTCAATTGATTGATATTATGAAATTTTTAATTTTTTTTTCAATCATTGCATGGTAGATAATAATGATTGAAATATGGGAAATGTAACAATATCCAATTAATGTTATGATTTGATGGTATGATCATATGTATAGGTAGTGCATATTGACACTTGTGGACATTGACTTTAAACACACTATACATAATTATTTAAAGTGATGTGAATCAATATGGAATAACAAGTCGTGATAAGAGGCATAATAATCCTCTGGCTTGTTTTATAAATGTTATATTAAATATATATTGTAAATTTATGATGTATGTGTAATGATATACTTCAACGATGATGAATTTTCTTTCATCTGAAATTGTTTTAATGTATCAATTTTTTTTTTGAGTGTTGTAATATCGAATCATTTAGGGTTAATAAAAATTGGGTTTTTTTTGGTGACACAGTGCCGAGGTTATGCGAATAATGTTCCTTAACCTTCAATATATGGTCAAATTTTCATTCGTAGTTTTGCAATATTATTGGCATTATTTTTTTTTTTTTCCTGCGATTGATATATTCTTTTTGATAAGACTTAAAATTCAACTTTTGGGAACATTATTAAGGAGGTTGGCCGTCTCTACCTTGGTGCTGGGTTCTTACATTGTTTTAAGCCCTACACCAGACGACAGGCTAGGTTTTTGTGTGTTTTTTTTTTTGTGTCAGTGTGTTGTCTTATTTTTTTTAGATTATTTTTTTTATTATTCTATATTTGTACGAAATCATCTGAACAATGAATGTTTACCGCTTTCTAAATTTTCTTGTTAAATCTTGGGGACAAGATTTTTTTGGTAGAAGGGGGAATTTATCATAATAGTATTTTACATTAAATGTGCTTAAAGTACATGTGGGTAAATATAGTCTAAATATACCGCGGCAATGATTATAAACACGTGTACAGATTCATTCATAAGATTATTTTCCGCTGGTCAGTAGATAGAAAATTCTTAAGAGGTGAACTAGGGGTTATGTTTACATCATTAGGGGAATTGTAATGCTGATATATGATAAGAAACACGGAACCGAGTTAGTGGCTAAGTGTTAGATATAAAATAAGATATAAACTGACCACGGCGCGTCGGAGTAAGTGAACGCGTTGTGAGATGAACATATAAGGGTACGGAGGTTGAGGTGACGTAGATTAGGGTATATGGACGGCGGAGATAAGACTTTTGGGTTAGTGGTAAACCGAAGTCTTGTCTGCGTTGTTCTATATTCAGGTAAGATCATATTATTAGTTGTTCAGAGGATTTCAATATTTTATAATTATTATGTATTATATTGATTGGTTAAATGGATACAATTGGAATGTTTTTATAAATTATAAAAATAAAAGGTTAATAATATTTAATAAATGAGTGGTAAACCGAAGTCTTGTCTGCGTTGTTCTATATTCAGAGCTTGGGTAAAGAATTTACACCCCAGAGCGGGTAGGACGCCACTCCCCATAGCGATGCGCAGTCTAGATTCCTTCGGTAAAACAGCGATGTCAAGATCCCGTACATTATGACAATTTTACCCCGTAACATCAAATAATTGTCATAATAACGGCATACAATTTGAATTTCAGTTCACATGTAATATAATATATAGTTGTTACTCTATAGTGAACGCATTTGCAGACATAATTGATATATTTTTCCAATAAAATTTTAGTAGTTTCAGTTATAATATGATAAGACAAGTATTAATTGATGTACCAAGTTCATTAAAAGCAATGTTTTTGACAAGATGAGAGTTGAGTAGTATCAAATAGTTTAAGGAAAAAATTCAATGTTTATATCATACATACTAAGGGTTCAAGTAAACATACCATGCATATAAGAAATTCTTTATCGTGCTTGTCGTTATTGATATTGTTACACTAAAAGTTTTCATCATTTGGTTTTTTTTATGTTTTGTTTTGTTTGTATGCCCCCCCCCCCCACTTCGATTTTTGGTACGATCGAGCAATTTGCGAGAGAGTTATGCCCTTTGGACTTAGACAAATTCAAATTATTTGCAGTTTCCGTTCATTTTCTTCGCAGAGGATGCACATATTTAAATGAAATTTGGTATACATGTTTATCATATTAATAGATAGGTAAAGTATGATTTTTAGTACAATCGACCAATTTTCGACAGCGTTTTCCACCTTGGGCTGAGAATTTCTTTTAATTATATACAGTTTCCGTTCATTTTCTTCGCAGATTTTTCAATTATTTGCAGTTTCGGTTCATTGTCTTCGTAGATGTTTCCAAACATATCTTCTCTTTTCTTCGAATCTTTTTTTATTATAATAATGATTCTCTCTTACTTTGAATTGTTGGACTGTTTTTCAGAAACAAAAATGACGATTACTAATCATCTTTTCCTGAGTAAACATGCATTGAAATTGACAAAACCTAAGTAAAATATCTTTATTAAGTGCATTTTTCAGTTTGTTTGGATTCTGATTCCCTAACTAATGAAGGGGACCAAGGTGGAGAATAAGACGTTTAAGAGAAATAGTACATGGAGAAAATAGTTAAACATAAAGACTATACTTTGAAAGATTGTGTTGTGTTGCCTCCATTTGTCACGCCTTGGTATGCGAACCTACAAAGGAGTGAGCATTAATTCAACACAAAAAATATGGGTTCGAAGTCTTCAAAAATTTGTTGAAGAACTTTGATTATCGATCTTGTTTATGTTGTAATCAGAAAACCATGACGCAACGCAATGTCAGCAATGTTTCCCCTTTCAATGTGAACAGAAAACACTGTTATTTGTTATCTCGAAAACAGTTGAAAACAGTTGAAATGTGGTGATAAAGAACAGTTAAGCATATATGTGTTACTAATTCCATATTATAAAATTACCGTCTTACTTATTATTATTAAATCAGATTTAGCTTATCTAGCTTTCCCAATGCAGCATGTGGCAGAATTGTGTTTTCAGAGGGTGGGATTCAGAATTTATATAGAAACGTCTATTAAATAAAACGAAACGCTGTTATTCGTTTCATCATGTTTATCATTCAGTGCTGGAATTGGGAGAACTGGGACATATATAGCAATCGATGCCTTATACAAGGAAGTTCAGCAACAAAACAAAATCAACATTGCAAAATACGTGACGAAAATGAGAGAGAAGAGAATGAATATGGTCCAAACTTTCGTAAGTATGAAATCACCTTACGATTTTTGAAATAATGAAATAAGAACCCCATTTTTTTAAAATGTAAAACAACGTTCATTAATAATAATGACAAATGTTTTATTATTATCGATTATAGGTAACAACTTTCACAGCAAATAAACCAATAATAAAGTATAACATTATCTATTAATAGCCAATATTCATGTACATCTCTGCTTCCAGGAACAATATAAGACAATATTTCTGACTCTCTACGAAATGTCTAAAGCTCCAGCGACTGTTCAAAAACCGACTGAATTCATTGGAAAACTAGAGACAACCGAAGAGGATTCTTCGGCAAACGTTTCCTCTTTAAGAGATGAGTTTCAGGTTAAAATAATTTTGTTTTGCGAATGTTTTATTTTAAGTGGCACATATGCGATATAATTAGAATGCTAATTTTTCTTTAAATTTTGTTATTTCTGCTTTCATCCCATGGTGTTTATCTGAAACTTTTCAAAGTTAAAACTTAAAGCTATAGTTTGTCCCAAGATATTTCTGTCACATATTTTCTTAAATTTTTCCATAGTTATAAATTTCTCTCGGTTCAGACGATGTTCATTCAAAAGAATGAAAAAATCCCACGATTTCCCCATTGAAATGCCCCTTCTAGCTTGTCAAATTTCAATACACGGCTTAAAATAACAAGTCTACGGATATTTTCCATTACTAAAGAGATGAAAGTACCGGATGATAACGTTAGAAATTTTCGGGGTATTCCGAGTGACTTCCGAATAGAGAAAAGATGTCAACATTCCCCATAATAAATCTCCGTAGGAAATCTGTTTTCGGTCTTGTGAATTTGTGAATGCAGTAATCTTGGAAATCTTCCCTTTCATCGATTTCAATTGCTTTCTTTCATAAGTATGTGTATTTTTATAAAACAAATCGTCCAAATGTGTAGCAAACATAACTTGGGACATACTATAGATAGAAATGTTATAAACATAAGTGTGTGTGATAATTTGTTAGACATCACCACTTAAATGTCATCGATAGCCATCAAATAAATAGACAAATTATCATGACGACTGTATGCTTCATTAAAGTTATTTGATGAAATGAAAATAGCTATTAATGTAATTATATTAAAATATACAATTCAATGAGCTATGGAAGGTGCATCAAGTATACGTATCCGTACAGTAATTTGCTCCTTAAGTTCACTGTTAATGGCAAATGTTTAAAGAGCATCATTCATCTGTTTAGAAACTTTTTATAATCATTTTAGAAGCTCATGTCAGATCGACCTCAGCCTACCGCCAACAATGACAAAATGGTGTCAGAAGTCGATGGCATGTCAACGACTATCCGACAAAGTAATCTATACTTGAATCTCATATCACTCAAATACTTTATTAAATCACAATAAGAAGCTCTGTCATTCAGTCGACTGAATGGTGGCCGATTTTAATTGAAAATTAACCTTAAGCCATTGCTCTGTCACTTACTGAACTACCCCCAAATTTGTTCTGCATAGTAAGCATTTGTTAAAGAAATTAAAATATTTCATAAATAATCGTTTATATTTTGATTTTCACAGAGGGTGAGAATGTTATTACCCTGAATTCCAGTGTACCAAAACGTGGAAGTAATATTGATGGAATATTTATCCACGTAAGTTTTAAAGACATTACATTTTCTGCAACAATCGCAGATCTGATGTTATCAATTTTGAAATTAATCTTAAAGATTTGTTTTCTTCTTGAACACATCCAACTATTGAAATGATTTAAAATCAGATTAAAGAATAAATATCATATTTTCTAGTCATTTACCAACCAGAACGCGTTTATTGTCACACATTGTCAACCAGCAGATGACGTTGTAGACTTCCTAAGACTGATTACTGATTATGACTCTGAAGTTGTTGTTTTTATGGAACCCCTCAACAATACAGACTCTGTAAGAATCTCGTTATTTGAGAATTTGTTTAAAATGGATCACATGGTACCAACAATAATCTAATAAAGATCCTATACTGAAAAATCTAAATTTTTTTCAATTCGTTTACTACAGATAGATACATGGATGCCGACAACATCAAGCAGTTCTAAAAGTGTTCCTCCTTTTACTATTCAACTACAACAAGAAAATACGAAGGAAAATAAATGGCACAAAGTTGAAATTACCAAAGAAAATGTGAGTAGTATTAAGTCTGTGAAAATGTTAAATACTAGATAGAGAAATATGCGTCGGTTCAAAAATTTCAACTTAGAAAATTTGAAAAATGCTGGTCACAGTGGGAAGATTTCTTTGTGTTTAATTGTAAAACTAAACCATACTGATACAGAAGTGAAATTTGATATCAATACTATAACTGCATATTTTTTTCTTTGTTTTTTTTTTCTTTCTATCAATTTTAAATATACAACTTCAGGTCCTTTTACTTTTGTTTTTGAATGAGTGTGTGAATGAAAGTGGTATGAAAAGAGTGATTTAAAATATTTAAAAAACTGACATTATGTTTATAAAAAAATTTGTATGTTTGAATTTTGAAAAATGTAAATAAAAAAATCAAAGTACTGAAGTACTGAAAGCCGGACTCTTTTGAAGTGTTTTATGCATATGGTGCAGTAAAGACTAACAAAATCTCTCTCTTCCTCTCTCTCTTCTTCTCTTTCTCTTTGATCTTTTTTAGTAGAAAAAAAATCAACTGTGATTTGCACTTTGAAACAAGCGTTATAAACTCATTCCCCTATTTCTTCGATGTGCAGCCGAATATTAATGCTTTGTAAAGTAGTTCATGGAAATTCATGCGCATTGTAAGTGTCAAAAGGGCATATACTATAAGTCATGATTTTAAAACACGTTATTAAGAAGAAACAAAAAAATACTCTTCGCTAAATTTATTCGCAATAAACCCCCCAAAAACAATACATTTCACAAAACATGGCTGTCTGTGGAACTGTTTGATATAGCGGAAGCTTTTACATTGACGCTGTTCGGTTTTTTGTTTACTTTTTGAAGCTGTGCTATTTATAGTAACGTTGGCGATTTGGATGCCTACAGCCTGGACTCTGCTTTCAGCAGAGCCCGGCTAAAAAGTCTGTGAAAATGAGGTGAAATTATGATTTTACATCATAAACATTTATTTTAAAATTCTTTTTTTATTCATATTTTGACCAGACTGATTTTAAACCTCGTATGGTTCATCTTGCTGCGCCAACACATGATATCCCTTCAGATTACGCTCAGACTGCTTCTCAAATTCTGGGTTTGGTTTTATTTGCACGAAATATTATGGAAGAAGGTCCGATTATCGTCGTCAGCAAGTAAGCAATGTACATACAGTAAAGCTCCAAAACTATAAATTGTTATACAACATGTACATGTATCAATAATTGTGTAGTGTTTATTTCTTGTGCTTCTTTATTAATGTAGTGCGTGTTTTTTTTTTTACAAAAATTAAAATTAATGTACTAAACGTTGTATAAATCGCAGAACTTTTTCTTGTGAAAAATACCTCTATAGAAAACAATGAATAACAAGCCTGCCCTAGTATTTTTAAAATTTCAAAATTCAGTAATACAGTCAAATAGATCTGTACATATTTAATTAAACAACAACCTGATTCCGCCGATGCATACCTCTATCAGTTTTATCAAGATTTATGTCTCCACGTAATGTGTTTGACAGTTTTAATCATTAATAGTATTTTATACTAGTTATTCAAATACCAATTGAGTTCTTTTTCAATAATATTTTAAATTTTATTCTTTGCTAGAGATGGAACTGCCCTATGTGGAGTGTTTTGTGCCGTATACAACCTGATACAACAACTGACAATCGACGAGGAGATAGACGTGTTCTCTGTGGTCAGACTCCTACAAACAAGATGTCCTGAGCTGTGTGGAACAATGGTAAACTTATCCGATTGTACATAATTGCAAAATACGCATCTAAGAAATTAACATTTCCTCTTGGAATAAAGGATAGTTAATGAAAAACTTTAAAGTAGAAATAACTTGTTTAGTGTAACGATAGAATGTAGTCACTAGAACCACAATGAGGTATTATTTCTTTTAATTTAAAGATTGAATGTTTTAAATAAAATATATTGAAAATTAATAAAAAAAAATGTAAATTAAACCGGTTTTATAATATGAATCTAACTATGACACACAAGTAATACTGTTAAGATTACACAGGACCAGATCATTGCTAAAAACTAACAAACAAACATTTTGTTTTATTCTACAGGAGGAATATGATATAATAAACCTCGCCATTATGACTTTTATCCAGTCGAGAACAGACGAAAATACATACTGCAACCAATGATATTGCATCCGCTTAAAAAAAAGAATGTACAACGTAACAACAAAGATATACTTCTTGCTTCTTGTAATTTAATTTCACGAGGCAAATATAAATTTCCTCCGGAGCCTAGACAAAAATCGTGTGACTGCTTTTGAATATCATTATGATATATTTCTTATATATATTTTAACTTTTTATTTGTATCATTTTTTAAGACGAATCACATATCATGTACTTTGTTGCGTGTTTGTTATTTTTATATCTTTGTAATTTTTTACAGAATATAGAACGCCACGACATCCTAGAATTACTAAATATTGATATACTTTGATATAATTTAGATCCTAACATAGTTTATACCATGACGGACAAAGAACCGTTACATGCATGTTTTCAATCTTATCACTATTTATTTTGGAATAGGACATGCTTATTCCTACTTATACCACTATTTCTTAATTGTGTTTTATTTTCATGTTTTTTTTTACTAATGTTTTGTTTGTTATGTTTTGATTGTTTTGTGTTTATAGCTATATTTCTTATTGTATCTTGCAGCAAAATTTTGTTGATAAAGATTGCTTTTAAAAAATAATATATTTTATATGCATGTATGTACTACTTAAACCATAATACATCTAGTAAGAATTTTTAAGACACTCAATTAATTCACAATCAATCACAATATTTCATTATTTTGTATTTTAATTTATAAATGCTTCATTTTTTAACTGCAACGCCAACTCGAATCATTTTAGGTCACCTGTCGTCGTGCGTTTGTGCGTCGTGCGTTAACATTTACTTTTACAATTTGAACTTCTTCTTTAAAACTACTTGACCAATTGTTATCATTTTTTGGCTCACCCGAGTCACTCAAGTGACCTATTGCTATCACTTTTTCTCCGTCATCGTTCGTCGGTTTTAAACATTTTAGCTTCTCCTCTGGAACCACTGAACCAATTTCAACTAAATTTGGCATATAACATCTATAGGTGAAATGGAGTTAAAATTGTAAAATTCATGGCCCTATGGTCAGTAGGTCTTTTACTCATGTGGGCCTCTTATTATTATATATTTAAAAAATTAATTCTTTAAAAATATTCCCCTCTGATCTGTGGTTTTTAGCCAATAAACTAAGTAAAAGTTATAATGAAGAACAATGCCTCTTCCAAAATTTTCAATTTCATGGCCCATGGGTCAGGGGTTCAGGTATTGGGGCGGGTCTCTTATATTTATATAATGAAAAAACATTTATTACTAGAAAATCTTTTCCTCTGCTCCTGGGTATATTTACAGCATTTTATGCTCTGTGAACATATTTTGTGTATATATTATATATTATTTTACCCGTATATATTTGGTGTATACTTTATTTATATCAACTGCTGTTTTAATAATATAGTGTGCCATTCATTCTATTTAACCTATAATTTGTAGATTAACTGTTTTGTATAAACGTTTTTAAATGATAAAAAAAGAAAAAAAAAGTAAATAATCAAATGTTGCAATAATGCTTTTACTAATTAATACATTAATATTACTTTAAATTCGAAATCTTAAATGCTTAATTTCTTAAATTCATAGATGTTTTCAAATTAATGTCAATTGTTAAATAAGCCCTACAGGACAGCTAAGTATTTTAATTAAATACTTCAACCTGTTTTGACATCTTACCTGGCACATGTGAGCGTTTTAAGATCAATTCTATGTAAGAATCAAAGATTTTTAAAAGGGTCTGGCCACGCATAGTCATCAATTTTCCTTATATTTCATACATAGACACACCTAGGTGTGAAACGCAAAAAACCACTAAAAGTTGGTTGCTGGGGGAAACCATTGTCATGGTAACCGAGGCTATAGATGGAAAAATAGCAAAACTTACCTATATTGAAGCCATATTAGAAGGTTTTGCCCACTAATGTAAACTATCAAAGACAGCCTTTGTCCTATTTTCAATTCTTTAATTATATCAGAAAATTGATGGAGCGGTTTTTTAAAAAGCCGAAATAGAAACCATTAATTGTTTACATCCTAATCAATGTCCATGCAATATTTATTTTGTTATGAAAATTGACATCCGTTGCTATGGCAACAAGGCCAAAAAATTGGAAATACTGAGAAATTAAAGATGATTTTGATATGCTTAAATTCCTGATTTTAGAAATTTTTTGCAATTGGTTTAGTTTGATCTTGTAAAAAAAATATCTAAAATTTTATTATATACCACAAAAAGCTTTGTTATACAACTAAGAAGTGTTGTTGCTATGGAAAATTTTGTTGCGTAAAAAATCACACAGAAATTCTTACTTTTTGAAAAATCCATAGCAACGGCATTTATTTTTAGAAAATGTCAGATTTTTTTCGAATGTCATTTAAGTTTAGGACATACTTAATTTTTTCTTACCAATTGATATAATATATTTATTTATTTTAAGTTAATAATGTCCATTCAAATATGCCTTAAAATATTATAATTTACCTTATTTTTAAGCTTGTTACCATAGCAACGGTTCTAAATTTTCATATATAAATTCTTTATTGCACAATCATAATAGCGTTTACCAAAAAATCCAAGATTTGCTCTTTTTATTCAAATTAAATGAAGAAAACATATTTTTAAATTTCTGTTTAGTAACCATGGAAACGCTCTAAAAATATGCCTTTCTCCATGAATGTTTTTCTTTCTTTCTTTTGAAAATTACAACTATTTTTAATAATATATTCTACTCTGGAAACCCTAAGTTGTGCACATTACTCACAATATGTTCTCAAATAAGCATTTAAATGCCATTTTTACATCTTTACCCTCTGTTACCATGGCAACGGGACCACATAGCAACAAATAAATGGTGTTAGGCATTTTTACTCATCAAAGTCTATCAAATTGTAAAGTATGAGGAAAATCCCTGACTATGCGTGGCCACCGAATTTTGATTCTTACATAGAATTGATCTTAATTACTCGTTCGTTTCATTACTACATGTAATTACAATTAAGTACATGTAATTAAATAATCAATAACATTTTGTATTTCTAGAATATCTTTATGGGCGTGACTTTTTAATTATCGACGAAATAAAGCCTAACGAAAATTGTCACCTTTTGGACATTTGCTATTTCCGAATATTGGCTTTATTTTAAATTTGGTTTAATTACGAAGGTAAATATATTTCTTTATTTTTATGTTAGTTTTCTTTGTCAATTTCAAGAGCTGTTTTATTGTGATTTTACGACATTTTTTTGACATTTGCTATTTTCAAATCAATAAAATATATTTTGGCTTTATCTTATATTTGGTTTTATTTTGAAGTTCAACTCAGATACATTATTCCCCGGTATACCTCCGCAAAGCGAGTTCAGAGCAAAATTCCTTATAACAGTATTATGCCCATGAACTAAGTACATCGTCATGATGAGGAATAATGCCTCTTCCATACATGTAATTGTGAAATTCATGATCCCTGGGTCAGGATTTCTGTTGTTAGGGCGGGCTCTAAAAAAATACATTATTTCTTTGAAAAAGAGTGCCTCTTCCAAATGTATGAATTTCATGGCCCCTGGGTTAGGGAATCTGCTGTTAAGACAGGCTAAAGATTGTACAGTGTATAAGGTAGGGTGGAGTAATTTCGACGGATTATTTTTTTGTACTTAAGATTTGTTCAATTATGTCACTGTATGTTATGCTTCGTGGTTTTTTGTTTTTTTTAGAATTTAGAAAGCTTATTGAATTTAACAATCCCGGAAAATAAAAAAATAATTTCATTAGCCCTGTAATTATAATACACATGAATATACATTGCAAAAGCCACACTCCAGTTACTCAGGTGACCGATTAGGCCCATGGACCTCTTGTTAGTTTAAAAAAAACTCCATGATAAAAGGAATTTAAACTGTGAAATTCATGATTTTACATCCCCAGCAGCCTCATTGGCAGAACCAAATATGTAAAAAAGCCATATCTTCAAAAATCTTCTATACTCCAAAACATGTGAGCAAAACTAAATGTATGGCTACGATATCCATGAAAAAAACTGCGAAATTCATTTTCTTTGGTCAGGGGGTTGGGCCCTAGGGTTGGGTCAATGTGGCCATATAGTAAACATGTAAAAAATCTATTAAGAAAAAAATAATCATCTCTACTCCAATATAAATTTAACAAGAATAGAATTCCTGGGTCCCCCGCCGTTCAAGCAGTATACTAGTATACTGTACTGTGGAATCATTAAATTTCGTGGGGGCCAATTTTCGTGGATTGCTTAAATTTTACAGGTTCGTGGGGACGTAATTTCGTGTATGGTCAAAGTCCCATAACACCAACAAAAAGTATTGACCAAGCCTGATTTAAGAACTTAACCAAGGTATTAGTGGTATAAACATTTGGTATAAATTTTATGTAAATCCATCAAAATTTGTAGGCATGAGAGCGCTTACAAGGTCAATTTTTGGATAAAACGGAGTCATTATTGTGGTCAAAGTCCCATAACTCCAGCAAAAACTATCGACCAATGCTGATTTTCGAACTTGACCAAGGTAATAGGTGTATAAACATTTGGTATAAATGTAATGAAAATCTGTCAAAATTTGTAGGCATGAGAGCGCTTACAAAAAAGTGTGACGGACGGACGCAAGGACCCACGGACACACGGACCCACGGACGGACGCCCGGCATTTTTATGTCCCCGCTCCGCGTTGCGGCGGGGGACAAAAAAACCCTAATTGCATGGTTATGAAGACATATACCTAAATTGTAAAATTCATGGCCCCTGGGTCAATGGGTTCAGGCCCTATGGGTAGAGCCAATATGGCAACTAAGTGAAAATTATTATAATTTGTAAACAATTCTTCTGTACTTTTAACTGTTTACTGTCATTTGAGATAAACAAAATGAATTTTTATTTGTTCTTCTTATTTAGTAGTGAAATTAACTGCCCATGCGGCTGGGGTTGAAGCTTTTTATTTGGAGAGGGTGACATGGCTGTACAGTGAACATGTGGTAACATACTGGGTTGTCTTTCAACAATTTTATATTTTTGACTTGAAAATGTGAATATTATAAAAGAATGATTATTAATAAAAGACCCTTTACCAATTTTTGGACATTGGTAAAAGGGCGTAGATAATCCGAGATTTTTCTTACTTTTAACACCTCCCACCCCCTCCCTTCTTTATGAATACATGTTCTTAAAAAATCAAATTATAAATGATAGGGGTAACAGTCAGAAGAGTTTTGAATTAGGTTTTGACTCTTAAAATAATCTATACATATAAATTAAGGCATTTTGCACACAAACTACCAAATGCCTGAACCACAGTACTTGGTTACACCTTTAGTATTTCAACACATGCGTGATGATGTCCGTAAGGTATAATTGAATTTTAAGTGATAAGTTATTATTGTTAAATTAATAAAAAACCTACTTTCATTTTCGATAAACAAGCCCGAAATAGCAAAAATGAGAGTAAGGTGGTGGACACGCTTTGGCGGATCCAAGTCAGGGATAGTTTGCATCAAAATATATACTTGCAATGAAATAGTATTGAATGATTACGTTAAGAGTGAATATATTTACTGTGAGCCTATTTAGAGAATACAATGAAGTTGAGATTTGACAAATGTTGAATAAATAAAATGAGTCAATTCGTTTCTTTAGTGGGCGATTTTAGTTTTGATACACATTCGCTTGAGAACTTTCCAGAACGCGGTAACCAAGAACGCGGATTGACTAATTAACGAAAAGTGTAGGACGAATTCATCATGCATCGCTGGCAGATACCTTGGATCGGACTTCTATTAGTACAAAAAGTTAATAAATAAAATGGAACAATTAATGCGATTTTAGGGGTGCCCAGAAACGGGTTGACTAATTGACATCATGGCGGAAAGTGTAGGGCGAGTTAACCTTCGGCCAGATACTTTGAATCTGACAACTTTGGTTTAAAATATGCATGCAAATGGATAATAATGCATAACCTAACGTGTTTTAATTTCCTACTTTCTTATACCACGACAGATTGGTTGTAAACCTTAGACAATAATTTGTAAACATTAATGAACAGATGATTGTATTCTACGTCTACAAGTTTAATGGGGATCCCCCCCCCCATCCAGATTGTTTATTAAAACAGTCTTTTTTCTGAAATTATTATTTGGGAGCGTTATTTATAAATTATATTGAAAATTGACCAAAAGAACAAAATTTAGAGAGAGATACACTAAATACCCATTCACTGATTTGAAATATATACAATAAAATAGTTTATTTTTTTTCAGTCAGGTGCAACAAACTGGATAAAGGCCACGTACATGTTTATATTATCCATTTTAGTATAGATTTTTAATCCCTGCCCGCTCCTCTTAATATCCAACAATGCAGTTTGTTTTTTATTTCAATTTTAAAGAATAAGATAAGGAAAAAATAGGACAAAGTATATACAAAAATGAACAAATATTAAGCATTACCGGTATATGATAATAATGTGTAAAGTGTTAATTCCCGCGCTTGCGCGGGGTATCATCTAGTTCTTAAAATGCAAAACTACCCCCTCTGATAAGTATGTTTAAGAGCTATGGTACATGCATATGTACGCAGGTGACCGTCAAGGCCTTAATGCCTCTTGTTTTATATACAAGATGGACTCGTGCAAATCAAATGTCACAATTCTACCCATCAGTCACTATATATGTACAAATGTAGTAATCTTTCGAATGGCGAAATGAACTTCTTTAAAGGATAACAGGTAGAATTTCAATGCATTTTTTTAAGAAGCTGATGTATGTTTATCAAATTGAATGTTTTGGTTTTTTTTAATTTGCTATGTATAATATTTCAACAATGAATAGGTATATTTTTATCATTATACCTTGCCGGGTCCTAAGATTTATTTAATGTTTTCATGTTGCTTTGTGTTCGGTGTATATCTATTTATCATTCATAAAATGTTTGAACAGGTAATATCCGAAGGTATATCAGTGTTGAATTATATCTTGTATGATAATTTGTTTTTAAAATATGTACATCAATATTTGTGCCCAAAAAATACTAACATACTAGAAAATGTGTTTGGAACTAATTTAAGAGATGTTCAACCCTAAGGACAGTGGCCAAGATAAAAACATTGATAATGTAATAAAAATAAAAAGGTTGATCTGGTTTTCTACATTAACACAAATGTAAAAATGTACATGTTTTGTGTAGGTGGATTATACTTTACAATGAAGTTTTCAATGAAACTAGAAGATTAAATATACTTTTTGGTTCAGTAGTAGTCAAGACTGTTGGCTCCAAATAAAAACCTTGAACCAATCATTTAAATGTTGCTAAAAACTGAAAATTAGATTTCTTGAGTTAAAGGGATCTTGGGAATATTTGTAATGTTATTCTGTACAGGTATATATGCTAAAGAAGGCATAAAAATAGAGCTGAGATTCATATTTGAAAGACAATATAATTTCTTTCGAAACGTATTTTAGTAACGACATTTGATGAAAACAAAACATAGCTGTATATACGATGTATTTTTAAATTCAACAACTTTAGTTTAGATGTATAATGGTGTCCAAAATTGACAGTATTGTGGCTCAAAAAAGTTCAATAAATAAAAAGAAAACAGTCTTCAAAAGTCTTCAACTCCCCTGTTATCTCCTGACTATGAAGATAACTAGGCGTTTCTATCGGGCTCTCGCGACGTGTTATTGCTTTGTCATGAAGTTGTACTTCGCAACCAACTGAACCTCCTCTGACTGTCCATGCAAAGGGTTTTTTGTCAATCACGATCACCAGCGTGTACAATGCGCTGACTGCGTGTACACGACGTTCTTACACTTATTGGTATATTAAATCTTATTTCTAATAAATCTATGTAATTTTTTTTTCTCAAAAACCAATAAGCCAGAAGATCTGCTCAGGTAGTGTAGGTTCATGATTGTTCAGTGGCATTCACTAACTGATACATGTATTGCAATGGTTTAAAAGATACCGTCCTTTGGTTTGACAAGTACATGTACATGTAAATAAAGAGCATGCCTCCTCTATATCACATCACAAATTTAATCTTACAGGTAAAATATCTTGTACCTATTGCAGGATTTTTAGTGTGTCAATTTAAGTCTAAGAAATATGTTTGTGTAGTGCAATGTAGGAGAAAATCTTCATGTATTGTTAGCAAGTTAAAACAATGTTTAATGCTGAAAAGTTTTTGAGTTGTATTTTCTAGGTTACGCATTAACAAAGGCTCCAAATTTCCATTAGATATTCCTATACATGCTAAAACACGTACAGCTTTGGTAAAACTCGACCCAGGCACGTAGCTTCGGAGGGGAGGGGTTAGGAGTCAGGGGAGGCCTAACATCCCCCCACACTTTTTCTTGCAGCAAACATTTTTTTTTTTAGAAATTACATATAAATAGTGGGGAAAAATTGAGCAGGTAAGAAACTTAAGTGAAAGATAAAATGGCAAATCTCATGGTACGGTAAATAATATAATGCAGGTAAACAATATATGGAGACAATTTCTTCACTGAAATTGAAATTGAAATGTGAGATGCTTACTACTAGTGCGAAGTTTGGAGCTTTATACACAATTCATCTGTTAACTAATGTTGACAACTCATGTTAATGCGTAAACTAAACTAAACATATTAAATAAATGAAGCATATAAAATGAGATGCAATATTATGATTACAATATATAGTTTTTGTTCAATATAAGTAATAAAATTCTCCAAAATTCAAAAAGAGGGTGGAATATATCGAAAAAAATATCCATTCCTAACATACATATGTTAGAAAGTTTACATTTTGCAATTTGCATCCATCATTTTTTTTAAAATCAACACTTCCCGATTAGTTTTTATTCTACCCAAAATATGCACATTTTAATATATGAACAAAACCTTTAAATTGGCGATTTAAAATCCACCAGTTATTGTGTGTGCCTTGACTTCACAAAAGAGAAAGGGATGTGTTGAAGCGAAGCATATCCTACTAAAGTATAGACTAAACAATTATTCTATAGGTTTTATTTCTATTTTGACACTGCATGTATCATAGCATTTCTTTTCGCATGTTATTCCTTTTAAATTACAGCCATGCGAATACCCTGCCTGTGGAACACTATACAATTTTGTGATTTAAAATCATATTAACCTGGCGTGTTCAATTGATGAAGCAATCGGGTGACTGATTTTTTTAATGGAATAATTTAAATTGTGCAGGCGACAGACATTTGAATCGGAACTTGCTTGAGCTGGTTCGTTCGTTTTAAATTTTAACAGACTAAATCAAAAGTGATGTGAATAACCCTGTTTCAAGTTTCAAGATGAAGGTTATGTTGATGACATTCTGCTTTGGACTATTGAGTTATGGATCATGCCAAGGTATGGCTGCTTTTAAATCTATTACGATTATAATCCAACAATGCATGTTAATGTACATTAATACATATACTGAATTTAGAAAATAATTTGCACAATATCAATGACGGATTTCCGCAGATTTATTTGATTAATTAAATATTGAAGTGATATTGACCTAATCTGTTTATTTGAGTTAACTTCAACTACGGAGGTTTTTTTTTTTACATTGAATATATGTAAAGAATATATATCAAGGTGTGCATTTAGAAATATCAGGTATAGTATCTTTATATCTACATTTCTTACGATTGAAGGTTATAATTATTACACTATATCACCAATTCAAAACCAATCAATATACGTTACTTTAAGAAAATATATTGTTTCCTAGAAGATACAAGAAATCATATTGCAACCAGTGTATATCTAAGCACAAATTGACATCTATGGAGAAAAACCACGACACAGCGATGTACTGACAAAGACATATACCATTTTAAAACATGAGTACATGTAGATCATGGAGGTTGTTTCGGCTTAAAGAACGTGATTATGTACTATAATTGTGAACGTGAGTTGGATTTTGAATTTATTCTTGATATATAAAAACTTCAGAACAAAACAAACAAAAAAAAATGTGTGCATTGACCGCAGAGTAAATATACAGATTTCTTTTTTATTATTTTCTGAATGTCATAATTTTGGCATACAGTTACCACTCCAGGCCATTACCTCAGCATTTAGTTGACTAAACTTCACAGGTTCATCCTGTGACAATCAAAATCAATAAATAAAACTAAACTCAAGAAATCAGTTACTATATCTATTTGCATATTTTAGATTACTTATAAGACATATATTCTTATTATTAAAAAATCGTTGAAGAACACACACAGTTGTTTATTGGTGTATTAGAAATAACATCCTTATTGTTAACAAAGTAAAAAAATCGAAGTGTCACACTGACAATGCAACAGTCCCATACCTGCCTGCATATATCATAGATATCCTGTAACCGGTCTGCGAAACCACCTAATGTCAAAACAAAGTACGACCGTCATTCTACAGAATCCGAGCCAGTTTGTGAAATATATGGTATGACAAATTCGATTACTTTCATAGCTGAGATTTATTACACATCTTTTCTTAAAAAGGAAATTTTTATATCATTATCTACAATGGTAATGACTGAATGAGGTAATGTGTTCCATGTACGAATCAACATATATCTTTTAAAACGTTTTATTAATTCGATAAAATAATTGAAGTTTAGAGCGAGATTCTCAACAAATATGCTGTGTGATATATCGTTTGCACAATCCTTTTATAAAAAAGGAACTGACTTAAATGACAATGATATATGAGTATGAATCTGGTTATGCTTGATTGATCTATTACTTTTTCTGTATCACTTTATTCAGTAAATAGTGCAACAACTCAAGAATCCAAAACAGTTACATTTATTATCCCCTCGCGCAGATTGTTGCGAAGGGGATACAGCATCACTGATGTGCGTGTGTATGTATGTGTGTCTCATTAAGCATATGGACAAGATTCAAAGAAAAACCCTTTCATCGATGTTTATCAAACTTCCTACGTTTCTTTTGTATGGTATAAGCACGACCCCTAATAGTTTTCAAGTCAATTGGTAAAATTTTTATTAAAATATCGTTAAAAAATCACCATTCAAACAGGAATTTTATGTACGACTTGACAATAGACATTTCCGGTAGTGAAGTGAACGTAAACATTTCAAATCAATAACTTGAAATTTTGTTGGATTTAGAGCTTGTAAAGGTAAGACACAAACGTTTTTAAGTAATGGTGTGTTAAAGGGGTGTCCAAAGGGAATATTTGAAGCGGATAGGAGATTAATATCATCCCAATTTTATCAAAACAAGAAGCCGTCTTAGTCGAAATTCGGGCTATATTTCCCGAATTATTAAGAGTGAAACAGGTCCAGATTCAGAAGAGACATTGATTAATATCGTCAACATCAATTATAAGAATTCATCTTATATTAATAGCTGCAGATAACGCTACCAAAAACTTTGGGTCGAAATACGACATTTTTACTAGAGTTTTCCAGAGAACAGACTACAGATCGCTAGATCATGTTTAGCAAATTAGCTATGTTTTATACTTATTATGAAACATTTTACTTTTACTAATCGTCTGATTTAATGCTTAATGTATGTCACTGAATAAAGCTAAATTACTAAACTTTAAAACATGTGTGATGTGTTTCGGTTAGTAATAAGGGGAACTCTGCAACCTCGTACATGTATATGTAACACAAATCCCCAACAAATAAACATACATCCTAGACCTTGGGGATAGAGATAAAGAAGTTATTATGAATTCAAAGTGGTTTTAACATACTTTTATGATATTTACTTTCATCAAAGTTAAATGGTTATATGCATAATATATGCCCTGATTTTCCACAACACAAAGTGGTGTATGCCAAAATAATGCATTTTCCCCCAAAATGTTTCATGTCGCGAGGGGATGCTCCGCTCAGCGGTGCCCCTGTTCTATATTTGTTTTAAATATGTCTTAAAATTATTCTATATTTCAGGATGTTTAATTGATTTCAGCGTATGTCAAGCCAGTATATACAGTGAAAATGTCACGCATAGTAAGAGCAAATATTTTTATATTTATCAAATCTCAGAAATATCTCTTATTCTAACACTTAAAAAAAGGATCATTTTTTTATCATAAATATAGAAAAAAGATACAAAGATGTTCTTCTTATTATAATTTTCCAATTTTATGTAGAAAAGTTAATAAAATAAGAGCACAAAGAAAAAAAAACGCATAATAAATTTCATAATATATTTCGCATGTCGTACACATATATGTACACATTCTTTGATGCTTGTACAACTCTATTTATAAAAAATAATTCATATAGGAATAGTTAAACAATAAAACGCTTCCTTTGATGATTCATGCGGGATATGAAGGTGGCGACATTTTAGAAAAAAATATATCAATGGGGGTTATTTTTCCTGCAATGATCGCTACCGTCATAACCATGAATTATCAAAGAAAGCATTTAATTGTTTATATAAACATCTTTCTTTTAACAAATTAATCAATCGATCGTTAAAAGTAAGTAAAATTAACTAAACTATTGTTAATGTACATCAGTACGTTACATAAAAGAAACAGCCAAATCGTCTTTAATGGGAATTTTGAGTCTGACATCGTCATGACTATTTCGTGTAGTCCATGATTTTTCCTAGGTTGTTGAAGATTTCGACCAATCCATAAACGGGGCGTGTAGATTTCAGTCCTGTCAGTCTTTTACAATCAATTTTCGTAAGAAATAGAGGGCATCATACCTGGTGGATGTAAATGTATATGTATAAACAAATCATCAGTATAATTATCAGTATCATTGTTAAAGTTAATATAATATTTCCTGATACAAAAGAATATCTTTTTATCAGTGTACCGAAAAATAAATACAGCATTAAAAGGTTTTTTTTGTACAAAAAATGTATTTTTTCTTCACAGGCAACGGCATACAGGAGTACAGAATAAAATACAACACTTAACTGTTTGGTATAGCAATGCTTCTCCTCTTTAGTTTTTCAACATTGCGTCAGTTGCAGCGTGAGTTTAAGGTCAAGATCTAGTAACTGGGTCTCTTTTGGGGACTAGATCGATCATAGTTAAATAATGAAGAAAAAAAAAAATAAAAAACATATTTTATGCCGTGTTGAATTCTGAATACATGTCATGCATGGAGAAAACATCGAGATTTGTAGCTGATTTTCGTGTAAGAAAATCATGACAAAATTATGACAGTTTAAATCGCAATTATTCAACATGTTTTCCCCCCTAAAATTAAGCTCCTTATTCGGCAAAGCTAGTATCAAAAAGCATTATTGAAAGAATAAATACCTCCAATTGAAGTTATTTGTGTGCTCCTTTTATTAAATGGCCTTAAAAGATTGCATGAATTTTCATACAAAATGTAAGCCATCAATAAAAGGAAATCGGATGGTCATGAAAATAAGAGAAAAATCAGCTTACCAATTTGATCGTTGAACTTACGTTATGGATAAGATGAAAAAAAAATCAAAACGTCGCAAATGTTTGTGTTTTGAATCTTACATGCAAACGGTGACCAGACAAATGTGTTATAGTCAGGCATTCTTACAAGCTCTGGCTAACGGGTTTACCATTCAGCTCGATCGGTAGAGCACTGGATGTGTGCATGCCTGAAGACCCGCGTTCAAACCCTAGCAGAGGCAATATATTTTGCGACCACGCTGGGACGAGAAGATATTCTCTTGTGGGTGAGAAGGGGTTATCTCCAGTACTTCGCCCCACGCACTCTGAAAGACGACTCTTTTCTAGGAGGGGACGATCTGATAGACTCATGTATATATATTTGAGATCACTTGTAAAACTCCTTCAAAGCCTTCCATAATTAATAAATTTGTAACTTTTTGTCAGGTAGACGATTTACTATTTATATATTACTTTGTAATATTATTAATATGCCTGTTTATATATCTGTATGTGTAAACACTTGTATGTAAACATCATTTTGTATACATGTGTTCTATCTTTTGGATCATCCTCCTTCTTGTGACTGTAGATCTTTGTTGCCCCGTTTGGGGCCCAAAATTGGTTCAATAAAAAAAAACTTGTGTACCATTCCTACTAGATCTTGCTATTAGGTTAACCCTTTAGCTCGGTGCTGGATGCGCATGTCAAAGGACCCGGGTTCAGACCTAAGCAGAGGTAATATTTGTCTCTGCTACATGAATACATATACAAGCTAATTTGATGCATTGTTGCAAAAAAGAAAGATTTATAGTTAAGTAATAATGATATGTAAAATAAATGCGACCTGGATCTTATTTCCATTATATGGGTGATTTCTTTTATGTTGTGTTTTTTAAATTTGTTGTGTTTTTTGTTATATTGTGTATTGATTTAATGTTCTTATATGTTTAACAAACGTCATGCTTTGCTAATCCAATAGCATCTAATTGTATAATGAGTTTTGGTTACTTGTACAAATATGCTTACCGTAAAAAAAGTTACTGCTTTGTATCCAAATATATTGTATTATAGATTTGTTAAGAATATTCTTAAAAAATAAAATAGCATTACATTTAATACACTTATATGATATATGTTGGTAAACCTTTTTTTCCCGAGCTCCATGAAAACTGGTACCGAGCGAAGCAATGAACCAGATTGAATTGCGAGAAAAATGTTTAACATACTTAGTACATGTATTATACGAGAAATTGAACTCGATTTGATTCTTTTTTGTATTTTTACAATTCTTTTGTGTGTAACTATTAGTTCTGCGCTTAATTTAAATTAAGGGCAATTTTCTTCACAGCTTATTCTTGTAAATGTTACTTTAATTAATTCCTTAAGCAAATTCAACTGCATTAAAACCGCTTAAAGACATGCTTTTACGACAGAGGATAAGAAATGCCACAACAACAGTTCATTATTTTTCATGATGTTTAAAAAAGGTTAGGAAAAATAGTTATACGGAATTAAGGAAGACAGTGCAGGGATGTTTATAAAAAATAATTAAAATACAGCCTATACATTTCAATGAATGATAAAATAAAAAAGTAATAAAAAGGCCAAAATTTGGTTTGAATAAAAAAAAATATAGTAAATAAGAATACTTATTTAAAAGATTTATTAAAAACGATTTCTTTATTATTTCATAATTTTTTTCTTTTATTTTTGTTCCTTTAAGGCGCGGGGGGGGGGAGGTTGTTTGATTTTAATATGTTACCTATTTGACATACACGTTCTCTCATTATCATTACCGCCCTTTGAATTAAACTTTACAGCTATACCTTCTTTATTCCTTCGATAATTATTAAAAAGTTTGCTGGATTTCATAGACCAATCGATATGACGCCTTAAGTTGGCCGAATATTCTGGACCTTTGACTTTCCCTCACAATCATGTGTAATGTGCATACAATGATGTGCAAATACAAGTCGTCATGCATTTCATGTAAAGTTAACTACACAAGTAATTTTATAGTTCAGAAAGGGAAATCAATTCGAAATTTATCCGTATGTTCAATACACGATAACGATAGTAATTATTCATAACGTCATCGACGAATAATCGATTTTCGGCACACTACTGAAAAGTTAAATATAGAAAAGAAATGTGAAAATTAAAGTTTTGAAGTACACTTACCTTGTATGTTTTTCGTTCGCGGAATCAGAATACACGCTAATAATAATAAACATTATCAAAATATTTATATACTAACCTATATTTAGTGTATAAACAACACATATCTTATTTTAAAACCTCGGGATATTAGTTTGAATTGAGATTTACAGCCGTGTATAGCTGAACTAAAGATTTGTTCATTAAAAGGTGAAGACTATAACAACTTGAAACAACATACTATTTAGAATTGTTATGCTTTCTGCAGAAGCTAATTTTTTTAATGTTGATGGCGAAAAATTAAGCTATGCATAGGTAAAAAAAGGAGGACATACTGTCTTTAAAATAGTGTTAACCATTCAGCTTCCTGAGATTAACGAGTACTTCAATTAAACGACAGACTACGAACAGTACAAAGAAAACGACCCTTGTTTAAAGAATGATACATTAGAATTCATTGTTATAAGTGAACGGTTTGATAGTATTACAACCCCGGCGATCCAACTAATGCCAACCCAATAATATTAAACGCCGTTTAAACATCTCTATGATTAAAAAAATAATAATTGTTTTATCGCATAGTGTTCTGCATTTTGGTACTTCCTGGAATGATGCTTTACAGAATAAGTTTGTAAGATCGTGTTCGGAAACACTTGAAAAAAACAATATACTAATTTTGTTATATACTTTTCCTTACTAAGCATTCTAATTACACGTAATATACAAGGTACTTGATAAAAAGCTTCCTCTTTTAATAATTTTTTTGATTTTTCCCTATTTGGTAGTTATGCAATGTATTATATATATAAAGCGATACAATGTACAGTTGAGGAACGATCAGCTGACAAAATGAATGCATTGAAATGGATATTATTCATATCTTATTCCAATTTTGGCATTGCTTCGATATGTTGCTATATTCGTAAACTATAGAAAAAAAAAAGATTACATATTGTATGCATTACGGTATTTATAAAAGAATTACTTCTAAAAATTTGATGTGTAAAAAATCTGAAATCGGTAAAATGATATACACAACAGTTCAAGAAATAAAGTTATGAAAGTGAATGCTGCTTTTATCATCTTGACGATGTAAATATAACCCCTGACTTCTGAACAGTATTTGCAAAGAAAAGACATATTTAGCTTTTTATTACATGTACGTTTATAAAAGTAAAGTCTACAGGTTAGTTATCGATTAAAGACAACCACAAATAAATAAAATTACATAAAGCATATGTTTATTTTATATAATCTTTTTTTAATTTATGGATATGCAAATTTCATGAAAAAAATTATTCTTAATTAAACGTAAGTCATAAACAATTGAAATAGCTGTGTTTTGTATGCATGTAAATAATACGATAATGCAAACTCTATACATTTTGTATTGAATTTCAACAGAAAACCTTTGTAGAAAAAAATCGACCACTATCTTATTGAGTTCATACTACGCAAACAACAAAGCTTATTTAGCTAAAGATGGCAATGTTAAAACAACGGAGAGGTACTGTTCATATACTGTTATACAACATACAAAAGCTTGGCTTCAGGTCGACCTCGGGGAACCATACAGCTTAAACAACGTTAAGATTTATTACCGAAGTGAAGGTAAGTCAGAACCAAACTTCTAATGAAACAAGCACTTTGTACAATGCACAATGTGTTTTAAAATCAATAGAAAAAAATAAGTATCACGTTCCCTTTAACACTAATACGGAGAAAGTGTTTGTCATCGCCTATTTTGTTCACTTTCTAAGTTCCAAACATGCTCTTAATAATTATAAAATTAATCTGTGTGGAAAAATGTACAGCTGTCATGAAACAAACGCGATATACAATGCATTTTTTTGTAAAATGTAAACATTATTTCTAGGCGATCTAGATGTTCAATATTCATGGAAACAGTATAGGTTCAGACAGTTTTATCTTGATGTATCAAAATTACCAGCTTCTCAAAGTGTAACAAACACAACACAGAGAACCCGGTGTTACACTGACAATACAACATACCCAGACTTACCTCCAAACATAATAGACATACCGTGTAAACAGACGGCTAGATACGTCATCGTGGAGACAACGTACGACGCCCCAGAAGATGATCCTACTAAAGGAGCGATCCTTGAGATCTGTGAAATAGAAGTTTATGGTAAATATGCATATAAATATGCAAATCATTGAAAAGAGTTCTATCAAGCCCAAGGTTTGACAATCTTCATCCCCCTATTAATATTCTCTACATAGTGCTAAAAAAATACAATTTGATGCGTACATGGTGAGATTCTGTTTTTGACCGTGCTATTTATAGAAGCTTTAAACTCAATTTACAAAAAAAAGTCACAAGAAGCGGATGCCCATCTATTGACAATTAGGAAACTTCAAATCTTTTCTTTCTTAAATTAAATTCTGGATTTTAGGACTCATTTCGCCGATATTTGATTAATTAGCACTCTTGGCTTATTAAAAAAAGTTCCGATTAAAACTAGGTTAAATACAATGTTTTTAATGTATTATATCTCTTAAAGAGACTGGGTGGTCAGCTAATTAAAAAATCTGTCTTAAATCTTAATATGATATTTTTGGCCATAAACCATTATTTTTAATCAAGAAAAAAATCAATTATTTACTTTTAAAATTCTAACAATGTCGTACATCTTTACACAACGCTTTTTGTAAAACAGTTTTTATATATAGTCCAAAAATGGACACAACTATAAAATCCTTTTTGAAAAAATAAAGTTTTCCACCGACTTATGAAGTTATCAGTATTTAAACAAAAGTTATTGAGACCATGATTTTTACATACAAATTTGGATTACGTCACCTAGACGCATTTGACAAAATTGAAAATAATCAATTAACGACCTAATATACACACGTTTACAACTTCTTCTATCAAATATGTGTTGTACTCTGAGAATAAAACGCAAACATATTGAAAAATGATCCAAGTTATGTTATATCCGTATAACATAGATAGAAACTATATTCATTCATAAGTCAAGGTGATATAAAAATCATTTTATTTATATGAAATATATAAATGTATTATTATATTTTACATACATATATTATATCATTGCATTATTCATGTGACGTGACACGCTGATTTTTTTTAGATTATATTGAAAGATCTACGGACTGTGACTTTTAAATCAGTTATAGATTTTTTCATCATTTTCCCTACATTGCTCTGGCAGGAAACAAATAAAACAAAATTCAGGTTTTACAATATTTAGTATCGCGCTTGTGATCCTGAGTTCGAATTCGTCTGGGGCCTTTGTTTATATTGACTTAATCCATTTTTTAAAAAGATGATTTTTCATTGTAAAAATTTGTAATTTTTTTGCTCATTTGACTTATAAACATGTTATCTGTCATGTATTTATCATGATTTAATAACTTTCTGCTGGTTTTAGAAACTATATCAAGGTGTAGTGAGCCACCTTAACCATCGATGCATATTTCAGGTACAGAGTAAGTGACAGAAAAACTCGGGTTTTTTTTTCAGGATGCCGAACTGGTCGATTTGGCACTAATTGTACAGAGTGCTCCGGGTGTGCACACTGTGACATAACCAGCGGTTTTTGTCGTAAGCTTTTGCTATTGTTGGCATGCTTTTTCATATTTATTTTGTTCGAGGACATCTGCCAAATGTATCAGACAAATGTATTTAAAGTGCAACAGCTTCATTTTTTGCTAATTATACAGGTTTTTGAAAAATATAGGGAAATATACATGCATTTTAATCGATACTTGTATCAAATGAATTTGTAAAAATGAATCAGTTAATTTTTTTGCATCATTACCGGTCTGAGATTGGTTTGTCAAGTGTGTGACAGGAATGTGAGATTGTTCTTCTCACACTGTGTATAACTAAATGTAAACAAATGTCGTCTGCTGTAAGGAAATGAAAAATAATGAATGAGCTAATCTATTGTGTGATTAAATTGATTTAATGATATCAACTTATCACATTTTCTTTGAAAAAAACATTGTCGTATGCTTCTTTTTTTTTAACTTGCACAAGTTGAGGCATGCGGGAGATAAACCGAAAGTAATCATTTAAACGTCGTAATAGAAAGTTGTCAGACATCGTTTTTTATGTAAAGTAATGCGAGAAAAATAACCATTAACTATATAATTGTGTGAGATAGTGAAATTCCAGCTAGGGGCAAGATTCACGGTCTAGGACACGGCAAATTAATCACACAACAGATTAGATCATTCCATGTGAGTATTTCTCTCAACAGTTAAGACATGATTTGACAAACGTATCTTTATTAAGCATATCATCTTAAGACCGAGGTGTTTTCAAACCAATTGTTCATTTCATATGGTAGTTACATTTTAACCATTTCTATTCAATTATACTTATTTCACGGGTTTTTGTCGTTATTATCTTACAGATCAACACCTAACACATTCCAGCAAACTATTTATCCTTTATGTAGGGTTGGGGATCCTTGGTGTGAGCTTTGTCTGCACTCACCTATTTAAAATAAGGTATGTTTCATATCATCATCAACTTACTCTAGCTTGAATTTACCTAAGAAAGCGTTTTCTCTTATTTCGCAAGCTTCGCACCTTTTTTCATTTTACAAAAAAGATGTATGATCTTAAATTAGTATATTTTGATGGATGAACCTAGTAGCAACTGTTATCCAAATAATGATAAGTACTTGTAGGTATGAAAAATATTGCATTTCAGGCAGAGAATTCTTATAAGTATGTGGACAAAAGAAAATCAGCATGATAACAAGAGCCTACCCCCAAACAACAAGGACACAAAGAATGCATACCAAACACTGATGCATGCCAGGCAGTCGTCACATTATGAGGACCTTACCTAAATATTTTATATGAAATTTGGACTCTTACAACATTGGTCAAAACTAATATTGTACCAATACCTGTGAAATTCTCTTTCGTTGTGCTATAATGAGTGTTCTTTGTTGTGGGTTTTTTTTTTGTCTAAAATTTTGAAATATTAAATTTTACATTTTCTGTAAAGCGTTAGATGCAACAACTTTATTTGTAACATATAAACCAAGACTACTAAACTTTGTAAAACATCAAAATCCACGTTACAAGGCAAATTATAGATACATGTACCTGATTATAGAGGTCTAGCATTCTAGACAGAAATATACTTAACAAAATTTTTGAAAGATTATTGAATGAAAAATCAAGGATGTGAATATATAAAAAAAAATCATAAAGGACATTCTTAAAGAAGTGCTCCGAATATAACAAAAAAATCTTATCATGCCTATCTGTTTTAAATAATGCATTACCTTCTAGATTCTCTATGAAGTTATGTAACCAGATAGCCATATATATGAAATATAATTGTACGATTGTATTCTGCTTTACGTTAATTAGTCATTAGCTTGTTGTGCACTCGATACGAGACAAGTATATAGGGAAAGATAATAGTGAACTATGTTAAAGGTCATTGACCGAAAAGGACAATTGACGTAGTTTGAATTCGTGGTGTCAGCGGAATGACCAGGAAGAATGAAACTCTCGATGATGATTGGACGCTGAGAAACGATCAACGGATGCAAGACTCTTAATTGCAATTAACCTTTAACAATGGACTCCGTTTATAAGTCACTTATCAACCGTGACCCGAAAGGATGTTTGAACAATTGATTATTCTAGATACTGATTTATATACTTATGATTTGATTAAGATATTGCAGATGGATTTTAGATTGAGAGCAGATGGATTTTAGATTGATAGCAGATTGATCATGTATTGCTTTTATACCACTATACGATAACTGTGTGCTTAATAAACATCATAAAACTCCAACTGACTTATGATTTCAAAAGTCTAAAGAACTGAAGTGAAGGATCACATAGACTTTTATGGAGCCAGTGACCAGGATAATTCGAAGTGCTAGAATAAGGAAAAGCGGTAAACTTATTAGATTGTATATAAAAGCAAAATAAGTTTCACAGAAACTAACAGTACCACTGGGAATAAAGGACAGTTAATGGAAACCTTTAAAGTTGAATTAACTTTAACAATATTTAATTATAAAAAAAAGTATTAAAAAATCACAAAGATGTACAATTTTTTTATAAGAATTTAGAATTCATTCAACATTAACAGAAACATAAACTTAACCGGTTTTATTAGTTGAATCTGACTATGACATACATGTAATAAAGTCAATACTTCACAGGACCAGATCATTTCTAAGAACTAATAAACAAACTTTTCTTATCTACAGGAGGAATATGAAATGATAAACCACACCATGATGAATTTTCTACAGTCTCGAACAGACGATCAACCATACTACAACCAATAAATTTAAATGAAGAATGAAATGTAACAAACGAAGAGTGATTTCTTTGAAAACAATTTCATGAGGCAGATAATTTTTTTTTCGTCGTCGATACACATACAGTGCTATAGCCTCAAAATATTGTACTGTTATTGATAGTCTCAATACATGAGTTCACTGTTAACTTATATCGTATTTAAGGTTAGCCACAATTGATGTACGTTGATGTTTGTTTGTTTTGTTTTACCTTTTGATATTGTTTTTGTTTTTGCCCTGTTTTTCGCCCTGTGTCTAGAGATGATTAATGCCAAACATGGTAACATCTGGCCTTGTAGTTTATAAGAAGTCAAAATGAAACTGTTTTTTGGGGGGAACGGCATAATCATAACTATATATATTATTATTTTGTCATTGTGATCTTTTTTTTCATATTTTGACAAAGTTTGGTTTGTTAAATATTTTGATTGGTATTTTTTTTATTAATTTCTTTCTCATTTTGCAGATTTATTGGTGTGTTAAAGAATGATTTTAAAAAATCATGTATTTTATACACGTATTAATGATCAAACTCATTTTACATCTACAATTGTTTATGACATTCAATTAATTTCACAATATTTCATTATTTTGTATTTTAATTTGTGAAGGCTTTATTTATTAAGGTCAGACGACACGTTCCTCAAAAAATGATATGATAATTATTTTTCAAATTTTCAACAGCCTGATGATATACCAAATAAAATATTTATTATTTTTAAAATGATTAATATAATGTATATACTTATGCAAAAAAAATTAATTAGCAATTCAAGTATAATTTCAATAAGATTATTTAGGAAATTGCATACTATAGTATCTGGCACAAATGCATGTCAAGGTACCCTAATTTTTTGCAAGAAAGCAAATTTAAAGTAGTAGTAAATCAATCAAAAATTCCTTGAAAAAGTCATATAAAATGGAGAAACGTGTCGTCTGACCTCAAGCACTAGTATTTTCATTGTATACACAAGATGGACCCGTGCAAATTAAAGGACCCAGCTTTACACCTTTAATTGTTTATCATACATGTACATGTATTAAGTTTTCGATTAACTAAAGGGGAAAAAAATTATTCTAAGATAACAAGTCGAATTAGTTATTTTCAAGAAAGATTTTAAAATATTCTAAACAAGTTGAAGTATATTCAACATTTTTGTTCAAACTTTATCTGCAATATTTGAACAATTTTATCTACATTTTAATCCTGATACCTTGCTGGGACCTACGGATTATTTAATGTTCATATTTTGCGTTTTGTTCGGGTTTTATTTATTTATATGAATTATTTTCTAATTTATATAATGATGTCAGTGTTTACTTTTCTCTTAAGGAGGCTGGATGGTCAAGAAATTAACATCAGATCTGCCCCAAATTTTAAGATGTGATTGGTTTAGCATTACAATATTATTTAGTAAAGAAGACATAAAAATAGTTCACATTTTAAGTTTGGGTATTTTCCTATATTTATATATAAAGCTCTTTTAAAGGAGATCAATACAGTCTAAAAATAGCCACGACCATCGATCCTTTTTAAGCTAATATCACAGGATAAATTTCTGTCATTCTGTTAACAGAACGATAACTAAAAGGTTTGGAAAAGTGACTGAATGGCACAACTATGCCATTCAGTCACTTTTCAGTTACCTTTCAGTCACCTTTCAATTGACTGAATAGCAGAGATTCATCATCTGTATTATACTATGTTTAAAAATATCTACACTATTACGTGCCAATAAAATATTCTCATACTAGTAGTGCGATTTGATACTGATTTAAAAGAGAACAGTGTTCACAATAAGTACACTCATAATGTTATTGAAATGCATCTTGATCTTATTTCCCGCTTAACCTAAATTTAAATTAGTTTTTAAAAATGGACATCTTTTGGTTAGGTTGACTTTACTGCACATTTAAGTTTTCGAAAAAACTAGAGAATTAAATCTACCTTTTTATCAGTAGTAGCCAAACATCTTTGTTCTCAATATAAAAAAATAACCAAATAAGATAAATGCTGCTAGAAAACTTGAAATCGGACAAGTTTCCTTAATTAAACATTTCTTTAAAAAATGTGTATGTTTTCCTGGGATACATATGTATTATGTTTATATATCTTAGTTAGCTCTTAAATGCCCTGTCCGTGGAAATCTCCATGACACCCCCTAACACCCCCTGTTCGTTCCTGAACACAGGCAGTGTTTGCCACTGGCATTCTCTCTACATGCCCTTGATATCTCCTGTTTGTCTCAAGACTGCTGAATCAAGTAAACAAAAATGTTCTTAACATTGATTTAATTTTGTTATATTTTTTAAATGAACCTTTGATAAAATACATTGAGAATATGTACATGGAAAACAAAAAGTACCCGTGTGCAGTTCTAGACTGTGATTTTTTATCTTTGGATTTAATTGTAATAATCAACAAGCTGTTTGAAGCCCGAACAGTTTACAACATACCAATATTTTTATCTGTACAAATTTATTTCAAACTAATTTTGTCAATCAGGTTTGAATCAATGGCACCAGAACAAATGACGTGCACAATAGTAACGCACAACCGCCTGTACAGAGAATTCTTTCGGAGTCTTTCGGAGTCTTTCGGAGTCCTCTGGGATGTCACTAGGTTTATGTCGCACTTTTAATGTGTATCTACTGCGTTTACAGAGCTGCGATTATTTGCTGTGTTTTTTGCATTTTCTAACGCGTCTGTAAGCATTTTTAACGCGCATCCTTGCCAGAAATTAAAAAAAAAGAATAAAAATTGTGGCCGGTTTACAACAAAGGGGGTGCAGTTAGTCGCCAAGTACAACACCGTGAAAACGCAATAACACACCGCGAGAGCTGGAAAGAAACGCCTTGGTCGCCGTCTTGAAGTTGTGACATCTTTATTTTCTCAAAACTTATATAAAATTTTACATTGTAAGCAATGGAGTAAATGCGATGTATTTAGTCTATTATTTTTTTTCTCTTTATATTGACAAATATTCACAAGTTAAGTTGTTATCACAGACTGACTGTGGCGTGATATCTTAATACCGTTACATGTAAAAGAGAAAGCACATTTGCATAATATTTTGTTATCTTTCGTTCAATATATAGTATCACTAAATCACATAATCGGAGTATGATGTCTTTATCAAGTTGCTATCTAGAAATAAGGCAATAGTGTCTGCGTTTGTCGAAGTTCCTTTTCCTAACTGAATGATTTTGAACTGTGCTGCCGCCAAAACAGAAATATATCAAATAAAATGATTCAATTTATTTTCTTAAAAAATCAGATGATTATAGCAATGTAAAAACCTACGTGCACTATAAATTACTCTGGAAAATTGCATTCACCGTATACATTGTGAGGTCCTACTTTTTCTCATTGCGTCACATTCTACAACGGTTATAAACTGATTGGCTGCGTAAACAGAGAGAGTTTTTTTTTTTGTTGAAATGCAGCCCCGTCAGCCTTCCCATTTAAAGGATGTTCGGCCGAACTAAAAAAGAAATTGGACGGGAAAGATCATCTACCGGGTAGGACTGGGAGGTCGAAACTTCAAAACTTACCGGACCAAACAGACCCGACGAATGACGGAGTCAGCATCGAGGAAGTAATGCATCTGTATCACAAATGATTATTCTGCAATTGACAAATACGATCTAGACCTTAATATCCCAGAGGGGTGATAATGTTGGTGTCTCAAAAAACTAACAACCGGTTGAACATTTTTTAGCAGCAATCGACATGGAATCCCTCTGGCCTGACAGGTCCGAATACGGACTTTGAGCAAAAAAATTGAAATGATCATCACCAACATCAGCCGAATTAATGTGAAGTTACCAGTTTCGATTGCCTTAATTTTCATTAAAAAACAATGCAGATTTAGATTTAGAAGTTAACAATGCGATAGTTAGCTTTAATGCTGAACCAGGCATGCATATAGCTAATGCTACAAAACAAAAATATATGGAATATGATAGACAATTTCGCATCAAGGATGCAAGAAATGGCTGTACTCCCTGGAACCAAATCGATAAAGAATTAGGGATTTTGTATATTTATTCACCATCAAGCGCAATTGGGCAACAATCTACTTAATGAAATGAATGCTTTAACTTATCAATAAAGGGTTTTTTATGCGACAATACTGTCATTATAATCATGCCTGTTTGAAATGTTCTGATAAACACCCGACAACTAAATGTCATAAAATATATCAAAACAAAAAATCAGTTATGTCGCAACCAAGCTCTGACAATCCCGTTCCCCACTTTTTTCGTGATTGATGAAAAAAACCCATACAAACTACATAGCATCAAAAATACCTGTACCAACCCCTATTAATACTTGTAATATGGATTTCTGCCTTTCTTTGTGTCCTAAAACTCTGGAAGCAAGTTAGTTAAGGAATGGCTTTAAATATGATTTTAAAATTAACTATTTGGTCCCCGATTTCGATCAACTTGTGACTTCTAACTCTTCTGATAGTTTTTTTAAAAGTTAATTCTGAATCAGAATTAATAAAAAAGGTAAATCAAAAATGCTAACAAAAGTTACATTATAATTCGTTCAAAAAAATTACGATCCGTAAGAATGTTTGTTTTTTTACTTACATACATATACTGTATACAGGGTTATTTTTGCCCAGTGTAATTTTCGCCCTTCTTCTCTTGCAAACAGTTTCAGCCCGTCTTGAATTCGCCCAGACATGGATGTGTTTTAAGAGAGAGAGTTTGAAACATAGTAATTAGCCAAGTCTTAAATTCGTCCGTTGACAACGAGGGCGAAAGGGGTGAAAATAAACGGGGGCGAATATTTCCCTGTATAGTATGCAGTACTACAGTACAGTATACAGTATGTGTTATAAAATATATAGGTCAAGAAAAGAACATTTGGATAATAGGTCGAAAATTTTTAAGTAGGTTTTCAAACGCGCTTGCCTTTCTGAATAAATAGCACAGCTAAGAATTTACCAACAACATTATTGCATCCGTTAGCAAGGGCAGGCTTAACGTTGAATAAATTGTTCCCTCGAATTCAGTTGGTGTTGAGGTACGAACCGGCATATCGCCATGTTCACTAAGTACTGTAATCGTTGTTTATTACTTAAATTTGCATTTTGCCCTTTGCAGACCGTGTATTACATGTTATTTTAATGTTATGTTATTTTTTTTATTTTGGAACTCACATAGATTTGTTAAAGGGGCATGGTCACGATTTTGGTCAAATTCTATTTTTCTGTTTTTATTATTTACAATGCTTAAGGAATGCATTTTAAATGACCAAATGAAATTGGAGAGTCTGTAGTGAAGTTTTAAGCAAGATACAGGGTTCACAATTCTTTGTCATGTAAACAAGGCTCGTGCCCTGTTTTTGTTTACATTAGTTCAATATACCGGTAAAAAAATCTTTTCAAGCTGATTTTTCATATTCTTATTCATTTTAAGCATATATAAACCGATCCTCACGTTTACCACATTCATTTTCGGTCTTAAACTGGAGTTTTCACTTCAACGCTCAAAATGTAAACAAAAGCTTTGTTTACTTAGCAAAGAATTGTAAGCTCTGTAACTCGCTTATAACTCAACGAATGACGCTCAAATTTTGGTTGCCTATTAAAAATGCCTTACTGAAGCATTGTAAACGTTAAAATCGGGAAAATAATTTTTGACCAAAATCGTGACCATGCCCCTTTAACAGAGTAAATGATGTTACCAGTAATCCCTTCAAAATGTTAATAAAGGTTATTATTTTAAATGCACTAACTTAAGGAGAGTTGGAGAAAAAACACATGTATCGTATGGGCCTAGTCGTTAGACTCTGATTTATGTATCTAATCTTCTACAGCTAATGAAAAGTCTATGACATCACACCTATATGGCGTCATAGTACGCCAACAGTTAAGTACATTAATCATTGTATAGTTAAGAAAACTTATCTTTCCTTTTACATTGAATTTTTGTCAAATTCGTATTACAATAGTTGAGAATCCGTTATCTGAAAGTCTGTCAGAACAATTTCTCACAATACGTTCCCACCAAGGAGGTGTATTTATTTATCTATAATCGCAATGTCACCGAGACAGACTAGTCTAAAAACATAAACACATAATAACACTGTACGTATAAATGAAATAACAACGTAATTTGATGCTAACCATTAATACATTTAGATAGATAGATAGATAGATAGATAGATAGATAGATAGATAGATAGATAGACAAACAGGTTGCTTACTAGTATACGTTTGGACACGACCATGACGACAACTGTAACGACACTTGCGGTGAATGAAACAACGTAAAATGTGCTTGGTGATTCTAGATGTCCTCCAAGGAGATTATTGTCATAAAGGTTGTAACATTATTGCACATTCATGTAATTTAACTATTTAAAATATATTTTCATCAATTAGGTTACGTGACTAGGTGACTTTTTATATAAATGTGATAATTAAGTTTAATCTGCTTAAAGAAAGCATTAGCCATGTTTCATATAATAATTAACTCAATTTATTATATTAAAATAAAAACATTCTAAACCGATAAAGTGCATTTTTATTGCAAACCATTAAACTGTAACGAAACACAAGTTTATAGCTAGTCTTCGTTAATAGTTTTGAAAGTTTTGTTTCCATTAGCGTGACTGAGGATCGTATGGTATTGAATGCAACGAAACATGTGAGCACTGTTGTAAAGTAAATCAGTGCAGCAATACAAACAGATCGTCTTTAAATGGCTGTGATGATAGTTTTTAAGGGTATTTGTGTAGAAAACGTACGTGTATTATTGCTTAAAATAAATAAGATACAAATGTAGGGTTTGTTTTTCTTTAATTCAGTTGTTAAAATCTTAGTACATAAACATGTACATTCTTTATTATCTCATATATTTTTAAGTTGAATTCATCTGTTTTTATTAAGAACATCATTACTTTGGTTGGTTTTTTTTTTTCATAGAACTATGTTTAAATAAAACATAACATAATAATAAGTGTGATTAAGGTTAGTCAATATGGAAACAACAGCGGTACAAGAAAGCCACAAAATAGCTCAACTTTAACCGAAAATAGAAACAAATCTATTGTTGATTCATCGTTAAGTGAAAAAAAAAGCCTGGGGCAAAGGCTTGTATGGTTTTAATGTATTCAAAATGTGGAAACTGTCGTGGCCTAACACAGTGTTTTCACATCAATGACAACTATTTATCTGGATGACTCGCGGGTAATTAGGTGGAATTTTCTAATACACGTGAGTATTTTATTTTTCTACCATATACTGTATCGTGCATTATGCCAGATATTTTTTACAATCTGTAATGGTTTTTATCATATTCAACCTACAGGGTATTACAAATATGTTCCCTTAATAAAAAAAAAGAAAATAAATTTGTCTAAATCGACAATTTTGGCCGTGAATATAACAATTAATTTTCAAAATATGTGCAAAAGTTTTTTCTTAAAAATATTGAAAAGAGATAACACAACTGTGTTTCCAATATTTGATTTAACAAATTCACGTCGTATTGTTGGAAATATTCTGGAAAATGAAAATAAAGGAATTCCAGTTCGGTTATTCGTAAAGCCATGAAACATAGGATACATGGAGGGTGTTTAGAACTTTTATAAATATAATATGTATATCTCTGTTTCTTATTTAATGTTGTATTCTATTTTATATTATCTATATCATACTAAATTGTAGCAATCCTACTTAATCGTAGCAATCATATGTACCACAACTCCTATGGATTTTTGTTGTGCCTTTGCCGGCACTCACTTGCATTCTGGGGTATATGCCCAACCTATGATGTCACGGACTCCTTGTTGATCATTTCATCACTTGAATTTGACAACAACAAAACAGTTTATCCTAGTTACAACAAAAAAATATTTCTAACGCTGACAATTAATGCCATATGCCGATCATTCCTTTAAAGAAATATTCTTTCTTTTTCTGATGTTCGCTGGTATCGTTTATATATCAACCTATTTATTGGGGATTTTTTAGGGGGAGGGGGGTATAAATATAACATAGTTCATACCATACCGGGCAAAGAAATGACATAAGAAAAATTATTTTCTGTCAAATTTTAATGGTTTTATTTTTATTTTTTTAATTTTAATTTGTTTGAGTCTTTTGTGTTCATAATTATATTTCGGATTTTGAAGCTCCTTTTTTAGCTCACCTGCAGTTTACCTTGTCGCTGCTGTGAACGTTTGACATTATTGACACACACACAGACACAAATTATATATATATATATATATATATATATATATATATATATATATATATATATATATATATATGAGAGAGAGAGAGAGATGAAGAAAGAAATTTCTCGCAATAGTTTCAAATCTTTCAAATTATGATCCCTAGGGTAGGAAGCAGCTCTAATGGGGCGGGGGTAGTATTTTAACATAGGATTATATAAGGAAAGTCTTTGAAAGTCTTTTTTCTTAAAAAAACAACTTGCCAGAAAAGCTGTAAAATGTGATGAAGCCTAATCAGTTAGTGCATATTCAATTTTGTTCAATGGCATTCACAAATGTAATAATATTTTTTTTAAATCAACGGTGTTTTGCATTTTAATTTGTAAATGTTTCATTCACTTGGAAAACGCACAATCAGATGAGTCTGTGCCTTTAAAATGGCGCATCCATGCCAATCAGTTCCTTTTAATTTTATTCACCTATTAGATGACTAAAAGACAATGCTTGATCATGTGATACAGTTTGTTATGTTCAAAAAAATATTTGAATGGATATTTTAGGAATTTATTTTATTTTAGGACTTTAAATATGTCCAACAAATAAATGTATATTTATAGCTTAACCTAGCTGTTAGTATAAGTTATTGTAATAGTAACTACATTAAATGATATATGCTTTGATCATCATATCTTTCTCTGGCCTAAGGTTCATGCATTTTTCACGTTTTGCTTGGTATTAGAGCTTTCTAAACCCATTTGTATTTTTCGAATTTATGATGTGTCTTTTACAAATAGTACCCTTGTACACTGGGAACGAGGGTGTATATCCTGTAAGTGACATAAAGAGCTTGAGAAACGATGAGGGTACGTTTACTAAGAAAACATTAATTTAATTTTATTGAGAAAAGTCTTATTCAATCTTACACGGATCAAAGTTTCACTATATCATGTTAAAACGTATTCTCACAAAATGTCCTTGCAGAGATTAGTATGAAATATAATGGTTTATTACTAAGCATATGTAACTAAGCTTGTAGCTCTGTTCAATATGTAATAGTATTCGCTGGTATAGTATGTGGAATTTTGTAGGCGAAGTTCACGGTACGTACAGTTTCCATATAGTGTTTATTTGATAAGTCATGATCATATCATCTCTTTTGCATTCAACAATATTTTATTGTCGATTTTTGTATTTATATATAATTGAGAAACTTAATAGTGAAAAAAAGTTGCAAGTACTTTCGTTCAATGTCATTTAAACACTGATACTTAAATCATGTCTTCAAGCTTTTACCTGCAGCTAGGGGAGCCATTTGAAAGCAGATTTCCATTCAGATATTGTATATTTATTCTCAACGATTAACTGGTTAATTGTGATCATGTTTGTCATACTTTTTGTTTTGGGTTTTTGTACAAATAAATACTGTTCATCGCACATCGCAACAGACACTACAATTTACGATTATAGTATTTTTTATGATAGCTGTACATCAAAATAATTTGTTTTACGATGCTACCGTTGTGGCGAGCGCAGCAAGAATTACGCATACCTTGTATCATTGTCAACTTAGTGATATTTTGACAGTTATCATTTAACATCAAAGATTTTTTTTATTTTTTTTTATTTTTTTAGAGAGAGAGAGAGAGAGAGAGAGAGAGAGAGAGAGAGAGAGAATTATATAATATTTCTAAGTTATAAAAAATTCCTACAAAATACATACATGTAGACTTGCTTCCCCTAAAACCGTTCTTTACTTTTGGAGAAAATTGATCTGTCGGTAAAATGTAGTTTGTGTTTAATTTAGTCAAAACTGTAAATACAGTACATATGTATTATTTTTCTTTTGTACCTTGTTGTCATCTGACTTTTATTTTTTTTTTTAATTCCTGATTCATATTTTTTTTCACTAAAGGTTTAGTTTAATATACGTTGTATCCGTGCCCCGGTCCCTGTTTTTAAGTGTGTAATTTCCCATTTTCCAATTTGTGTACGTATCTCGACTCAAAACGAAGGAATGGAAGCATGTAAAAAATTTCTTGGGTCTCACCAAAGCTTGTGCGTTACTTAAACCTCAAGGCACTTTAGTTAAATGTTAGCCATTTTTGGCATAGTACCACGGGAAAAACATTAGAGAGCACTATGGGACGTAGACATAATTTTTTTCTTGATGAATCTGTAGGTTTAGCTCGTTCTTTTTCCCGCGCGCACTGGTTCTTAGAGCTCGCTTCGCTCGCCGGCGCGAGCTGCGCTCGCTATTACAATACTATATAATCTTTGAAATTAAAATGATCATTAAAGACTGGTTTAACAGGCATACAATATTTAAAAAACTTCCATGACTATATTTTTCAATGTATTTGTTTATTTAAATTTTAGTTACATGCAACTTTCAAACCACACTATGTTTTAAAAAAGGTCATATTCGTTTGTCTTTGACAAAATCTGGAACCCCCTTTATGAAATTCTTTCAGATCGTCATTTCAGCAAACGAAAACAAATGAACTTGTTAACTAAAAATGTCATGTTAAAGTTGAAAAATATTTGCACTGAGAGAAATAACTTACCTGTGCAATAAAACAAACTTAATTGGTACTCCATATTGTTTTAATTCTCGACTGTGAAATGTTTGGTAAAAGAAAGTTATAAATTTTTCATAATGACTTATTTCCTTCCAAATTTGTAGGGAAGGCATGCTAAAAACACATCTATTTTGTTGCTTCTTTAAAAAGATACTGATTTCTGATTTTGTTTGTGACCGTACGGTGACTGAAAAAGAAACTAATAAAAAACAAGATCTGATTTACCTTGAATTACCGGGTTTTTTCCATGCCCTTAACGCTGTACACGATAAAATACACGGTACATAAAAGATTTATTGGAAACATATGTTGTTATAACATATCCTTGTTTTAAAAGTTCGGTATTGGAAAATTAATTCATTTCATTAGTTTTTGTTCTTGATCTACCTTTTACTTCATCTAAAAGTCATTTGATTTATTCACTCTTTTGTCTCTCCTTTGCAGATCATTTTTAGAACCTATTTCAATAAAATAAATTTTCTTATATTTGTCTTTTACATGAAGTTTTGAAGCCACACTGTAGATCATTCTTTATTGAATGAGGTAATGTTACCCCGTGAATTCTAGTCGTTTCCGTTAAACCACGAGATTTTTGTAAAATTTGGAAAATGGACAGTAACTTCTCTTTATATGATTATACCAGCTTATTTACAGTCAATATTGAATATTTGAAAAAAAAAGACATAAAAAAATGGTCATTAACGGTTTTAAGTAAACAAAAATGATGGTTTTTAGACATGATGAACAGGTTTTGTTTTATTGGACCTTTTAAAAATTTTAAAGGCAGATCTCATGTTACGGTAAACAAATATAATATTTGTAAACAATATATGAAAACAATGTGTAAACTAAACTAAAAATATTTAATAAATAAAGTATATAAAAAGGCATGCGATATTATGATTACAATATAGTTTGTGTTCAATACAAATGATAAAATTCTCCAAAATTCAAAAAGAGGGTAGAATACAATGTACATAAAAAAAAATTAAAAAATCATAATTAATATATGTTGGAAAATATACATTTTAAAATTTGCATCTAGCACTTTTTTAAAGATGAACACTTCCTAATAACATGTAGATTATCTTTTTTTCCTCGATTAGTTTTATTCTACCTACAATATGCACATTTAAGTACATGCACGACACCTTTAAATTGGCAACAATGCGCATTGGCGCATTAAAATTCACCAGTTATCGTGTGTGCTTTTACTCAGCAAAAGAGTAAGGGGTTTGTTAAAGTGAAGCATATCATGCTAAAGTATAGACTGAACAATTATCTTAAAGTTTGTTTTGTATTTTGACACTGCATGTATCAGAGCATTTCTTTTCGCATGTTATTCCTTTTAAATTACAGCCATGCAAAACTCGTACCTGTGGAACACTATACAATTTTGTGATTTAAAAGCATATCAACCAGACGTGTTCAATTGATAGAGCAATCGGATGACTGATTTTTTAATGGAATAATTCAAATTGTGCAGGCGACAAACATTTGCATTGGAACTTGCATGAGCTGGTTCGTTCGTTTTGAACTTAAACAGACTAAATCTAAAGTGATGTGAATAACCCTGTTTCAAGTTTCAAGATAAAGGTTATGTTGATGACATTCTGCTTTGTACTATTGAGTTATAGATCATGCCAAGGTATGGCTGCTTTTAAATCTATTACAATTATAATCCAACAATGCATGTTAAAGTACATTATAATACATATACTGAATTTAGAAAATAATTTGCACATTATCAATGACGGATTTTCGCAGATTTATTTGATTAATTAAATATTGAAGTGATATTGACATAATCTGTTTATTTAAGTTAACTTTACCAACGGATGTTTTTTTTTTTACATTGAATATATGGTAAAAATGTTGTGAAATAAATATCAAGGTGTGCATTTAAAAATATCAGGTATAGTATCTATATATCTACATTTCTTACGATTGAAGGTTATAATGATTACACTATATCACCAATTCAAAACCAATCAATATACATTACTTTAAGAAAACATACTGTTTCCTAGAAGATACAAGAAATCATATTGCTACCAGTGTATATCGAAGCACAAATTGGCATCTATGGAGAAAAACCACGATACAGCAATGTACTGACAAAGACATATACCATTTTAAAACAAAGTAGATCATGGAGGTCGTTTCGGCTTAAAGAACGTAGATATCCTGTGTAACCGGTCTGCGAAACCACCTAATGTCAAAACATAGTACGACCGTCATTCTACAGAATCCGAGCCAGTTTGTGAAATATATGGCATGACAAATTCGATTACTTTCATAGCTGAGATTTATTACACATCTTTTCTTAATAAGGACATTTTTATATCCTTATCTACAATGGTTATGACTGAATGAGGTAATGTGTTCCATGTAAGAATCAACATATATCTTTTAAAACGTTTTATTAATTCGATAAAATAATTAAAGTTTAGAGCGAGATTCTAAACAAATATGCTGTGTGATATATCGTTTGCACAATCCTTTTATAAAAAAGGAACTGACTTTAATGACAATGATATGAGTATGAATCTGGTTATGCTTGATTGATCTATTTACTTTTTCTGTATCACTTTATTCAGTAAATAGTGCAACAACTCAAGATTCCAAAACAGTTACATTTATTATCCCCTCGCGCAGATTGTTGCGAAGGGGATATAGCATCACTGATGTGCGTGTGTGTGTATGTGTGTCTCATTAAGCATATGGACAAGATTCAAAGAAAAACCCTTTCATCGATGTTTATCAAACTTCGTACGTTTCTTTTGTATGGTATAAGCACGACCCCTAATAGTTTTCAAGTCAATTGGTAAAATATTTATTAAAATATCGTTAAAAAATCACCATTCAAACAGGAATTTTATGTACGACTTGACAATAGACATTTCCGGTAGTGAAGTGAACGTAAACATTTCAAATCAATAACTTGAAATTTTGTTGGATTTGGAGCTTGTAAAGGTAAGACACAAACGTTTTTAAGTAATGGTGTGTTAAAGGGGTGTCCAAAGGGAATATTTCAAGCGGATAGGAGATTAATATCATCCCAATTTTATCAAAACAAGAAGCCGTCTTAGTCGAAATTCGGGCTATATTTCCCGAATTATTAAGAGTGAAACAGGTGCAGATTCAGAAGAGACATTGATTAATATCGTCAACATCAATTATAAGAATTCATCTTATATTAATAGCTGCAGATAACGCTACCAAAAACTTTGGGTCGAAATACGACATTTTTACTCGAGTTTTCCAGAGAACAGACTACTGATCGCTAGATCATGTTTAGCAAATTAGCTATGTTTTATACTTATTATGAAACATTTTACTTTTACTAATCGTCTGATTTAATGCTTAATGTATGTCACTGAATAAAGCTAAATTACTAAACTTTAAAACATGTGTGATGTGTTTCCGTTAGTAATAAGGGGAACTCTGCAACCTCGTACATGTATATGTAACACAAATCCCCAACAAATAAACATACATCCTAGACCTTGGAGATAGAGATAAAGAAGTTATTATGAATTCAAAGTGGTTTTAACATACTTTTATGATATTTACTTTCATCAAAGTTAAATGGTTATATGCATAATATATGCCCTGATTTTCCACAACACAAAGTGGTGTATGCCAAAATAATGCATTTTCCCCCAAAATGTTTCATGTCGCGAGGGGATGCTCCGCTTAGCGGTGCCCCTGTTCTATATTTGTTTTAAATATGTCTTAAAATTATTCTATATTTCAGGATGTTTAATTGATTTCAGCGTATGTCAAGCCAGTATATACAGTGAAAATGTCACGCATAGTAAGAGCAAATATTTTTATATTTATCAAATCTCAGAAATATCTCTTATTCTAACATTTAAAAAAAGGATCATTTTTTTATCATAAATATAGAAAAAAGATACAAAGATGTTCTTCTTATTATAATTTTCCAATTTTATGTAGAAAAGTTAATAAAATAAGAGCACAAAGAAAAAAAAACGCATAATAAATTTCATAATATATTTCGCATGTCGTACACATATATGTACACATTCTTTGATGCTTGTACAACTCTATTTATAAAAATTAATTCATATAGGAATAGTTAAACAATAAAACGCTTCCTTTGATGATTCATGCGGGATATGAAGGTGGCGACATTTTAGAAAAAAATATATCAATGGGGGTTATTTTTCCTGCAATGATCGCTACCGTCATAACCAGGAATTATCAAAGAAAGCATTTAATTGTTTATATAAACATCTTTCTTTTAACAAATTAATCAATCGATCGTTAAAAGTAAGTAAAATTAACTAAACTATTGTTAATGTACATCAGTACGTTACATAAAAGAAACAGCCAAATCGTCTTTAATGGGAATTTTGAGTCTGACATCGTCATGACTATTTCGTGTAGTCCATGATTTTTCCTAGGTTGTTGAAGATTTCGACCAATCCATAAACGGGGCGTGTAGATTTCAGTCCTGTCAGTCTTTTACAATCAATTTTCGTAAGAAATAGAGGGCATCATACCTGGTGGATGTAAATGTATATGTATAAACAAATCATCAGTATAATTATCAGTATCATTGTTAAAGTTATTATAATATTTCCTGATACAAAAGAATATCTTTTTATCAGTGTACCGAAAAATAAATACAGCATTAAAAGGGTTTTTTTTTTTGTACAAAAAATGTATTTTTTCTTCACAGGCAACGGCATACAGGAGTACAGAATAAAATACAACACTTAACTGTTTGGTATAGCAATGCTTCTCCTCTTTAGTTTTTCAACATTGCGTCAGTTGCAGCGTGAGTTTAAGGTCAAGATCTAGTAACTGGGTCTCTTTTGGGGATTAGATCGATCATAGTTAAATAATGAAGAAAAAAAAATAAAAAACATATTTTATGCCGTGTTGAATTCTGAATACATGCCATGCATGGAGAAAACATCGAGATTTGTAGCTGATTTTCGTGTAAGAAAATCATGACAAAATTATGACAGTTTAAATCGCAATTATTCAACATGTTTCCCCCCTAAAATTAAGCTCCGATACTCCTTATTCGGCAAAGCTAGTATCAAAAAGCATTATTGAAAGAATAAATACCTCCAATTGAAGTTATTTGTGTGCTCCTTTCATTAAATGGCCTTAAAAGATTGCATGTATTTTCATACAAAATGTAAGCCATCAATAAAAGGAAATCGGATGGTCATGAAAATAAGAGAAAAATCAGCTTACCAATTTGATCGTTGAACTTACGTTATGGATAAGATGAAAAAAAAATCAAAACGTCGCAAATGTTTGTGTTTTGAATCTTACATGCAAACGGTGACCAGACAAATGTGTTATAGTCAGGCATTCTTACAAGCTCTGGCTAACGGGTTTACCATTCAGCTCGATCGGTAGAGCACTGGATTTGTGCATGCCTGAAGACCCGCGTTCAAACCCTAGCAGAGGCAATATATTTTGCGACCACGCTGGGACGAGAAGATATTCTCTTGTGGGTGAGAAGGGGTTATCTCCAGTACTTCGCCCCACGCACTCTGAAAGAGTCGAAGACGACTCTTTTCTAGGAGGGGACGATCTGATAGACTCATGTATATATATTTGAGATCACTTGTAAAACTCCTTCAAAGCCTTCCATAATTAATAAATTTGTAACTTTTTGTCAGGTAGACGATTTACTATTTATATATTACTTTGTAATATTATTAATATGCCTGTTTATATATCTGCATGTGTAAACACTTGTATGTAAACATCATTTTGTATACATGTGTTCTATCTTTTGGATCATCCTCCTTCTTGTGACTGTAGATCTTTGGTGCCCCGTTTGGTGCCCAAAATTGGTTCAATAAAAAAAACTTGTGTACCATTCCTACTAGATCTTGCTAGTAGGTTAACCCTTTAGCTCGGTGCTGGATGCGCATGTCAAAGGACCCGGGTTCAGACCTAAGCAGAGGTAATATTTGTATCTGCTACATGAATACATATACAAGCTAATTTGATGCATTGTTGCAAAAAAGAAAGATTTATAGTTAAGTAATAATGATATGTAAAATAAATGCGACCTGGATCTTATTTCCATTATATGGGTGATTTCTTTTATGTTGTGTTTTTTAAATTTGTTGTGTTTTTTGTTATATTGTGTATTGATTTAATGTTCTTATATGTTTAACAAACGTCATGCTTTGCTAATCCAATAGCATCTAATTGTATAATGAGTTTTGGTTACTTGTACAAATATGCTTACCGTAAAAAAAGTTACTGCTTTGTATCCAAATATATTGTATTATAGATTTGTTAAGAATATTCTTAAAAAATAAAATAGCATTATATTTAATACACTTATATGATATATGTTGGTAAACCTTTTTTTCCCGAGCTCCATGAAAACTGGTACCGAGCGAAGCAAGGAACCAGATTGAATTGCGAGAAAATGTTTAACAACATACTTAGTACATGCATTACACGAGAAATTGAACTCGATTTGATTCTTTTTTTATTTTTACAATTCTTTTGTGTGTAACTATTAGTTCTGCGCTTAACTTAAATTAAGGGCAATTTTCTTCACAGCTTATTCTTGTAAATGTTACTTTAATTAATTCCTTAAGCAAATTCAACTGCATTAAAACCGCTTAAAGACATGCTTTTACGACAGAGGATAGGAAATGCCACAACAGTTCAATATTTTTCATGATGTTTAAAAAAGGATAGGAAAAAATAGTTATACGGAATTAAGGAAGACAGTGCAGAGATTTTTATAAATAATAATTAAAATACAGCCTATACATTTCAATGAATGATAAAATAAAAAGGCAAAAATTTGGTTTGAATAAAGAAATATAGTAAATAAGAATACTTGTTTAAAAGATTTATTAAAAACGTTTTCTTTATTATTTCATAAATTTCTTCTTTTATTTCTGTTCCTTTAAGGCGCGGGGGGGGGGGGGTTGTTTGATTTTAATATGTTACCTATTTGACATACACGTTCTCTCATTATCATTATCGCCCTTTGAATTAAAACTGATCTGGTTTCGATTTATACATAATTAAAAAACAGGATGTGATAAAGTATTCATTAGATATACATGTATATGTTTCAGAAGATACTGTTGTTGAACTTGTAAACATGCAATGCAAATATCACTAACAGGAAGAAAAACAATTTCAAACACGGAAAGTATATGAAACTCTGAATATGTTCCTGTCTTTCACATTTATGAGAAAATTATATACATTACATTCACATAAACATAAAAAGATAAAAATAAAAATTATTTTGGTCAAATCGATCACCTGAGTGATTACCAAGGTTTGCATGATAGTGTATAGCTGCAGTTATCTGATAGTTTCACGTTATTTTATACAATACAACACCATGTCAAATAGATATAAAATCATACAGCATCTCATAATTAGTTCGAATTTGTATACATATAACAATTAAATATTGCCTCTTTAATTTGCTTTGATTTTCGTGTTATACAGCTATACCTTCTTTATTCCTTCGATAATTATTAAAAAGTTTGCTGGATTTCTAAGACCAATCGATATGACGCCTTAAGTTGGTCGAATATTCTGGACCTTTGACTTTCCCTCACAATCATGTGTAATGTGCATACAATGATGTGCAAATACAAGTCGTCATGCATTTCATGTAAAGTTATGTGAACTAAAGATTTTGTTCATTAAAAGGTGAAGACTATAACAACCTGAAACAACATACTATCTAGAGCTTTTATGCTTTCTGCAGAAGCTGTTATACATTGTTTAACTACATTAAGGTTTTATTTCTCATAATAATTTTTTAAATGTTGATGGCGAAAAATTAAGCTATGCATAAGTAAAACAAGGACATGCTGTCTTTAAAATAGTGTTAACCATTCAGCTTCCTGAGATTAACGAGTATTTCAATTAAACGACAGACTACGAACAGTACAAAGAAAACGACCCTTGTTTAAAGAATGATACATTAGAATTCATTGTTATAAGTGAACGCTTTGATTGTATTACAACCCCGGCGATCCAACAAATGCCAACTAATGCCAACCCAATAATATTAAACGCCGTTTAAACATCTCTATGATTAATAAAATAATAATTGTTTTATCGCATAGTGTTCTGCATTTTGGTACTTCCTGGAATGATGCTTTACAGAATAAGTTTGTAAGATCGTGTTCGGAAACACTTGAAAAAAACATATAATAATTTTGTTATATACTTTTCCTTACTAAGCATTCTAATTACATGTAATATACAAGGTACTTGATAAAAAGCTTCCTCTTTTAATAATTTTATTGATTTTTCCCTATTTGGTAGTTATGCAATGTATTATGTATATAAAGCGATACAATGTACAGTTGAGGAACGTTCAGCTGACAAAATGAATGCATTGAAATGGATATTATTCATATCTTTCTTCCAATTTTGGCATTGCTTCGGTATGTTGCTATACTCGTAAACTATAGAAAAAAAAATTATTACATATTGTATGCATTACGGTATTTATAAAAGAATTACTTCTAAAAATTTGATGTGTAAAAAATCTGAAATCGGAAAAATGATATACACAACAGTTCAAGAAATAAAGTTATGAAAGTGAATGCTGCTTTTATCATCTTGACGACGTAAATATAACCCCTGACTTCTGAACAGTATTTGCAAAGAAAAGACATATTTAGCTTTTTATTACATGTACGTTTATAAAAGTAAAGTCTACAGGTTAGTTATCGATTAAAGACAACCACAAATAAATAAAATTACATAAAGCATATGTTTATTTTATATAATCTTTTTTTTTAATTTATGGATATGCAAATTTCATGAAAAAAATTATTCTTAATTAAACGTAAGTCATAAACAATTGAAATAGCTGTGTTTTGTATGCATGTAAATAATACGATAATGCAAACTCTATACATTTTGTATTGAATTTCAACAGAAAACCTTTGTAGAAAAAAATCGACCACTATCTTATTGAGTTCATACTACGCAAACAACAAAGCTTATTTAGCTAAAGATGGCAATATTAAAACAACGGAGAGGTACTGCTCATATACTGTTATACAACATACAAAAGCTTGGCTTCATGTCGACCTCGGGGAACCATACAGCTTAAACAACGTTAAGATTTATTACCGAAGTGAAGGTAAGTCAGAACCAAACTACTAATGAAACAAGCACTTTGTACAATGCACAGTGTGTTTTAAAATCAATAGAAAAAAATAAGTATCACGTTCCCTTTAACACTGATACGGAGAAAGTGTTTGTCATCGCCTATTTTGTTCACTTTCTAAGTTCCAAACATGCTCTTAATAATTATAAAATTAATCTGTGTGGAAAAATGTACAGCTGTCATGAAACAAACGCGATATACAATGCATTTTTTTGTAAAATGTAAACATTATTTCTAGGCGATCTAGATGTTCAATATTCATGGCAACAGTATAGGTTCAGACAGTTTTATCTTGATGTATCAAAATTACCAGCTTCTCAAAGTGAAACAAACACAACACAGAGAACCCGGTGTTACACTGACAATACAACATACCCAGACTTACCTCCAAACATAATAGACATACCGTGTAAACAGACGGCTAGATACGTCATCGTGGAGACAACGTACGACGCCCCAGAAGATGATCCTACTAAAGGAGCGATCCTTGAGATCTGTGAAATAGAAGTTTATGGTAAATATGCATATAAATATGCAAATCATTGAAAAGAGTTCTATCAAGCCCAAGGTTTGACAATCTTCATCCCCCTATTAATATTCTCTACATAGTGCTAAAAAAATACAATTTCATGCGTACATGGTGAGATTCTGTTTTTGACCGTGCTATTTATAGAAGCTTTAAACTCAATTTACAAAAAAAAGTCACAAGAAGCGGATGCCCATCTATTGACAATTAGGAAACTTCAAATCTTTTCTTTCTTAAATTAAATTCTGGATTTTAGGACTCATTTTGCCGATATTTGATTAATTAGCACTCTTGGCTTATTAAAAAAAGTTCCGATTAAAACTAGGTTAAAAACAATGTTTTTAATGTATTATATCTCTTAAAGAGACTGGGTGGTCAGCTAATTAAAAAATCTGTCTTATATCTTAATATGATATTTTTGGCCATAAACCATTATTTTTAATCAAGAAAAAAATCAATTATTTACTTTTAAAATTCTAACAATGTCGTACATCTTTACACAACGCTTTTTGTAAAACAGTTTTTATATATAGTCCAAAAAATGGACACAACTATAAAATCCTTTTTGAAAAAATAAAGTTTTCCACCGACTTATGAAGTTATCAGTATTTAAACAAAAGTTATTGAGACCATGATTTTTACATACAAATTTGGATTACGTCACCTAGACGCATTTGACAAAATTGAAAATAATCAATTAACGACCTAATATACACACGTTTACAACTTCTTCTATCAAATATGTGTTGTACTCTGAGAATAAAACGCAAACAAATTGAAAAATGATCCAAGTTATGTTATATCCGTATAACATAGATAGAAACTATATTCATTCATAAGTCAAGGTGATATAAAAATCATTTTATTTATATGAAATATATAAATGTATTATTATATTTTACATACATATATTATATCATTGCATTATTCATGTGACGTGACACGCTGATTTTTTTTAGATTATATTGAAAGATCTACGGACTGTGACTTTTAAATCAGTTATAGATTTTTTCATCATTTTCCCTACATTGCTCTGGCAGGAAACAAATAAAACAAAATTCAGGTTTTACAATATTTAGTATCGCGCTTGTGATCCCGAGTTCGAATTCGTCTGGGGCCTTTGTTTATATTGACTTAATCCATTTTTTAAAAAGATGATTTTTCATTGTAAAAATTTGTAATTTTTTTGCTCATTTGACTTATAAACATGTTATCTGTCATGTATTTATCATGATTTAATAACTTTCTGCTGGTTTTAGAAACTATATCAAGGTGTAGTGAGCCACCTTAACCATCGATGCATATTTCAGGTACAGAGTAAGTGGCAGAAAAACTCGGGTTTTTTTTTCAGGATGCCGAACTGGTCGATTTGGCACTAATTGTACAGAGTGCTCCGGGTGTGCACACTGTGACATAACCAGCGGTTTTTGTCGTAAGCTTTTGCTATTGTTGGCATGCTTTTTCATATTTATTTTGTTCGAGGACATCTGCCAAATGTATCAGACAAATGTATTTAAAGTGCAACAGCTTCAGTTTTTGCTAATTATACAGGTTTTTGAAAAATATAGGGAAATATACATGCATTTCAATCGATACTTGTATCAAATGAATTTGTAAAAATGAATCAGTTAATTTGTTTGCATCATTACCGGTCTGAGATTGGTTTGTCAAGTGTGTGACAGGAATGTGAGATTGTTCTTCTCACACTGTGTATAACTAAATGTAAACAAATGTCGTCTGCTGTAAGGAAATGAAAAATAATGAATGAGCTAATCTATTGTGTGATTAAATTGATTTAATGATATCAACTTATCACATTTTCTTTGAAAAAAACATTGTCGTATGCTTCTTTTTTTTAACTTGCACAAGTTGAGGCATGCGGGAGATAAACCGAAAGTAATCATTTAAACGTCGTAATAGAAAGTTGTCAGACATCGTTTTTTATGTAAAGTAATGCGAGAAAAATAACCATTAACTATATAATTGTGTGAGATAGTGAAATTCCAGCTAGGGGCAAGATTCACGGTCTAGGACACGGCAAATTAATCACACAACAGATTAGATCATTCCATGTGAGTATTTCTCTCAACAGTTAAGACATGATTTGACAAACGTATCTTTATTAAGCATATCATCTTAAGACCGAGGTGTTTTCAAACCAATTGTTCATTTCATATGGTAGTTACATTTTAATCATTTCTATTCAATTATACTTATTTCACGGGTTTTTGTCGTTATTATCTTACAGATCAACACCTAAAAGATTCCAGCAAACTATTTATCCTTTATGTAGGGTTGGGGATCCTTGGTGTGAGCTTTGTCTGCACTCACCTATTCAAAATAAGGTATGTTTCATATCATCATCCACTTACTCTAGCTTGAATTTACCTAAGAAAGCGTTTTCTCTTATTTCGCAAGCTTGGCACCTTTTTTCATTTTACAAAAAAGATGTATGATCTTAAATTAGTATATGTTGATGGATGAACCTAGTAGCAACTGTTATCCAAATAATGGTAAGTACTTGTAGGTATGAAAAATATTGCATTTCAGGCAGAGAATTCTTATAAGTATGTGGACAAAAGAAAATCAGCATGATAACAAGAGCCTACCCCCAAACAACACGGACACAAAGAATGCATACCAAACACTGATGCATGCCAGGCAGTCGTCACATTATGAGGACCTTACCTAAATATTTTATATGAAATTTGGACTCTTACAACATTGGTCAAAACTAATATTGTACCAATACCTGTGAAATTCTCTTTCGTTGTGCTATAATGAGTGTTCTTTGTTGTGGGTTTTTTTTTTGTCTAAAATTTTGAAATATTAAATTTTACATTTTCTGTAAAGCGTTAGATGCAACAACTTTATTTGTAACATATAAACCAAGACTACTAAAACTTTGTAAAATATCAAAATCCACGTTACAAGGCAAATTATAGATACATGTACCTGATTATAGAGGTCTAGCATTCTAGACAGAAATATACTTAACAAAATTTTTGAAAGATTATTGAATGAAAAATCAAGGATGTGAATATATAAAAAAAAATCATAAAGGACATTCTTAAAGAAGTGCTCCGAATTTAACAAAAAAATTTTATCATGCCTATCTGTTTTAAATAATGCATTACCTTCTAGATTCTCTGTGAAGTTACCTCCCGTAACAGGAGTTCGTTCTAGTTAGCCTAAGGGCTGACTTATCAGGTTAGGATGAAACTTAAATTGCGCATGTGTGCATTTGAATTCTAAGGAAGAATATACAATGTTAAAAAAATGAATACAATCTGAACTGGTCTGTTTCGAAGTCAAACTGCGCATCGTCAGTCACGCTTTTGTTTTGGTACACTGGCCAAGGGTATCATCTGCATTCACGGCTCAAAGTTTTCATATCTTTGTTCTCGAACTGTTAGTCTGATGGGAGAGGATACATGTATATATTGACAGTGGTTTTCAACGACAGTCTATGAAATTCAGGGAGTAATTTATGCAAAGTAAGATTTAAAGGCAGCATTCATATTTGCTGTAGATTACTTTATAAAGATCAAAACGTGTGCATTCATACATGTTATATACATCGCTATACGCTTGTCCTCTCACTTACAGATGTACAAAAACTTAATGTATTCGCGCATATTATTATTATTATTATTATTATTATTCTCGAGATTATTAATTGTATTTCAATAGAGTATGTTTTCACTTTCAACTTAATTCTTAATATTCCAGTGGCTGACTTCCTTCCCTTTAAGAGAGAAGAGAAGTGTTTCCCGAGTTAAACATAAATATCCAAGTAAAGATGCAATACCATTATTTTACTCTGTCTCAAAACACCCTAACAATCAGTTTTACTAATCCTTTTTTTATACTGATACATACATCATGGTCAAAATGACCATTCAGTAATTGTGTAGTAAAAACGATAATAGATCATCCCCCACCCCACCTACCTTGTCATTACACGGCTTTATTTAAAAATTCTACGCGAAATTTACATTGCAGATACATGCAACAATAAAGGTACCACCCTGGTTACGTTAGAAAATGAGCAAGGAATTCTGAGTGACTTCCGTATGACAAAAGATTTCGGATTTCTCAATCATAAATATCCGTAGGAAATTTACTTCAATCCGCTTTGGTTTTAGAGGATAAACAGTAACGACCTGTCAATCAATAAACTTTTAATTGATGGTCCCCCCTTTCAGAGCTTTATATTAAAATCTACGCGAAATTTGCATTGCAGATACATCTTACATTGAAGGTATTATGCTGGTAACGTAAGAAAATGAGCAATATATTCTGAGTGACTTCCGTATGACAAAAGATTTTGGATTTCTCATTTATAAATTACCGTAAGAAATTTACTTCAATCCCTATTGCGATAAACAGTGTCGACCTGTCAATCAATAAACTTTCAATTGAATTTCCCTTTTCATCGCTTTTAATTTTATCTCTTTGACATGTATGTGTATTTACCTGAAAAATTGTCAAAGTAACAAAACATGGTGGTTTGAGACAAACTACAAGTAAATCCTTACCACTATCAAACATTTGTTGATACTTTAAATAAATCAAAAGTATTTAAAAGACATGACTTTGTCGTTAGTTGGGTATACTAGTAAAGAAGATATCTAGCCGTAATTTTCCAAATCATTTCCCCGATGCTACTGAAGAATTGCAAGTTTACCTATAAACATTCAAGTTTATGTAAAAATAAACCAATAGTTTGTTAGCCCGCGGTCTAACTAATTATGTAAGAATCAATCTTCAAATGCGCTTGTACATGTGTAAATTGGAATTCTGGAAAGGAGTTAAACACCCCGTGTTAGAGAAAGTCAATTTATGTAATGAGTCTGCTCAGTTTCAAGGTCAAACTGCGCAAGTTCAGTTCTGTATAAGACGACTGTCCAGGGGACGGTGACGGTTCGGTGTCCGCAAATATATATCTCCGAGATATATTGGCAGTGGTTTGTGACGAGGTACCATGCATTTCAGAAATCAATATATTTTTCATGCAAAGTAGCTTGCACAGTTATTGAAGATTACTATATAAATGTAGGTGCATAGTCATACATGGAATGTACATCGCTACTTATTTGTCTTCTCGGCTAATGTCATAAAAGTAAGTGTTAAAGATAAATGTAGACCCGCATATTATGATTGTTCCACAGTCTATATTATTACTGTATTTTATCAATTTTCCGCTGCATGACTGATATAATTCTTAGCTTTTTAGGTCACCTGAGTAAACTCAGGTGACCTATTGCTATCTGTGTTCGTCCGTCGTCGTGCGACGTGCGTCGTGCGTTAACAATTTACATTTTTAACTTCTTCTTAAAAACTACAAGGCCAATTGTTCCCATTTTTAGTGAGAAGCATCTCTATGGTAAGAGAAATGTAAATTGTGAAATTGGTGGCTCTACCACCCCCAGGGTGCCACAGGTGGGGCCAAATATGCAAAAAACAGCCAAATTTTCAAAATTCTTCTTCTCTACTCCCACACATGTGAGGAAAAAACATGGTTATTATGTCCATGAAGCCCTCTACCAAAATTGTGAAATTCATGGCCCCTGGGTCAGTGGTTCAGGCTCTAGGGTGGGGCCTATATAGTCATATAGTAAAAATGTATTAAATCTTAGAAAATCTTCTTCTCTACTCCCATAGATATTTGTTAAAAACTAAATGCATGGTTATGATGTCCATGAAGCCCTTTACCAAAATTATGAATTTTATGATCTCTGGGTCAGGGGTTCAGGCTCTAGGGTGGGGCCAATATGGCCATATAGCAAAAATGTATTAAATCTTAGAAAATCTTCTTCTCTACTCCCATAGATATTTGTTAAAAACTAAATGCATGGATATGATGTCCATGAAACCCTCTACCAAAATTGTAAAATTTATGGTCCCTGGGTCAGGGGTTCAGGCTCAAGGGTGGGGCCAAAATGGTCATATAGTAAAAATTTAATGTATTAAATTTTAGAAAATCTTCTTCTCTACTCCCATATATATTTGTGAAAAACTAAAGGCCTGGATATGATGTACATGAAGTCTTCTACCTAAATTGTGAAATTTATGACCCCTGGGACAGGTGTTTAGCCACTAGGGTGGGGCCAATATGGCCATATAGTAATGTATCTAATCTTAGAAAATCTTCTTCTCTACTCCTGTATATATTTGTGAAAAACTAAAGGCCTGGATATGATGTCCTTGTGTTAAGTGGCATCAAATAGTATGTAGGTCATGAGCCCCGGGGATGGTCCTGTCCCTCCTCAAACAGGAAGTGCCAAAATATCTTGAAAACGGTTAATATCCCCACCCCTAAACCATATATATTCTTGTTCCATGTGTTAAGGGCCATCAAATGGTATGAAGGTCATGGGCCCTGGGGCTGACCCCCTCTCAAACAGGAAGTGCACAAATATCTTGAAAACAGTTAATATCCCCACCCCTAAACCATATATATTCTTGTTCCTTGTGTTAAGGGCCATCAAATGGTATGTAGGTCATGGGCCCCAAGGGTGGTCCTGACCCCCCTCAAAGAGGAAGGGCCCAAATATCTTGAAAACGATTAAGAACCCAACCCCTAAACCATATATATTCTTGTTCCTTGTGTCAAGGGACATCGAATGGTATGTAGGTCATGGGCCCCGGGGATGGTCCTGACCCCCCCCCCTCAAACAGGAAGTGCACAAATAACTTGAAAACGGTTGAGATCCCCACCCCTAAACCATATATATTCTTGTTCCTTGTGTTAAGGGCCATCAAATGAATGGTAAGTAGGTCATGGGCCCTGGGGGTGGTCCTGACCCCCCTCAAACAGGAACGGCCCAAATATCTTGAAAATGATTAAGAACCCCACCCCTAAACCATATATATTCTTGTTCCTTGTGTTAAGGGCCATCAAATGGTATCATATCATCGCAGTATAAAAAGAGCTCCAGCTGACGTGAATGCCTCTAATGTCCTACAAGTGTGGAAAACTCTGTATCAAAAGAACTCCTCTACACCCTTCTTTTCCCCTAAATTTCACAAAGGAGACAGAGTGCGCATCAGTAAAGCGAAACGAACTTTTGAAAAAAGGATATCTACCTAACTGGACCAGGGAGTTGTTTACTATATCTCATCGAGTCCAGGGGGCTGTTCCTTATAGATATAAGGTACAGGACTATCACGGAGAAGAATTAGAAGGAACATTTTACGAGTCTGAATTACAAAAAGTCATTAAAGAAGACGACGTCTATGAAGTAGAGGAAATACTAGACTATAAAAAGCGGCGTATAGGGAAAAAAGTCATTAAAGAAATCAAAGTGCGTTGGAAAGGATATCCCCCTAGCTTTGAATCATGGATTCCTTAAACAGATCTTCTACTTCCCAAATGAGTGATCATTGGAAAATGTTTGGAGAAAAAATTTCTAGAGCAGAAATCCTGTATTTTGCTCAACTTTTGATCTGCTTGACATTAATTATCGCTTGTATCGTCATGTTAGCTTTACACGATTCGAATCGAGAATATTGGATGATTTGTCTCAGTTCTACCGTGGGCTGTATCATGCCAAGTCCTACTCTTCAACTCAAAAGCAGCACTAAATCAGAAAATGCATGAGAAAAGATGTCACGTGATTGTGAATCCATTATTCAAGAAGTTCAGCTCGAGGTTTTGACTTATTAGCAGACCAAGCGATGATCAAGCTACATGGTTGATAGAGAGAGATGAATTCCATACAGTACCGTTGGAAAATCATAGATCCTAAGGGAGCTCCTAGGGAACACTTTAAGGGAGCATGGGTGTCTACTAAGCTGGAATGTTTGCGTGATTTCATGCAAAAACCTCGAATTCCCCAGGGAGAGGAAAAAAATCTACTTGTACAAAAGAATTCCGATTCCCGCTGGAAAAAGATATTTCCGGATGATTGGAAAAAGTAAATATAAACAATTTCGTTGGAAAGTGAAATGTCAATGGAATGTGTTTCACCCTTCAAAAAACCACGAACCGGCATGGACTCTTATCGAGGGAGACTGGACAGATGATTTCAAAAAGTGTTCTAAAGACTTTCATAAGACGATTACCAAAGGCTATGATTTTGTGGACTCCTGTGTGCCTTACGAGTACCTATACATGCGGAGACCCTTTCCGGTTAAAGTTAAGTGGGGGAGATCTCGCAGTGTATGACAATATTCATTCATGTTTATTCATGTTGTTGTTATTGTTGTTCAAATAAAACAATGAGAGAGTATATATAATGAGTGTTCTTTATGTATGAGACTCATTTGATTTCAAGCCATGGCTCAGAATACAGGGTTTTACATGACTCTACCCAGTGATGGATCTATGTCTACTTTTCCCGAGAATACGTTGGCTCATTTTAAAACATTATTACCCCAAACCATGGATTTCACTGATGGTGAATGGGAAGTAGGTCTCACTGAAATGATGTATCCTAATACACTCCAAAACATAGACCCAAGGGAAGCTCATTTCGATATCTTAATTCCTACTCATCAGATCCCGATGTATATCGAGCGGGACGATTTAAGATTGAAAAAATAGGCCGAGAGAAACTCATTGAATGTCCCATGCTGGTCGATTAGGACAAAGGTTTTTGGAAAATATCAATAGATAGAAATAGCGAGGCTAATCACTATCGAGTGAAATTCCGAGGGGGCCCTTACCCAGATCCTCAGTCATTAATAGAGGAAATCAACGAAGGACTTAGACGCTGTCTAGAGAAGGTCTGGAAAAAAATTCCAGATGAGGAGACTGGGGATGTCGGAAACATGAAACTAGAATATCGCCAAAAATTCTCCCGTATCGAATTTCAATTAAACGGAAAGGAGTTATCCACTTTACGCTTCAGTATTAGTATTCCCCTTACTTAAGCTTATAAGGTGGGGTTTGGAGATGCACTCAAATGGAGGTTTGGTAAAAGATATATGAGTCTGTGGATCAATGTCACTCACATGGCAGTTCATACCCCCGATACAAATGTATTTGTATTGCGATATCGTCGAACCCCAAGTGGTGGGGTCAAATGCTTAAAAGTTACTTAGACTTGTCCCCCGTGAAGGAGAGAAAGTCCAGGAACAGACGAGATGGGAGCCTATTAGAGCTGAGTATTTGAAACTGAGTAAAAAACATTTCGATACGATAGACATACACATTCAGACTCCATTAGGGACTGTCATGCCCTTTTTAAATGGAAAATCTATCTTGAAACTTCATTTTAGAAAAGTGTATTAAGGAAGATGGATATTTACAGTCTAACTTTTACAATCATTGTGGGAGTAATGACCTGTATCACCTGTTGTTTAGAATGTCTCCATCTATGCATTCAACGCTCTTAGATTTACTAGGAATCAAGATAGAGAAAGCCTCTATATAAAGACCAGTCATCCCTGAAAAAACCTCATTGATCTACAACATGCAGTATCATCGAGGTATATTGCGTCAACAAGGGCACGGTTTAGGGGGGCTTCTTAAGTTGGCAGCTCCAGTCATGAGAAATGTCATGTCGGGTTTACTAGGAGGAGCTCCCGCAGGACCCTCACCGCCTCCTATTACCCCCCTTCACGCCACTATTACCCTCCGCCTCCTCCCCCTCCTAGCTATGAGTATTCACCAGAAGCTCACCGCCACGCCGACGCAGCCGTCCAAGACACTCTAGACCCAGGCAGGAAAAGGATTTTTTTTACAGATTTACTGAAATCAACGGCTAAACAAGCAGTATCTGCAGCAGTTAAAACTGGGTTAGATGTGTTAGAAAATAATAGATCCTTCAAGGATGCATTAAAAACGCATGGGGGACAAGCCATCAAAAATACGGCCTCATGCATGTTATCTCAAAGGGGAGAAAAGCCCTGCCCCCCTGCCAAACCCAAACTTCTAGCCCGGGGTGGACCTAGGATCAAGAGACCACTAAAAACCGCTAGTGGTGAAAGACCTCCTAAGAAAAAGAGAAAAACAAGACCCTTAGATATTTTTGATTGAGAGGGTATATAAGGAGGTGTAGAGGATCATGTCAGATCATTACGATTTGATTGTTTTGATCAGTCAGAAATTACTCTCCTATCAACCCAGAACATTAGAGACTCAGATGAAAGCCTGTAGTTTGTGGGTCAAAGATACCGCTGAACATATGGACGATCTCAAGTATGCCGCCGCCACTCAAGCAAAAACTGCTTTTGCTATCGCAGATGATGAGGTGAACAGCGATGCGACACAATTAGCCTTGACCTATCCCAATGAGTCTAAGAATAACGGATTGAGAGAACGCCACAAGGCTATAGACGCTAGCAAAAAGATCGTGTTGATGGATCGTTTACACATAGATTTGTTTCAACAAGAGAAATTTCTGCCTAATGGGGTAGATGTGCGCCTCCGATTTAATAGAGCGAAACCCCAATTCTACATGACGACGGCCGCCTTGAGTAGTGGTAAAGTTTCTATTCAAAGTATCGTGATGTGGGTGAGAAAAATCAAACCTACCCCTGCCATACGGAATGCCATCAATCAGCGCTTGAATTCAGAGACAGTTAAATATCCGCTGAGAAGAGTTGAAGTGAAAACCTTTACCATCGCCACGGGGTCACGATCAAAAATCACCGATCATCTGTTTCAACGACAAATGCCTAAACGTGTTCTCTTAGGCTTTGTAGAAAATGCAGCTTTCAACGGAGATGCTACTAAAAATCTTTTAATTTTAAACACGAGAACATTAAGAAATTAGAAATAAGTATAAACGGAGAAACCATGGCCACTCGGCCCTTTGCAAATGATCAGTACTTAAGATCTTATTTGAGTCTGTATCAAGGGCTGGGGAAATTGGGAGGAGACTGGGCCCCGGACATTACCCTGGAAGAGTATAAAAACGGGTACACGCTCTGGTGTGTGGATTTTATGAAAGATCAAGAAGCTCAACTACAGAAATTTCATCTAATTGAAACTGGAAACATGAGAATAGAAGTTCAATTTTTAAACAACTTAGTTCAGACTTTAAATTGTGTGGTCTATGCCGAATTCGATAATTTGCTGGAAATCAACAAACAGAGAGAAGTCAACATTGATTACTAAAAAAATGGATTCACGTCAGTTACGAGAGGTGTTATCACGAGATTTAGGAAGATCCTTTGGAGGAGTGTATCCCCGAGATTTACTACCGGATCAATTAAGACCTCATGAAAAAGCCATTGTGATCTATACAGATTCTCATGATCAACCCGGAACGCATTGGGTGTGTTTATATTGGAACGGAGCTCATGTGGAATATTTTGATTCTTACGGATTACCTCCCCTACATCAAGAAATTAGACAGTTCATCTCTAGACACGCTAGACATTGGACTTACAATCAGAATTGTTATCAAGATTACTCTACGGATGTCTGTGGACATTATTGTGTGTATTTTTTACACCAACGCCATCGAGGAAACAGGCGAGCGTTAGATTGGCTGTTTCCATTCCCAAGGACGTCGAGGTTATCTCCCCTTCAACGAGATCATTATGTGGCTCAATGGTTTAGAGAGAATTATCGTAAACCTAAAAATAATCAAGGACAAACTTGCAAATGTTTCTGGCAAAATATGTATTAATTGCTGTTATTGTTGCTGTTGTTCATTCTTAATTAAAAATGTTTAAAAAAAAATCGGTCTTGTTTGTTTTTTAAAAAAGAAAGATATTTTTAGAGCTCTTTAATGCTTAAAACTATTCAAAAATGCACGTGCCTTAATTCTATTTTACAGAACCTCAGTCAATTGCTAGAATATTCTATTCTAGAAAATGAGGCACGTGCCTCAATTCTATCGAGAATTTTCTAGAACCTCAACTACTCCTACAGTATATAAAGCTTGTATCATTCATTTTGTGTCAGTTTCACGACATTTGAAAGCTAGAGATATCAAGATGACTTCGAGCGTAGACAGTGTGATCAAAGCCCTAGAGATGGATTCCTGTCCTGATCCTCCGAGGACTGACAATACAAGAATTGCTGGTACTGCTGGTGGTTTTTCTGCGGCGGATTCCTGTCCCTATCGTGCGCGGAGTGACAATACAAGAATTGCAGATACTGCTGGATTTAGCATGAGTTATCCAAATGCTCAGTCAAATAAGGACTCGCCATTCTACTCGCTTTTGGATGTGAGGCACATACCACCATCACCACCTACAATGCCGCATATTTGGCAATATCCGGAGTACCGAACCTTTGCCTCGAGGTATGCAACGTTTCAAAACTGGCCAAAATACTTAAGGGGACCCAGCAAAACAGACTTGGCGCGAGCAGGATTCATCTACACCCAGTATGGCGATAGAGTGACCTGTTTTTGTTGTGGAATGACATTGAGTGAATGGACGACGCCTATCGAGAACATCTACGCTGGTCCAGATATTGTCATTTTGCTCAAACGGTGGGCAGCATGTAAGTGTGAGGAGAAAAAAAAATTTGGTAAAATGGAAAACTTGTACATCAAAGGATTGCTCTTATTTGTATTTATCAACACTGATTGTTAATAACATGCACAGGGGTTTTGTGCTTATTGTTACTGTGTTTCATCAAAAAAAAAATGTGTTTATTGTAACATTGATTATTGTTACATTGATTATTGTTTTAATAAAATTGTAAACAAAAAAAATGTTTTTCTTGTATTAAAAAAAATTAATTTATCTAAAAAATGATATGATTTCTAAAAAAAATAAATAAGAAAAAGAAAAAAGCTATGTATTGAACAAAAATTATATTATTTTTAAAAAAACATAGTGTTTAATTGTTTAAAAAAAATATTTATCTTATAAATTAATATTACTTATAAAAATAAATAAGAAAAAATTATTTATTCAAAAAATTATATCATTTTTAAAAAATAAAGTTTAATTTTTTTAAAAAGTATATGAAAACAAGTTATTGTAATTTAATAAAAAAACAAAAAAAACCCCACTATATTTTAAAAAATATGATTTTAAAAAAGAGGTCAACTGGTGTTAAAAATTGAGTGTAATAGAGGCATCTTTTCTAAAGATGTGGGTGGCCCTTAAAAGGGCCGTTGGGTTGTAAAACAGCCAGACTGTTTACAAATACAAACAGCCTGGACATCTGTTTTCGCCGGGATCACCCCTGCTGATCTGGAGTACACAGCTGCAGCATGCTGTTCGTTGTTGGCAGTTGCGGCATGCAACTATCGAATGTCTAAATCTCTGCTGGCAGCGCTCACACTTGAGTATCATTCGTCCTTCCACTCTGTATGCCCAGTAAGGGGGTGCGCCGCACTGGTGGTGAGGGGATGCTCCCTGCGGGCCAGGGGGTGAAGGCGCCCGAGATCTCAAAGCCGGGGGGGGGGGGGGGCGGTTGGAAGGGGTCGGCTATCTTCTTCCTCTGGGGGGGGGGTCCTCAGCGGGACTGGCTGACTGCGATGAGGGGCTGGTGGTGGCGATGGTCTCCTCCTCCTCCTCCTCTGTTGTCGAGCCCTATCCGTAAATACATCATAGGGCTGGATCCTTGCAACTGTTTCTCGGTGTACAACCCTCCAGTTCCCATTCTCGTAAATCTCGCTTACAGATTCGAATCTCAGTCTTGTCCCTGGTAGTAGGGGAAAAAGTTTGTCTTGGCTCATCATGATGAGTGATCAATGCAGACGATCGATTTCAGAGTGGGCACGAGTATTTAACATAATCTTCGGACAGGTCCCATTCCATGCAGGGTTGTACTTTAGTTTTAACGCCTGTATATTCACAGATAACACGGTCAAAATGCTCCATAAGTTACAAGTAAACAAATCCACACGTTAGATAGGGTCAAAATATCCATTGTTTTGTTGAATTATCTCCCCTTTCCATGCATTTCATGCGATACACATCCTCAATTTGACACAGTACAACTTACATCACCCTCACAGTTTGATAATAGATCATTCGAAAGTGAGTAGGTATCTAAAAGTCACCCTCATTGGCTGGGGGTGTCGTGGAATAGATAAAAACCTACCCCCCATTGGATATGTTGACATTTGGATCAAAAGAACGCTGAAACTACTTATGTGTCACGTGACTCAATAGAGGCGGGGATTAGATCCGTCAAAAAAAGTCGCTTTTGGTCATGTGACTAAAATAAGGCACTGTGACTGGCCCCTTAAAAAAGTCGCTTTTGTTTTGGCATAGGGCCAACCCCTTTCCTATCGATCTAGACAGTTGATATGCTATTATGACGTCATATTTTTTTTTCCACTGTACGGAGAGAATACACTGTGCTTTTGATATACCGCTTTATGATTGAAGACTACAATATTGTAAATAACTGAAAAAAGCATGATAAAATAAATACAAATCATATTATTTTACAACAGATTTATTAACCATAGATACAGCATTCACTTCAAATAGCACTGTGTTAAAAAATTACAATATATAGAACAGCGTTCTAATACACAAACTCAATATTTTTGTTGTTCCATAGATCCATAACAGTTTTTTTATTTTACGTACGGTCCTTGCACGGTCTAGGGCCTCAAACATCCATGGATTTCTTCGGTCTTTGGGAGGTAAATCATATATTTGGTCCCGTGTGAGATCAAAAGTCACTCGTTTTCTCCCCGATTTCCTTCCAGAGTTTGCTGTAATTTCATCCACCCGAATTGAATGGCTGTCACCCGCATCGACTCGATCCGTTGATGTAGCCGATGACATTCTATCCACTTCTTTTTTCCTAGAGAGGTGAACTGTAACTTAGGAAATTCCTGCCGATATTCCTCATAAGAAATCGCCGTCAATTTAGGTAAAAATTGCTTTTTCACTTCCTCAAACAGATAATGAATGACAATCAATCTCCCAGGGTTAACGTCGTTCATCTGAGCTAATGCTACAATCACATTCCTATAAAAATCCACACTGGTAATCTCTTTCTGTGTCCGGTCTGAAATTTCAGCAATATTTCTCTTGTATTTTTTCTCCCAGACCTCGGTCTGTAAAGAAGAGTTAACAAAACCCAAACCGTTGAAAGGTGAGTCTAGATCGGATAAAATCATTCTCAGAAAATCGGCCATGATATATTGCTGATGTTGCTCATCGGCTTTTGAATTTTATCGTTCAGAGATAATAAATAACAAAAAACTGCCACTGGTTTCTTATATATAAAAAAATAGATATTCTAGAACATTCTATACAAGATGATTAGAATTTGCTAGAAGGTGAGTCTCGTGCCTCAATTCTATTAAGAATTTTCTAGAAAGTAAAAAAATGCCTCATATATTCTCGTGCCTCAATAGAGAATTTTCTAGAACGTTCATTTCCTATAAAAAGTACATCACCGCTTTCATTCTATCAGTCTTGTTCTGGCATTGCAATCGACATGGCACAGAAACAATTAGATCTCTTGCTACAGTTATCCGACTATCGTCAGAGATTCTATGATTAATCAGCCCATTCTATCAGAAACGTAGGATGTGACTAGACTTCTAATGGGAATGTACGACGATGAAAAACCAGCTAGTAAAGAAGATATCTCTCTACTCATGACCACTCTGGACGGAATCCTCAACAATCTGATATCCATCACCAACGAATTGAGTGAAACCCGACAAAATATAACCAAAGATCTACAGACTCTAAGGAAAGAAGTAAGTGAAATCTTAATTGAGACCAGGAATAGGACTGCTGAAAAAACAACAACACCGCCGACGAGGAAAACAAATCCCTGTTATATCTGTAGAGCATTAGGCCATTGGGCTCCTGAATGTCCACAAAAGCAGGATCCAGCCAAAAAAGGCAAAGACAAAGATCCACAAAAGCAGGATCCACATAAAAAAAGCAAAGACAAAGATCCCTGGTATATTTGTCTAAACCTCGGACACTGGGCTTCAGAATGCACTGACAAATAAAATAATCCACCAGGCGGTAACAAGAAAAAAAACTCGACCCCTAAGAAACCGAGTCTGAAAAGAGAAAATGCCATCCCAAAGGACAGTGAATCTCCTAAGAAAAAGGCAAAGCTGGCTCTTCCCAAGAAAAAAGTGACAGTAATATGACATTATTTGTGCCATTGAACTGATTCAGTGTTATTTCATACTTCATTTGAACTGTTTCGCTGTTATTTCATGCTTGTCCTTCATGCGTTTCTCAATAAATTAATGTTCACTGTTTATTCTCTTTTTTAGTATTTCATACAGCAGGAAGAATAAAAGCATTTAATAAATCTATGAGGACTCATAGCCTCATTTTTCTCGGTGACTTCATAGAGAGCGGACGTGTTTTTACAAGAAGAATTTTACTCAATAAAAACTGCCATGATTTTATGCTTACTATAGCTTAGCATTATTAGCTTACTATAGCGTGGCATTATTAGCTTGAAACCCCAGAAGCTGGATTACAAGCCGTCCTCGCTGGGCGGTTCAACACCTCATTTGCATAAAAAGTGCACTCAGTTGAACCGCCCAGCGAGGCGGCTTATACTACTAATATTGTTTAAAAATCAAACGATCTTTGTGAGAATACTCATTAAACCTGACCTCGCGAGATGAATCAGAAAGTAAAGAGGTAGAACCGTTTTAAGAAGAGCTTGGACTTTCGACGGGATGTCCATATCTAGTTTGATCATCAAAACAAGCTGTCAAACATCGACCACCTTTCTTTTAATTCGCTAAGAGAACCTCAAGAATATTCATAGACTGTCAAAGCCGGTGCTTTGCTGGGTGAAACTGACGCTGTTTCAGCGTAATATACATCCCTGGATGAGGTCGGACGTTCATTGTATGCATATTTATTAGCCAATGGCTGGACAGTTAACCGTTAGTAGACCCAGTAAAATTTGCAATTTTTAAACCAGTGAAAGTATTTAAATTACAATGTACTTCAATCCACATAAATATCGACAGAATGATGTCCAATACCACCTAAAGTTGACTGTCATCGAGGGGCCCAGAAACATTTGGCTGTTTATTTTATCGAGCTGTAGTGGCTGATGCCACCTTGCCACTGGCCGCTAGACGCGCGGTGGGGCTATGCACAAAGTAGCGTCTGTGACGTCATATGTTCTTCTTAAGCACGTGACGTGCGTATCATAATACGCACGATGATTTATATTAATGGCTTTGGCGCAGGTGATTAAAGAAACTAAATCACAAATATTTTTAGAAGAAATCCTTCGATAAAAAATTTTTTTTGCAGTTCTTGCTGGGAGTTCATTTAAATATCTTGTTTATTTGACATATTGTCAAAATAATTCGCACCATCATCAAAATTAATCACATTTATACCTTTTTAGCTCGATTTACTCAAAATTAGGTCAATTGGTATATTTTTTTTTCAAAGTGCGTTGACTTGGTTCCAAGATAGTCAAAATAATTCGCACCATCATCAATATAATCACATTTATACTTTTTTAGCTCGATTTACGCAAAATTAGTTCAATCAGTATATTTGTTTTCAAAGTGCGTTGACTTAGTCCCAAAATTAACGCACTTTGAAAAAATTCCCAAGTGCGTAATTTTTCAAAGTGCGTTGTAACAAGGGTAACGAATTTCTAGACACTTTATGAACAACTTGTGTTAAAAGACCTTACATTTGATATTAAGGAAATTGGCTGGCCATTCAAGTAAGTTCCAACAGGGGTGTTGGGTCCTTTATTCACAACTCTTTACTGAGGAAAATTTTGAAATATGTTATAGAAGCAAATAGTTCAACTTTAAGTTATTTCTGGATACATGATAATCTTTTCTCATCGTTCCTCATTAGGCGTTTTCAGGTGCTAAAAGTCTAATATTTAGGTTATTTAGATCTTATAAAGAAGAAATATTATGAAAAGCACTATAGAAGAGAAGATTCTCAAAATGATTTATATCCCAATAATTAACCAACAGAATTTCATTATTAGACCCCTATAAAGAGATAGAAGATCGGGAATATTTTTTCAAATATTTTATAGAAGCAGAAATGTTAATCTTCCAGTTATTTATCCATACATGATAACAGTTTATTTTTCATATGTAACGTGCATGTAGTGTAATCGGGGGTCTTAAGGAGCCAGAAGTCTAATATTTAGATCATTTATATCTTAATGAAAAGAAGATGCTAAGTATGATGTACGACACAATATTTAACGGAAAAAACGGAGATATAGGGTCGGTCCCTAAAACAATGTTTTCCAAATATCTCAAAAACGGTTACATTTTTTTTATTTGATATAAAGAAAAAGGGGCTGGCCCCTTAAATTAGGGGGGGGGGGGGGTTGCTAAAACGCGGAACAAGAAAGAAAGCAGAAAATATGATTACAAATTTATCGCTTAAAAAGGGTATAGATTGGACAAAATCGATCTACTTTGTATCATTTGTTCATATTTAACGAATAACTGTTAAGTACAAAACGGAAAATGAAATTTGCACACATCGTGATGAAATGTTAAGAGAAAATTAGCCATAACTTTAAAAAAAAATATTTTCCTTCTATTGTATTGCTGGCCTAACAATGCAGCGCAGTTGGTTAAAGCGTTTGGTAGTGTTAATTATAACTTTGAAACTGGCTTGGAATTTTACACTTATTTTAAATATTTTGAATATGATGTACTCTCATTCACATTGAACTTTCAGTGTTCTATACTATCTTAAATAATAAAAGCGATAAAAACTATGTTCGATTAAATGATATTTAAAATAGCAGGATATTAGTAAGCAAACGGATGATGCATCAAAACCTGGTAATGATGGACGTTGTTCATCGATCAGTCGTATTTTTGATCTCAAAAATGCTATATCATTTTTATTATTTAAGATAGTATTGAACACTGCAAGTTTTTTTTACGTTTGCCTAAGCGGTTGTTCATTCATACAACTTGTACATATAAATTCGAAAAGAGAGCAGTAGAATGGTCAATGCATGCACTGTTAATTCTAACAAAATCATCCATTTTCTAAATACATGTAAATGAAATCATATTGATAATCTTTTTTAGATATTTAAAATTACATAAAGTATATCCTTCTTGCATGATTAACACATTTATCAAATTAATAACATTACATAAAGTTTTCCGTTCCGTTCCGCTTTCCGTTCAGTGTTTTAGCAACACCCCAAATTAGGGGCCAAATGGGTTTTTTTCTCAACCAAAGCTCTAAGTATTATTTGGAGAACGAAACAGGTTCCCTAAGTTTGATACAAATTGTATCAAACATAGAGAAACTATCGAGTTCTCTAAATGATTTGTGACACGATTCAATCAAAATGAGCATCTGGCACTTCTAACTGAACAGAAGTGTCATATAAATTTCACTTCTTCCTAAATCTAAAAACAGGTGCATTCCCGGGTCAATAAGTGTATTTGCGTTAAATGTTAATTACCTAATTTCCGCAGATCGCTTGAGATTTTGTATCAGTTTAGATTTGACCACAGATAAGGTAAGATGGAAATGAGCTCTCTTGATTTCCTAACGAGATAGACGATATTACCTTTTCGCAGATGCAAAAATATAAAGACAGAGCATCACGTATTGGAAATGCTTCAATATCTTGGTTTTTGGAAAGATTGAAATGTGGGTGCTGCAGACAGTTGTTCAATGGACTTTGAATGCGGGGATTTCATTACTTTAATGTAATGTGACGTTCAGAAGAGCGAAATGAAAGAATACACTGCCTCTAGATTTGGACCAGTCGTAAGCGATGACGAATTAAGAAATCGTATTGAAGGTCAGGAAAACCGAAACACAAAATATAATACAAAATGGGCCTTGAATGTGTTTTAAAAAATAGCGCCAGCAGAGGGAAGGGGTGTTATAGAACTTCACTTAATGGATGCTACAGCCATGAACCATTGGCTTGAAGGTTTTATTGTTGAGGCTCGAAAGAAAGACGGATATAAATACCTCCAAAAATCACAGTACCTTTTTTGTGCAGACTTTTGAGGCATTTTAGACAGAGAGGTGTTTATGAAAAAAAAACTTTCTTGACGAGAAAGAAACATTTTTTAATTGTAATGAGAAACGTTTTGGACGCAAAAAATGAAATCGATCATTGATCAGGGAGTGGGATATGATACCCCCCTCCCCTCCAAAGCTGATCCTATATGGCCGGAAGACAAAGAAAAATTATGGCAAGAGGGTGTTTTTTGTAAAAAGAACAGTGAACAATAACAACATATAGCTTATCTTTTTTAATAATGAAATACAGTTTATGAATGGCAGTGGCACTAAACAGATACAAAGCATTAAGTTTTTATTGACAATTCTTATAATTTATATTCCAGTCCGAATTTCCTCTATCAGTTTTCAAATCCCTACCCATTTTTTATTCAATTTAACAAAATATTGAATGATGATAATACTAAAACATTTATAGTATCAAACTAATTATATTGACCTTATTTTATGGCATGAAATTTGTATGAGGTCAATGATCAAAATTTTGAGATATGATATCTATTATCGTTTTTAAGCATTTTTCAATATTTTTGTAGTGTGTGCCATACGATTATCTAAATAAATAAGTGAGATAAAATTAACAGAAAATATGCAGCATTATGTTGACTAACAAATTAAATCTTAACTTTTAATAATATAGTACTGCCAAAAATATTTCAGTGAAAAATAAAATTTGAAAAATTTAGTCCGAATTTCCTGTTTTGCTAAAAGTCATCAAAGAGCTATATATGATTTTAGTCAAATTTCGCCCCCATAATTCGCCATTTTTTAAAGTGTTTCAGGTACATTAAATTGTTGTGTTATTTTTTAGAAGAGTTAATATAAACTATATTTTTCACCTATTTATTTGATTAATTTGCACGCACTGGCAGTATATGACGTCAGAAGTGACGCTATTGTTATAATTCAATCAAAATCAGTGATTATTTGACATTTTTTTTTATCTTTTTTTCGAAAGGGAAATATAGAGCGACGCTTTGAACAAGAACACAATTTTTGTCACTTATAAGTACTGACTAGATACATCTTTGGTGAAAATATGTTGTTTGTTCAAGCAATCGCTCAATGTTTTCTTAAAGAACAACTGCTTGAAAACCAGCCGTTTTACGCTAAAAATGCGAAAATGGCGGGAAAAGGTAAACTTTATTATGTTATATTTTTAAATTGTGGGCACTTTATTCAAAATGAAAATTATGAATAAACTTCAAATGTATATCTGTACAAAGAAAACAAAGAATTACAGTAAAATGATGATGTTCATTTTAGGGGGCCATTTTAGGCTCAAACCATATATAGTCCTTTCACAGGGCGAAAAACAATCTTTAAGCAAGTCCTTAAAGGTGACTTAAAGGTGGCGTAAAGGTGGCTTAAAGGATATACAATCTTTAAGCCACCTTTAAGTCACCTTTAAGCTGAGCTTATAGGTCCTTAATGTCCAAACTTCTTTAAGTCACCTTTAAGCCATCTTTAAGCCACCTTTAAGCATCTTTAAGTGGCATTTACGCTCCCTTTAAGTTGTCTTTACACCATCTTTAAGTTCCCTTTAAGTTCCCTTTGATCAAGCTGAACAGATTCATCTTGAAAACATATATTAAATGCAAAAGCTCTTTTATAGGGATGGGAGGGGGTGATCCGAGTGATGATATAATTTCCAAGGAAGGGGGGGGGGGAGGTGTTCCAGGCGGTTTTAATTGTCGCTCCGTTAAACACAGATCGCTATCATCAACACCGCTCCAATGGACACAGATTGCCGTTATAAAATTCTTTATAATTTTTTTTTCCAAACTATTGTAGGGGTGAGCGCAGTCTCTGTATCTAAATCTACGCATGAAATTATATTAAAGAATGTTTGTTTCCTATTATAAATTAATCCGTGAAATCTCTCTCTCTCTCTCTCTCTCTCTCTCTCTCTCTCTCTCTCTCTCTCTCTCTCTTATTTCATCCGGTTATTAAACAAAAGAAATAAATGAACCAATAATGCATGATTTAATTTAATCGGTTTAAGATATGTATTTTTTTTCAATTTTAATTATTTCTAGGTCTAATTCTAGATATGCTAGATGAAAAGACTCTCAACTGCCTTGGTTATATCGGGCGGGATATTACTGCTTTGTTTGTCTAGACATAGTTTTGTTCGTTTGTGTATATCTAATTAGAGTCTATTGTTTGTCCAAGTTAAGAAAACCCCTGGAACTAACACAGAATATACAATATATACACAACAGGTGTGTCGTGTGCCCAGGTGCACGTCAGGGTATCTAAAGGCGTTGAAATCTTAGTATGTACGTGTATACGATAAGTCTAGTGAATGAAAGTTTTTTTACATTTGTAATTCATTTTTAAAAATTATTATTTTCTAGCTGTGGGTTTTAAAAATGTTACGTCTACAAATTAAAGATACATGTATGTAAGAGTAAAATCTAGAGGCTAATTATTTACTGTTCCGGCGATCATAAATGGGGTTTAATTATGAAAATATATGTATAAGGGTAAATATGTCACATACCCGGCCTGGTACATCATACAATTGTATGTACAAGTATATGCATACATCATTTCCAATTGCCACATGCAGTAAATACGTCACCGGTAATTGGTAATATTGTTTGTTATAGAATTGATAGTTTAAAAATCATGTATACAATAAAACATTTAAACATATATCATTTCATTTGTTATTCTAGATCTGTTGTAAATGTATAATAATCAATATTATTAAAATAATACATACTAGAACGGCGCCGTGATCATGAAAACCGGGAAATTGCGTAGAACTGATACCCTAGCTAATAGTTTCAATGCATTTAATAAAAGAAATAGTTTCATCTTCTTCCTTGCATTTAATTTCATTAAGCTATGAATTAGATGAACATAGCCAATATCTACTTGGTTTAATTTTATTAACGAAGTACTAGTAAGCCTAACAGTTTCCATTTAGGTATAATATATTTTTTTCCCTGAAGACCAAGTTTCGTATTTCATTCTAAATACATGCATGCATTTAATTTAATTAATAAATTAGATATAATTGATTGTTACACACTGAATGGAAGTCAAAATCTTTTCAAGTAAAAAATACACACTCAATACATTGATTCAATAGCCACTAATCTATAGGATATAAAAACCTCCTAAAATATATAAGTTGCCGTGGCGTAGAGGGAGTGAGGTGATGCTGGTGAACGAAGGGTGCCGGGTTCAATCCTCGTCTTGGGCGTTTGGATTTTTTTTTTCATTTTATTTTCTAGAACAAAAACCGTTTTTAATACCTTTTCTATCATGAAGTATATACATTTTGATGGTAAATTAAGCACAATATTGAATTAAAAGAATTTTTAAATGCTTAAAGGTGGCTTAAAGGTAGCTTAAAGGTGGCTTAAAGAAGTTTGGACATTAAGGACCTATAAGTTGTCCTTAAAGGTAGCTTAAAGGTGGCTTACAGATAGTCTTTAAGCTGCCTTTAAGCCATCTTTACGCTTCCTTTAAGCCACCTTTAAGCAACACATATAGCTTAAAGGTGGCTTAAAGATCGTCTTTAAGCTACCTTTAAGCACCTTTAAGTTATCTTTAAGGAGAACTTAAAGATGGTCATTCATCCTGTGTTTGGTTTAAGCCTAATTCCATAATATATTAAAAATATCGAATGTTATGTCAATAATAATTCATTTCGATCATAATTTATGTGTTTAGATCAAGTTTTGCTCATGACATTCAACTTTATAACAATTCGAATTTGAGAACTCAAACGCTGAGTAAACAACGTCCTTAAAGCGTTTAATGCATAAGAAAAAATAAATTCAAAAGCTTATTTTTTTTTTTTTTTGGTCAATTAAACATGTTTATGCGGCAAAAGTCAACGGCTACATGTACTATGAAGTATGAGAAGATAGTTTTTAACGCATTTATTTGATAATGTATATGAATGCACATGAGGCTAACTTAAATAATCAGCTTAAATTTCTATGACATACTATAGATAGACTGTGATAAATTAATGTGTACTTTAAGTGATAAATGCTTACGATATTTGTAGTCCGATGTGAACAATAATTACTGGAAGTGTTATACTTGTGGCAACTTCCCAAGTTTAATTTCGATTCCGGCGTTTGACAAGCAAAAAAAGATCAGAGGCAGTTAAAATTTTTGTTCAGTTGAGTGCAGAGTTCAGGTATTTGTTATCTCAATAAGTAAAAATTAAGAATGATTGTACTTCAATGTATATTTATAAACATTAAAGTGCATAACGTTGTAAAGATAATAATACAATTATAAATTAAAACCATAATTAAGATTGTATGTTTATGGAATTCCCTGCGGTGTAAAGCCTGTGAATTAGTATTCCATGCTGCTTGTGAAGGTTTTGACGTAGGGTTTATTTTACACAACGATAGGGACATCAATATACTTTGTAACAAGTGTGCCTGAATCCAGAAATGGATAAACTTACGAAGCATACATGGTTTTTCTCGATATTTATATATCTCAATGAAATAGAGAAAGATAATTCTTATCAATTATAGAAAAAAAGACCATTATAAAACAAAAACAAAACAAGAAATAACTAAAATTACTCTCATTTTTTATTTACCTACAGGTGCCAATTTGTTATTGATACGCCAGAGGGGGGTATAAATGCTTTTTTTTTGCCTCCAAACTATGCTAAAAAAATAGGAAAAAAGGTTAGTAATATCATTTAAATGCATAGAGAGACAATTTTGTAATTTCGTAAGTTTAATGATGCCTTATAATTTTTTTTTTGTATATTGAATTCAGATATATTTAAATTTTGCCAAAAATGATATGATCAAATCTGAAATTCAATGTCATTGATTACTGTAGCCTCCGATTTGTAAAACAAGTTCTCTAACTTTCGTGAGTTTTGACAAAGAAAACTGCGCTGTTTAGTAAATCCATTGGCCGAGGAAGAGTTTCAAGAAAGAATCGCAAATTTCATAAAATGTAATTATGGGGCTTTGAACGTTCTCGTTAATGATGATGGAACTTTTGAAGAAATCCAGAAAGCAGAGCTGACGGAACTAGACCATGATCAGCCAGAGCAGAGATCTTCAGACGAAGAGGACAGTGCAGGTAAAAAAACGTATTCCGTTTCCATGTACCGGTATAAATGCAAAGATTATCTATGATATTTATAATCCAGTTATTTGCAGTTTGTATAAATTTAACATGTACCAATTTTTTTAATGTAGCTCCGTTTAAGTGGATCCCCGAATTGACAAAGCTATTAACAGATGAATTACACCAAAGGGACAACTCAAAATTACCTTAAAAGAAGAAAATGTTTCAGGAAATTACAGCTAATCTGAACAAAGAGAAAAATTTTGCCATTACAGAAATCCAAGTGACAAACAGATACAAAACACTGCTGAGGGGATATAGAAATGTCATTGACAACAAAAAACCCCAGGAACTGCAAGAAAACATCACCCTTTTGAAAAGGAACTTGGGGAGATAACGAAAGGGAATTCCAACATTAAACCCAAGCACATCCTGTCATCAGCAGAAGGACCTTCCGCCTCTTCCTCATCGGATGATACTCTGCTAAAGGAGACTGACTTGCCAAAATGTTTCAAGGAGCAAAGAAAGCGCCACAGGTCAGAGCTTAGAGACGTTTTGAGAGAGGAGTCAGCAAAACAGCATCAGAGAGTCGAATTGTTCAGGAATCAAATAGCAAAAATGCAGGAAAAAAGTTAGAACTGTTAAGAGAAATTTTTGGATTAAAGAAGGATTAAATAACATGTTTTTGTATGTTTTATAATTTTCACATTTGTGTTTGTTATTTTGCTGTTATTTCCATGCGTTCTAAAAAGAGGAAAAAAAGATGTTTGAGATGCTGATGGATAAAATGGAGCTAAAAATGACTGAATGTTTCTTGATTAACCAAACTTTTCCCCTTTTTTTGGTAAAAATTATTGTTAATTTTGAAATATGTTGACTTAAGGTGTTTTTCTTAACAATAAGTCTAAATATATAAAACATATTTTGTACATGCAAATACATGACAAAAATATGTTAATGTTTATGATATAAAGAAAATTTATAAAAAGATTTTAAACACAAAAGTTAATTGTTTATTCTTGAAGTTCAAAATTTTCAGTAACTTTTTTTTTACAATTTAACGTTTGCGAGTGGGGCTTTTATACATCGTAATCAATTATGCAATATTGGCGCCAGGATGCAATAGTCGATGGCACTGGATGAAAAATCACATATATATACACTGCAACTGCAAAGAATGGAATCCCTTTCGGTTAATACATGTATATTGTTCTAGATTGTTTGGGAGAGGTGTAATTTTGATATGAATACCGTCTAGAGCCCCTATCACATCAGGAAAACATCTCGTTATTTGGAAATCTAGTGTAATAGTTTGAACATCGCCTCTTTTTGGCCACTTAATAACCCTTGGTATGACAGAAATAAGGCCATCAACAACGTTTTTGCGAGCTCTGATCACGCTTAAAGCAGTAACGCCAAATCTCCGCCGTCATAAGAACCGTTGACTGTGTGCCAAGGTACCACAGTGTTATCAAAACAAAGTGGATGTCTTTCTCAAAGAGATTCTTTGTAAATGAGTATTCCACCAATTGTTTGCAAAAGAATTTCTATGGATGACATCTTGAGTCTAAGCATTCTTCTTAATGTAATATCATCGTATTCTGGAACTACTGTCTCGATATAAAGACTATTATTTTCTCTTCTGTCTATCATCTCTTTAAAAATAAAAAAAAATTAGCATTTTTTAAAATTTTTAAATGAGAGTTACTAGCACATGGTAATGCTTAAACATGCTTAAGGTAAGGTTTGCGGTTACAGGGAGATAACTCACATATTTTCATTGTGACGGAACACCAGCTACCCTTTATTTCAGCTATGACGTCAAAATTTATATGACGTTATAATTGTTGTAGGGTTTTTGTTATTTCCCGGGGTTTTTTAGTTTCATTTAAAACGTAATAGAACACAAGCATTTTACCAATTTCCACAAAAGCGAAGTCCTCATCGTATAGTTTTGAATAGTGTTTTAGAAACACCAGATTACACATATACTAAGATTAGTTTTTCCTGAAATCGGTGGACTTAGAAAGGTTTCAAATTCAAAAAAGATGTTTTCGTTTACATAATAGTAGTCCAAAGTTGAGGCTTTTCTTGCATTTTATTCTTTTTCTAAATAGTTCATTTGAAATTTTAAAAAATAAATCATGATATAATCAGTGACATTATTTTTGAACATTTTTAGCATAAATAACCCCCATAATAGTCACATATAAAATGTATATATTTTCACGAAATTACATACATTTCATCAACATGAAAATTTGAAAACATGAACTTTGACCTTTTGTAGTTATAAAACGGGTCCGGCAAAATCATATGAATTTCATGAGAAAATAAACTTTAGTACAGTAAACAAAACGGTATGTAACTTTGGTATAATTCCTAAAAAATGCAAGCCGCAGACCTTACCTTAAGTGTATTATTTAATTGCGCAAGAATTGCGGGTACGGAGGGTCACTCTCAAATAATATAGCCAGATTATACTTATCAGTAAATTCACTTTTAATTCATTTATTTTTGCTGACAACTTTTTGTTGTGATGTTCATCTCCAGAATTAAGTGTCGTATAAGCCTTAAGGAAAGAAACACTGTGAGTTTAAATTTTGATGCTCTAGAGGGCCAGGGGTCATTCTATCGACGTCCTCTACCTGGAACACTCGACAAGCCAATACGCTAAGGCACATAGATAGTGGGAATATATAAACTAAACACTTTGATGAAGTCTATTGCAAAATAAAAGGACCGCAAGGGAATTATACTAATCGCAGCGGTAAAAAGACGTGCGCAACACAGCTTTACGTAGGAGGAATCCCGAGACCGTGCAACGATCACAAGAAGGGGCGAGGAAATACATGAGAAGTAACGTTGACATGAAAAAGATTATTTGCAAGATAATGGGTCCGCTTATATCAACAACGGCCGAGTCCCTGGAACCGTATGCATCATCGCAGGGATTCGTGGAGTGCAGAAAACGGCCCGTATATTCGGTAAATTCTGAAGACGACGCAAAAAAATTTTCCCGGAAAACCAGCACATTATGAAGGAATTATCCAACAGTGCATCAGTTTTTAACAACTGTCAGTTTTCATTTTCGGACCTAACTAACTGTCAGTGAAATAAACGCATGTCGGCTAATACAGTACAGTAAATAGCTCCGCCCAAAGAAACCTTGTACTGTGTTGCTAATACAACATTGTAAACTTAAAAGAAAAACACCGCCATTGTGTCACAACCCCTGAAACAAAATAGTCTCTTACCCTTAGCATAAAGACCACTTTCTTCAATGATTTTGAGTAGACCCATTCAGGTAAGTGTGGTACTGCTCTTTTGCAAGGCAACATGAATTGAAATATGACGTAACGTATTTTGTTTACGTAATTTGATTATCTACCTACTAAAACTTCGGCAAAGTATAACAATTTGCCCAGCAAGAGAGTATTACCACAGTTATCGTGAAGGGGTAAGTATATAAAGGAACTTGGGTTGTATCTTGGGTTGTCCATTCCCCTATCCAAGTGATGCTAGACTATATCAAACAGTGATTATTTTAAATACATGTATTAACTCTTTATCTGACGAAGTCAATATTTAGTGATTAATACATTTTTTTTTCAAAGTGCGTAAAGTGTCGTGATGATAAAAATTGTTGATATACAGTCATAACGCACATTGAAAATAAAAAAAAATAAAGTGCGTTGACTTGGTTAAAAATTAAAAAAATTAACGCACTTTGAAAAACTATTTGGGGTGCGTTAGACCATGCCTTTGATACCTGACCAGGCTCATTTTTAAAGACAGAACTTTCTTACACCCTATCCATAATTATGGCTTTCATATTTAAAATTTCAAAACTGTTTTAATTGACATCATTCAACCGTCTAAGCCTTGTAAGCTGATTGTTGTGCCCATGTTTTAATTACATGTTTCCAGAATCGAAATGCGGAAGATCTCACAAACATCACTAAATATGTACACATTAGTCAACCGCATAACATCACTTATTCTAATCGGAAACAGGATACAGTTTCCTGTCGTATATTCATAAATATCAAGTTTTCTAAATAGTTTTTCAACTAGCTGTTTAAATAAGTATTTTTTTTTAATATGTGAGATAAAATTTTTATCTTTAAAGCTGTCTGCAATGAATTGGATGTTATACATTTGTTTAGTGAAAGTAAGCCATTGGATGTTATACATTTGTTTAGTGAAAGTAAGCCATTGCTACGGTATGTATTCATTTGTACCTAATGTCAAAAATACTGAAAATAGCAGATATCACGCTTGACAATCATTAAATCAAAAACAAAAATGAAAGCTATTAAACAGTAGGTTGTTGTATAGTGAAGCTTTCATGAATTTTTTTCATCCAATCATTTTTCACCTTTTCTATTTCATAGAAATTAATAAAAAATGCTAGCAGTACTAATGTAGATCCATTTATGAGACAACTTATCTAATGAAATGAAATGTATTGAAAGGTGCGGTCACATGATGAAATTTTTCACTTAATTTCCCATTTATTTATTCTCATTTGATTCGCTTTCGACTAAAGTAGTACCATGAGACCATTCCAGTCAAAAGCAAAGTCTGAAAGTCGATTATCAATCTGACTATTTCGGTAAAAATCATGAAATTACTTTAAAATCAATTCAAACATCGTATCGTGTGACCACCTGTACAAATATTCCACTTATAATACCTGAAAAGTCGATTGGAAATCTAATAAAAATCGCATTCACTTAAAAAAGCCAGGGCCCTGGCGTTAGCTAAAACTCTAAAACTTAATACTTTATTTCAAAATAATTTTATATCTCATCATAAGGTCAATAAAAGTTTGAATACCATTTGTCAAAAAGGGGGGCAAATGCTGAACTGAAACACTTTGAGATCATATCAAGTTTTATGCTATGTCTTTGCTTACAGATAAGTAAACGGCTGGAAATGTTAAAAAGTAAAACAAAACTAGACTCTAGTTGCTAAGGCAACAACAAGAGGCCCATGGGCCACATCGCTCACCTGAACAACAGTTTCTTGTAACATTCTATTTCGTAGCATATGCTATTTCTAACTTTGAACCCCCCTTCTGGGGCCCCAGTATTGGTCTGAGGTTTATGGTTGGCTTTAACAATTTAGAATTTACACTATTTGAGGATCCTTGCATAGTAATCTCACAAACTGTAACATAATAGTTCTCGAGAAAAACTTTTTGAAAACATTTCCCATATATATTTCTATGTTAAACTTTGAACCCCTCTTGTGGCCCCAGTATTAATCCAGTGGTCACAGCTTTATTAATTTAGCATCTACATTATTCAAGGATGCTTGCATAGTAATCTCACAAGTTGAAGCATTGTAGTTCTCTAGAAAAAGATTTTTAAACATTTTCCCTCTATATTTCTATGTTTAACTTTGAACCCCTCTTGGGGCCCCAGTATTAGATTGAGGGTCACAGCTTCTACACTATTTAAGGATGCTTACGTAGTAATCTGACAAATTGAAGCATTGTAGTTCTCGTGAAAAAGGTTTTTAAACATTTTCCATATATTCTTCTACATTAAATTTTGAACCCATCTTGGGTCCCCAGTATTAGTTCAGGGGTCACTAATTTAAAACTATCGAATCTGCATTATCCAAGGTTGCATGCATAGTAATCTCACAACTTGTAGCATTGTAGTTCTCAAGAAGAAGATTTTTTAACATGTTACCTATATATTTCTGTATTAAACTTTGACCCCTCTTGGGGCCCCAGTATTAGTCCGGGGGTCACGATTTTACCAATTAAGAATCTACATAAGCCAGGGATGCATGTATAGGAATTCCACAAACTGTAACATTGTAGTTCTCAAGAAGAACATTTTTAAAATTTTCTATATATTTTTAAAAATGTTAAATTTTGAACCCCTCTTGGTGCCCCAGTATTAGTCCGGGAGTCACGATTTTTACAAATTAGAATCTACATTATTTAAGGATGTATGCATAGTAATATTCCAAACTGTTGCATTATATTGCATTATAGGTCTTGAGAAGAAGATTTTTAAACATTTTCCTATATACGTTAAAATTTGAACCCCGCCTAGGGCCCCACTTTTTGTCCGGGGCTCACAATTTTTACAATTTAGAATCTTCATTATATATACAAGCTTTTTTGTAAATATTGGCATTTCTGGTGCAATGGTTCTTGAGAAGAAGATTTTTATACATTTTCCCTATGTATTTCTATGTTAAACTTTGAACCCCGCCTGGGGCCCCAGTTTTGGTCCGAGGGTCACGATTTTTACAATTTAGAATCTTCCCTATACATATCAACGGCCGGAACGGCTACAAAGGCGTCGAGCTGACATTTTGTTTAATATAGATATCATTAATTTAATTTTCTGTACCAATAGTCGTATATCAAATATTATCAGTATATAAAAATGGTTTGTGTAACTAAATTCGCACATATGCAACTATATTTTTATTTGCAATTTTAACATCACCATGTGATTGTATACTCAGTATATTTCCTTATAAAATACGTAGTGATGCATTTGTAATACAATGAATCAGAACTCATCATGGTTACAAAAATCGAAGAAATTACAAAGTTTAAAAATAAATTAACTTCTTTCTGCTTTAAGCAGTCTTTGAACAAATTTCACGGGTTCATCATTAGTATACGAGTGTAACACATTAACAGTGTTTCCCTAATAATAATAAAACATACTTTTATTTATTTCAATTTCCGTGTGAAACAAGATTACCTATGGTAGTAAATCTACACCACGTGCGTAGATCTGCCGTATCTTAGACTGGATAGCCTGCCCTTGATCCCAAACGCTGCCGCTAGGAAATTCAAGGACAGGTAAACAGTGGGAAAACTCACTGCAGCTTCGCGCACAGCAACTGCGCACACTTAAAATAAATCAGAAAGAAGATTGAGGCGGATCAAGGAAAGAAGGTTTAAGAAGAACTAAACATGAATTTGACAATAAATATCAAATTAACAAGAACAAATTAATTGACACCGTTGACAATACATTGTTTATTTGGGTATTGTAAATATTAATTTACATCGGAAATGTATAACGTTAAATATTTTCATTGTTGAGTAAGTTATAATTGGCACTAGACTACTCGTAGCATTCCAATCCATGCCCATTATAACTTGATTTATGGGGCTGCTGAGGATGGTAACGATCTGATTTAGCTCCGTTTTCTCGTAAAGGTCCGATAACATATAAATTGAATGCACACAGGCTACACACAATTAGCACATGGTTTGTACATATTATCTTATGTATTTATAAAATATGGATTTATTAACTTAGAGAGTGGGATCGTGTCAGTGTAGAAATTGTTTTTTTTTGTAAAGCTAAGGACTTTTCATAACCAGTAGGTAAAATAAATATACATGCGCAGTTGCCTGGCTTCCAGAGATTTTTTCAGGCTAACACTTTGTAGCGGTTTTACTTAACCGAAAGATGTTTCTCTTTCTTTGTTTATAACTATTAAAGCCGTTTTACTTTTAAAATAAATCTATTGACTCTCCGAAAGATTTTTTCGGCATTCCATCGCAAGCGTGTGAAGATAACTTGTGGGCCTAAAAATAAATTTTTCTCGTCACTGCTATTTCCTATAAGCTGGCGAACCAGTCTTTGCCGTATCTATAATGCTAAACCAATATACAACAAAATCACAAGATACATTTATCGCTTACATTCATTTTGGAGGCCGTGCCCGACAACAAATAAATTTACATATTAATTTTTATTTTTATCGGGCACGGTCTCCAAATAAACTGTAAGCGATAAACTAAAATAATGTTTAGTGAATTTTTACACCTTATCGTATTCATCCGTCATTTCTTGATTAAACAAACTTATATACTTATGCCATGAGTCGTCAATAATCAGGGAGACACAGTTGGGTTTTTTGGTGCACAATTTAGTTGAATAAATGGAACAAAAATCTTGTAAATCTTGTAAACATGTTTCTATGTATATTTCTATGCTAAACTTTGAACCCCGCCTAGGGCCCAAGTTTTGGTCCGAGGGTCACGATTTTTACAATTTAGAATCTTCACTATATACACTAGCTTTTGTGTAAATATTGGCATTTCTGGTGAAGTGGGTCTTGAGAAGAAGATTTTTAAAGACACACACCCTATACTCACTGTTTCGCAATTATCTCCCTTTTAAAAAGGGTTGTGTCCTTTATTTTAACAATTTATAATCCCCTTTCCATTAGGATGCTTTGTACCAAATTTGGTTAAATTTGGCCCAGTGGTTTTAGAGAAGAAGTCGAAAATGTGAAAAGTTTACAGACGGACAGACGGACGGACGGACGGACGGACGGACGGACGACGGACAACGGGTGATCAGAAAAGCTCACTTGAACCTTCGGTTCAGGTGAGCTAAAAAGGTAATCTGTTCTTAAAAACATGTATGTATTTGTTAGAAATTGCTCTTTTTATATTGAAAATAATTATGGATATAAAATGTATTGTAAGGGATTTTCTAGAGCTTACTTCCATTTTAAACAACAACAAAAATAGATAGAAGAAAAAAGATATTGGAGTACTTCCTGTGACGATCGGAAGTTTATTCAAACAAAACAGTTTGAATATATAACTACATATAAAGGTCTAACTTTCCCCAAAGTTTGTTTGTTCAAGTTATTGTCAATTATTAGATCTCGTTGAGACAAGGATTTATGTCTTTAGACAGGAAACGGTCAACAGAAGGGCTCAATGAAACTAATAGTTTGTATTTCTTGTACATATATTTAATGTACAATATTGTTCATCAGGCAAAGTGTAACAGTCAATGAAAAACATTTAAACCTATTTAGATTTCGATCTGTTTGAATCCTTCCGGTGAGAACTGAAAGTGGTTGATGACAAAATGAAACCCGATAAACAAATCTTCAACCAAATGTCTATCATCCATAAAAGTGTTCATTTCTTTATCACTTACAGTTTCCGAGATTTAACGAAAACAAAATTTAAAAAAAAGAAAGCTACCTGAGATATCTCATCGGAAGTGCAATTTTTTTGTTCATTTTAAAGTGCATAGATGAGATATGTGAGGTTTTATACTGAAAAAATAAAGAAGATGGGTGAATAAGGCGTGTAAACTGCCTATATGAGGATAGATAATGTACTATAAAATTAAAATATCAACAAATCTCATAATTTCTTTCTACATTTTTGAAAACAATGTATATTTACCATAACATCGATTTATAACCCTTAAATAAGTTAAATATTTCGAAAAGGTTGATTCAAACTGGCGTATGCGTGCCAAAACTTCCAAATAGTGTCATTTTTAGAACTTCAATGCCTTTTCTTTTATAGAGTGGGTCTGAGCTCCATATTTTTTTCATAGTCTATATAAGGTTTAAAGGAAATCAAACCGATTTCAATCAACGAAAACGTGGAGAGACGACCCACTATACTTTAAAAATGTCATTTTGTATCACAACAATTGAACATTTTAGAAAAATAATACAAGTCCGTAAATTCGTGGTTGAAGTCGCATATAGCATTTAACAATGGTGTTTTGTTGTGACTGAAATGGCTAAGTGGTTAGAGCAGCAGACATTAGGTAACATTATAAAGCTAGGTTTTTTAGGTTGTGGGTTCGATACTATCAAAACTTTAGAATTTATTTTTTTTCTTACCGTTTGTTAAAATATTCAAAACTGAATATAGTTAGAAAATGTACTTTTGTAAACATGTATTAAAACATTATCTAGTATATTTAGCGGGAAAAAAAATTAAATTTGAAATTGTATTTTACGACTAAACCAAATGGGCATTTGCGCTATCTTGTTTCCCCATCTTCTTCATGTAAAATAAAAAAAATGGAAAAAAATCAGGAACTTACTCTGAAGACCAGAAGTAAGGACGACTTAAACAAAACAGTTAAAAAAAATACATATAAAGGTCTATCATTTCAAAAAGTTTGGTTGTTTAGATCTACCGTTTCTGAGATCTCGTTTAGACAAGGTTTATGACTCGAGATAGGAAACCGACGACAGGAAATGAAGTTTGAAAAAAATAAATGACTCGAGGTATTGTCATTCTCTATCATCACTAAGATTTCAAGAAAATTCATCCAGTCATCTCTGAGGAGTTCTGCCGACAAAAAAAAGAGGGGGGATAAGATATAAGAAATTTAAGGGCTGTCAATTAGACGTTTCGTAATTAACAAGAGAGAAATAACTCACCAAATGTAAATATTTAAGAACAAATAATTATTACTTTATATATTAAATAGAGTAAAATCCACGTAGTTTGGTTTTATATATGTTTGTGTAGGATTTGTCATTTTGGAGACGAAGTGTAATGTCTTTATACCTTAAAAATATATAATTGTGAAAACGATAACTTAAGCACATAAATTGTATTTTAATTCATAATTCTGTACCATGCAAATGAATATTACATTCCGTCAGGGAAAGAAGGGGGAAATACGTTACGTATGAAAATATATTTTCCTCATCATTGTGTAGATATCAGTTGCGTTCAACTTCCTTGTCACAACTTATGTGCAGATATAATTTGAATGTCATTATGCATGAGGTTTTGAAACGTAAGTTAAAGCCGAAAACGGCTCATATAAGTAAAAAGGTAAAAGCATTTGGGTGTAGATTGCAGACCTTCTGCCTTGCGTAAATCCGGACATAGTCATATTTTTGGACTAAGGTCCGTTGAACTAAAAAGCACCTATTTATGACAAAATGCTACGCCTGACCAAGAGTACTCGTAACTTTTGGTGTAAACGTAAAATAATTGCTAATGCTGTTGTTTACAATATCGTTGCTGTCCATAATGTGAAATTAAACAATTTGTCACGTAAATTTGATAAATATATATGAAATAATTAAAATAGAGTGTTGTTGATAGATGGTATTATTTTGGCATAGAAACTTTCTTATAATGCTTTATACATTTTATTTGTATTATCACTCGTTTTGTACTCGTTCAAACAACATTTAGACAAACAATCGATTCAAATATTTGATTTATGATTTTTATTTTAGTAGAATGAGCGACGAATAATGAAGAAAAAATACATGTACGATATCCATGTAGTGCAAAGGTGTATGTGTATAAGAAATGTGTAGCCGATCATTTCTTTCTCCATCTTCCACGCAAAATATGCGTTAATGGGATATTATTTTGATATTTATTAGCATATTCAATGAATTATTCGGCTTTCATTTTTACTCCCATTTTTATTGTCATATCAAAAGAGTGATACGTTTCATACTCAGATAGTTAAAAGTGAATCAGAAATATACTAGCGGAAAAAAGAAACTGTGCATTATAAAATTTAGTATAATTTTTCTATATCTATTGTTTGTATTTTTAAAATTTAAACAATCGATAATGGTATTGTTTTTGACAATATCGGATGGTAACCGTCCGGGTGCACTTTTTCGTGGTTAATGAGCACCTATTGTCTATTGAAGAATTTGTACGCACGAGTTTTACGGGCCAATGCTGTTTGGAATAAGAACTGTAAAGGATTTGTTTAAACTTTTTTTTTGTTAAGGAAATCACTTTAGTTTTAACAAAATGTACCCCTATGTAATGCCACGACTCAACAAAAACCAACGTAATCGTGATGTTGGGATGCTTTAAGCTGGAATGGCACAAAATACTGTAGCAAGACACTTTGGAGTTCATCGGAACACCATCCAGTCATTATGGAGACGTTTGCAACAATCTGGCAACACCAAGGATCGACCGCGCTCTGGGGTACCTCGTGTGACGTCACGTCAACAGAACAACCACATTAGACTTGTGCATCTGAGAAATCGTTTCCAGACAGCGTTTGACTGTCCGTAGCATTCCATGGCTTCGACCAATTAGTCCAAGAACTGTGCGTAATCGTCTGCGCGATCAAAACATAAGACCAAGACGTCCAGCGGTGCGCCCAGTACTGCTTCAACGTCATCGTATCGCCAGACTAGCGTGATGCACACGACATCTGCGATTCAGAATACAGGACTGGGCCAATATTCTGTTCACTGATGAATCCAGATTTCATTTGGATAGCAGTGATGGCCGTGGTAGGGTTATCGTCGCGTTGGGGAGCGTTACCAGGACGCTTGTGTTGTGCAACGTCGACAATTTGGTGGAGGTAGCGTTATGGTGTGGGGTGGAATATCAGCACGTGGAAGGACCCCTTTACAAATTGTCAATGGAAATCTCACCGCGTACGCTATCGAGATGAAATTATTCAGCGTCATGTGATACCCTTCATACAGAGACATCAAAATCACATCACATTGCAGCAAGACAACGCAAGGCCACACGTTGCACGTGTAGTCAGGGACTTGTTTGTTCAACAGAATGTCGATGTCTTGCCTTGGCCAGCTGTTTCCCCCGATTCGTCGCCGATCGAGCACGTCTGGGATGAAATGGAAAGACGTTTACGCCGTTTACCAAATCAGCCAGTGACATTGTCTGATTTAGGCCAGGCTCTAACCAACATCTGGAACATCCCTCAAACATTTCTGAACACTATAGTGGCATCAATGAGGCGTCGCTGTCAAGCATGCGTGAACGCACATGGTGGTCACACGCGTTATTAATTTTGTTAATTCAATTTCAAATAACAGTGACTTTCGAGTGTGCTGAAATTGACGTTATTCGACGTTGACATTAATGTGTTATGAGATGTTGTTACGAATACATGTGTTTACAGTATTACAAAAAATAAAATTTGTTCATTGTAATTTTTAAATGTTTTTTCATATATTAAATAATGCACAGTTTCTTTTTTCCGCTAGTATATATATACAGTATTACGAAAATATGATGACAGTCCCAACTAGGTCTTAGACTTGTCAAAAGTCAACAGAAAAAATATTGTTTACATACACCTACACTATACTGACTAATAAGTAGCCCTATTTAATTAATTAAATATACATGTATGTTTACTTAGATAGTTTATGCACTAGTATTTACTGCCAGGCGTTTGATTTGACCCTATAATGTCTTGTGTTATGTGCATTTGCTGTTTGTACGACACTCGTAAATACTGCAATGACTTGTGTTTCTTTTATGGTGCTCTCCAATAGCTTGGAGAAATTGTGTAAAATATACTAATTTGATTGGAACTAAGTAACAAGGCAATGTAACATGTACAACCACACAGGTGAGACATGTACAACGAAGTACTCTGAAATAGAGGTAGCTTACATCATCATCAACGTTTACACTTTTTATGACACAACGTCACAAGAGGACGAGTTAAATGATTTATAAAATTGTTCGTATTAATTAATTTCTTTGCATAACGTTATAGTTCAGTGGTTAGAGTATCGGGTTTGTAAACTGAAGATCCAGAATTTAAATCCGTCTAAGGCTATGTTCATCTTTAATTCAATATTTTTTTTAAAATCATATTTCAACCAAGGTTGCTTTTAGTTTTGTAAAATTGGATTTACACATTTTTGCATAATATTATCATTCATAACCAAGTAGCTATAACCAAGTGCTGATTTTAAAAACTTTTTCAAGTTGTAGTGGGCCACCTTACAAGGGATGTTCCAAAAATTATGACACTTGGCCGTGTTCACCTATAGTAATAAATATTTGATCCCTTGGCGTCGATACACTTTTTTTAACGTTTTACACTTATGGAAACATTTTTTAATACTACTCATTTGGGACATCCACCAGTTATTGATAAATTGGAGATCAAGGGCTTTTTGAGATTTGTATCATCAAAGATGTCGAACGGGTGATAAATATGAAGAGACGGGAGTGTGGTAGGACATTACCATTTTACGCTTCTGGATACTTAAACAGAATGCTTGCTTCGTGTGCAGGCCCTGTCGTTCAAAAGGCGGTGATACTTCATACCCGTTTTGCGGCGATTTCTTTCGAATATGTCTTCAGATTTTTAATAACATTTGTATGTAAGGTTATATATGACTGCTTTGCCCTTTGGCACAGGAAAGTTTAGGAGATGACCTTTATTAGAAAATAACATACAAAACCTTCACAGTTCGTAATCGTTTTGCAATACTAGGACATTTTGCACTCTTTGGTGATTCCCGGATTCTGTTAGAACACCAAGGTTTTGGCTTAAAATGGTATACCAATGTTTCATCACAAGTAAAAGTGTTTTTGGTATATTTTGCAAAAAAATTAAATAATGCTTTTGCTTTTGTACACTCTCAAATGCTAATATCTCTGTTTTAGAGACGACGAATCTTACTTATTCAATACATAAATCTAACGGAAATTACCTGTGTTTTTTCCTGAGTTTGTTTTATTAAGTTTTTCTTATTTGCTTCAAGAGCAACAGGTTGGATTGTTATAGCATGACACTAAATCTGCATTTAATCAAATGTGCATTTCCGTATATAGAATATGCATATTGTAAACACAGTTTTAAAACAAAACATAATGCAGCAATGTCTTTTATCATTTCGTTTGTTTTTAATATGATAATTGTCACAGGTTAAGATTTTTTGAAAACAGTATTATGAAAGAGTAGCATTTTTTTTAATTGATAAGGACATATAAAATCATATGAACAGGTTCTCTTAAATGACCATCGATAGTTTTTTCATACACACATTATTTTGTTTTTTTCACAATATTCATTTACATGTCATATTGGGTTTTTTTAACCCTGATATTTCATTTTTATTTGTTTTCATTGATGAAATTGTCAAGACAACTGATACCGCTGAGGCAAATTTCATTCGAGTTATTGATATTCAAGCCCCCCCCCCCCTCCCCCTGAAAAAAATGCAACAAAATCCTCCAATATTTCATCAACAAAAAACTACCAAAACGATTGCTATTTGCCTTGCTGACTTTATTTTTTACATTTTTAAATGAGGTTATTTACGCTTCTGGTTACGTTATTGTTTTTAGACTATCAAACGCAATACATGGTTGCACGTTGAACGAAATTATACAACAAAAAGCAACATAGATTGAAACTTGTACCAATGCAACACATATGTGAACAAGAATAGGACTCGAACCTTGTCTACTTAACAAAGAATGTTAACCTCTGTAACTCGCTTGTAGATCGCTGTTTAACTTTTAAGTTTCGATAAAGCCTTTAAAACATACATAATGACCATTCTTGATATTAAAAATGAAAAAAAAATGAAAAATTTGAGCTCAAATCGTGTCCAAGTCCCTAAAAATATGTACATGACACATTAAAAACAGACTAGATGTGCTTTGCGTTTGGTTTTGTTTTTGTTTTTTTTTCATTGCTGGAACAATTACAAAAACCGAGATGCAATTTTTGATCATCAAAAGAAAAAAAATAAATAAAAAAAGATATAAGCGTATTTCTACGATGTTAGTAGTATTAAAAAATAAGCTAAAACATCGTTTCAACCGTAATCAAACGTTCAACAAAAAGTAAAAGAAATTGAAAAAAAATCACTTTTTACTCTTTTTACATATACAACGGTAAAAATGTTGCAAAAACGTTTAATCTTGTAATATAACAATCTTTCGTAAAAATCGATTTTAAAATACTTCCAACAATTCAACAGTCACAATTGCTTGGTGAGGTTGTGGTTGGTTATGTTTATGCATTTTGTACATACTTTGGACTGTTTATTTAGTTGTATTATCATATAGACTGCAATTATTCCTAATATTGACTTCCTTAAACTTTGATATTTTGATATCCATAGGCGCGGGGGTATTTTACGCTGCTGTAAACAGAGTAAATCTCATCCAGGCATTAAAAATACTTTTACAGCAAGTGTTTCAAAAACGCCTTAGCCTTATCCTGATTGCATTGCAGAAATATTGTAAAGTCTGATATTTTCAAGTAGACGAGTATTTAAAAAAATAGAAAAAGCAGATTCAAATTTATATTACGGTGAAATATTGTAACATACATATAGTGTAAAATGTGTGAATGTAGTTTACATGTATTTACTCTGTTTGCTTTATTACTTTTTAAAAACAGTAATGAAAAGTTTATAATCAGGTAAATTGTGTAATTGGAATTAACGAGCAAAATGTTAACCACGTATCAACAAGAGTAAATACAAACTAATGAAAAACTTATAATGCATACGTTTGCTCTTCTGATTCCGTGAAAAGATAATGGCATATACATGTATCAGAGTAATCATTTGGGTTTTTTCTTTACATTTACCTTCTAATTTAAAAGCTAATTATCGTTACAGTGAATGTTGCCTTAAAGAAGCCAGCATATCAACAGAATCCATTTTGGCCAAAAGACAGTACAGGTGATGCCAGTAATGCAGTTGATGGGCGTAAGACAGACCTGAGTAGGAAAGGTGGTCAATGTGTCGTTTCAACAAACGGAGAAACCGCCACTTGGTGGGTGAACTTAACAAGCATTCACAGCATCCAGAACATAACAATCTACTACATGACAGGCAATGAACCTTGGGGTATTTTTTTTTTTCAACAAAAACTGCTTTTGCAAATCTTTATAACAGAATTTTATTTAGAAAGAAAATGTTCAAGGATGCTCACTAAACATGTAGATAGTTTTTCAAATCGGCAGAAAATTACTTAATTATGAAAGACATATTTAGCATGTCCCATAAGAAGCTAATACGTCTAATAGGCAAAAAATTAGCAATTTTTGGATAAAAAAATTATGTTTTCAAAAATTTAACTCAGTATATACATGTTTAAACGAAACAACACGCGTTTTCGAACGCATGATCTGCTGTTCATAAGCTTGATTCTCCCACACTGAACTATGACGTCAACCAAATTGATTTATAAAATCAATTTAACAAAACATTCAAATCTCTGAAAATAAATGTCTTCATGTAGTGAGCTAAGAGATTGTCATTTTTTAATATTAAAAAAGTTACACTTTTAAGAAAATTTTAAATTTCTTGCTATAAAAATTTAAGGAAGGAGTCTTTTATGGTTTTCGACTTACCAAACGTAGATTTGATTAAACATTCATTAAATCAAGATGAAAGGAAATTAAAATAGTATATTTTTCTTTCTTTTTTAACTATCATACAACTTGGCACAGAAATAGTAATCAATGTTTAGAATCTAACAAGGACTATATTTTTGGCGGAATATTTGCGTAGGAAAATATCACGTTTCGCAATTCAGAATTGCTGTGGATATAATGAGTCTTTTTCAGTATTTTCAAAACAATAACATTAATGCTGAATTTTTTAACTCCAATGAACTAATAATATGATACTTGGGTTTCAGAATATGATTATATGATTGATTGTGTGAAAAAATCAATAAAATCAGTTTTTCTCTCTTATTAAATGGTCAATAGATTAGCTTTTATGTCAATTTATATCTTTATTTAAAGTCTTTTTAATACATACAAATCAGAAATATTTTAATATTGGAAGCATAATAAAATAATAAAAAATAATCAATTTTAGTTTCAATATTTATCCCAATTTAGTACTATAAGCTAATAAACATTCTGATATTCTATCATTTCATTGAAGATTAGAATCTCCATATCTTAAACAGATGCCTACATAACTGCAAAGAACTACATTTAGTTTTATCCTCCTTTAAAGGTAGTGACCTTGAATTGACCTTTATGCAAAAACGAGAAGGTCAAATTTGATTAAACTGATAGAATCATTTAGTTATATGATCTGTTTGACTGTGTCAAAATTTTATGAATTTCTTCTTATAAGAAGTATGTTTAATAACGTGAAGACTCCTTCCTTAATCAATTGATAATTTAACTTGCTCCGTATCTTATTTATTTGCTGCAAATTGTCAATGCAGATACATATAATATGCTTACAATCATTAAAATAAACTAAATATTATAACATATACTGATATGACTTTCTTGTACATTTTATACAAAACATTGTGTTGTGTACACTTTATAAAACTGTTTAAAATAAATGATCAAATAAACTGTTTTACATTACAGGAACTACTAATATGTACACAGGTTATTTTCTGGGATTTTCTGTATATGTCTCCAATTCGACAGAAAGACTACAAGGAACACAGTGTTTCAAGGACGTCAATTTCACACTAGATACCATACCTGCTGTGGTCACCATCGTCTGTCCTGTTCATGGACAATATGTTATTTATTATAACGAAAGACTAACGGAAAAAATCTACCCTGACAATTACAATCCAACCGCTGAAAACAATTTATGTGAGATTGAAGTATATGGTGAGTATTCCCAAACATGTTCCTTATTTGTGCATGTCTTTTACAGTTTTTTAAATTATGTGTCACTTATATTTATATTTGGATAAACCAATGCTTTGTGATTCACTGTAAATTAGTTGCATTTAACTAGGTGTCAGTATATAAGGTCTTTCAAGTGTAGGACTAGAGATCTAAGGATAACTTCGGTTGTGAAATAAATATGTATTAAATGAAAAACAAAATGATTAAAACACAGAGTATGACAAAGACGATATATCCGACGGACGGACATACTTGGCTCAGACGACTTACGTCCATACACGTTTATCACAGGCGGCTCTCCTCAGCTATCCCAAGAAATTAGTCAAAACCCACACATGACCTTTGGTCACACTAAATTCCAGATAACAAAGGTATCAAAACAAAACACAGAATATCAAATTTAGAAACTTACATCAACTGTGACATTATTCCAAAAGGTTTCCAAATAAATGTCACTCCCAACTTAGGGTCTGTTTCTAAGAGTTTCCAAAATCGCTGGGACTTCATATTAAAAAGATGCTCCAAAGAATTAATGTCTCTCTGTCTATCGTGGGATAACCACAGACTAAGACAATTGGAGAAAGATATAGTTTCACTGGAGTCTTCTCTTAATAAATCCACATCCCAAGCAGATTTTGATGAAGCCAAAAGAATAATAACAACGTTCAACACGACCCTAACAAATGACCTCAACAATACTCCGAAACGGAAGTTCCTTCGGGATGATGTTCCCGTAGCACAAAGAACTGGGCCCAATATCTTGTTATCCAAACCTCGACCTTCGGCTAAAACCAGGCGCTCACGACGCTTCAAGCGTAAAAAGACAACAAGTCAAGACGAGTCCTTCAACGACACCGCCACTTGCCCAGTTCTAAATGCGTCTACGATTCCTCTCACAGACGTTGAGATGTCGCTTCTATCTAAAGGTCTCAATTTCTGTCCTACACCGCATGAGGTCGATGACAAAAAGGTTAGAGAGGATACCAGAGCATTCTTCCGAAGGCTGAGATTAAAGGAACACTTCTCGCGTAAAGACTCCAGCAAAGATATCGCAGATGACCCTCCACCGCCCCTGCACAATTTAGAGGAACATAAGTTGTACCGACCCAAAAGTACTTGGGAACCAGCACCGGGCAAATGTGGAGCACTTGAGTCTTACATTGATGCTGTTGAGTCAGACATTGAGAAACTCCTTGCCAACCAACAAGTCGTCCCTGACAATCTTACGAAAGAAGAAAGATCTACTTTGCAGAGGCTGAAAAACAGGGACGACATAGTCATTAAAAAAGCAGACAAAGGATCAACAGTGGTTATCTTAGACAGACAAGCGTATATAGCTGAAGCCAACAGACAACTGACAGACGAACGTTTCTACAAGAAACTGGACGCTGATCCTACTGAAGAGTTTTCAGCTCTCATCACCGACACCCTGGACGAAATGTACGAAAATGATGAAATTGGTGTCAATGTTTACGAAACGCTTCGCCCAACCAACTGTAGACCGGGTCAATTTTATCTGCTCCCGAAAATCCACAAGGAAGGAATGCCTGGACGCCCTACAGTTAGTGCCATTGGTCATCCCACGGAGAAAATTTCTGAATTTATAGACCTACACCTCCGTCCACATGTAGAAGATTTGCCATCATACCTCAAGGACACGACAGATTACCTCAATAAAACACCTTCCTCTGGCCTTCCAGACCATACTCTTCTCGTTACTATGGACGTCACGTCATTGTACACGAATATCCCACACGATGAAGGTATCGAGGCCTGCAGGGAGGTCTGGGATAGTAGAACGATTCAGCATCCATCAACAGAATCTCTACTCAAGCTTCTTGAACATGTTCTTAAACTTAACAATTTTATGTTTAATGGCGAACATTACATTCAAATAAGCGGAACAGCTATGGGCACCAAAATGGCTCCCTCTTACGCCAACATCTTTATGGGAAGATTGGAACGCAACCTGCTTCTTAGAGCTCCCTTCAAACCTTTGAGCTGGTTGCGGTTCATAGACGATATTGAGATGAAATGGGTTGAAAACCGAGACTCCCTAAATGATTTCATAACGTTTGCCAACTCCTTCCATAAGTCAATTAAATTTACAGTTGATATTTCTAGTTCCAAAAACATATTTTTGGACACTACTTCAACTCTGGAAGATGGTAAAATAAAATCCAGTCTCCATACGAAACCCACGGATTCTCATCTCTATCTCAAGCCGTCTAGCTGCCACCCTCCCCATACTTTTAGAGGAATTCCTAAAGGATTAACAACCCGAATCAGACGAATCTGTTCTTCTAATGAAATCTTTGAAGAACAGAGCAAGATACTGAAATCCCATCTGTGTAATCGAGGCTATAAAGCCCACACAGTGCAATCTGCAATTGATGAGATCGTTACAAAAGACAGGAAAACGCTTCTGCAATACAAAGAGAAATCAGACAAAAGCAGGGTTCCACTTGTCACTACCTACCATCCCGCCCTTAAGAACCTTAACAGCATCCTTAGAAATAATCTGCCCATTCTTTACACTAACGAAAGAATGGCTGATCTTTTCAAGGATCCACCAATGGCGGCATTTAAACGCCCAAGGAACTTAAAGGATATGGTAGTGAGAGCAAGATTAGACAACCCGTTGCCCAATGGCGGCTTCAAAACGTGTTCAGACGCCAGATGCCTGTTGTGCAAGCACAGCATCAGCACGGACAGTTTCAAAAGCCCCATTACGGGTCGTACCTACAAAATATTGGGCAACACGTCTTGCCGAACAGACAACTGCATCTATCTCATCAGTTGCAAGGTTTGCTCTAAGCAATACATTGGGGAAACAGGTGACCTCCGTAGAAGAATCAACAACCACCGCTCGACCATAAAGACCAAGAAAATCAAGGAGCCCGTAGGGGAACACTTTAATATAAGTGGTCACAAATGGGAAGACATGACAGTAGTGGTTATTGACCATAATCCTCAGTGGACAGACGCGGAGAGGAAAAGCAAAGAAAAGTTCTGGATGCACAGACTTAAATCATTCAGACCTGATGGCATGAACAAGCTAATTGATTTCATGAAAATGAACGTGTCATAGCCCAACATCACCTGATACCTATATAGTAATCTTACCATATCTGTCAACTCCGACCTATCAGTTATTACTTTTTATACCAGTTTTCATTTATTATTAATTATTAATAATATTTCTTTATTTTTTATTTAATTATCTTTTCCTTTACACCTAACTCCGATTCATTACATAATTAATTAAATACTTCGGATCTTAACCAAAGCGCCGTACGACTTAACATCGGGTGTTTGAATTTTCGATTATTAATTCGGACATCAATTTTAATTAGCCTAATTAACTCGATCAGGCGTGAAGTTGACAGTCGATTGATTACTCCAGAGCGATCGGCCACATTGGCAAAACCTTATCAACATTGTTCATCAAAACTGTATAAAATGTAGTTAATATTTTTTATAGGTTCTTTAGTAGTGTTAGTTGTAGTGCTAGATTTTGTTTTCTTTGTTTTTACCTATGTAATTCTTTTTGTTTCTCTTATGTCCTGAAGAAGGGACTGGTTGTCCCGAAAATTTGACAATTTCAATTGTTCGTGTCGTTAGCCATTTTCAGTGCTTTATATATATATATATATATATATATATATATATATATATATATATATATATATATACACAGTCATTACATACATATCGACATTTAAAATTTTATGCTATGCTGTGCTATGCAATTTAAATGATATGCTATGAGATTTCAATGCAATGCTATAAAATTTGTATGCTATACTATGAGAAATTTAAATGAAGGGCTTAATGATATGGTATGGTATTCTCTGCTATGAGATTTGAACAAAAATATATTTATATATATGCAATGTGTATCGTCCCGATCCTCTCAAATTGTCGTTTAACTGTATTTCACTTGTGTCTCAAACGACCGTGTAGTGAGCGACCAGCGCGCTAGGTTCCCTCCTTCATCGAAGGCAAGATTTTTGTCTTGCCTAGATGGTCGAGTGGTTAGCGCGGTGGCCGCTTACTGCAAGCAGAATGGGTTCCAGAGATCAAGAGTTCAAGTCCCGGCCGGGGCGGAGGTGGAGCTCGAATAATGTGAATATCTTTGTGCTTTATGTATATCTATATCATTTACTATGGGCAGGTATATGTCAATTTGAGAGTTATTGTGCTTATATATATATATATATATATATATATATATATATATATATATATATATATATATATATATATATATATATGCCAATGTACATTGCACGTCAACTTCTGCAACTCCCGAACATGACGTTTTTTTTTAAAATGGCGCAGGAACTTATCCTTCGATGGGAAAATCCCTTCGAAGTTACAATCTGCAACAGGGCACACTATGTTGACAGCAAAACCAAACTCTTTCACGCCTGAGTTAAAGACGGGCTTTTCGACATTAAAGTCATCATCAGTCATGATGTCCAATACATCTATGCATGTATGTGGTTTAATGTCAATATGCAAACTTGACATAGTTCCTGACAAAAAAAGATACTCTTAAATTCATAAACTTGACAAAACCAAAAATATATATCTTCCTGAACAAAACCGTCCTTTAGTCTAATGTTCACTACGTTTCTTACAACAAATATAATCGAGCATCAACAAAATTACTCAATATCAACAATTGCATATACATGTATGTACAGATACAGTCGATACACAACCGAAAGCACTAACCCATGGTTTCAAATTATATATGTATGCATGTATCATGTACTTATAATATTTACTTAAACTCATTCATATGAGGATAAAGACAATATATTTTAAACAATTTATATCAAAGGGTTCAAACGTCTTATTCACGGACCTACACGTATGTTCACGGACTTATATAAATTGATATTTCTTACACTCTTAATTTTCTTGATGGAAATACAAACACCAACAACAAAGACTAGTTTGTTGACTAAATCGCGTTGAATTTTAATAATAAACTTCGATAAGTAGTTGATTATATTGATGGACTGAAAATATCTTTAGGTTTTAGGTGTCTTCCCCTTCTACTGAATTGTGGTGATTTAAGTTTGGGTTTAACTCTGTCATTACTTACCTCTTCAGACTTAATGCTACCATTGAAATCCACCTCATGTCCCTCATCTGGCTCTAATTTCTGATTTAGGGACTTTAATTGGTCTACATGTACTATTTTTATTTCTCGTCACTGCATCTTTCTATTTCGTACGTTTTGTCTGATAACTTTCTGACAATCTCGTAAGGCCCTGTCTATCCTAAACCAAGTTTTTGGTATGCCTCCGGTGGATACCAGCGTAGCACTAACGTTTGTGGTTCGAATGACCTTACCTTTAATTATTGTCGTAATGTCACTTTTGTTTCCGAAAACTACTCTGTAAATTTTAGTGCGCGAAGTCAAATGCGTTTTTCATTGGTTCTTTTAACCATTCGACGTATTTTATGGGACATTTTACAGGGGAGTCATAAGATAACTCGGCGGCCCTGTGATATAAGATCGATAGAAAATGAAGTCTCCCTTCGTAACATTAAAATGCTTGGGGTACATTTAGTTATTTCTTGTACTGAGGAGCGGAAGGCCATAGTTAACAGCGGTAAATGTTTATCCCAATCATCTTTGTGGTCATTGACAAACATCGCCAACATTTGTTGTAAGGTTCTGTTAAAGCGCTCTATCATCCCTTCTGATTTGGGATGGATGGGCGTTTTCCTTTATTTTTTTCATTTCATTCGTTTGAAAAAAAAATGACTCGAATTCGCGCCCTTGATCTGTATGGATTCTTGAGGGCGAGCCATATCTGCATTTAAATTCACATACTAATTTGTCAACGACAGTCTATGCCGTGTGGTCTGGAAGAGTCTATGCCTCTGTCCACTTCGTTAAATAGTCTTCAACCACCGTAATATAATGATTGCCCTAGTCAGTTATAGGAAGAGGACCCTTAAGGTCGGTCGCGGGTTTAAAATTTTGCGCCCTCTGCGCAGGGTATTGCGCATTACTGCCGTAAAACGCAAATGTAGAGTAAAATGTTAAAATATACAGCTTATTATGTAACGTTTTTATTTTTAAAAATTTACTTTTCATAAAAATCATTTTTATTGAAATGAATCCTTAGAATAATGTTCAGAAGAATTTTAATCATTTCGCCGCTTCTTCAAAATCGACGTTATCCACGTCGGAGTCAACGTCTTACGATGACGTCAGTTGAGACTTTGACGTAACAATTGACCAAAAAAACGTCGTGCATTTTTTATTGCAGCTTCAATAATTAAAATCGAAAGTATAATTTGCAAAATAAAAACATATAGGCGATCCTTTCATGTTCTGTGTAAGTGGAAAGGTAATTTTTTTATCTATTACAAATGAAATTAAATTTGATTCGTAAACATACTTTTATTCTATACAATTCTATATGTAAAATGTCTACCGAGACACGTTTATAGGACCAAATTTTGAGGGCGTATAGCATAAAAACCATCCGGTCAATTTCGTTTTAATTTAGCAAAAAGTTTACTTGTACGTTAACCTTCCATCGCTGAACATTAAAAGAAAATCGTATGTTTGTAATTTATTTAATATTAAATTGAAAATCATAATCCCCTTTTTCTATATCATCCTATATAAAATGTCGGGGATACTTCGGACATACGACCAAAATTTGAGCGCGGTAAACAGAAAAACTATCGGTCAATTTACTGTATATTTTGCACATAGTTTACTCACAAGTTGACCTTCCACCGGAAAAAAATTAAAGAAAATCGTATGTTTGAAACATTCTCCCCCGAGACTCCTTAATATCTACTGCGATGCATTGTAATGGTCGGTACAATGCGTTTCAAGGGCGACCTGCCCAACTCTTGACTAGGTTTCTACGCTGACAAGGAACGCATGTCTGACGCTAGCGAGATACATCGCTTGTCATCCCTGGCCAATAGTACCTACCCTAATTTTATTCATTGTCTTCTCTCGACCTAAATGCCCAGCTGACTTTGCATCGTGTAATTGGTTCAAAATTTCGGTTCTAAGAACTTTAGGCACAAATATTTGTAAATATGTCGAACAGTTTTCGTTTTTCCACACTCAACTTACAAGATATATGTTAGCCAATGCTCACTTGTAATATCCCCGCTCTAATGTGAATATACAAAATACGCAAAGTCAACATTTATCAGGAAGTTGACGTTCGATTGGTACAAAAATTAATCCCAACGTATGGCATGCCTAAACAAAGAAAGTTTTAAAATTTAATTAACTGCAATGAATAGTTGCTGAGGTATCTTTTAAGGAAAATTTGTTTGAAGATTTTGGCTAAAAATAAACTAAGTCGTCATTTAACAGGACTTTGACGTCCGTCTGGTACAAAAATATATCCCAACGTATGGTATGCCTAAACAAACAGTGTATATCAAAATTTCAAGCACCTGCAATGAATAGTTGCTGAGAAAAATGCGACAGAAATTTTTGTTGCGGACAGAAAGACAGAAGGACGGACAGACAGGCAGACACACAGGGGTAAAACAGTATACCCCCTTCTCCTTCAGAGCGGGGTTATAAAAGTGTCGTTTTCCAGTTTTAATAACTGTCGTTCTCGTATAAGCGCTGTCATTCAATCCTAGTACTTTAAAGCTTAGACATATATGTACCATTTTTCAGACACTCTTTAGTTTCACAGATAGATTTATCATTGGTCTGGGCTTCTATCATACTTTGATTACTCCAGTGACGTAACCAGTTTGGTTCATGTTGATTTATGAGTCTGTGTTTTGTAAGCTGAGACTGGTCAGCATTTTGTGCTGAAGTCTCTTTGTTCGAACTATCTTGCGATTCTTCTGCAGTAACGATCGCAGAGCAAACTTGCTCTTTCACACATTGATCGTATTAGGCGCGTAAACATCTGCGTCGCATCATAAGAGGACTTAACTAATTTGGTAAGTACGCAGCACTGTTGACTTTGTGGTCGTGCCGACCAGAAAGTACGGAAAATGTTAACTATGACATCATACAAAACAACAAGTCGTCAAAAATGCTAATTAATAAAGTATTTGCCGACTGTTATGGGTACTAAAACATTAAACTACATTACACAAGTACCTGTGCGTGCAACTTTGTAGTCAAATAAGTCCAACAATAAATATAAACAACTGACTGATCGCGGTGCACTTGTCGATGTGACTTCAAACTGTAATTTTTGACGCATAGTATGTGTAGAGAGAGGCGGATCAATCAATTTTTTAAACATGGAAAAATGCATTTTATTAATAAACAAAGCATAATCTTAAAACAACTATTATATTAATAAGCCCTATCTATTACGCTTGTTTTGATTTGGTATGTGATTATTTTTTAGAGCGTGTATTATTTCTTTTCTAGAGTGTTTAATGAACAAGTTCGATGTGTTTGTCATCGGGAAGCTTATCTAAATATGTATATAAATTAAGGGAATGTTTAATTTATTAAAAAGTGCTGCTGCTTCGATGAAATCTATAGATAAATTAATTAATAAGTAAAATATTAAGCGAAGGTCATATAAATTCCAACCGGAGCTAATTTTTTTGATATTTATTCTAATAAAAGATGAACTCTATACAAAGCAGCAGCACTTTTCAGAATCTACTAGAAAAGTAGAATTTAATTATTATTTAATTTTAATTCAAATAAGGGTATGCCCTTGTAATATTGAAATTTGTTTATGACCTCCATTCGCGAGAATTATCAACACATGCCACGTGACTATCAATTGAGGGGACCACACTAAGTGTCATACAAAGTAACATTTACTTTCAACGACTAATCCACGGAAGAAATATAATAGCTGGGAAATTGTTTTGAATTTCAATGTTTAATTTCCTAATACATAAGAATTGCCAATTGCACTATTTATATAATAAATATATTTACCATAAGTTAAATGTTATTTTTAATAAGTAATCACTAATTACCTCAGCATTGTTTTGGTTTGGGTTTTTTTTCAAAGGCTGCCCTGCTACTGGATGCTATGGATCCACTAACTCCTCTCTTCCCTGCCCGGATGATAATTGTCATTACTGTCACAAAGAGACAGGCACCTGTCAAGTTTGTCAGCCTGGGTACAAAGGTCAAAAATGTAAGCTAGGTAAGTTATTTGTATTTTAATTGTTTAGTTTTCTTTATACCCTTTTGCATGTAATTTGCTGTTCAGAATTTAATGTTCACTTAAAGGTTGTTTTAATAGTACAATTGTACTAATTAAACATTAAATTATGTAAATGTTTATAATCATTGGTGTCTTTTACTATTATATGTTTTATACAGACCCTGAAACGTGCTACTACACCAGTTGCACGGTTCGGTTCGGTACGCTTTGTGAACGGTACGTTTCGCTTTGTGAACGGTACGGTTCGTTTTGTGAACGGTACGGTTCGCTTTGTGAACGATACGTTTCGTTTTGTGAACGGTACGGTTCGCTTCTTGCACGGTACGCTTTGCTAAAAATAGCTGCACGCTTTGTGAACGGTTTGCGCGCTTTATTAATGAGGTAGGCGTGGCCTGAACGCTTTGAATTTTCTCGATATAATTTTGTTTAGTTTTTGCCCGATAGACTTCAGCAAGTTAGTAATTATGACGAGATGTTTTTCTTTATTTATATGATATATTACAAATGTATTTCAATTTAATTAAAATCAAAACTTCCATTCGTTCTCCCGTTTTTGATACATGTACGTTGTGTGAAACGTGTACTCGCTGAAAACGGCCGGGGTAGTTTTAATTTTGAATAGTCTGTTATTAATCGTACTTTAGTTTAGATAAATGCAATTATTACAATAGATTAAAAAAAACTGTTTGACTTTAATCCGATATATGTTTGTTAATTCAGCGATCCGGCGATAATTCTAACAAGCATCTTAATATTATTATTTTTATACATGTACTTGTATTAAAGTCATTAAATATTTTAAATGCATTTAAAATTGCTATGAAAAATTGCCCCGACTTTTTCCGATATTTCTTTAGTTTCCTTTCTCGCTGTCTTGATTTTCGGCTAGTTGTTATATTTACAAGCATCGTTCTATTTTTGTATTCATAATTCGTATGATCATTCTTTATTGCGTACTGTTGCCGATCAAATTCCACTGGTGAATAGACAATGTAAAAATACAAACAATTATGATAATATAAACAATGAATTTCAATGTAGAAATCTTGAAATTAACTGTTTTAAAGTTTTTTGACACGGGTTTCTATTTATTTGAATATTGATTCTGATTTTCTGCATTTGTTCGTATACACAGATTACACAAGTAACATGTCATCGCTTCTCTTACCTGAAATGATATCGCGTATATAGTCAAAATAAGACTACAATGTATTAGTTTTTGTTATTCAGTTAAAATGTACATGTATATGTACCATATTTTTTACGATAAATTATTATGCACACAACTGGATACACACAATAAGTCTATAGCTTTTAATCGTGATATTTATCATTTTGTTGGACAAGTGTCCGCTCTTCACTACATGTATATGCATGCGATTTAGCTGACGTTTTACAATTGCTGGCTAACCTGTTTATATTTCATTTGCCTTTTTACTCACAAACTTGCTGTAAACAGAACACGGAAAAATACCCGCCAATCAACAACTGAATGTTAAAAGTGATAAATATTTTAAGAATTTATCTAGTAACAAAAAAATACGACAGCGATGGAAACTCTGATCTCCAGTACATGAGTTATAATCATGAAGTCGGAACGAAATAATTGTTAAATAATTTTAAATAGGAGGACTCTTTAAAATAAGGATTTAAGAAAACAAAACAAAAACGTTTTCATTCGATAGTTTTCTTCTAGCTATGTAGGAGGAGCCAAGTTGCACGCGGCGCATGACGTGATCTGTACTACTATACTTAAACCGATTGACAGGCGAAGCACGTGGATTCCTAAAATAAAATCCCGCTCAAAATACCAACTATAAAAACCTAAAGAGAAAGAAAGACTCAGTGATAAAACTTTAATTTAAGTAATATAATTAACACACAATCTTTCTCTCTCCTTCTCTCTCTATCTCTCTTCTGTAAGATAGAAAATCTCTTCCGTTAGATCGAAAATGGGGGGTGCTGTACTGTTAGACGAAGACGCACTCAATTTTGTAGGTTTTCTTTTGTCTTGAATAGGTGTGAAAACCCCCGAGGACATGTCGCTTTATACACTGGGTTTGTTAATCATTATACACAGAAAATGATCGCGACTTAAACTTAATATACACAAGAAAGCCAAGAAAGCATACTGATATAAGTTATGATTGAATGTGCGTTAAAGCAACTAACAACTTTATATTATGTATAATTAGTTTATTATTTGAAGGAAAAACTGATTTATTAACTTGATTCCCGACACTTATCATTTCACAATTTACGACATACACATGTACATGCATTAACAGTTTATGGCGCTATGTAAAGAAAAGATCAAGGTCTAAAAAAGGAAATTAGATTAAACATTTTTATAACGGTTTTGATAAAAAAATAACAGCGTTAAATTATTATGTGTTACTTAATCCCGTATAACTAAAATCTAGCAAAATATTGAACTTATCTGGTCAGCGATAATCTCCGTCCGTATTCATCGAAAGACATTAGTCAATAAGCCGTATATGGAAGTTGCACGCTTATTGCACGGTACGATACGCTTTTTTGGTCGGTTTGGGGCGGGTCTTGCATAAATTATATTGCACGCTTTTTGCACGGTACGGTTCGTTTAGTGAACGGTACGGTTCGCCTTGTGAACGGTACGGTTCGTTTTGTGAACGGTATGGTTCGCTTTGTGAATAGTACGTTTCGTTTTGTGAACGGTACGGTTCGTTTCTTGCACGGAACGGTACGGTTTGTTTTAGAAGTGTAGTAGCACGTTTCAGGGTCTGTATCTATCAGCATTGCATTTATGTTTATAAAGAAAACCAACACATCGACGTTAAATGATCATGTGTATCAAATGCAAAACAACCATGCAATCTATAAATCTTCCCGACACATTAAATAAGACAAAAATAATAAATATTTGAATGCTGAAAATGTTTATTACTTTAGGGCAAATTTATTTTAAAGAAAAAAGCAGCAGTTCAATCGTTTTACAATTTCCAAAAAAAATGTTTTTTGTCAAAATAAATTCATTTGACTTGAAATGAATTCATATATTCATATTATGCAGAATGCGATACTGGAAAGTATGGGATTAACTGTTCAAAGAGTTGTGGTTATTGTCTAAAGCTATCCCAGTGCCACAATGTCGACGGATCCTGCTCTGGGGGATGTTCTGCTGGATACAAGGGGTCCCTGTGTTCTGACCGTAAATACTATGTTTGCGCATTCATGCATTAATATATATCTTTTAAAGAAAAAAGCAGCAGTCCAGTCGTTTCACTGTTTCCAAAAAAATGGTTATTTTTGTCAAAAGAAATTCATTTGACTTGAAATGAATTCATATATTCATATTATGCAGAATGCGATACTGGAAAGTATGGGATTAACTGTTCAAAGAGTTGTGGTTATTGTCTAAAGCTATCCCAGTGCCACAATGTCGACGGATCCTGCTCTGGGGGATGTTCTGCTGGATACAAGGGGTCCCTGTGTTCTGACCGTAAATACTATTTTTGCGCTTTCATGCATTAATATATATCTTTTGGCAGGTATGTCATTTCTGAAGATAACTATTTCTTCCTTTTCACTCGATGCTTTAGATGTTGCATGTAATGCCTATCAAATATTGGCAGAATATCAATTCCAATCGATCATTTTAATTAATTTCAACTGCACCTCCATGCATAACTTAATTATCTTAATTATTTATATCATAAAACAATTGATAACAATTCTAGAAACATAATACACACAATTAAAAGTTGGTATACAAATACTAGCCATTTTAATATACATGCTTTCTTGGTACCTTGTTTAACAGTGTGATAAACTTTTTTTTTCATTATCGTAACAGTTCATTCGCCCACTTTCAATACTTTTGAGTTAACTGCAATGCCGACTTACTGTATCTAAACTTCTATTGAATGTTCTTTCCCGAATCTTAGCTTAAAAAGGAATAATCACAAATCTTAACGAATAACAAAAAATGTCAGCCAAAATAAAGACATTTTTTTAAAAGAATTTTAATTGTTAGTTAGAAATTTATACCCCTTTGCAGGTAGTTTGCTGGTTAAAGTTAAATGTTCACTTAAAGGTTGTTTCAATAGTACAATTGTACTAATTGAACCTTAAATTATGTAAATGTTAATGATCATTGGTGTCTTTTACTATTATATGTTTTATATCTATAAGCATTGCATTTATGTTTATAAAGAAAACCAACACATCGACGAATGTGCTTTCGCGAATCTTAGCTTATATAGAAATGTTCACAAATTTTTACGAATAAAAAAATGTCAGCCAAAATAAAGGCATTTTTTAAAAGAATTTTAATTGTTAGTTAACAAAATTTTAACAAATGTATATGATAAAGTATTTTGACGATTTCGTTAGTTTGATGTCATTGATGAACAAATATTCCGAGTAATTCTGGTTTTTGAAGGAATTATATACACATTGATCTTTTGTGGTGCAGCTTTTCATTACTTTTATGATCTTAATCCATTCAAGAAGTAAATTGTGATTTTTACTTTAAATTTTATTATAGAACATTTCAATAATTCTCTCTCGAATGTATCATATTGATCATGCTATTAACTAACATGCGTAATTCACAAAATACAATAGCAATCACTAATGAATCAATATAACATAACTGTTCTACGTGATCAATACACACCTTATATGGTTTCTAAAGCCTGACGCTGTTAAAGCTTAACATACTTAAATTCGATATATGGCAGTATTTTACATACAAAGATTTCATTAAGGGATGTTAACGGATATATTGTGAGTTTTATATTACCGCCATATACCGATCTATAACGACCTACATAGATTATATAAAATAGTGAACAAGTTGCATTCAATACTTGTATTTAAAGTAGAGTTAAAGGGTTTTTTTGCTTAAGTTTTGAATTAATTCATCACATACCTCTTAAGTTAATTTCATTTTACTTGGATTTTGATCTTTGATAAACTATGACAAAGATACCAACTGTTGAACTTATTTTTGCAAAATATTGCAGTATCAATTTCTCTGGATAGGTAATGTTTATTAATTCAGGGTTAACAAAAAGATTATGGATACTGTTCACACAAAAGAAAAACCGGTTTGCCACATTGACATCTGTTATCTTGTTTTAAATTTAAGGCAATATCATCATTTTAGTACTTAGTACTATGTAAAAGCTAGTTTTAAAAAGTATATTGAAGAATTTTTAAACGTTATTTTTTTTTTTAAAGTAACGCTTTCTCAAGTGTGTTTTATAAAAAAAAAAAGAAATGTACAACAATTTTGAATGGTCATTTCTTAAAAAAAAAAAATATTCAATTTATTATTTATTACTGAATTCTCAGCTATGTTAAGGAAGGTATCAGAATTCTAGCACGTGTTATTTAGGAAAATTTGCATATGCCCCGCCCCTTATTCATGAGATATTACGAGATATCTTATATCTCGCGAAATTATGAAATTCCTAAGTCGTCTGATGACGTGTCGAGGTTGACTACGTCACATCAGCGCTTGCAGCTGTGATCAGAATAAACATGTGGACTTCGGTGATGTATCTGGGAATTTAACTTATTTACAATCAGCGTGGACGGAAATCGGTAGAGGATTCAACTGAACAAGGTAAGATTTACCTGTAATTACCCTAGATATTGTTTTATATTATATAATACTGTAGAATAAAACAGAAACGAAGGGAAATTCCTCGGCTTCGATTTTGTTTACTTGTTTACATTTGGTTTTTTTTTTATGTAATATTGTGTTTAAACATCAGTTTGGTGACTCGATCAGGCAAAGCAAATGTTCTGCGATTCTCTAATTTTGATCATAAAGAGTATCGCGGCTCATTGTAGCTTTTTAGTGGTCTCTTATATCGCAATAATATTAGCTCGCATTTCCCTTGTGTTCAAAGAAAATGTAAACAATGGAAAGTCCTAACACTGTGCTAGCACTACAAAGATTACTGTGAGGATCTGGATTGAATATAGAAAAGATTGTATTGTTCTTAATGGAAATTGAAATGTGTTATTTCAGTTAGCATTCTTTTAGGAAGATTACATGTATAAAATAGACAAAATTAAAGTGTTGAACTGAATTTCCAATCATTTTAAAGAATAAACATTTGTTTATGCCTGTTATAATATTAATGAAATAAAAACTGCCATTAGTATGCACAATAATAATCTTCAGCACAATAGTTTGCTATAATTATAACACATTATTCAATTTCAGGGTTATTAAAGCAGAAAATGCATGGTTCATTAGAGACACTTTTTTGGGGGTGTATATAGAAAAGTAGGTACTCTATAAATATTTCTTTTACTCATGTATATTTGGCCTGTTTTTTAAAAATCATTTTACTATAATATAACCTATCATAATATTTTTAATTACTATCTATTGAAATTAAATTAGAAATTGATAAATATTGATCATATTTCAGGCATTGGTTTTTTTATCAACTGCACTGCCTCCTTACATCAAAAAGGCAGAGGAGAAGTACATGTAGTGTGCAAGAAGAATGGTCAATTTCCATAAATTCCACATCATTACTGGATAATACTGATAATCAGAACACACTTATAGACACTAGGCCTAGTCTTGTTGAACAGTTTGTCACAGAAAAGCAATCTCTATAGTACATGTACATTGTATTTGTCAAGTTGATTATATTAATAAATTCTTGATAAATATTGATTTTTCTTGCTTTCTTTAATTATTACAAAAATATTAATTATAATTACAAGTAACCCTGATCATATATTAAAGGCATTTCTTATTTATCTACCAGCAGAGTAACATAAACAATTATGGAACATACATATGCATGTGTAAACATTACCCCCCCCCCCCCCCCTTATATCAATAGTTACTGGTAAGGACAACATGTATTAATTTTTTTCAATTTCAACAATTTGGTAATGATGACTGGTGTGAACAGAAAAAACATTCTAACATTATTTTAATTAAATACTCAGCGTTTATTTATTTTATGAATGAAAATTAAAATCATGATCTTAGTCAGTGTTGCGTTTGAATTTCTCGCAAATGACGCCGAAAGTGAAATGGGTCAGATAAAATGCAGTAGTACAAGGGCATACACTTGATCAAATATATTGAAATTTTACCTGTGTAACCATTATATTCCCATTATATCAAAAAGTGCTGGGAGCTGTATGAAATCGCTACGCATTTCACATAAATAAGCGTTAAATGTGGGAACTCCCTGCAAATTTCTGTTCATAGACTGTTTATGTTGAATTTAATAATTGTTCTTACTTGAATATTTCAAGCTCCCAGCACTTTTCGAAATTTTAGATGTTCATTTTACAAGTTAGAAACGGAAATAATTATATTTGTTTATGTTAAGCCCTTGCACTATGCATTTTTTGGTATTATTCTTGACTCATCTATTTTTAGCAGTATCACGTGACAGGGTATTCCTAAGAGACTAAAAAATTGCCCATGCGATAGCAAATTATCTAATTTGTATATTGATCAAATATCACTTTGTGTAACAATTTTTTGGAATAGAATATCAAGATTATTTAAAGGCTAACATTTTTTTGTGATAAATATCGCTATTATTTTATGGACGCCCTTAACATAGCTGAGTTTGATTTAAGCATGCTGACTCATACGAGGGTTGATCCAAAAGTAATGCCACATAGTGCATTACGCCGGTATTTGGCGCTCTATAAAAAAAATAGTTTATATCAAAATATGTACAATTAAAATTATTATTCACATTCAAAATTTTCATAAATTCCTTTAAATTGTTTAGAAAATATACATGACGAAAACGCCTAGCATAGAGGCCATCGTCGCGTTACAAATAAACGTCATTAAGGTATTCCGTTTCCAACGGAAGACCTTATTGTTTTCGTACTGTTTCTTATTAAGGTTTACCGTTTCCACTGGAAAACCTTATTGTTTTCGTTCTGTTTCTTATTATGATTCAGATCTTCCGTTTTCAACGGAAGACCTAACTGTTATTGCTTTGTTTTTTTTTTCTATTTTTTTAAATTTTTTTTTCTGTCACGTTTACTCAAAAATGCTTCACCCGATTTCGATGAAACTTTTAGATCTTATTCATGACAAAATTTGTAAAAAATTTATACGTCACTTTTTTGGTCGTCATTTCCGGTCCCGAGATATTAAAGATTTCATGTTTTTGCTTGTTCACGATTTTTCACAAAAAGTATCAAAGGTAGAAATTTCAAATTTTCAGGGATGGTAGATAGTCTTCGGCCGCAGTGCACTTCGCAAATTCGAACGTCCGCCGTCACTTCCGGGGGTCACCGAAAGGAAATTAATAAGAAATTTTTCTATTTTTTGACTTGAATTTTTTTTATGTTTGTATTCGATAGAGACGTCTTTAAAACTTCAGAATACGAAATTTGTTTTAAAATGGATCTACGCATTCTCGAGATTTTGAGCTCCAACGTCCTGAAGCGAGAGTCCGCGTAGCTCAGTCGTTATGATGGTGGACTTGTGCCCAGGCGACCCGGGTTCAGTCCCCGAGATTCGAACGATTTTATCTTTTAAATGAGGGGTTTAAAAGTTTTTCGTTTAGATTTTATCATAAATCAAAATATTTTCGGGGTTTTTTTTCAGTACAAATATAGAGCCCGGTTAAAAAATTTTTTTTTTAAATTTCCTGCTCTATGACAGTCTTGTTTTTATCGGCAGCTTTCTAAATTCAGACGCTCGTAGCATCGCCGTCTTTAAAGTCATGCCGCCGAAGCACCCCTGTAATACGACAGCATTAGAGCTCGTCGGGTCGCTTGATATGCCGCCATCTCAATGACTGTGTGCACACATCAACTAGCGACTGCGGAAATGACCATTCTCCTAACAAAATGCCCATGTTTCAATTATTATACATGACTTTGTTGTTAAATTTTTCTCCACATACAGACCCTGAAACGTGCTACTGCACCTCTAAAAGGAACCGTACCGTTCCGTGCAAGAAACGAACCGTACCGTTCACAAAACGAAACGTACCGTTCACAAAGCGAACCGTGTCGTTCACAAAACGAACCGTACCGTTCACAAAGCGAACCGTACCGTGCCTAGAGCGTATATATATATATATATATATATATATATATATATATATATATATATATATATATATAATTTATGCAAGACCCGCCCCAAACCGGCCAAAAAAGCGTATCGTACCGTGCAATAAGCGTGCAACTCCCATATACGGCTTATTGACTTATGTCTGTCGAGGAATACGAACGGAGATTATCTCTGACCAGAAAAGTTCAATATTTTGCTAGATTTTAGTTGGAAATATTCTACGGGGACAAAGTCAGCCTATTGCGTTAATACAATATGCGAATCTAGCGATCCTGCTGTGCAGTTGTACAACACCAACGACTAGTTCGCATTCTTAAACTAGAGTGTGTGCTCCTATTTATGCAATTTAGTATAGCCACTGCATGTAGGGACTCTTCGGTGACAATACGTCTTACAGCGGTAATGCGCAAAGTATTGGCAATCTCTTAGCAGCACGCTAGCAAGGGTGTATGTTTCATTAATACGATAATTTATGTCTCAAATTGTCCAACGCAATTTCAAAATGATTGAATTTTTTTTACTTCAAAAAACAGTCACATTCATATGTTGGTTTTTTTTTAATATTCGCAATATACACTGCAGATCGCACCTTGTGTTTTATTTGAAATTTATCAATGGATGTATGCACAGCAATGAAAATCAAATCAATGTTTTATTTTTATAAACATAATTTGTGGATGATAAAGATGCTGAATGTTGATTTTTTCATTTACGAAATATTTTTATTGGAAGACTTTTATGAAGAATATATTTTATGTTAAGATTTGCGTAGAAAAAAAGCGATTTATTGTAAACGTTTCCATTAATTAGTAAAATCATTTTTTTATGATTTACTCAAATTTGTAAAGTCGATATGATTTTATTTCAAAACACACATGTAACGCACAGTTTTCTAATATTGAAAAAATATAAATGTGATTAAAAATGAGAACATTTATAATTAGTTCATTGTATTGACATTTTCAGAAAATAGCATTTATCCTCGTACATGTAATATGGGGTTTTTTCTGTTTATATTCCCCCGTATTGCAGTATGCGATCAAGCTTTCTATGGTATTAATTGTTCCAAATCATGCAGTACAAACTGTAGCAATCACACTTGCAACCACATAACCGGAAAATGTATTCCTTTGCAAAAGGTATGTACTCGTGATTTGATCATGCTGTCATCTTTATTTCTTAAATTCTTTTTATTTTTCTTAAATTTCTTGTACCATTTCTTTATCATCATATTATTCGTCACGAAACGGATGATTCACGTCGTAAAATTTCGTGACTCCAATATATAAACTGTTTAAAAAACTAAATGCCAAGTTTTTATGAAAATTGATCGGTTATGCATGTTATTCAATAAGTAGTGTATACATGGAAGAAATACATACTATTAAAAAAACGACGCTTTATCTGCTTATTCTGCAATTCTTGATTTAAAACCTGAAGTAAGTCAAATAAATGTACGTATGTAAATTTCTGGTGATCCTTTAAAATATTTTAGGTATACCACTCATCCGATATCTTTATGATCGTTGGAAGTATTACAGCTGCTATTGTTCTCATCGTCGTTCTAGTGGGGATCGTCTGGTATTTACATTTATTATGGTCATGAAAAAGATTTTTAAAAACATTTTTTTTCCATTCTGTTTGCACATATTGAGTAAAACGATAATTTCATGTATATTGCAGGATAATTTATAGAATAAGGAAACGCCATTATATAACGCACTACAAAGATGAAAGCGCATACTTGTCACCATGTCAGTGTAAGTTTTTAATATGTTCTTGATAGATGTGAGACGGTGACTTTTTATACTCATAATTTGACTACAAATGGTATAGATTAAATGTTTGACTTTTAGCTGTACCAACGACAGTGACTTATGCTTCACATAATTATGAGAATATTGAACTAGAAGATCACAAAGGTGAATCGATTTCCAATAAACAACCTCGCAAACGAGGAAACAAAATCGAAAAGATAATAGATAATGATAACGGAGATATCGATATTGATGAAAAAATACACATGGAGAACCCATATGGAGATTTGTATTTAAACATTGAATCTGTGAAAGAGATATCAATAAGTAATTTATGGAAAGTAATTGTAGAAAACACGAAAAACGAAGATGATGGTTTCAAGAAGGAATATGCGGTATGATTAATTTTATATATATATATATATATATATATATATATATATATATATATATATATATATATACACGCTGAAGTGGTATATCATACATACAAAACCATATTTAAAAGTGAAAATATATTTTTTGATTAACTACTGCTTAAAATAATTATATTTCATCAAGGGAAGTCGTCTTTTGATATTCTGGAATAGCTCAACTCATTTTTGTTGAAAATTAGATATAATAATCTCTTGTAGTCCTATTCATACGCTTTACTGTTTAGAGTGCCTTTGGAGGGTAACAGGAGGTCGTTCTGACGTATTATGAATATAAACTTGAAAAAAGACTATCTAGAAGTGAATTTTTAAATAGAGGCTGAAAACTCCTAACTTATTTTTTTTAAAAGAAGACCATGTTCATTTGAAAAGTAAATGATGCTCTGGTAGTAGAGTGTGCATACATTTCTGTAGGTTTGTGATATTTTACACAGCTATTGTGCACATGTGCAATCAGTTTATCAACTGTTATGGCATCAACCTTTTAAATTTAATCAAATATGTACTTTACGTTCAATTCAAGAAAAAGAATCGCGGTTTAAAGACCCTTTGCTGTCCAAACCTATGTTATATCGTATGGTAAAGGTTAACATAAATTCAATCCTTTATAATTAATATTATGTTTTTCATCTTTCTTTAGAAAAAAGAAAAGAATTACTTCAGTTTTATCATCGCATTGTATAAAAAAGTTCCTTAGGGTTAATTGATTTGATTGAAAAGATTATTTTGAATTATTTCTTAAATGTCGGTAGAAGTTGTTTTGAAATATATCTTTGGATTTTTTTTTATTTTCCTTTAAAAGCACCATGCCCAATTAAATTTGCCAGACATCTTCGGTATCAGGACACCTAGTATTATCCCTATGAATATAAGAAAACGTTTTTTTTGTAACAGATTTGTTAACGGTTTTACCGTATCGTTAAAAAAGATGTTTTCGAAAATTCTGACATGTCCCTATCGAAAAGTTATAACAATTGTTTCATAAAATTTCGTTCAGCAGATTGCAGTTGAATTCACTGAGATACCCTGTAGAACACATATCCGCAAACGTAATTCTTTACCAACATGTGCATGTATAATGTAGTCAATTTAAAAAGATTGGAACCTAAAATAAACGAAATAATGTTTCAAACTATATTTTTCACAAAGATTCTTCGAAAATTATTATTATATATATATTTTTTTTCTTAATCATAGACACTGTTATATGGAGAAAGACATTCGTGTGATATCGGAAAACATCCAGAAAACATTCCAAAGAACAGATTCAAAACTACTTTTCCTTGTATGTACATTTGACCCAATTTCTCTAACTTGGAAGGGACTTAGAAAACAATAACAACTAATTAACAAAATGCAATTTCGAAATGACTAAAAATGGTATTCAAATAATTAACAAAATGCAATTTCGAAATGACTAAAAATGGTATTCAAATATATATTTGTGTAGTTTTTGGTAGAATTGTTTGTGTTTTATTTTTGTTGGTTTTATTTTACAACTGTCACGTACATATGTGTGAAGAATTTAATGAGAACAACCAGTAATTATTATGTTTGTAGATTATTTAATTGACTACAACGTGAACTTATTTGTTAATTGTCAACAGTAAATATTCATTGTAGATGATCACTCAAGGGTAGTTTTAGAAAAACCAAACTTCGGACTATATAAACGCTAATTTTATCGATGTAAGTATCAAAACATTTTTTTAAAATAAATTGAAAGCTGCATTTTCCACTATCAAAAAATCAATTTCTATTTTATAGGGAATTGGTCAGGAACATGAATATATCGCAACCCAAGGTAACGTACCAATTTCAACATGGTTTGCCTTATTGTATCTAGTAGCAAAATCGTCATTTTATAAAACTTACTTACTTCTGTTATTCATTTCTTTGATGTACAGGACCTAAACCAAGTACTGTGAATGATTTCTGGTTGATGATTTGGCAGGAAAACATTGTTCAAATCGTTATGTTAACAAATATTAAGGAGGGAACCAGGGTGATAGATCTTTAATCATTTTTAGTCTGTGTGAAAGTTCAACAAAAAGTGATTCATTTTTGTTGAAACTGTGGTTTTGAGTTTTTTTTTCAGAAAAAATGTGCCAAATATTGGCCAGACTTAAAAACAGAAAAGGATTGTGTTATTTTTATCATGATCACATCAGAGGAAAAGCAATACGCTAACTACGTTATCCGGAAAATACTTATCACAAACAAAAAGGTAATAAAAATTATTTAATCACCAAAAAATAAATCAATAAAGAAATCATGATACATGTATTATAACGATTTTATCAAATTTATCATTACAAAAGTAACCCTTATGAAACAAAAATACCTAAAATGCACGGAACACATTTTTTGGCAATATATTCAATAATTTGAGAACATTTTAATGTTCAATTATGTATCATTTGTTTACAACCAATATTTAGGAAGAGGTTGTTAATAGTCATATGATTTGTTTTGAAACAGGATACGTATCACTTTAAACAGTCAAACATTATTTGATTGTATTTCATTGTGTCTTATTCCATGGTATTCTAATCAGGGTTTTTTAAAAATAATATGTTGTTCAACATTGATTTTTTCGAGCTTGTATCAATGCCAACTCTTAATGAACCTACGTCATATACATAATATAAAGTAAATATGAAATACTTTATTACTATTGATTACATTAGTCATGCATATATGAATTCTTTCGTTCAGGAAAATGAAACAAGAACGATCACCCAATATCACTACATAACCTGGCCGGATCACGGCGTCCCGGATTCACTTTGTCTTTTAATATTCTACGATCACGTGACGAGAACTAAAATGTCCACACACAAAGGCCCAACGTTAGTGCACTGCAGGTAAATCATCTTCTTTACGGAATATAATGTTACATTCCATATAAATTATATGTTAAATGATAATATATAATTAGCAATGATTTTGTCGGATAAATCTAAGGTAAACGTATTTGCTAACATCATTTGATGTTTGGTTGTTTTAAAATAACATATTTTAGTACATGCAGTATTATTAACATGCATGATATCATATAACACATCAAAACATGATAATATCTAGGTGAACTTTCAGTTTTGATTATGAAACTCGGACTAATGATTGTTACCAGCAAGAAAAATAGTTTGAAGAAAAAATACCATATTATGAAAACAAACAAATGCATTAACACCTTGACCCCCGACCCTATTAAAAAACAAAATAAATGGATATAACTTCAACATAAAATATTCATTGGAATTTGATAAAACCTGCACAAGTTGAATAATTAAAAAAAATATCGTGTTTCAGTTGTAATATGTAACCCAGTCATGAAACAACTCGATGATAGCACTTTTTAATGAATGGTAATCTGAATACTAAAAAAATTGTTCCCTCGAAAACATCTGGACAAGAACATTAATGTGTGAACAATTCTTCAATGTAAAATGCTTTTTAAATCATTAAAGTTAAATCATATATATCACCAATCAATCCTAAACAAAAGAGCTCGTAAGAAAGCGTGTCGCCGAGTTGTATTTTCAGAATTTTACGCAGAAGAAAATATACAAACTTAATATAGAAACCACTACTAAAGCATTGTAATCCATTGACCTCTTGTCTATTTATATTAAGTGCTGGAATTGGAAGAACAGGGACCTACATAGCAATTGATGCCTTGCACAAGGAAGTGCAGCAGGAAAACAAAATCAACATTGCAGAATACGTGAAGAAAATAAGAGAAAAAAGAATGAATATGGTCCAAACTTACGTAAATAGGAAATTGTGTTATGATTTTAAAAAAAAAGGAAATAAGAATACCTCCTTTTTACTGTAAAATAGTGTTAATTGACAATAATGATTTTGTTGGATTATTATTTATTAAAAGTAACAATTTTCTCTGCAAATAAAAGAATAATAAAGTATTACAATATCTATGAATAGCCAAGATACATGTACAACTCTGCTTCCAGGAACAATATAAGACCATATTCCTGACTCTCTACGAAATGTATATGGCGCCAGCGACTGTTCAAAAACCAACTGAATTCATTCAAAAATTAGAGATAGCCAAATTGGATACTCCAGCAAACGTTTCCTATTTAAGAAATGAGTTTCAGGTTGAAGTAATTTATTTTGGTTTTGTTAATGTTTATTTTGAGTCGTAAATTTGCTATTAAAATACAAATGCTAATATTTCTTTAAATATTGCTATTCCTGCTTTCTTCCCATTGTGTTTTTCATGAAGTTTTCATAGAAAAATAGATAATAACGAAATTGAAATGTTGTAAACATTAGTGTGCGTGTTGATTTGTTTGAGATCGTCACTAAAAAAGGTATTTATACCCATCAGGTAAATTAACAGATAACCAGAACCTTTGTGTGCTTTATTAAATTTATTTGTTGAAATAACGATAGCTATTGAGGTGACTACATTAGAAATAAACAAGTCAGTGAACTATGGAAATTGGATCAAGCCAAGCATACTTAAATGTAAAGTAGTTTGCACCTTAAGTTAAATGTTATTTGGAAATGTTCAAAGAGCATCATTATTTGCTTAGAAACTTTTGTATAAACATTTTAGAAGCTCATGTCAGTTCGACCTCAACATAGAAACGACAACGACAAACTAGTGTAAGAAGGCGAAGATTTGTCAACGACTATCCGACCACGTAGGTTAAACTTCACTTCAAACTCATATCACTCAAATACTTTGTTAAATTCAAAATATGAAGCTCTTCATTTCAGTCAGCTAAAAGGTGGTCAATGTAAACTTACCTTAAGCTATTGCTCTGTCAATCAATTAACTAGATACAAATTTCAGTCCTTTGAATGACAAAAAACTATGTTCTGTCAGTTTGTAATTTACTTTATGAAGGATTATTTTTTTCAAACATTTTATTTTATTATCTTATTGACACAATTAAACACATTTTTATAAGTTTTTATCTATGTTTTGTTCTGCAGAATAAACATTTGCTAAGTTAATTAATGTTTCATAAATTATTGTTTCCATTTTCATTTTCCTAGAGTATGAGAATGTTTTTATCCTCACTTCTACTGTTCCCAATCGTGCAAATAATATTGATGGAATATTTATCCACGTACGTTTTAAAGACATTACATTTTTAGCAACAATCGCAAAGATCTGATATGACCAATTTTAAAATTTAATTTTAAAGATATGTTTCCTTTTTGAACACATCCAACTATTGTAATGATTTCAAATAAGATTGAAAAATAAATATATTTTCTAGTCATTCACCAACCAGAACACGTTTATTGTCACCCATTGTCAACAAGCTGATGACGTTGTAGACTTCCTAAGACTGATTACTGATTATGACTCTGAGGTTGTTGTTTTTATGGATCCCCTCGCCAGCATAGAATCTGTAAGAATATCGTCATTTGTGAATTTGTTAAATATGCATTACATTGTACCAACAATACAAATGATCTAATAAAGATCCTCTACTGAAAATTCATATGAGGTATCAATATTTTCTATTCGTCTATTACAGACAGATACATGGATGCCGACAACATCAAGAAGTTCTAAAAGTGTTCCTCCTTTTACTATTCAACTACAAGAAAATACGATGGAAAATAAATCGCACAAAGTTGAAATTACCAAAGTTGAAATTACCAAGAAAGCTGTGAGTAGTATTGAGGCTGTGAAAATGAGGTTAAGTTATGTTTATATATCATATACTAGTACATCAATGTTAAAAATCTTTATTTATTCATATATTGAACAGAGTGAATTTAAACATTGTATGGTTCACCTTGCGGCGCCAACACATGCTATCACTTCAGATTACGCTCAGACTGTTTCTCAAATTCTGGGTTTGGTTTCATTTGCACAAAATACTATGGGAGAAGGTCCGATAATCGTCGTCAGCAAGTATGCCATTTACATACAGCGAAGCTCCAAAACAATAAATTCTTTTGTCAATTAATGTGTTGCGTTTATTTCTTGTGCTTCTTTATTAATGTAATGTGTTACTATACTTAAAAAATCCATGCAAATATACAAAATATTTAGTCAAGCACAGTTTGACGCTCTGCCATTCAGTCAACTGAAATGTGACTGATAGGTAACAGAAAGGTGACAATGTCATGGATAAGCTACTCGGTCAACTTTCCAGACCTTTCAATTAAGTTTCAGTTCACTGAATGACAAAGCTTTCTTTTGTAAAAGGTACCTCGGTAGAAAACATTACAACAAACGTGTACTAGTGTTTAATGATAAAACTCAGTGATACAGTAAAAAAGAAATTTGTATATATTTAATTAAAGAACAACCTGATTCCGTTGATGCATACCTCTATCAGTTAATATTTATGTTTCTACATAATGTGTTTGACAGTTTTAATCATTACTAGTATTTTATACTAGTTTTTCAAATACCGATTGAGGGTTTTTTTTTCAATAAAATGTTTCATTTTTTTTATTGCAAGAGATGGAGCTGCTCTGTGTGGTGTGTTCTGTGCTGTATACAACCTGATACAACAACTGACAATGGACGAGGAGATAGATGTGTTCTCTGTGGTCAGACTCCTACAGACACGACATCCAGAGCTGTGTTCATCAATGGTAAACTTATTAGATTGTATATAAAAGCAAAATAAGTTTCACAGAAACTAACAGTACCACCGGGAATAAGAGACAGTTAATGGAAACCTTTAAAGTTGAATTAAATTTTACAATATTTAAAAATAAAAAAAAGATTTAAAAATCACAAAGAGGTACAATTTTTTTAATAAGAATTTAGAATTCATTAAACATTAACAGAAACATAAACTTAACCGGTTTTATTAGTTGAATCTGACTATGACATACATGTAATAAAGTCAATACTTCACAGGACCAGATCATTTCTAAGAACTAATAAACAAACTTTTCTTATCTACAGGAGGAATATGAAATGATAAACCACACCATGATGAATTTTCTACAGTCGCGAACAGACGATCAACCATACTACAACCAATAAATTTAAATGAAGAATGAAATATAACAAACGAAGAGTGATTTCTTTGAAAACAATTTCATGAGGCAGATAATTTTTTTTTTCGTCGTCGATACACATACAGTGTTATAGCTTCAAAATATTGTACTGTTATTGATATTCTCAATACATGAGTTCACTATTAACTTATATCGTACTTAAGGTTAGCCACAATTGATGTACTTTGATGTTTGTTTGTTTTGTTTACCTATTGATATTGTTTTTGTTTTTCGCCCTGTTTTTCGCCCTGTGTCTCATCCTAGAGACATGGTAACATCTGGCCTTGTAGTTTTTAAGAAGTCAAAATGAAACTATTTTTGGGGGGAAACGGCATAATCATAACTATATATATTATTATTTTGTCATTGTGATCTTTTTTTTCATATTTTGACAAAGTTTGGTTTGTTAAATATTTTGATTGGTATTTTTTTTATTACTTAATTTCTTTCTCATTTTGCAGATTTACTGGTGTGTTAAAGAATGATTTTAAAAAATCATGTATTTTTTACACATATTAATGATCAAACTCATTTTACATCTACAATTGTTTATGACATTCAATTAATTTCACAATATTTCATTATTTTGTATTTTAATTTGTGAAGGCTTTATTTATTAAGGTCAGACGACACGTTCCTCGAAAAATCATGATAATTATTTTTCAAATTTTCAACAGCCTGATGATATACCAAATAAAATATTTATTATTTTTAAAATGATTAATATAATGTATATACTTATGCAAAAAAAATTAATTAGCAATTCAAGTATAATTTCAATAAGATTATTTAGGAAATTGCATACTATAGTATCTGGCACAAATGCATGTCAAGGTACCCTAATTGTTTGCAAGAAAGCAAATTCAAAGTAGTAGTAAATCAATCAAAAATTCCTTGAAAAAGTCATATTCAAATGGAGAAACGTGTCGTCTGACCTCAAGCACTAGTATTTTCATTGTATACACAAGATGGACCCGTGCAAATTAAATGACCCAGCTTTACACCTTTAATTGTTTATCATACATGTACATGTATTAAGTTTTCGATTAACTAAAGGGGAAAAAATTATTCTAAGATAACAAGTCGAATTAGTTATTTTCAAGAAAGATTTCAAAATATTTTAAACAAGTTGAAGTATATTCAACATTTTTGTTCAAACTTTATCTGATACCTTGCTGGGACCTACGGATTATTTAATGTTCATATTTTGCGTTTTGTTCGGGTTTTATTTATTTATATGAATTATATGAATTATTTTCTAATTTATATAATGATGTCAGTGTTTACTTTTCTCTTAAGGAGGCTGGATGGTCAAGAAATTAACATCAGATCTGCCCCAAATTTTAAGATGTGATTGGTTTAGCATTACACTATTATTTAGTAAAGAAGAAATAAAAATAGTTTACATTTTAAGTTTGGGTATTTTCCTATATTTATATATAAAGCTATTTTAAAGGAGATCAATACAGTCTAAAAATAGCCACGACCATCGATCCTTTTTAAGCTAATATCACAGGATAAATTTCTGTCATTCTGTCAACAGAACGATAACTAAAAGGTTTGGAAAAGTGACTGAATGGCACAACTATGCCATTCAGTCACTTTTCAGTTACCTTTCAGTCACATTCAATTGACTGAATGGCATAGATTTATCATGCGTATTATACTATGTTTAAAAAGTATCTACACTTTTACGTGCCAATAAAATATTCTCATACTAGTAGTGCGATTTGATACTGATTTAAAAGAGAACAGTGTTCACAATAAGTACACTCATAATGTTATTGAAATGCATCTTGATCTGATTTCCCGCTTAACCTAAATTTAAATTAGTTTTTAAAAATGTACATCTTTTGGTTAGGTTTAAGTTTTCGACAAAACTAGAGAATTAAATCTACCTTTTTATCAGTAGTAGCCAAAAATCTTTGTTCTCAATATAAAAAAATAACCAAATATGATAAATGCTGCTAGAAAACTCGAAATCGGACAAGTTTCCTTAATTAAACATTTCTTTCAAAAATGTGTATGTTTTCCTGGGATACATATGTATTATGTTTATATATCTTAGTTAGCTCTTAAATGCCCTGTCCGTGGAAATCTCCATGACACCCCCTAACACCCCCTGTTCGTTCCTGAACACAGGCAGTGTTTGCCACTGGCATTCTCTCTACATGCCCTTGATATCTCCTGTTTGTCTCAAGACTGCTGAATCAAGTAAACAAAAAAGTTCTTAACACTGATTTAATTTTTTTATATTTGTTTTAATGAACCTTTGATAAAATACATTGAGAATATGTACATGGAAAACAAAAAAAGTATCCGTGTGCATTTCTAGACTGTGATTTTTTATCTTTGGATTTAATTGTAATAATCAACAAGCTGTTTGAAGCCCGAACAGTTTACAACATACCCATATTTTTATCTGTACAAATTTATTTCAAACTAATTTTGTCAATCAGGTTTGAATCAATGGCACCAGAACAAATGACGTGCACAATAGTAACGCACAACCGCCTGTACAGAGAAATCTTTCGGAGTCCTCTGGGATGTCAGTAGGTTTATGTCGCACTTTTAATGTGTATCTACTGCGTTTACACAGCGACCATAAGAGCTGCGATTAATTGCTGTGTTTTTTGCATTTTCTATCGCGTCTGTAAGCATTTAAAACTCGCATCCTTGCCAGCAAATAAAAAAAAGAATAAAAATTGTGGCCGGTTTACAACAAAGTGGATGCAGTTAGTCGCCAAGTACAACACCGTGAAAACGCAATAACACCCCGCGAGAGCTGGAAAGAAACGCTTTGGTCGCCGTCTTGAAGGTGTGACATCTTTATTTTCTCAAAATTTATATAAAATTGTACATTGTAAGCAATGGAGTAAATGCGATGTATTAAGTCTATTATTTTTTTCTCTTTATATTGACAAATATTCACAAGTTAAGTTGTTATCGCAGACTGACTGTGGCGTGATTTCTTAATACCGTTACATGTAAAAGAGAATGCACATTTACATAATATTTTGTTATCTTTCATTCAATATATAATATCACTAAATCACATAATCGGAGTATGATGTCTTTATCAAGTTGATATCTAGAAATAAGGCAATAGTGTCTGCGTTTGTCGAAGTTCCTTTTCCTAACTGAATGATTTTGATCTGTGCTGCCGCAAAAAAAGAAATATATCAAATAAAATGATACAGTTTATTTTCTAAAAAAAATCAGATCATTATAGCAATGTAAAAACCTAAGTGCACTATAAAATACTCTGGAAAATTGCATTCACCGTATACATTGTGACGTCCTACTTTTTCTCATTGCGTCACATTCTACAACGGTTATAAACTGATTGGCTGCGTAAACAGAGAGACATTTTTGTTGTTGAAATGCAGCCCCGTCAGCCTTCCCATTAATTAAAGGATGTTCGGCCGAACTAAAAAAGAAATTGGACGGGAAAGATCCTCTACCGGGTAGGACTGGGAGGTCGAAACTTCAAAACTTACCGGACCAAACAGACCCGACGAATAGCGGAGTCAGCATCGAGGAAGTAGTGCATCTGTATCACAAATGATTATTCTGCAATTGATAAAGGCGATCTAGACCTTAATATCCCAGAGGGGTGATAATGTTGGTGTCTCAAAAACTAACAACGAGTTGAACATTTTTAGCAGCAATCGACATGGAATCCCTCTGGCCTGACAGGTCCGAATACGGACTTTGAGCAAAAAAATTGAAATGATCATCACCAACATCAGCCGAATTAATGTGAAGTTACCAGTTTCGATTGCCTTAATTTTCATTAAAAAACAATGCAGATTTAGATTTAGAAGTTAACAATATTAATGCGATAGTTAGCTTTAATGATGAACTAGGCATGCATATAGCTAATGCTACAAAACAAAAATATATGGAAGGGGAACTAATTAAGTTGTACAGTCTATTAGATAGACATCAAGTTAATGACCAAGAAAACATTTTTTCAATTATTGCCCCCTTTCATTGTAACCAGTGAACCGAAACAAAATTTTTGACATCCAAACATGGCTGGAAACTTTTTTTTTATTTTTATTTAATTGAGCATATACTTAGTAGCCCACCGCGAGCAAGCACACATGATACTTAAAAATATGGGAATTGTAAAAACTACTGCTAGTCGATCACATGGATTTGGTTGGAGGGAATATGATAGACAATTTCGCATCAAGAATGCTAGAAATGATTGTACTACCTGGAACCAAATCGATAAAGAATTAGGGATTTTGTATATTTATTCACCACCAAGCGCGCCTGGGCAACAATCTACTGAATGAAATGAATGCTTTAACTTATCAATAAAAGGTTGTTTGATGCGACAATACTGTCATTATAATCATGCCTGTTTGAAATGTTCTGATAAACAACCGACAACTAAATGTCATAATAAATATCAAAACAAAAAATCAGTTATGTCGCAACCAAGCTCTGACAATCCCGTTCCCCACTTTTTTCGTGATTGATGAAAAAGACCCATACAAACTACATAGCATAAAAAATACCAGTACCAACCCCTATAAATACTTGTAATATGGATGTCTGCCTTTCTTTGTGTCCTAAAACTCTGGAAGCAAGTTAGTTGAGGGAAGGCTTTTAATATGATTTTAAAATCAACTATTTGGTCCCCGATTTCCATCAACTTGTGACTTCTAACTCTTCTGATAGTTTTTTAAAAGGTAATTCTGATTCAGAAGTAATAAAAAAAGGTAGATCAAAAATGCTAACAAAAGCTACATTATAATTCGTCAAAAAAAATTACGATCCGTCAGAATGTTTGTTTTTTTACTTACATACATATACTGTATACAGGGTTATTTTCGCCCAGTGTAATTTTCGCCCTTCTACTCTTGCAAACAGTTTCACCCCGTCTTGAATTCGCCCAGATATAGATGTGTTTTAAGAGAGAGATTTCGAAACATCGTAATTAGCCCAGTCTTAGATTCGCCCGTTGACAACGAGTGCGAAAGAGGCGAAAATAAACGGGGGCGAATATTTCCGTGTATAGTATGCAGTACTATAGTACAGTATACAGTATGTGTTATCATATATACAGGTCAGCAAAAGAATATTTGGATAATAGGTCGATAATTTTTAAGTAGGGTTTCAAACGCTCGCCTTTCTGAATAAAAAGCACAACTAGGAATTTACCAAAAAAATTATTGCATCCGTTAGCAAGGCCAGGCTTAACGTTGAATAAATTGTTCCCTCGAATTAAGTTGCTGTTGAGGTACGAACCGGCATTACGCCAAGTTCAATAAGTTCTGTAATTGTTGTTTATTACTTAAATTTGCAGACCTTGTATTTTACCTTGGCATTTACACGGGGCGAAAAACAATCTTTAAGTCCTTAAAGGTGACTTAAAGGTGGCTTAAAGGATATACAATCTTTAAGCCACCTTTAAGTCACCTTTAAGCTGAGCTTATAGGTCCTTAATGTCCAAAATTCTTTAAGTCACCTTTAAGCCATCTTTAAGCCACCTTTAAGCATCTTTAAGTGGCATTTACGCTCCCTTTAAGTTGTCTTTACACCATCTTTAAGTTCCCTTTAAGTCAGGTTTGATCAAGCTGAACAGATTCATCTTGAAAAAATATATTAAATGCAAAAGCTCTTTTATAGGGATGGGAGGGGTGATCCGAGTGATGATATAATTTCCAAGGAAGGGGGGGGGTGTTCCAGGCGGTTTTAATTGTCGCTCCATTTAACACAGATCGCTATCATCAACACTGCTCCAATGGACACAGATTGCCGTTATAAAATTCTTTATAATTTTTTTTGTTTCAAAATTATTGTAGGAGTGAGCGCAGTCTATGTATCTAAATCTGCGCATGAAATCATATTAAAGTATGTTTGTTTCCTATTATAATTTAATCGGTGAAATCTCTCTCTCTCTCTCTCTCTCTCTCTCTCTCCGGTTATTAAACAAAATTAAAAAATGAACCAATAATGCATGATTTAATTTAAGGTTTCTCCACCCTCGATGTTTTTATGGTTTAATCCGTGTAATTTTTCTTTAAATTTGAAGATTAATATGTAAACATTCAAACTGAACTTAAATATTGGTATGTTGCAAATATTTTGTTCATGCTGTAGGAGCTAACACAGGTACACTATGATGGCAATTTTAGCGAAGACTGCTCTCCAATCCAACATCACATTTTTTTTTACTGATTTCTATATAATAAAGCAATTTTTTTAAAGAGATTAATCCCAATCCTTTATTTTATGTATTTTAACATTTTAAGGCCATTTAAACCTGCCAGTATGAAAGCTATCACATTTACAGTGCATTTTAATACAATTTTCCAACCATGAATAGGTACAGTTTAGCAACATAAAACGTCTATAACTTTTAAAAAAATGGTTCAAACTCACTGAAAATTGGTACATTTGTAATTCATTATATATCCTATTCAAATCTGCAAAGAAAGGTTTACCTTGCCTGGTAAAAAATTATGAATTGTAGTCTCTGTCAAGTTTGCCTATGTAAGTTTTTATCAGTTTTTCATTAAATTCAGCGATTTCAACTCATACTACTCTCTATAAATTGGTAAACATTAGTGTCATATCACTTTACATAGCTTAAAATGTGTTAAACACTAGTATATTAAAAAAATATTGGCAAAACAATGCATCACATAACACTAATATTATAACCGATTACGGTAAAATATTCCGGAATGCTCACAATGACGTCATGCGACAATCGAAAGACCTTAATCGGTTAAAGATATGGTTTTTTTTTCAATTTTAATTATTTCTAGGTCTAATTCTAGATATGCTAGATGCATGTTAAAATGAAAAGACTCTCACCTGCCTTGGTTATATCGGCGGGATATTACCGCTTTGTTTGTCTAGTTTTGTTCGTTTGTGTATATCTAATTAGAGTCTATTGTTTGTCCAAGTTAAGAAAACCCCTGGAACTAACACAGAATATACAAGATATACACAACAGGTGTGTCTTGTGCCCAGGTGCACGTCAGGGTTTCTAAAGGCGTTGAAATCTTAGTATGTACGTGTATACGATAAGTCTAGTGAATGAAGTTTATTTACATTTGTAATTCATTTTCAAAGTATTATTTCCTAGCTGTGGGTTTTAAAAATGTTACGTCTACAAATTAAAGATACATGTATGTAAGAGTAAAATCTAGAGGCTAATTAATTACTGTACCGGTGATTATAAATGGGGGTTAATTATATAAATATATGTATATGGGTAAATATATCACATACCCGGCCTGGTACATCATACAATTGTATGTACAAGTATATGCATACATCATTTGCAATTGCCACATGTAGTAAATAAGACACCGGTAATTGGTAATATTGTTTGTTATAGAATTGATAGTTTAAAAATCATGTATACAATTAAACATTTAAACATATATCATTTCATTTGTTATTCTAGATCTGTTGTAAATGTATAATAATCAATATTATTAAAATTATACATACTGGAACGGCGCCGTGATCATGAAAACCGGGAAATTGTGTAGAACTAATACCCTAGCTAAAAGGTTCAATGCATTTAATAAAAGAAATAGTTTCATCTTCTTCCTTGCATTTAATTTCATTTAGCTATGAATTAGATTAACATAGCCTATATCTACTTGGTTTAAATTTATTAACTAAGTAATAGTAAGCCTAACGGTTTCCATTTAGGTAATAATATATTTTTTTCACTGAAGACCAAGTTTCGTATTTCATTCTAAATACATGCATGCATTTAATTTATAAATTAGATATAATTGATTGTTACAAACTGAATGGAAGTCAAAATCTTTTTAAGTAAAAAATACACACTCAATACATTGATTCAATAGCCACTAATTTATAGGATATAAAAACCTGTTAAAATATATGTTGCCGTGGCCCAGAGGGGGTCAGGTGATGCTGGTAAACGAAGGGTCCCGGGTTCAATCCTCGTCTTGGGCGTTTTGAATTTTTTTTATTCATTTTATTTTCTAGAACAAAAACCGTTTTTAATACCATCAAGTTAAAATACATTTTGTTGGTAAATTAAGCACAATATTGAATTAAAAGATTTTTTAATGGCTTAAAGGTGGCTTAAAGGTAGCTTAAAGGTGGCTTAAAGAAGGTTGGACATTAAGGACCTATAAGTTGTCCTTAAAGGTAGCTTAGATGTGGCTTAAAGATAGTCTTTAAGCTGCCTTTAAGCCATCTTTACGCTTTCTTTAAGCCACCTTTAAGCAACACACTAGCTCAACTTCAACCGAAAAAAGAAACAAATCTATTGTTGATTCATCGTTAATTGAAAAAAAGCCTGGGGCAAAGGATTGTATGGTTTTAATGTATTCAAAATGTGGAAACTGTCGTGGCCTAACACAGTGTTTTCACATCAATGACAACTATTTATCTGGATGACTCGCGGGTAATTAGGTGGAATTTTCTAATACACGTGAGTATTTTATTTTTCTACCATATACTGCATCGTGCATTATGCCAGATATGTTTTACAATCTGTAATGGTTTTTATCATATTCAACCTACAGGGTATTACAAATATGTTCCCTTGATAAAAAAAAGAAATAAATTTGTCTAAAACGACAATTTTGGCAGTGAATATAACAATTAATTTTCAAAATATGTGCAAAAGTTTTTTCTTAAAAATATTGAAAAGAAATAACACAACTGTGTTTCCAATATTTTGATTTAACAAATTCACGTCGTATTGTTGAAAATATTCTGGAAAATGAAAATAAAGGAATTCCAGTTCGGTTATGATTCGTAAAGGTTAAAGAAACATAGGATACATGGGAGGATGTTTAGAACTTTTATTAATATAATATGTATATCTTTGTTTCTTATATAATGTTGTATTATATTTTATATTATCTATATCATACTAAATCGTAACAATCCTACTAAATCGTAGCAATCATATGTACCACAACTCCTATGGATCTTTTTTATGCCTTTGCCGGCACTCACTTGCATTTCGGGGTATATGCCCAACCTATGATGTCACGGACTCCTTGTTGATCATTTCATCAAAATGAAATGAAAATGAAAATAAAGGAATTCCAGTTCTGTCAAATTTTAATTGTTTTATTTTTATTTTTTTAATTTTAATTTGTTTGAGTCTTTTGTGTTCATAATCATATTTCGGGTTTTTTTTAGCTCCGTTTTTTAGCTCACCTGCATTTTACATTGTCGTTTCTGTGAACGTTTGACATTTTTGACATACACACACACACACAGACACAAAAATATATATATATATATATATATATATATATATATATATATATATATATATATATATGAGAGAGAGAGAGAGAGAGAGATGAAGAAAGACATTCTTCGCAATAGTTTCAAATCTTTCAGGTAGCGCATATTCAATTTTGTTCAATGGCATTCACACATGTAATAATATTTTTTTTTAAATCGACGTTGTTTTGCATTTTAATTTGTAAATGTTTCATTCACTTGGAAAACGCACAATCAGATGAGTCAGTCTGTGCCTTTAAAATGGCACATCCATGCCAATCAGTTCCTTTTAATTTTATTCACCTATTAGATGACTAAAAGACAATGCTTGATCATGTGATACAGTTTGTTATGTTCAAAAAAATATTTGAATGGATATTTTAGGAGTTTATTTCATTTTAGGACTTTATATATGTCCAACAAATAAATGTATATTTATAGCTTAACCTAGCTGTTGGTATAAGTTATTGTAATATCTATAATATAACAACAATAACTACATTAAATGATATATGCTTTGATCATCATATCTTTTTCTGACCTAAGGTTCATGCATTGTTCACGTTTTGCTTGGTATTAGAGCTTTCTATACCCATTTGTATTTTTTGAATATATGATGTGTCTTTTACAAATAGTACCCTTGTACACGGGGGATGAGGGTGTATATCCTGTAAGTGACATAAAGAGCTTGAGAAACGATGAGGGTACGTTTACTAAGAAAACATTAATTTAATTTTATTGAGAAAAGTCTGATTCAATCTTACACGGATCAAAGTTTCACTATATCATGTTAAAACGTATTCTCACAAAATGTCCTTGCAGAGATTAGTATGAAATATAATGGTTTATTACTAAGCATATGTAACTAAGCTTGTAGCTCTGTTCAATATGTAATAGTTTTCGCTGGTATAGTATGTGGAATTTTGTAGGCGAAGTTCACGGTACGTACAGTTTCCATATAGTGTATATTTGATAAGTCATGATCATATCATCTCTTTTGCATTCAACAATATTTTATTGTCGATTTTTGTATTTATATATAATTGAGAAACTTAATAGTGAAAAAATGTTGCAAGTACTTTCGTTCAATGTCATTTAAACACTTATACTTAAATCATATCTCCAAGCTTTTACCTGCAGCTAGGGAAGCCATTTGCATTCAACAATATTTTATTGTCGATTTTTGTATTTATATATAATTGAGAAACTTAATAGTGAAAAAATGTTGCAAGTACTTTCGTTCAATGTCATTTAAACACTGATACTTAAATCATATCTCCAAGCTTTTACCTGCAGCTAGGGAAGCCATTTGAAAGCAGATTTCAATCAGCTATTGTCTATTTATTCTCAACAATTAACTGGTTAATTGTAATCATGTTTGTCATACTGTTTGTTTTGGGTTGTTGAACAAATACATACTGTTAATCGCACATCGCAAAAGACACTACAATTTACGAGAATAGTATTTTTTTTCATGATAGCTGTTCATCAAAATAATATGTTTTACGATGCTACCGTTGTGGCGAACGCAGCAAGAATTACGCATACCTTGTATCATTGTTAACTTAGTGATATTTTGACAGTTATCATTTAACATCAAAGATTTTTTTTAAATTTTTATTTTTTATTTTATTTTTTTATTCCTGATTCATATTTTTTTTCACTTAAGGTTTAGTTTGGTATACGTTGTATCCGTGCCCATGTCCCTGTTTGTATGTGTGTAATTTCCCATTTTCCAATTTGTGTACGTATCTCGACTGAAAACGAAGGAATGGAAGCATGTAAAAAATTGCTTGGGTCTCACCAACGCTTGTGCGCTACTCAAAACGTGTCTTCAAACCTCAAGGCACTCTAGTTAAATGTTAGCCATTTTTGGCATAGCATTAGAGAGCACTATGGGACGTAGATATAGATTTTTCTTGATGAATCTGTAGGTTTAGCACGTTCTTTTTCCCGCGCGCACTGGTTCTTAGAGCTCGCTTCGCTCGCTATTACAATACTATATAATCTTTGAAATTAAAATGATCATTAAAGACTGGTTTAAGGGCATACAATATTTAAAAAAACTTCCATGACTATATTATGCAATGTATTTGTTTATTTAAATTTTAGTTACAGGCAACTTTCAAACAACACTATGTTTTAAAAAAGGTCATATTCGTTTGTCTTTCACAAAATCTGGAACCCCCTTTATGAAATTCTTTCAGATCGTCATTTTAGCAAACGAAGACAAATGAACTTGTAAACTAAAAATGGTACGTTAAAGTTGAAAAATATATGCACTGAGAGAAATAACTTACATGTGCAAAAAAACAAACTTAATTGGTACTCCATAGTGTTTTAATTCTCGACTGTGAAATGTTTGGTTAAAGAAAGTTATAAATTTTTCATAATAACTTATTTCCTTCAAATTTGTAGGGAAGGCATGCTAAAAACACATCTATTTTGTTGCTTCTTTAAAAAGATGCTGATTTCTGATTTTGTTTGTGACCGTACGGTGACTGAAAAAGAAACTAATAAAAAACAAGATCTGATTTACCTTAAATTACCTGTTTTTTTCCATGCCCTTAACGCTGTACACGATAAAATACACGGTACATAAAAGATTTATTGGAAACATACGTTGTTATAACATATCCTTGTTTTAAAAGTTAGGTATATGAAAATTAATTCATTTCATTAGTTTTTGTTCTTGATCTGCCTTTTACTTCATCTAAAAGTCATTTGATTTATTCACTCTTTTGTCTCTCCTTTGCAGATCATTTTTAGAACCTATATCAATAAAATAAATTTTCTTATATTTGTTTTTTACATGAAGTTTTGAAGCCACACTGTAGATCATTCTTTATTGAATAAGGTAATGTTACCTCGTGAATTCTAGTCGTTTCCGTTTAACCACGAGATTTTTGTAAAATTTGGAAAATGGATAGTAACTTCTCTTTATATGAGTATACCAGGTAATTTACAGTCAATATTGAATATTTGAAAAAAAAAGACATAAAAAATGGTCATTAACGGTTTTAAGTAAACAAAAAATGATGGTTTTTAGAAATGATGAACAGGTGTTGTTTTATTGGACCTTTTAAAAATTTCAAAGGCAGATCTCATGTTACGGTAAACAAATATAATATTTGTAAACAATATATGAAAACAATGTGTAAACTAAACTAAAAATATTTAATAAATAAAGTATATAAAAAGGCATGCGATATTATGATTACAATATAGTTTGTGTTCAATACAAATGATAAATTTCTCCAAAATTCAAAAAGAGGGTAGAATACAATGTACATAAAAAAAAATTAAAAAATCATAATTAATATATGTTGGAAAATATACATTTTTAAATTGGCATCTAGCACTTTTTTTAAAGATGAACACTTCCTAATAACATGTAGATTATCTTTTTTCCTCGATTAGTTTTATTCTACCTACAATATGCACATTTAAGTACATGCACGACACCTTTAAATTGGCAACAATGCGCATTGGCGCATTAAAATTCACCAGTTATCGTGTGTGCTTTTACTCAGCAAAAGAGTAAGGGGTTTGTTAAAGTGAAGCATATCATGCTAAAGTATAGACTGAACAATTATCTTAAAGTTTGTTTTCTATTTTGACACTGCATGTATCAGAGCATTTCTTTTCGCATGTTATTCCTTTTAAATTACAGCCATGCAAAACTCGTACCTGTGGAACACTATACAATTTTGTGATTTAAAAGCATATCAACCAGACGTGTTCAATTGATAGAGCAATCGGATGACTGATTTTTTAATGGAATTATTCAAATTGTGCAGGCGACAAACATTTGCATCGGAACTTGCATGAGCTGGTTCGTTCGTTTTGAACTTAAACAGACTAAATCTAAAGTGATGTGAATAACCCTGTTTCAAGTTTCAAGATAAAGGTTATGTTGATGACATTCTGCTTTGTACTATTGAGTTATTGATCATGCCAAGGTATGGCTGCTTTTAAATCTATTACAATTATAATCCAACAATGCATGTTAATGTACATTATAATACATATACTGAATTTAGAAAATAATTTGCACATTATCAATGACGGATTTTCGCAGATTTATTTAATTAAATATTGAAGTGATATTGACCTAATCTGTTTATTTAAGTTAACTTTAACAACGGATGTTTCTTTTTTACATTGAATATATGGTAAAAATGTTGTGAAATAAATATCAAGGTGTGCATTTAGAAATATCAGGTATAGTATCTATATATCTACATTTCTTACGATTGAAGGTTATAATGATTACACTATATCACCAATTCAAAACCAATCAATATACATTACTTTAAGAAAACATATTGTTTCCTAGAAGATACGAGAAATCATATTGCTACCAGTGTATATCGAAGCACAAATTGGCATCTATGGAGAAAAACCACGATACAGCAATGTACTGACAAAGACATATACCATTTTAAAACAAAGTAGATCATGGAGGTCGTTTCGGCTTAAAGAACGTAGATATCCTGTGTAACCGGTCTGCGAAACCACCTAATGTCAAAACATAGTACGACCGTCATTCTACAGAATCCGAGCCAGTTTGTGAAATATATGGTATGACAAATTCGATTACTTTCATAGCTGAGATTTATTACACATCTTTTCTTAATAAGGAAATTTTTATATCATTATCTACAATGGTAATGACTGAATGAGGAAATGTGTTCCATGTAAGAATCAACATATATCTTTTAAAACGTTTTATTAATTCGATAAAATAATTAAAGTTTAGAGCGAGATTCTAAACAAATATGCTGTGTGATATATCGTTTTTTTTTAAATATAAATATAAATATAAATAAATATATGTGTTTTTTAAATTTGTTGTGTTTTTGTTATATTGTGTATTGATATAATGTTCTTATATGTTTAACAAACGTCATGCTTTGCTAATCCAATAGCATCTAATTGTATAAATGAGTTTTGGTTACTTGTACAAATATGCTTACCGTAAAAAAAGTTACTGCTTTATATCCAAATATATTGTATTATAGATTTGTTAAGAATATTCTTAAAAAATAAAATAGCATTACATTTAATACACTTATATGATATATGTTGGTAAACCTTTTTTTCCCGAGCTCCATGAAAACTGGTACCGAGCGAAGCAAGGAACCAGATTGAATTGCGAGAAAATGTTTAACATACTTAGTACATGTATTACACGAGAAATTGAACTCGATTTGATTCTTTTTTGTATTTTTACAATTCTTTTGTGTGTAACTATTAGTTCTGCGCTTAATTTAAATTAAGGGCAATTTTCTTCACAGCTTATTCTTGTAAATTTTACTTTAATTAATTCCTTAAGCAAATTCAACTGCATTAAAACCGCTTAAAGACATGCTTTTACGACAGAGGATAAGAAATGCCACAACAGTTCATTATTTTTCATGATGTTTAAAAATGGTTAGGAAAAAATAGTTATTAAGGAAGACAGTGCAGGGATGTTTATAAAAAATAATTAAAATACAGCCTATACATTTCAATGAATGATAAAATAAAAAAGTAATAAAAAGGCAAAAATTTGTTTTGAATAAAAAAAAATATAGTAAATAAGAATACTTATTTAAAAGATTTATTAAAAACGATTTCTTTATTATTTCATAATTTTTTCCTTTTATTTTTGTTCCTTTAAGGCGCGGGGGGGGGGGGGGTTGTTTGATTTTAATATGTTACCTATTTGACATACACGTTTTCTCATTAACATTACCGCCCTTTGAATTAAACTTATCTGGTTTTGATTTATACATAAAAAAACAGGATGTGATAAAGTATTCATTAGATATACATGTATATGTTTCAGAAGCTACTGTTGTTGAACTTGTAAACATGTAACAATGCAAATATCACTAACAGGAAGAAAAACAAGAAAAACAATTTCAAACACGGAAAGTAAATGAAACTCTGAATATGTTCCTGTCTTTCACATTTATGAGAAAATTATATACATTACATTCACATAAACATAAAAAGATAAAAATAAAAATTATTTTGGTCAAATCAATCACCTGAGTGATTAACAAGGTTTGCTTGATAGTGTATAGCTGCATTTATCTGATAGTTTCACGTTATTTGATACAATACAACACCATGTCAAATAGATATAAAATCATACAGCATATCATAAATAGTTTGAATTTGTATACATATAACAATTAAATATTGCCTCTTTAATTTGCTTTGACTTTCGTTTTACAGCTATACCTTCTTAATTCCTTCGATAATTATTAAAAAGTTTGCTGGATTTCATAGACCAATCAATATGACGCCTTAAGTTGGCCGAATATTCCGGACCTTTGACTTTCCCTCACAATCGTGTGTTATGTGCATACAATGATGTGCAAATACAAGTCGTCATGCATTTCATGTAAAGTTAACTACACAAGTAATTTTATAGTTCAGAAAGGGAAATCAATTCGAAATTTATCCGTATGTTCAATACACGATAACGATAGTAAATATTCATAACGTCATCGACGAATAATCGATTTTTGGCACACTACTGAAAAGTAAAATATAGAAAAGAAACTGTAAAAATTAAAGTTTTGAAGTACACTTACTTTGTATGTTTTTCGTTCGCGGAATCACAATACACGTTAATAATAATAAACATTATCAAAAAAATTATATACTAACCTATATTTAGTGTATAAACAACACATATCTTATTTTAAAACCTCGGGATATTAGTTTGAATTGAGATTACAGCCGTGTATAGCTGAACTAAAGATTTTGTTCATTAAAAGGTGAAGACTATAACAACCTGAAACAACATACTATCTAGAGCTTTTATGCTTTCTGCAGAAGCTGTTATACATTGTTTAACTACATTAAGGTTTTTTTTCTCATAATAGTTTTTTAAATGTTGATGGCGAAAAATTAAGCTATGCATAAGTAAAACAAGGACATACTGTCTTTAAAATAGTGTTAACCATTCAGCTTCCTGAGATTAACGAGTATTTCAATTAAACGACAGACTACGAACAGTACAAAGAAAACGACCCTTGTTTAAAGAATGATACATTAGAATTCATTGTTATAAGTGAACGCTTTGATTGTATTACAACCCCGGCGATCCAACTAATGCCAACCCAATAATATTAAACGCCGTTTAAATATCTCTATGATTAAAAAAAAAATAATTGTTTTATCGCATAGTGTTCTGCATTTTGGTACTTCCTGGAATGATGCTTTACAGAATAAGTTTGTAAGATCGTGTTCGGAAACACTTGGAAAAAAAACATATAATAATTTTGTTATATACTTTTCCTTACTAAGCATTCTAATTACATGTAATATACAAGGTACTTGATAAAAAGCTTCCTCTTTTAATAATTTTATTGATTTTTCCCTATTTGGTAGTTATGCAATGTATTATGTATATAAAGCGATACAATGTACAGTTGAGGAACGTTCAGCTGACAAAATGAATGCATTGAAATGGATATTATTCATATCTTTCTTCCAATTTTGGCATTGCTTCGGTATGTTGCTATATTCGTAAACTATAGAAAAACAAATTATTACATATTGTATGCATTACGGTATTTATAAAAGAATTACTTCTAAACATTTGATGTGTAAAAAATCTGAAATCGGTAAAATGATATACACAACAGTACAAGAAATAAAGTTATGAAAGTGAATGCTGCTTTTTTCATCTTGACGACGTAAATATAACCCCTGACTTCTGAACAGTATTTGCAAAGAAAAGACATATTTAGCTTCTTATTACATGTACGTTTATAAAAGTAAAGTCTACAGGTTAGTTATCGATTAAAGACAACCACAAATAAATAAAATTACATAAAGCATATGTTTATTTTATATAATCTTTTTTTTAATTTATGGATATGCAAATTTCATGAACAAAATTATTCTTAATTAAACGTAAGTCATAAACAATTGAAATAGCTGTGTTTTATATGCATGTAAATAATACGATAATGCAAACTGTATACAATTTGTATTGAATTTCAACAGAAAACCTTTGTAGAAAAAAATCGACCACTATCTTATTGAGTTCATACTACGCAAACAACAAAGCTTTTTTAGCTAAAGATGGCAATGTTAAAACAACGGAGAGGTACTGTTCATATACTGTTATACAACATACAAAAGCTTGGCTTCAGGTCGACCTCGGGGAACCATACAGCTTAAACAACGTTAAGATTTATTACCGAAGTGAAGGTAAGTCAGATCCAAACTACTAATGAAACAAGCACTTTGTACAATGCACAATGTGTTTTAAAATCAATAGAAAAAAATAAGTATCACGTTCCCTTTAACACTGATACGGAGAAAGTGTTTGTCATCGCCTATTTTGTTCACTTTCTAAGTTCCAAACATGCTCTTAATAATTATAAAATTAATCTGTGTGGAAAAATGTACAGCTGTCATCAAACAAACGCGATATACAATGCATTGTGTGTTTTAAAATAATCATTTGATGTTTCTTTACACATTTTTTATACCTCCGCTCCGAAGGAGAGGGGGTATACTGTTTTACCCTTGTGTGCCCGTCTGTCCGTCCGTAACAAACATTTCTGTCGCATTTATCTCAGCAACTATTTATCGCAGATGCTTGAAATTTTTACACAGTGTTTGTTAAGGCATGCCATATCGTGGGATATATTTTTGTAAAAATCGGACGTCAACTTCCTGTTCAATGACGACTTTGCTTATTTTTTAACCAAAATTTTCAAACAAATTTTCGTCAAAGATTCTCAGCAACTATTTATCGCAGATGCTTGAAATTTTTACACAGTATTTGTATAGGGATGCCATATCGTGGGATATATTTTTGTACCAATCAGACGTCAACTTCCTGTTTAATAACGACTTTGTTTATTTTTAGCCAAAATTTTCAAACAAATTTTTGTCAAAGAACTCTCAGCAACTGTTTATTGCAGATGCTTGAAATTTTTACACAGTATTTGTATAGGCATGCTATATCGTTGGATGTATTTTTGTACCAATCGGACGTCAACTTTCTGTTAAAAGAGTACTCTGTTTATTTTTAGCCAAAATTTTCAAACAAATTTCCGTCAAAGATTTCTCAGCAACTATTTATCGCAAATGCTTGAAATTTTAACACACTATTTGTTTAGGCATGCCATATTGTGAGATATATTTCTGTACCAATCGGATGCCAGCTTTCTGTTAAATGTCGACTTTGCTTATTTTGCATATTCACATCAGAGCGGGGGTATCACTAGTGAGCATTGGCTCAGTGATATCTTATGTTGTAAAATGTAAACATTATTTCTAGGCGATCTAGATGATCAATATTCATGGAAACAGTATAGGCTCAGACAGTTTTATCTCGATGTATCAAAATTACCAGCTTCTCAGAGTGAAACAAACACAACACAGAGAACCCGGTGTTACACTGACAATACAACATACCCAGACTTACCTCCAAACATAATAGACATACCGTGTAAACAGACGGCTAGATACGTCATTGTGGAGACAACGTACGACGCTCCTGAAGATGATCCTACTAAAGGAGCGATCCTTGAAATCTGTGAAATAGAAGTTTATGGTAAATATGCATATAAATATGCAAATCATTGAAAAAAGTTCTATCAAGCCCAAGGTTGGACAATCTTCATCCCCCTATTAATATTATCTACATAGTGCTTAAAAATACAATTTGACGCGTACATGGTGAGATTCTGTTTTTGACCGTGCTATTTATAGAAGCTTTAAACTCAATTTACAAAATAAATTCACATGAAGCGGATGCCCATCTATTGACAATTAAAAAACTTCAAATCTTTTCTTTCCTAAATTAAATTCTGGATTTTTTTGGCCATTAGCCATTATTTTTAATAAAGAAAAAAATCAATAATATACTTTTAAAATTCTAACAATGTCGTACATCTTTACACAACGCTTTTTGTAAAACAGTTTTTATATATAGTCCATAAATGGACACAACAATAAAATCCTTTTTGAAAAAATAAAGTTTTCCTCCGACTTATGAAGTTATCAGCATTTAAACAAAAGTTTTTGAGACCATGATTTTTACATACAAGTTTGGATTACGTCACCTAGACGCATTTGACAAAATTGAAAATAATCAATTAACGACCTAATATACACACGTTTACAACTTCTATCAAATATGTGTTGTACTCTGAGAATAAAACGCAAACATATTGAAAAATGATCCAAGTTATGTTATATCCGTATAACATAGATAGAAACTATATTCATTCATAAGTCAAGGTGATATAAAAATCATTTTATTTATATGAAATATATAAATCTATTATTATATTTTACATACATATATTATATCATTGCATTATTCATGTGACGTGACACGCTGATTTTTTTAGATTATATTGAAAGATCTACGGACTGTGACTTTTAAATCAGTTATGGATTTTTTTATCATTTTCCCTACATTGCTCTGGCAGGAAACAAATAAAACAAACCTCAGGTTTTACAATATTTAGTATCGCGCTTGTGATCCTGAGTTCGAATCCGTCTGGGGCCTTTGTTTATATTGACTTAATCCATTTTTTAAAAAGATGATTTTTCATTGTAAAAATTTGTAATTTTTTTGCTCATTTGACTTATAAACATGTTATCTGTCATGTATTTATCATGATTTAATAACTTTCTGCTGGTTTTAGAAACTATATCAAGGTGTAGTGAGCCACCTTAACCATCGATGCATATTTCACGTACAGAGTAAGTGACAGAAAAACTCGGTTTTTTTTTCAGGATGCCGAACTGGTCGATTTGGCACTAATTGTACAGAGTGCTCCGGGTGTGCACACTGTGACATAACCAGCGGTTTTTGTCGTAAGCTTTTGCTATTGTTGGCATGCTATTTCATATTTATTTTGTTCGAGGACATCTGCCAAATGTATCAGACAAATGTATTCAACGTGCAACAGCTTCATTTTTTGCTAATTATACAGGTTTTTGAAAAATATAGGGAAATATACATGCATTTCAATCGATACTTGTATCAAATGAATTTGTAAAAATGAATCAATTAATTTTTTTTGCATCATTACCGGTCTGAGATTGGTTTGTCAAGTGTGTGACAGGAATGTGAGATTGTTCTTCTCACAGTGTATAACTAAATGTAAACAAATGTCGTCTGCTGTAAGGAAATGAAAAATAATGAATGAGCTAATCTATTGTGTGATTAAATTGATTTAATGATTTCAACTTATCACATTTTCTTTGAAAAAACATTGTCGTATGCTTCTTTTTTTTTAACTTGCACAATTTGAGGCATGCGGGAGATAAACCGAAAGTAATCATTTAAACGTCGTAATAGAAAGTTGTCAGACATCGTTTTTTGTCCCCCGCGGAGCGGGGACATAGAAATGCCGGGCGTCCGTCCGTGGGTCCGTGTGTCCGTGGGTCCGTGTGTCCGTCCGTCACACTTTTTTGTAAGCGCTCTCATGCCTACAACTTTTGACAGATTTTCATTACATGTATACCAAATGTTTATACACCTATTACCTTGGTCAAGTTCGAAAATCAGCATTGGTCGATACTTTTTGTTGGAGTTATGGGACTCTGACCACAATAATGACTCCGTTTTATCCAAAAATTGACCTTGTATGCGCTCTCATGCCTACAAATTTTGATGGATTTACATGAAATTTATACCAAATGTTTATACCACTAATACCTTGGTTAAGTTCTTAAATCAGCCTTGGTCGCGTCCCCACGAACCTGTAAAATTTAAGCAATCCGCGAAAATTGGCCCCCACGAAATTTAATGATTCCACAGTACAGTATACTAGTATACTGCTTGAACGGCGGGGGACCCAGGAATTCTATTCTTGTTATGTAAAGTAATGCGAGAAAAATAACCATTAACTATATAATTGTGTGAGATAGTTAAATTCCAGCTAGGGGCAAGATTCACGGTCTAGGACACGGCAAATTAATCACACAACAGATTAGATCATTCCATGTGAGTATTTCTCTCAACAGTTAAGACATGATTTGACAAACGTATCTTTATTAGGCATATCATCTTAAGACCGAGGTGTTTTCAAACCAATTGTTCATTTCATATGGTAGTTACATTTTAACCATTTCTGTTCAATTATACTTATTTCACGGGTTTTTGCCGTTATTATCTTACAGATCAACACCTAACACATTCCAGCAAACTATTTATCCTTTATGTGGTGATGGGGATCCTTGGTGTGAGCTTTGTCTGCACTCACCTATTCAAAATAAGGTATGTTTCATATCATCATCAACTTACTTTAGCTTGAATTTACCTAAGAAAGCGTTTTCTCTTATTTCGCTAGCTTGGCACCTTTTTTCATTTTACAAAAAAGATGTATGATCTTAAATTAGTATATTTTGATGGATGAACCTAGTAGCAACTGTTATCCAAATAATGATAAGTACTTGTAGGTATGAAAAATATTGCATTTCAGGCAGAGAATTCCTATAAGTATGTGGATAAAAGAAAATCAGCATGATAACAAGAGCCTACCCCCAAACAACAAGGACACAAAGAATGCATACCAAACACTGATGCATGCCAGGCAGTCGTCACATTATGAGGACCTTACCTAAATATTTTATATGAAATTTGGACTCTTACAACATTGGTCAAAACTAATATTGTACCAATACCTGTGAAATTCTCTTTAGTTGTGCTATAATGAGTGTTCTTTGTTGTGGTTTTTTTTGTCTAAAATTTTGAAATATTAAATTTAACATTTTCTGTAAAGCGTTAGATGCAACAACTTTATTTGTAACATATAAACCAAGACTACTAAAACTTTGTAAAAAATCAAAATCCACGTTACAAGGCAAATTATAGATACATGTACCTGATTATAGAGGTCTAGCATTCTAGACAGAAATATACTTAACAAAATTTTTGAAAGATTATTGAATGAAAAATCAAGGATGTGAATATATAAAAAAAACCATAAAGGACATTCTTAAAGAAGTGCTCCGAATATAACAAAAAAATCTTATCATGCCTATCTGTTTTAAATAATGCATTACCTTCTAGATTCTCTATGAAGTTACCTCCCGTAACAGGAGTTCGTTCTAGTTAGCCTAAGGGCTGACTTATCAGGTTAGGGTGAAACTTAAATTGCGCATGTGTGCATTTAAATTCTAAGGAAGAATAGACAATGTTAAAAAAATGAATAAACTCTGAACTGGTCTGTTTCGAAGTCAAACTGCGCATCGTCAGTCACGCTTTTGTTTTGGTACACTGGCCAAGGGTATCATCTGCATTCACGGCTCAAAGTTTTCATATCTTTGTTCTCGAACTGTTAGTCTGATGGGAGAGGATACATGTATATATTGACAGTGGTTTTCGACGACAGTCTATGAAATTCAGGGAGTAATTTATGCAAAGTAATATTTAAAGGCAGCATTAATATTTGCTGTAGATTACTTTATAAAGATCAAAACGTGTGCATTCATACATTTTATATACATCGCTATACGCTTGTCCTCTCACTTACAGATGTACAAACTTAATGTATTCGCGCATATTATTATTATTATTATTCTCGAGATTATTAATTGTATTTCAATAGAGTATGTTTTCACTTTCAACTTAATTATTAATATTCCAGTGGCTGACTTCCTTCCCTTTAAGAGATAAGAGAAGTGTTTCCGAGTTAAACATACATATCCAAGTAAAGATGCAATACCATTATTTTACTCTGTCTCAAAACACCCTAACAATCAGTTTTACCAATTCTTTTTTTATACTGATACATACATCATGGTCAAAATGACCATTCAGTAATTGTGTAGTAAAAACGATAATAGATCATCTCCCACCCCACCTACCTTGTCATTACACGGCTTTATTTAAAAATAGAAATTTACATTGCAGATACATGTAACAATTAAGGTACCACGCTGGTAACGTTAGAAAATGAGCAAGGTATTCCGAGTGACTTCCGTATGACAAAAGATTTTGGATTTCTCAATCATAAATATCCGTAGGAAATTTACTTCAATCCGCTTTGGTTTTAGAGGATTAACAGTGACGACCTGTCAATCAATAAACTTTCAATTGATTTTCCCCCCTTTCAGAACTTTATATTGAAAATCTACGCGAAATTTGCATTGCAGATACATCTTACATTGAAGGTATTATGCTGGTAACGTAAGAAAATGAGCAATATATATTCTGAGTGACTTCCGTATGACGAAAGATTTTGGATTTCTGAGTTATAAATATCCGTAAGAAATTTACTTCAATCCCTATTGGGATAAACAGTGTCGACCTGTCAATCAATAAACTTTCAATTGAATTTTCCCTTTTCATCGCTTTTAATTTTATCTCTTTGACATGTATGTGTATTTACCTAAAAAATTGTCAAAGTAACAAAACATGGTGGTTTGAGACAAACTACAAGTAAATCCTTACCACTATCAAACATTTGTTGATACTTTAAATAAATCAAAAGTACTTAAAAGACATGACTTTGTCGTTAGTTTGGGTATACTAGTAAAGAAGATGTCTAGCCGTAATTTTCCACATCAGTTTCCCGATGCTACTGAAGAATTGCAAGTTTACCTATAAACATTCAAGTTTATATAAAAATAAACCAATAGTTTTTTAGCCCACGGTCTAACTAATTATGTAAGTTAATTATGTAAGAATCAATCTTCAAATGCGCTTGTACATGTGTAAATTGGAATTCTGGAAAGGAGTTAAACACCCCGTGTTAGAGAAAGTCAATTTATGTAATGAGTCTGCTCAGTTTCAAGGTCAAACTGCGCAACTTCAATTCTGTATTAGACGACTGTTTAGGGGACGGTTCGGAGTCCGCAAATATATATCTCCGAGATATATTGGCAGTGGTTTGTGACGAGGTACCATGCATTTCAGAAATCAATATTTTTTCCCTGCAAAGTAGCTTGCACAGTTATTGAAGATTACTATATAAATGTAGGTGCATAGTCATACATGGAATGTACATCGCTACTTATTTGTCTTCTCGGCTAATGTCATAAAAATAAGCGTGAAAGATAATGTAGACCCGCATATTATTATTGTTCTACAATCTATATTATTACCGTATTTTATCAATTTTCCGCTGCATGACTGATATAATTCTTAGCTTTTTTTTTAAAAGCTAACCTCGTAGAATTATTGCATTGCAATAGTATCAATGAAAATAGTAAGAAAAAAATCAATTTAATTCTATGTTTTGTAATACTTTGTGCAGTGGAGGCTTGGTTACACGTCAACATGTATTCAACGTATGGATTGCAAAGTAACCTTACCATTTTATTTTACGTAATAAAAATAGGAAACTTTAGTTAGTAATTCAAGAAGCCCACTTAGATTAATTGATATTCTATATCGTGTACTATAAATTGATAAATATTTATCTAAGGATGCAACGATTTTAACAATGTGAATATCTATATAAACTTATGATGAAATCAATTTTAAGAAGTAAGCACCGTTAATTTCAACCGATAACTTCTTGCCCAATGCTGCTATCGTTAATTCCTTAATTACTGGTTAAATCTGAATAATTATCATGATGATTTTAAACAGGTTTTAAGTAGGCAATTGAAACAATATGTCGTAACATTTGCGTCGACATCAACGTAATATTGCAAAATGTTATAATCATGCATTAATGGTCATTCTATTCCCCTCGAAATATAAAATACAAAAATACAAACATGTACAGATTTCAATCATTTCAAAACGAAAATGTTAGATCAATAATTATCACAGTTTGTCTTAGTTGATGTATTGATGTTAAACAGGCGTTTTGTTACATGATACAATGTTTGAAAGTAAAATGGTAGTTGTGTGTTTAGAAACGTCTAGTTCATATTCAATATTTGCAACACAGCCTTGCTCAGAAATAGGTTGAACGACACTAATTATGACAAAAAATAATGAAAGTAAAAAGAATGTCCCTGTTATTCTTTTTAATCTCATAATTTTCAAAAACAATAGGATGTCAGTGGGTTTTTTTAATACACTGCAAACACTCGATCTCCTTCAATTCATATGATTTTTGTTCATGCTTAAGAGTATATGTTATCGAATCAGCTGAATAATAGTTAAAATGTCTGCATTTGTCAAGGGTGACTAAATATAATTGCTTTTAATTTATTGCCTGCACAAATAGCCTGTCAATATTATATAAAATATTAATTAATAATGTACTAGTGCGTGTAAAATAAAACAAACAAATCACAAATGATGCAGAGCTAAGTATGCAGGAGATTGTTTCTGGTTTTTAAAGTCAATTTTCTCTCGAACAATAATTATTTCATAGTATATAATTCCGTGAAAATCAATCAAAGTAATAATCTTAACGTGTCCCATGCCAGGTATATTAAAACAATGCTGAGAATTGCAATCTATTTTTCTTTGATTATTTTCCTAATGTTTCTCTATAATGAAATATTCATCTTAAGATTACTATTCTCAATATATCAGCCGAAATATATCAAAAGTCGTGCAAAGGGTTGCAACAAAAGAATTCATTGAATGTTAAGGTAAAGAATTAATATTTATGTAAAAAAAAATTTAATGTTCAATTCTGTGTTAATTAATGATAAATGCAAATGATTTCTTTGAAATAAGTTTCAAAAAAGACTATAATTCAGTTCCCTATAAATTAATAAAAATTACCGATAATTTCTATAAAATTAATTTCAGATAAGATTATCCCACTGCTATTAAAAATACCTTCTAAAATTAAATATATAAAATTATTAACATATATGTTTACTGCTTAGAGATAATCTGCATTAATCTGTAAAATTTACAGATTAAAGTGTAAATTATACAGATTAAACTGTAAATGTTACACTTAACAGTGCAAATTTTACAGATTAAAGTGTAAATTTTACAGATTAATGTGTAAATTTTACAGATTAATGTGTAAAATTTACAGATATAAGTGTGAATTTTACAGATTAAAGTGTAAAATTTACAGATTATAGTGTAAATTTTACAGATTACAGTGTGAATTTTACACTTTAAAGCGCAAATTTTACAGATTAAAGTGTAGAAAATAAAAGTATGTGAAGTTTATATGTGGCACTAATTGTTCTAAAAAGATGTATTTAAGGATATGTGACCATTTTTAAATCAAAAGCGTAATCTGAGATTTCTGTGTATTTTATTATTGCTAGTTGATATTTTTAAGGATAAGAAATGTTTTATAATCAATATAATGTAATAATAATAAAATACAACCTTAATATAATTAACGGTGTTTTTTTCACGGATTTTAATTTTTTATATGGTAACCTATTGGAAAGAAAGGGGGTATAAGTTAAGAAGGACAGTAATCAGATTTCTTGCGGGCGATTTCCAATAAAAAAAAATTAGTATACCCCTTGACATCTTAATAAACACCTAGTTACATAGTTTATAAAAATATTCTAATGTGGGTCTGATACCTTTAACAGACAGGGTTTAATTGACCCTTTTTGATACAGATCCTGTGACCTTTCAATTGGGAATTTTTTCTCGAAAAATTGCTCCTTTGGGAAAAACAGTTAACAAATACTGTGGTTTCATCAATATTCGTTGAATACCAATTTTCGTGGATTTCGTTTATCCATGAAAATAAATGTTCATTGAAGTGCAATTTCTACTAACAGTTTGTATTGCTAGCGTCATTGGCCACGAATTTACGTATCCCTGAAACTGATTTTCACTTTAACCACGAAAATTGATACCCTTGAATATTAATGAAACCACAGTATGGCTCAATGCAAGTAAGCAAAGAACAAAAATTCTATTCATCATTTTCATCATAACCACACTTAATTTAACAAAACACTGATATTTTAATTGACATATATAAGTATGTCTCATTCACCATAATCATATTTATAAAACACAATACGACACAGTTATTTTGGGAATTTTTCAATGAGATTTTTTTGGGGGGAAAGTCAATTTTCAATTAGGAATGGGTCCTTTTTGAGGACCCGCATACATGTGGTATTATGCCCTGATATAATTGATAATATTTAATCAAAAGCGCACTCTTTTTTAATTTCCCTTATATCTGAAATTATATTCATTGATCCTTAAATTACATCTCGCAAGTGTGTACGTAACCAGCCACCTGTTGACAAGTCGCATGTCCTATGTTTGTTTAACAATCAGTGTACGAAATATCGGTAGACCGATTGACGAAATCTGTAGAAAACTCGCCCGGTCTATAATAAAGCGAATATTCGTAAACCGACTTGTATAGAACTAACTAAGCTTTTTTGTCATGTGTGCTATATAAAGGTTCAGAGCATGTCAGATACTTTTTTTTCGACTAATAAAAATACATCCATGGTACTAGATATGAAAAAAAGATAAGTGAGACTGAGCAATCTGAAGAAAAAGATGGTTAGGAAAATAAACGGATTAGGTCATTCAACAGCCATTGAAAACATGGCAGAAAAATGGCTTACATATGATTCGGATCATGAGAAATCGTATTGTTCCGACTATTGGGAGAAAAAGATAGAATGTTTAAATCCACAAGCAAGGATGCGAACATTTTCTAAATAGACACACTAAAAGCACATGAACAGTCAAAGTACCATGACGAGGCTCATACAGTAGCCACTTTTATGCATAATGACTCTTATCCATCACATCCAGCTTTAGCACTAAGGAAATTGAATGCATCTACTCTTATTAAAGTCCCATTAAGATTTAGAAATGCACATGCATTTTCGTTGTCAAATTACACAAATCGTTTTCGAGCGAGCTTTGCTTTTCTGATCACTTTTTGTTGAGTGTCTGTTTTTAAACTTTTTTACATTTTTGATTTTTTTTTCCAGAACCGATAGGCCAATTTTAACCACACTTGGCACAGAACATCATAAGGTGATAAGGATTCATGTTTTCAAATAAAGGGTCACGCATTCTTTCTAGGGGCGATAATTTAAAAATTATATAAATTGATTGTATTTTTCAAAAATCTTCTCAAAATCATTTGACCATTAAAGGAGGAATTTGTGTGGAAGCATCCTCAGGTAAGGTAGATTTAAGTTGGAGGTAGGATGTATTCAAGTCTGTTTAAATAATGATCCCTGGAATCAGGATGGGACCAAAATGGGGTGGTCGAATTTTCACATTAGAATATATAGAGAAAAATCTTTAATTTTCTTCTAAAAACATTTTGCCTAGAGAAGCTGTAACTTAAGTGAAAGCAACTTCAGATAGTATAGATTCAAATTTGTACAAATTAAAATTTTAGGAGTAGGTTCGGGTCACTTTAAAGTGAGATTGGGAATGGGTACAAAAATGATAATGAATATGATGGGATCTTTTATATCTAAATTTTAAATATGTTTATTCTATGATGGTTGTAATAGAATTTGGTGTTAAATTGATCGTCTTTTAAAATTCTGATGATTATTTTGATTTAGTAAAATAAAAAAAATGTAATTTAGAAAAAAATGTTAAGAATGATTTATTTCTGGTATTTTCATATATCCAATCACGGAAATGTTAAAATGCATTTACTGCAATTAATTATCGATCGAGGTCAATCGATTTAAAGAGTGCCGTTCTTTGTATTTATTACTTAAGTGGAATTAAGAAAGTTAAGAAAATGAGTGCTATTAATAATTAAGGAATACTTTGTCTCTTGAGTATAACTGATATATGTTAAAGTCAATTAAAGATAGTTTATGGATCAGACAATGACCTTATTAATCGCTAATGGAGGTATCCTAAGTGCAAAATTAATAGGTAACTTAAGTTAGTGCATCGTAGGACAACGATTCACTATACAATTCTAGTATAATGGTAATACAAATGAAACAGTTTCTACACCTGGCATCTGTATTTTTTTTTTATTTGTCTTCTATGAATATTCGAGAAGGTAAAGCATTTTTTAAAAGTCGAAAGATGAAATCGATCAAATATTACGTGTATGATAAACTAAAGCATTTACCCTGCATGTCTAGATTGAGTGCGTGTGTGAGAACCTTTGTCGCTCCAAACTGTCCTAATGCAATTCTATAAGAACTCAATATAAATTGATAGGCATTAAAATTAGTTTGAGTTCTGAGTTTTAGGATATTTGCATACAATGTATCTAATGCCAAAAAAAACCCCCAAAACAAACATAAATTAATATGCTGTATGTGATAAAAAAAAAATTATCGGCATGATGATATATGTATCTAAAACTTAGCATAAAGCATACTTTTGAATGAGAGATACTCTGAGAAGCAAATTTAAATTATACATTAATGGAAAATTATTATAGTCTGTCCCAAGTTATTGCTTCCATCACGTTTTGATGATTTTTAATAAAGATGCACATACCTGTGAAAGAAATGCTGTTGAAATCGATAAAAGGGAAAATATCCAAGATATCTTCATTGACAAATTATCATTTTTCACTCATAAAAGTTCACAGGAACGAAAACAAATTTCTTACGGAGATTTATAATGGGAAATGTTTACATCTTTTCTCCATTCGGAAGTTCTCGGGACACCTCGCACAATTTTTTAAACGCTTTATAATGGCTGATGCAATGCTAAATCTCCGTAGACTTTCTATTTTGGAATGTGTATTGAAACCTGAAGCGGTATAGGGGGCGTTTCAAAACAGATAATCTGGACATTTTTTATATTAGTGGATGAACATAGTTTGAGCACAAAGGTTTTTATGATTATCGAAATATCAAGCAAAAAGTGGTGGAAGCAAAAACTCGGGACAGAGTATAATAAAAAATTTTAATACCGACGCTACAAACCTGTGTAACCCTAAACAAAAAATTAGATTTTGTAAACTGTTTAAATATCCACGGTCTTATCAATATATCTATAAATAGCGAAGCATTGTGTAGTTCAAAACATGTAAATTAAATTTGAGAACCCTGATATAAAGGATGACTTTACTTAACGCCGTACTTTTGCTCTTTTTTCGGTAACTACTGTTATGTTTATTCATTGCTTGATTTTACTTAAAGACATTTGTAATAGAATTTAGTCAATTTCCAAAGATATTTATGACATTACGGTCTTTATCTGCGTTGCAATAAAAAATTCATTGTTTTCTTACGCTAACTTCTCTTCAAATATTGTGAATCTATGCTTGTCAGATAAGATTCATAAGTATGCATGGAGGGTGAAGCTTTTAATTAAATGACTTGTCTAAAACTAAAAGGCAGTACTTTTAATTGAACGAAGCATCTCTTCCCCCGCTCTTCTCTCCTCTCTTTCTCTCTCTCTTTCTCATTCACAATCTTTAAGACTTCAAAACAAAATGTAACCTATGATATCGGACGGTATAAGTAGCCATTGATGATCGTAAACCACTGGCTAATGTAAAAAAAATGTTTAAAAAGACTTAACAAGAAGCTTAGTCGGTAACGCACAGACACGATAATCTTAATATTAAGGTCCGGAATTGTACAACATGTGAAATATCATATGCATTGCTTTTTATCTTTATACAACAGTTTTGGCCAGTTTATGACAGAAACAATTAAGTTCAAGAAGTGTTAACATTTTTGGTCCACATATGTACAAGACGGCGGGACACCCCTTAAGGTATCTAAGAGAAATAAAGAAACTGTCACTTGATGGTGATTAAAGTAGGTATAGATAATCATTATCGCCAAACAGAATATGTGCTACCTTACACGTCTTGTGACGGATATTTTGTATCTTCAGTGTAATCTGGGGTTAGAAATCACGTGGTAACTTACAATATTGAACAAATAACTACCAAAATACACCGTTTACACCAAACACGCGAACACAAGAAGAAATGGTTTTTCTCTTTTAACCATGACCGCATGTTTGTCTTTTGATCTCCGTTAAACATAAGCATGTATATAAATATAAAACTAACATTAAATTGATAACAATAAACAAATTTCGCCAACTATATATTAAGTCTGTAAATAGGTGATCTTCCTCATTACCGTTTGGATATTTAGGAAAATTGAATAACATCTGCTTATGAAAATGACTTCCAACTTCGTAAATACGAATTTTTATTATATTTATTACATAAAGTTGCAGTTAAGGTAGTCCTTTGCTCGTCACTAAATTGGCTCAATCATAGTAAGCCTAGTTTTAAATTATAGCTATACATTTAAACAATACATAAACACAAGAAAAAATATATGATTATATGCTGGTTATTTTGTTATCACCTCTTAGAAATGTGTACCCCTTTCAGAAATTATTGAAAATGATGAAATTTTCAAAACGTCCGTTTTCTCTAAAAATAGTTATCAATTATTGATAAATAAGAACTGGATGTACAAAATAGAGTATAAATATTTGTTTAAACCATATCACATCAATATTTTTGCGCAAATTGTACATTTATTGGGCTTGACATATCAGAATACAATACGAAAATATTTGATGCATGAGTCTATTTGGTCATTTTTAACTATTTTTATGGACTCAAACTTAAATTTATTTATCTGTTTTATTTTCGCCCCTTTCGCTCTCGTCAGCAGGCGATTTAATACGAGGGTCAATTCCAATGTTTCAAATTATTTCTCTGTAAACACAATCGTCTCTTGGCAAATTCAAGACAGTGCGAACCTGTTTGCAAATGTAGAAGGGCGAAAATAACACGGGGCAAAAATAAGCTTGTACCCAGTACTTTGCGGCGACTTGGCTTAGTTTCCATTTCTTGTGAAGGTTGAAATAATTTTTATAAGGAAGGGGGTTTCTTTTTCATTTTTCACAAATGAAATATGCTGAAAATTCACATGCCCGATCATTCCACTGCCCGTTATAAAAAATATCCACACAATCGCGAATTTTAATCTGATATTGAAAATCGTTCGGATTGGTAGATTCCCAATTCGTATAAGTGAAAGGTGTTTTCGAGTGTCCCCATACAAATTGTCCCTCTGTCTCGATGTCAGTTCCACCAGTCCAAGAGGTACAGATGTATTTGTCTGTACAGACTAAAAAAAGAAATGTATAATATCAAATCTATATATAAATAGACGTGATCTGATTTTTAGCGATTCTGAAATATACTAAGTAACTATTAAAGAAATAAGACATTGTTTTCAACTGCTAGTCTTTCTTGAAAATATGTCATGAAATTTTGCCTACAGACATCCTGTAACATGTACTCTTCAATCCATTTATTCTCGTCGTCATTATCAATTTCAACAAGGTACGCACCACACCTTTTGCACTCACTCTACAATAAAACAATATATTGATTTATTACCAGAAAAAAACATGTATGTTACATATTGCTTAAGCCATAGTACCCAGTTTTCACTCTTCGGAACCATAAAACCACATTTTCGTATTCTCTCTTGCATATACGTTGAATCTATAAACCTTGTATTTATAATTATGTATTGATTTGAAACCTCTGTTAGTATTACCGTAAACGTTTCGTTTTGTTCTGAAGTTTGCAACATACAAATGACATACCATGGCATCAGGCCAATATAGCTTTGTTTGGTTCAGGGTGTAATAATGTCCATTATATTGCATCCAGTCCCCGTCACATTCTGTTACAAACACACATCATACAGTTAATCAGACTTGTAGCTTACGTATATGCTTCCATACTCTAATTTACTGCAATATTTTTATGTACATGTGTAATCACATCGCTTTTTTTAAAAGTATATTTGACCACCAATTAATAACATATGTACTCCTTCAAGTTTTAACACAAAACACATTTTATGTTTCAAACTATTTCATTACCATTTTCATTATGCTTACTTTATCATTTATATTTTATATATCTAATAATTGTCATTAATATAACAAAAGGACAATAGGCCTTAACGGTCACCCGAGTGCCATAGCCCATACACAAACTTGTCGAGGAGTCTCGTGTATGCATTTAATTAAGTTTCATTCTGGAGTAGACAAATTATATTATTGTAATGATGACCACCTCCCTGCCTGAAATCTTTCAAAATATACTTTTAGCGAAAAACTTTTAATAATAGAGTGCAAGACCTGATATTAAGATTCTGATAAAATAGCTTTCCCATATTTGTTAACTTTCAAGATAAGTTTTATGTGTATATGTTTTCATAGATAAACTAAATCAAGGTGGCTAATATACATGTTTTATTTAAAACAACCTCTCGTCCCCCATCCCCTGGGCCAGACAGAAACTCTCCTGTGGGCATTGAAAAAAGCACAGCTTTATAATTCTTTCATATCTCCTGTTCCAGCTTTTGAATATTCAACCTATTAATACATATTATCACCATCTGGCATTATTACCATCTTGTATATATACCAAAATCATATTACATGTACTGCTTATCAGTGATTTAGGTTAGCCAATTATTACTTTACTATTAAACAAGTCTATTTGTTTATTTAGAAAGTTCAAAAACTGTTTTTGTTTCAAATGATAAAAATACTTGTATAACTCTTCTGACCATACAACTTCTTAAATACATTATATTGAATGATGTAAATTACTAAGTATGAACAATCAAAGGAAGATAACTCCTTAATGAAGAAGCAAGGGAAGATAGCTCCAATAACTGCCTGAACTCTTTCAAAATGCTTTCCCAATATCTCAACTTTTATAGACAGCTTCATTCTGGTTCTTTTCTAAATATGTGAATTTACTCATTTCTTTCATTGAAATTTCTAAGCAGAATAAAATAATAGGACAAATATGTAAACACCCCCCCCCCCCCCGCAATAACCCTTGCCCTACATGTAGGTGCCATGAAATATTATCAAAGAGGACAGCTTAATGTTTTTTTTTTCTCTTAATATGCAGTCAGTTTTTATTCTGTGTCAGTAGATGTTTTTTAAACATTATATACATTAACACTAAATGACCATTTTGACCACACCATGCGTTAAGAACCACTACCCTATACACTATATGAGTGTTTTGGCCCCGCCCTAGATTCAAATCCGTACATTGGGAGACATGAATTTAAAATTTTGATAGATAGCTTTATTTCCTTTCTTTATATGCAATCAGTTTTATTCAGCAGAAGTCAGGTAGACGATTTTTAAAACATTAAATACAATAACACTCTATGACTATTTTGATCTAGATTCAGAACCCCTACCCTGGGGGACATGAAATTTATAATATTGGTAGAGGGCTTCCTGGTCTACAAAATTTTGAATTCGGTTTTCCTTACAAGTGTGTGGGAGTAGAGAAGATAATTTTTGAACATTATATGCATTAACACTATACATCCATTTTGGCCCTAGAGTCAAACCCACACTCCAGGGGACACAAAATTTACAATTTTTAGAGGACTTCCTGGTTAACATGATTATGAAGTCAAATTTTCTTACAGATGTTTGAGAGTAGAGAAAAAAGATTTTTCAACATAATATGCATTAACAATACATGGCCATATTGCCCCCCCCCCCTTCGGTCTGAACATCTGACCCCGGGGCCATGAATATCACAATTTAGGTAGAGGAGTTTGTGGACATCTTAACCATGCATTCAGTTTTTTTCCACATGTGTGGGAGTAAAGAAGAAGATCTTTTTAGATTTAATACATGTTCACTATATGGCTATATTGGCCCCGCCCTAGGGCCTTGAACCAGGGGCAATGAATTTCACAATTCACAATTTTGGTAGAGGGCTTCATGGACATCATAACCATGCCTTTAGTTTTTAACAAATATATAGGGGAGTAAAGAGGAAGATTTTCCAAGATTTAATACATTTTCACTATATGGCTACATCGGCCCCGCCCTGGGGCCTTAACCCCTGACCTAGCGGCCATGAATTGCACAATTTTGGTAGAGGGCTTCATGGACATCATTACCATGCATTCTGTATTTTCCTCCCGTGTGTGGGAGTAGAGAGGAAGATTTTTGAAAATTTGGCTTTTTTTTTCATATTTGGCCCCACCTGTGGCGCCCCGGGGGTGGTAGAGTCATGAATTTCACAATTTAGATTCCTCTTACCATAGAGATGCTTCACACCAAAAGAAATACATATAGCCTAATAAGAAATAAGAATTCAAAACAGCGATGATGTGTAAAACAACACGTGTAATTAAAATACACTGAATGGACTGAAAAGAGCAATGTTTTGAAAAGAAAAGGTCAACACGACATATCCTGTATTAAAACACAACTTTATTATCTCTCAAACGATGGTTGGGCTGCATTTACCACTCCCGACGTCTTGCAGGCCATGCATCTAATGAAAATGTTGACACACCGCTGTCAGCTGTTAGCAACCAAAACAAGGTGAGTGAAAGCGCTGTGTTGACGCGGATGGTAAGCAAACGACAATGCAATTTTAAGAAATAAACGCCTTTAGTCACAGATTTTCGATTCAATGTTGTTTAAAATAAAACTCAAAATGAATATTTAAAGCAATCAATCGATAAATTTTAACAGCGATCCCTTTACTATATCGAAATTAGAAAAAAAGATGAAAACATGAATGGGCGGAGCTAACGTCATGAAATATCACGTGATATTCATGAGGTGAAATATATGGGAGGCCTTAACCTAGCTGCGCATAGAGATGCTTCTTACCAAAAAAGTAACCATTGGCCAAGTAGTTTTCAAAATGAAGTTAAAAATGTAAAATGTTAACGCACGGCGACGGACGAAAACAGATAGCAATAGGTCACCTGGGTTTTCTCAGGTGACCTTAAAATAGAGTCATATGTCCAAAGCATTGTTTTTAAATATAGTATTTTCATCATCTACAGAAAATTGCTGATCAATTAATAATTGTTAAATATTTCATAATTAGAGTTTTAACAAGAAGATAACGAGTTTTTTCTTAAAAACTAACTTAATAAATTCTTTCATTCACCACGCGGTGTTGTATAATAAATCCATCTGTCTTCGTTCACAGTGTCCGTTGTGTTACAGAAATCAAACACACGACATCTTTTGGACGCCTCTAAATAACCGATACACGAACAGGAAGGTCCACACATTAAAGCGCAGGCAAAAAATGAGTCTGCTGTGTATTCTTCTTCTATGTTCACTTTTAGAAATACGTCGGTATATAAAGATTGCTCTATAAAATGTTTAGCTATGATCTCGGACTGGATGACGACGCTTTTTTCCACATGCACCAGAAGATCAAATGGACTGGAAAAGTCGCCATTATCCTGGCGTGTGTAAACGGACTCTGCTTGATGTCATATTTACCTGGGTGATAACATACTGGATCGGTTAATCATAAACTTTTAATGGGGTTTTAAGTAATGTGTATTTCAAGAACATTCGAAATCGATGAATTGCGTTAAACTTTACTGCCATCAATAGTGATTTGCTTAGTTTACAAGTTGCATTTCTATCAATAAGAATTTCTCAAAGTTATCAGCGACCTTAAAGCTGACATGAATTCATAAAAACGCATTATAGAGCAAACTTATAACAGCAATAAGTCATCAAAGACAATTTAATTCTTTTTTTTAATATATAAATGTCGCTTTCCTCTACATGCCATGGCGTGTAGAACTTTTTCATGTGTGCCTTTTAAGCGTGCGTGCCTAAAATTGAGAAATGTGTACAACGTGTTAGTTAGTTGAGATCGACTATGGTAGTAAAAAAAAGACTTAAGGAAGGGTCGTATTGTTTTAATAAAATCAAAGTTTATTACCACTGCATTCAGCATCTGTTTTACTGATATTATTTTAACCGTATTTAATATGCAAATTTGTTTGCAGATATTAGCATTCCGTATCAAATTTTCACATATTTTGTATTTGCATAAACAAAACAAAAATAATAGAACAAATTATTTCAATTGATAATATAGAATATTGCTTTCAACTAATTGTACTGAAAAATTAAAGGCTGAATTTTATTCATAACAATTTTTTTTTTCGTTTTCTCACTTTTAAAGATTTGAAATCTAAGGAAATCGTTAAGTAGTAGGTAATAAAGATCATCAGAAAATTATCTCCCTTGCACCGAACAGTATTTCAACCAACGAAATAAATGTAAATTTTTACATCATGTAATTTCTACCGATCATAAAGGAGAGGAAGTGCACAACCGGGGGACTATAAAATTATTTCAACTCTTTATATCGTCTTCCAAGGAAGACGGTAATTAATTAAAACATGTCATAAAGAAGGAGCCCGATCGCTTCGCTACCCACGCCTTTTTTAATCCTAGGATCTAACATTTTACTCTTTGGGAGTTGATTTGAATCAAATCTTCTATGCAGTTACTCTAGCAAACCGGAAGTGAAACAGTGTTTGAACCTAAACACAAATTATCACCGCTGACAAGACAGTACTTGCAAATAATCGATAAAATCGATGCAATGTATTCAGAAGCATTGTTTTTTAAAGAAAACGTATTATGAAAATCTTGAAAATAGTTAGATTTTAAAGGTACGAACCATTTAGATATTTTTTTGGTAGTCGTATGTATTTCTTCGCCAGAGTTCAAAAGTCTCGTTCAACCAGACGCTCGGCTGTCTCCGTTGAACGAGACTAGAGTTCAATATTGCAATTGCAATTCCAAACATATCTTGATTACTGATTCATAGTTTGATGGAATCAATTCAATATTTAAGTATTACGCAACATGATTCATATGGTGGTTTTTTCGGAATTCTTGTCGGGAAAAGCCAGTTAATTCATATTAGAAAAAAGTGCCAAATTATATATTGTTGATTTTAAAATAAATAATAATTAATACCATTAACTCCCGTCAGTGATCCAGCACATTGATTATATTAAAATAAAGGTTACATTAACCCAAAATTTAACTAAATACGTCATTTTTTTAAATGAATTTATTATGTTGAGGATTGCTGATATCTTAGTATCAAAGGTATTATTTATAGATTTAATTTAATTTGAATTCTACCAAACCTCTCTCTTTACTCCTTACTAAAATTCTTACAGAAGTTAAGGAGAAGCTTCAAGAGTACTGTACAACAGTATACTCCAGAAGTGATGTGAATCAGATGTGGATACTAAAAAACTCTAAAAGAATTATTAGAAACTTTGAGGTCACAGAATCTTACCAAAATCAATAGCATCAAAACGTACGATTTTTTAACGCGCTTTATACAACCATTACTCACGACAAATTAAAATCTAGACTTTTTGATATCATCGACAGTTGTTTCTTCAATAAAAATGGAAGTCGTAAAAATTCTAATAATTACTGTCGCAAACCGTGATGACACCCGCCAGGGAGTAATTCAATATAACCGTTATGAAAACAACTTATTACAACCTCTGGGGACCAATTAGTGACTTCAATATAAGCGATATTTCAAAATAGCCGATTTCATTATAACCGTTAATTTAAAGCAAAGAAAATGAGAGGCTAAAACTGGGGATTTATTTCTATTTCGAAATAAGCGGAATTTCAAAATAAGCGATTTCAATATAAGTGGAGTAAGCTGTATTCCAAAGGTCAATGACAGGATATACTTTATGTAATCTTTGCTCATTATCTTTTTAATGCTACATGTGGGAATGATTTTACAGCTTTGAAAGGTTTACCGTATTACTGTCCTGAATTTTTGTTCAACCTAAATAGGATAATAACTTCACTAAATGTTGAGGCAATTATTGCTTTTACACATGTAACTCATTATATAATTCAAATGGCAAGAAAGAAATCTAGCGTTTAACTAATTTTATGACTCATGTTACTGTATATAAGTTTATACAAGCACTTGAATGCAGTAGATGGTTCTACAAGTTACGAAGTTGTAAAAAGCAAGATGGCTTTCAGTAGAAGTAACTTTGTATTTGCTTTGGTTTTTCTTCTGTCAGGAAACCCTGGATCTGTAAGTAGCATATTTTGCAGTAATGATACCAACTTCGGTTATTTTGTATGTTATTTAAAATATTTCAGTTATTAATGCCACACTGATTTCAGATGTTCTATTTTCTACAAGCTCAGAAATCTTTAAATCACTAACAGGTTCAAGCTTGTTATGTCTTTGTTCGATGTTTTCTTTACCATTGAAAACTCGCTATTAAGTATATGTTATTTAATATTAAAAAAAATGTTATTACTTTATGTTCAAAATTCAAAGAAGATGCGAGAATAAGATAGCGCAAATGCCCATTTGGTTTAGTCGTAAAATACAATTTCTAATTTGATATTTTTTCAATTAAATATATTTGATGTGTTAAAATACAAAAGGACAATTTATAACTATATTCAGTTTGGAATATTTTAACAAACGATTAGAAAAAAAAAATAAATCCTAAAGTTTTGGTGGTATCAAACCCACAACCTAAAAACCCTACTTTTATTAGATTAGCTAATGTCTGGTGCTCTAACCACTGAGCCATTTCATTCACAACAAAGTGCGTTGTTTAAATGCTGTATGAGACTTTCACCACGAATTTACAGACTTGTATTATTTTTCTAAGAAGTCCAATTGTTGGGATACAAAATGACATTTTTGAAGTATAGTGGGTCATCTCTCCACGTTTTTGTTGATTGAAATTGGATTCATTTCCATTAAACCTTATTTAGACTTTGACAAAAATATGGAGCTCAGACCCACTCTATAAAAGAAAAGATATTGAAATTCTAAAAATGACACTAGTTGGTGGTTCTGACACGCATACGCCAGTTTATATAAATATATTCCAAATATTTAATATATTTAAGGGTTACAAACCGATGTAATGTTAAATATACTTTGTTTTCAATAATTTAAAAAAAAATATCAGATTTTTTGATATTTTAATTTTGCAGTATCTGATCTGTCCTCATATAGGCATTTTACACGCCTTATTCACCCATCTTCTTTAAATCAATAATATCAAATATGCATAATCGAGAAATGTACAGAAAAACAAATAGCGAAAACGACTATAAAGCCTGTCTCCGGAGGGTATACTCTGTCGATATCTTTAAGCATAAAATGTCATTTCTGCTCCTTTCACTGCTTTTCGTATCTCCAATACAGTTTACTTTTATCCCTGATAACAAAGCAGTAACAAAGGCACGATGTTCATAACCTCTTTCCAGATACTCTTGGTAAATGCCGGGATTGCATGGCGTTCTTTCTGCATAAGATTCCTTAGTCCATGATAGTTAGCCTTGTGGATTCAATCTCTTACCAAACAATAATGACTCTCTTTAGAGTCTCCATATCTTCCGACGTATGTTGTACAGATTGGAGACATACAATTTCAAGCAAACTCCTTTTATTCGAAAAATGTGATTGATTAACGTACACAATCGGAACAGCTTTGAGCCTTTTTTTTAAATTTATTTTTACTTGCTTATCCTTGCCTTGTCATTGTTGGCATATTAGACGTAGAAGACAAATTATCCTCTATGATATATCATATTCACATGTGTGGTTTTTTAAATCGTTGTATGCATTATTTTTATGTTGTCCTTGGTAATAAGTATGAAACAGATATTTATAATATTGAAAAGTTAAAAGTATAATTAAATATAAAGTTATTTGAATAGAAATAACATCAAGTGATAACAAAAAATGATATAATGATTCTTGAAATCGATAGATTTTTCCAATTATTCATTTACACCTTTGCTTCAGATTGCTGAAACTGTGCGCAAACTGGAGAAACCATCAATTCAAGTACAGAGTCTGACTCCTGAAACAGAATGGACCTGCACCATTCATATCCAGGGCCCGTCCGATACACAGTTTGAATTCACGGGCGAAAGCATGACTGTTACCAAAGGTATTTAATTTGACTGTAAAATCAAACAAAAAATAATTTTTCTCTAGTTTTTCATTTGTTTCCTTTGAACCTGTTCTGCTTTAAGCTGGGTACGACTAATAAATAGGGACCAGCACACGGGTGTGTAAACCATTCGATTTCGTTACATTATACATCTTAAACCTATGGCAAATGTGTTGTATTTAGCAGTTGATCATATCTTTAGCGACATATCGAGGTTTTTTCCTTTATAAATGCAATACAATCAAAACATTTCAAAAGCAATCGCTTTTATGCAAAAGACAAACCGTTATATTAACATTTAGAATCATTTGTCAAGTATCTAAATTCCAACATATTCACCCCCCATATTGGTTTCTACACCGAACAACAAATGCCCCTGAGTTATTGTACAATTAAACGCTACACCACTGCTCTTGATTATAAAAAAAGTGTACACAGTGTACGCCTTTTTTTGAAAATCAAGCTTGCCCTTAATGCTGTCTTAAATTTTGCATTTACGTGTTTTTTCTGTTTATATACAATGTAGAAAGCTGACTCATCTGACAGTTTCGGAAGAAGTTCTCTGACTTTCTCCTTTACGTAGGAATTAAGCTTGTACAAATCTTTACATTAAGTAACATTTTTGGAATATGTTTTATTTCTCACTCAAAGTTTGTCGTGCACGGAAAGAGATGAGATCATTCCAATCGAATCCGTACAACTGAATAAAAGTCGTATTTTTAATGTTACTTTTTTTCCTGGGTTGGAATCGATCTCCACTGAGAAATAAAACGTACGTGTACGTCTACTTACGTCTATTCGATACATAAAATGTAATGCAAAATAATTACAAGTATTCCTTTTAAAGGAATGATCGGCATGTTGGCTATTGTATTTGGTCAGCTTTGTTATGCATGTGGGTTGTAGGGATAGCGGCGTGGAAAGACAGACTGTTGACAAACCGTATTCGAGTGGTGGTCAGCTTTAAGGTATTCAATGTATAACGACGAAATTTTATACCTAATAAATGAATCAACGGAAGATAACTCTTAAAATAAAATTCAAAATGTCCGGCTTCCTATATGTAATAAGTCATGTCAATTTGGTTTACTTTACTTTCATCGTTATATTAAAGTAAGAATATTTAACTAATATAATATGATTTAAAATGTTTCAACATCCCTTCATTATACATTGAATATTATAATACGGCTCTAGTGAACTATCATTATGATGATATTTTGCTAGTCGATAAATAATGCTTTAAATGATTTTTATTGGATTGGAAATTATTTTAATTATTCTAATTCACTTTAACATGCTATTTAAAGAATAAATTTAAAAAAAAAGAAATATTTAAAAAAAATTGCTGTAAAATCTGAATATGGGTTTCGTAAACGCCAAAAAAATCAGATTGTTATCGTCAACAAGTCTATATAAAGGCGTTTAATTCAATTGATCAAAACATATATCAACATTTTGTTATGGGTAATTGTGAAGCAACTTAACTTATATAGTAACTTTATAATATCTTACTGAAAGTGACAAACGCTTATATCCGATTCAGTTTTTATGTGAAAGAGAAAACATAAACAAAAGAAAACCACATATTTTTTTTCTCTTTATTTAGGAGAAAATAATGTGTTCAGAGTCCTGCTGACAAAAAAGGAATTCAGTGAGACAGAGTTAATTATGGAGTCGAATACCACACGAGAAACCATTGAACTGGATTTTAAAATCTACATAGCCCCGATTCCTCTAACATCTTTTGTTATAAATAACTGCGAAGTCGGAATTGAAAAGCTAGAAAATGGTCATCTAACAGAGTATAAAGCAAGACTGAAGAATTGTGCATATCAAGAGGCACACGAAAGGTACTTTATGTTTGATCTTCGCTTCAAGTCAGGGGACAATGTCCAGATGTATTCACTGGATAAGAATGATCCAGCTTTTCAGCGTTATAGCCAGTATTCGAAATACGCCGAAACGTACTATACAAGCGAAGAAAAGGACGTATACTATGCCATTTTGAATTTTCCATCCTTGAAAGCAGATGATATTACTGTAGAAAATTTTCGATTCCTCTCTGTTTACGACAAAAATCTGTATGGAGATTCTTTTCTAACCGAACACCATTGGATATACAATCTCTAATGACTCTAAGGGTTTTTAAAAAAAATTAAATATTTTGGAAATATTCGATTTTTTTATGTTACCTTTATACAGGGTATATTTTGTTTAATATAAATAACTTGGAAGTTGCAAAGTAGACCAAAGATTTTCATTTTGCTTAAATTGTGTGGATTGTTAAAAACGGGATGTTTCAAAAGTCTCTAAAGTTTATCTGATATTTTTTTTCAATGTTACTTTACTCGTAAATAATTCTTTAAATATTTAAGTCTCCCAAACGAAGTTTGGAGACATTGTTTTTGTACGGTTCTTATTATTATTATTATTATTAAGGTCTTTCGTTTCCAACGTAAGACCTTATTGTTATTCTTCGGTTTCTTTTTCCCTATTATTATTATTGTTATTCTTTTTCCTTTTTTTCTTACAAATTTTGTGCACGCGATTTCTCAGAAACGGCTCGACCGATTTTCATGAAACTTTCAGATCTGACAGATAGTGATCTGAACCTGATAGGTTTTTTATATTTTTGTTGAAGTCATTTCTGTTTTTGAGAAATTGACGTTTTAGCGATTTTTAGAGGGGTGGCTTGTCCGTGGAACTTCTCCTAAACATAAAAGATATTGATTTCAAACTTTCAGGGATAGTAGACAAAAGATCGTAGATTTGTAATTTAATTTTCATTTTGATCTGGCGTGAAAGGCGCCGAAGCTCGCCTGGACCCGGAAATTGAGATTAAAAAAAAACGTCGTAATTTTTTCTGGTTTTCTTTGTTTATCTCTTTTCTGAAAAATATTTTGTTGAAACATGTAATGTAAGAAAAGTTTATTTTTACAAGAGCTTTCATTTGATAACAAGAAAAAGGGGCTGGCCCCTAAAATTAGGAGACCAGAGGGCTCTAAAGATTTTTTATATGTAGCCCTTTACTGATAGATATTTTGTGAAATGTTATATAAGCAAATATGTTTATCTCGCAGTTATTTATCCAAGCAATGTAATAATTTTATCATGTGTTACGTAATTAGGGGTTTTTAGGGGCCAAAAGTCCAAAATTTTGATCACCCATATCTCAGAAAGGAAAACTATTTTGAATTGCAGTATAGAAGGAAAGATGCTCAAAATGATGTACTAAACAATATGCCATCTTCAAAATTTCGTTAAACGGCCCCTATAAGGAGATAAGGGATCGGCCCCTAAAACGTTCTTTCCCATACATCTTATGAAGTTTTGTAAAAAATAAAAAAATAAAATAAATGTAACTTAGTCTTGATGCGGGATGACATATAACACCAAGTCGATTTTTGGTATCGATTCATTTTTAATAAATTGGAAATTGCAGGTAATCACCTTAGAACAACACATACATAAAAAGATAAGCACACAACAAATACAATACAAACATTGCACAGACATTCACATATGACATGTATTTACTTAGATCACTTATTATCAGTAAAGAGCGACAACTTGATAATCTATATTTAAACAATATTTCCAAATGATCAGAAATATTTACTTTAATAAATATCATTAAAACAATTTACAGCAACAGGTCCTAATTACTGGATTTCATATCATGAATCGATCACTATATTCAGTATATGACCTATATACAATTAATACCGAAATTTTACTTTAGATTAACAGTCTGAGCAGTTTAATGAATAAAACATTAACTTGTTGCTTTTCATGAAAATTCATTACACAGTTACACACATAAACTTTCTTCAAACTTTCATTCTCCACAATCATACTAGGTAAACAGATTTATTATTATATATATCCTAAACCTATACTTTAGCAATTACTTTTTTAACAGTTTAAAAGAGAATTTACTTAGAGGTCCAAGAGTTGAAATTATTGCAAGTCAATATAAACATGTCACCCGTCTTCACTTTTCACATTTAATTTTCAGAATTAATTACAAAATCAGATAACAAAAGAAATACTCCTGCCACTGTCAGCAGTGACCAATACTGACCTATCAACATTCAGAATAATAAAAACACCTTAATACAAATGGAATATTCCAAAACCATTTCTTTACTCCATATATTTTGACTAAGCCATTACTTTGAATAGGTGGTTTAGGTTTAATCAAACACAACAAACAGTATTGCAGTGCAGCGCAATTAGAGAGAGATTAAATAAATGAATGGATGAGATGTGAATCAAAATATCTTTATATACTATATTAAACTGAAAATAAAACTAAGTCACACTACTACAAACTACCCCCAGTTGTGAAATGACGACCCCGTCATTTACTTAACTGATAAACGTCTAACTGGTATTATAAAATAATGAATTACAGTTTGTTTATAAAATTTGAAATGCAATTGAGTAAAATATATCTTTCTTTTAAGCGACTTGTCGCTTCTAACATCTGTCTCAAAATTATGCAAATCATCAGTTCGCCTGTCATTAATTTTATATAACTGATAATCGGCTAATCTCTTTGGTGGGTGTCTTACTCTAGCATATATTCGCACTGTATTTTCTGTATCTCTTCCGACTTGCATGATCTAGGCTCAGAGCCATCACCCTCCAGTTTTCCGCGTTAACCCTTTTTGGCAGAGTTGCCTCTTCTCTTACAGTTGGTTCTCTGGAATCCTCTATGGGAGTTCTTTTCTGTACCGGTACAGCCAATTGAATTTCATACTCTGAATCACTTGACTCATATTGATCTGTCTCATTCTGTTGATCTAAATCTGTCTCTCTTTTCTTTCATTCTGTTGTGTCTTTGATCTTGGATTTGGAATGGGTCTCTTTTCCTCATAATCGGGTTATTTGCTTCTTCCCTGGCCAGGTTTAAGCTGTTTTCATCCTTGATCTCAGGTCTTCAATGTACTTTGTAAAGGATGTTGTTGATTCCGAAAGCAATGTCGATGGGCAATAAAGGTTCCCTCTCAAACATCAAGTAGTTGGGCGATTGTCCAGTACTCTCGTGCATTGTGCTGTTATAGACCTGAACCACTGGAGAGAGGCATTTCTTCCAGTTTGTCTTTTGGAATGGATGAAGAGATCCCAGCATATAAGTTAAGTCCTGTTAAATCTTTCACACATCCCTTTACCCATGGGATGGTAAGGGGTGGTTCTTGCTTTTTTTCATCCCAGTGATGTTGCATACTTTTGTGATGATATTGCCGCCAAATTTCGCACCCCGATCACTATATATCCTGACTGAAATGCAATAATTGGTTATGAAATTGTTGTAAAAGGCCTCTGCTGTGGTTTTAGCTGTAAAGTTCTTTGTGGGCACAGCCACAGAAAACCTAGAAAAATGATCTGCAATAATTAATACATGCTGGTAGCCTCCTTTAGATTGCTCAAGTGTCAAGAAGTCCATGCACACCAATTCAAGGGTATGACGTATGGATTGGCATAAGAGGTGCTCGATGGTATGGCAATTTTTGATCCATCTATCAATGTCACAATTCATACCGTTCCAGTAAAATCTGACCAGGGATCACCATACGACGGTCACGTCTCTGATGTCAAAAATCATTTTGTAGATTTTTTAACTAATGGAATCATATCCCTTGGAACTACTATCTGTTTTCTGCATTAATCATCTATGTTTACTTTCCTCTTTAAGATCCTTTCTTCCATGATTAATAATGAAAGTTCCTACAAGTGCTAGGGAATGAGCAGAGGTCGGTAAATCACTAATTCGGGGTGTCTTACCTGATTTGACATGATGATACCAGTTCTGCAATGTTGGATCCTTATGTTATGCATCTGTCAAGTTAACTTGTTGGAATTGAGAAAATTCACAATTCAACTAATTAACTAATTCTGAATCTACAGATAAATTCTCTACAAAAGGAATCTCTAACTGAATAAATTGACATAATGCTTTCATATATACATCTGAAATAGAAGACATGTTATTTGTTTGTTCAGTTTGTCTGGATAGTCCAACTGCCTCCGAGTTCTAAATCCAGGTCTGTATTGAATTTCAAAATCAAAATTAGCTAATGAAGCCAGCCACCTATAACCTGTGGAATCTAATTTGGTTGTTGTCAATACATAGGTACATGTAAGTTGAATATTATCTGTCAGAACTTTGGTTTTACTTCCTAACAGGCAATCCTCGAATATGTCAAAAACAGCACCATTTGAGCGCTAAGAATTTAAGTTTGTGTGTAGGGTTTGTGAGGGTTCTGCTTGCATAACTGATTACTCGCTCCACTTCAAATTGCAACTGATATTAAACTGCAACAAGGGCAATCTGACTCGCATCCGTGTGAAGTTAAAATGGAAGGCTATAGTCAGCAAACCCGAGTATATGAGTATATATGGTATTGCTAATGCATCTTTCAATCTGTCAAACGCATTTTGTTCCTCACTAGCCCATTTCCATACTTTTACTCTCTTCTTACTTGCTCTTTTACTCTCAGTTGATACGGGCAATAGCTCTGATATGGTTCTTGCGATCTTGGTAAAGTTCTAAAACATTTTCGGTAAAAACACATAAATCTCAAAAACTTCCGGACTTCCTCAAGGGTTGTAGGTATAGGCCAATTGAGATCTTTATTAGTCTTATCTGGATCAGTTTCAATACCCTGTTTGGATACTATGTGTCCTACATATTTTATACTTTCCTAAAAGAAAGTTCATTTCTTGGGAGAAAGTTTTATCCCTGCTGGCCTCAATTAGACGAACACTTGCTGTAAGCGATCTAGGTGTTCTGTAAAGGTTATTGAAAAAAATAATGAAATTATCAAGAACTATAAAGCAGATGTTAAGGTTCAATTGTCCTATACAGTCTTCCATCAGTCTCTGTTTAGAAGCTAGACTGTTGGATAGGACAAAAGGCATCCTATTGAATTCACAAAATCCCAAGTGGCCCACAGTAAATGCTATTATTTTTTGTGGCTCTCCTCGAACTCGATTTATTTGATGATAACCAGCATCTACTACTGTAAATGTAGATACGAATTTCCTGACTAACTGTCCAATATCTCCTCAATTCGTGGAATGGCATATGCATCTTTTTTAGTCGTCTTATTGTTAAGTTGCCGATAATCAACGCACATCTGTAAATCTCCATACTGCAAGTGATCTATGACTTCCTTAAATATTGATGGGGGTATTCGTCTGTGACGTTGTTTGAAATGAGTATGATCTGTCATCTTAATCCTATGTTTGATAGCTGTAACCTGGCCAATATCTGCCTCACTCATAGAAAATATATCTCTGTTACTTACAATGACAAAATCGGCTTTCACAAATTGCTCCTCAGTCAGGTTCTCTTGAGCAATATTGAAGTTTAATTTCTGTGAGGTATCATCTGCAGGAAGTTCTGGCATATATTCAAAAGTACCTGGCTGAATCTCTGCAATGATAGCTCTAGGAGGTACCTTGACAGTCCTTGTCATCACATTACTGACAGTTTCCAACACTGGGTCTCTTTGTTGCTGCTTGTACTCAAGTTGATGTGGTATGATATCAAGATCAGACGGAATTAGTGATTTCTCAGTTCTCTGAATAAGTGCCATAGTCTGATTATAGGGTAACATCTTGTCTGTATATCCTTCTGTAGTCACTTTTGAATTTGGTTGGATAATGATTGGATCTCTTTTAGGAGACTTCACTACTGCTAGTCTGTATTATTCTTCACTAACTCTCTTTCCCTCAATGCTAAACATCGAAATGACCAATACCAGGGCTCATGCAAGCTTGATGTCTGTAAGAATATATATCCATGACATTCCTTTATTCCTCTCATTATGGAATTAAGAATGTTTGTCCCTAGTAACACTGAAGCCTTCTAGTGATAAACTGTATCATTAACCACCAGGAACAAGCATATATACAGCCTGTCATCTTTTAGTCCTGATGCTATGATATCTAGCTCAATTGCAAATTTATTAGGTAAAGTACTGCCCTCAGCACATTTCAGTTCAAATAAAATTATGATATCTTGAATTTCTACATCTTGCCAATTTTGTTCGTAAAAAGATTCACAAATAGTGGAAACTATTGACCCTGTATCTAACACTGCAGATGTATTCCATTTATTCTTATCGTTACTTCTGTGTTATCTACAATAATTCCTGGAATTTGACGCTGTCCATCAGTACGAAGCAGGTCGCTGCGAATATAAATCTCGTATGTGGTCAAGGCGTACAACACAGCCATATTGCATATGTCCATCTTGTGCACATTTATAGCACACATATCTTTCATCTCTGCTCTCTCGTGTGTAATCTTTTCTTTGGTTTCTAAAATTTCCTTCATACTGTTGATCCTGACAATATCATCTTTTACCTTGAAAACTTGAATTATGTGGTTTTTAAGTTTGATATTTCTGACGTACAACCTCAATATCTTCTTTCATCTGATTCACCTTAGTGTCAATCTTTTGGATCATTGCTCTCAATTTAATCCATCTTTGAATCACTGGTAACAGTCTGATGAATAGTGGCTTTCTAAGCACTGATATCTTTATCTTTGATGTTATCTTGTTTTACCTTCCTGATTGCCTTTCTTAGGTCATCAAAGTAAGTGCACTCTTTAAATATATGGCCAGAAATGTCCTTTAGATTTTCTGCAAGTCCATTCCAGAACATGTTTCGCAACATCTGATCTGTATTTGTTGGGACAATTTCACCATTCTGTATCACTTTATGGAACATATCCTCTAATCGACAGCTCCATTCTGAAACATTTTCAGTTTCCTTAGGAGATGCACTGTAAAATTGGGAAGTAGATTCTAATTGTCATCAACAGTTCCATAGACGCTGTCAAATCTCAGCAAAATATCATCAATAGATGCGTCTGTTCCGAGTCGCATCAATACTCTTGCTGCATTTCCTCGTGATCTTCTATTGCTCTGCAGAATTGTTGATGTCTTCATGCCATCTTTAATCAAACACTCAACTTCATAATTCCAGAAAAGAATGGCAGTTTCGGAGTGTTAGTGGTACAATATATATGATGTTTTTTTCGGCCTACTTGATGCATCATTATCCTGAGATATGTCACTCTGCGATGTCCTTGGTGCCGTCCAATTAGCATAACCAATTAAACAGGATTTCAGTTCTTTTTCAGATCTTAGTTTTGGTTTCACTTCAAGTTCCTTGAAAGATTTAGCTAACTGTTGCAGTTTATCCTGTGTAAAGTCTTCTTCTGACATGATGATTCAACACTTGACAACTTAACTAAGGTTCTATTCTAACTAAATGCTAAGCTAATAAACATGAACAATCTGATGAATTAAACTTAAATAAATTAAACAAGAGGCCAATAGGCCTTAACGGTCACCTGAGTAGCATAACCCATACACAAACTTGTCAAGGAGTCTCATATATGCATTTAATTAAGTTTTATTCTGGAGTAGAAAAATTGTAATGACGACCACCTCCCTGCCTGAAATCTTTCAAAAAGGACTATTAAACCAATAAGTTTTGCGAAAAACTTAATTTAAAAGATCATAAAAGAGTGCATGACCTGATATTGAAAAGGTGCAAGACTCTGATAGAAAATAATTTTCCCATATTTATAAACTTTCAGGATAGGTTTTATGTGTGTATGTTTTCATAGCAAAGCTATAACAAGGTGGTTATTATACATGTTTTATCTAAAACAACCTCCCATTCCCTGGGGCAGACAGAAACTCTCCATGTGGGCATTCAAACAAACGAAAAACAACTAGCTTTAAAAGCCATCACGAGTTACTCACTTCTCCTGTTCCAGTTTTTGAATATTCAATCTTCGTTGACAATCACCATCTGGGATTTATACCAAAATCATTTAACCTTTATATCAGTTATTTTAGTTAGCCAATTATTACTTTACTATTAACAAGTCTATTTGTTTATTTTGAAAGTTCAAAAACTATTTTTGTTTCCAATGATAAAAATCCTTGCATAACTCTTTTGATTATACAACTTCTTTATAATTACATTACATTCAATGATTAATAACTATATATGAACAAGCAAAGGAGGATAACTCCATTAGGAAGAAGCAAGGGAAAATAACTCCATTAACTCTTCCCCCCCCCCCTTTGAACTCTTTCCAAATGCTAGGTCCTGATACCTGACTTAGGGATCATGAATTTCACAATTTAGGTAGAGGAGTTAGTTGACATCGTAACTATGCATTCAGTTGTTTGCTCACATGTGTGGGAGTTAAGATTTTAAAGATTAAAGGGGCATGGTCTCGATTTTGGTCAAATTCTATTTTTCACTTTTTATTATTTACAATGCTTTAGGGATGCATTTCTAATAATCAAATGAAATTTGAGAGTCAGTCGTTGAGTTATAAGCAAGAAACAGGTCTCATAATTCTTTCTCATGTAAACAAGGCTCGTGCCCTATTTTTGTTTACATAGGTTTGATATACCAGTAAAATCTCTTTTTTAAGCTTTGTCTATCTTCTTATTCATTTTAAGCATAAATAAACAATTCCTAACGTTTAACATATTCATTTTAGGTATAAAACTGTAATTTTCACTTCAACATTCAAAATGTAAACAAAAGCTTTGTTTACATAGCAAAGAATTGTAAGTTCTGTAACTCGCTTATAACTCAACGAATGACACTCAAATTTTGGTTGCCTATTAAAAATGCCTTACTGAAGCATTGTAAGCATTAAAATCGAAAAAATAATTTTTCATCAAAATCGTGACCATGCCCCTTTTTATCATTTTATACATTTTTTACTATTATGGCTATATTGGCCCCACTCTAGGGCCAAAACCCCTGTCCCAGGGGTCATGAACTTCACAATTTTGGTAGAAGACTCAATGGACATTATAACCATGCATTTAGTTTTTCACAAATGAATACGGGAGTATAGAAGAAGATTTTCTAAGATTTAATGCATTTTTACTATATGGCCATATTAGCCCCACCCTAGAGCCTGAACCCCTGACCCAGGGGTCATGAATTTCACAATTTAGGTAGAGGAGTTAGTTGACATCGTAACTATGCATTCAGTTGTTTGCTCACATGTGTGGGAGTTAAGATTTTAAAGATTAAATACATTTTTTACTATTATGGCTATATTGGCCCCACCCTAGGGCCTAAACCCCTGTCCCAGGGGTCATGAACTTCACAATTTTGGTAGAAGACTCAATGGACATTATAACCATGCATTTAGTTTTTCACAAATGAATATGGGAGTATAGAAGAAGATTTTCTAAGATTTAATGCATTTTTACTATATGGCCATATTAGCCCCAGCCTAGAGCCTGAACCCCTGACCAATTTCACAATTTTGGTAGAGGGCTTCATGGACATCATAACCATGCAATCAGGTTTTTCCTCACTTGTGTGGGAGTAGAAAAGAAGATTTTTGAAAATTTTGCTTTTTTTAGCATAATTGGGCCCACCTGTGGCACCCTGGGGGTGGTAGAGCCAACAATTTCACAATTTAAATTTCTCTTACCATAGAGATGCTTCACATCAAAAATGAAAACAATTGGCCTTGTAGTTTTTAAGAAGAAGTAAAAAATGTAAAATTGTTCACGCACGCAACGGACGAAAACAGATAGCAATAGGTCACCTTAGTTTACTCAGGTGACCTAAAAACTTATGTTTCTGAAAAAACTATGAAAAAAATTAATAATTAGCTAATTAATTGCTAATAAATATTTACTTTACGTAAGTTTACTTTAGATTTACAGTCTGAGCAGATAAATGAATATAACATTTACCTGTTGCTTTTTATGGTAATTCATTACACAGTTACACACATATTTATTCATTCTCCAAACTCATACTAGTTAAACAGATTTAGTTATTATTAATTTATATCCCAAATCTATACTTATGCAGTTACTTTAATATTAGAGTTTTAAAGAGAATTACTTACAGGTCTAAGAGTGGAAATTATCGTAAGTCAATATATACATGTCGCATCCGGCTACACTATTCACCACGTCTTGCAAAATTAATTACAAAATCAGATCACAAAAGAAATACTTCTGCCACTGTCAGCAGTGACCAATACTGACCAATCAAAACACAAAATAATAAAAACACCTTAATACAAATGGAATATTCCAAAACCATTTCTTTACTTTATATATTAAGACTGAATCATTATTTTTTAATCGGGGTGTTTAGGTTTAATCAAACACAACACAGTTAGTATTGACCATAATGCACACTGCGAAAGGGAAGTGGTGGTGAATGAAGATGGGAGTAAACGGTGAGAATGAAGTCCATGCATTCTGTTATATGAATTCAAAATTATGGATTTTAAATGTGAATTATGGAATTTCGTGTTAGTGAAGTTTTACAGTTTTATTATGGAGGCTTTTATTCAATTTAAGACTTCAGAGGTACTACAGCAAAAAGGGAAGAAGATGGACCGCTAAATGAGGTTAAGACACAAAAAGTACCCTTATATTTCGGATTTACTGAGACAAATTCTAATGAAAAGGCTTTCTGATGATATCGGCATGAACAAAAATGTGATTTTAGAAGCATCTGCTCCTAGGAGACTATCAGCAACCATTGCTACTATTCCTCCTCCCCGAACGCAAGATCTGATGGCTGAGAAGATCTCTAGATTTAACAGGGAAGACCTGGACAAGACAATAGACTATGATTGTCAATGAAGTTAATTAATAAAGAAGCAACTAAACTGTTTTAAAATTATTTTTCCTTTAACCAAATCGTCCTTGAACAAATCCCACATATTGTCCTGATGGGTCTGGATATCTGTCTCGGATTGCCCAAACGCAGCAGCTTGGTATCACTTATCTGTTTCCAACTCCAAGGTACCCGTGGATCCACAGAATGTATAGTCAAGGTCAGGAGGTTAAGCCAGCATATCTTTCCTGTACCTCATTGCAACCTCAAAAACCAAGGGGTCTAACACCACGTTTTGAAAATCATAAATTAAAAAGAAATTGAATTAGCTTTCTCTTGTCACAGTTGCTGAAAAATATTGAAAATAGTCATCAGAATATCTAGATAAATGCATGTAAATAAACTGATGACACTTATAGAAGAGACAATTGACTGCAAACTCAAGTACAAGTTTTGAAGTACAAAGGCTGTAACTAACAGGTAATCTTGAGTGACAATTCCGTTGAAACACCTGTTTTCCAGTTCACTTGGCATTTCTCTACAATTGGTGCAGCGACACCAAGATAGTATGTCCTGTGGGGAAGGCTGAATTGGACTTTCATGTAGATTAGAGGGATGGTTATTTGCGTCTAAAATTCGCAAAATAAAACTAGGTTGTTGATAGAAGGCATTTAACATCGCAATTCTCATGCTATCCAAAGATAAGCCTTCAATCATTTCCTAAAAAACAGTGTTGCAATGCATAATATGTAAACTCTAAAGTAAACTGGACAATATAATAAAAAAAGCAACTGCTCTTTGTTATAAATTTCAGATGAAACCAAAATATTAGATGATTTATAAAGACTAGTTTTTATGCAAGGGGGATATTAAAATCTGAAATTGGTGATTGGGTTTTTTAGAACATAAAATATCAGTAAAAGTATATGTTCAGATGAGTTACTGTAATTGAATTTGTATTTTCAAATCCATAATTATAGAATGATATGCGTTCCTTGCAGTCCTTGAACAATTCTAAAATTCAAAACTTAAGTGTATGAATTCACCTGCATTTGTTGATCGCTTTCGGCTCGAGCAACTTCAGCTCTGACTGGTTCACCCAAGTCTTGTACTGGTCTTTTACCTCGACCTCTGCTTCTACCACCTCTAGCCCTTTCTGAGCTTCATCGTGCCCTTCTTCTCCCCCGTCTTCTGTTGGTAACTCTACCGCGAATCGGTCTCTCTTCATCTGGTGTAATGCTGCTGCTACTATCTGAAATCTAACAATTTCAATTGCAAAGTTTAATTTCTATCGCATATAAAAGAATAAAATTAAATATTAGGCCTAATATGTAGAAATATTATCCGATATACTATTACACATATTGGTTTTTGACAAATGGCAATTCGGGTTCAAAGTTTTCTTCCCTATTGGAGCCCCACACTGAAATCGCCGTAAGTTCTATAATATTTTATACCAATAGAAGTTTGAGAGCAGTCCTGGTTAATGTTTTGAGCGATACCTAAACTGTAATAACTTAAAAATATATATAACCACGTTAAAAATGCCAAAATAATTAGTAAATAGAATTTTGTCTCACCTCGCCGTCCATCTTTTTTGACCTGGATACACTCCGATCAGCATCAGAATCATTCGTAAAGACATCAGTTATCTTCGGGAGGGTCGCGAAGGATTAAATGGTTGCCATTTTACGCGTGAACAGAATATCGGGGAACATATTTTTCATCAAATAAAGGCGTGTTACCGATACATTAAGAGTGGATATAGTTCTTTTAACAATCATATCAACATTCATTTCAGCACTTTTAATGCCATTATAAAAATCACTGAAGTACTGACGGGAGTTGATTTTATCGATTATTATTTATTTTAGAATCAACGATATGTTATTTAGCATGACAAGTGATTTCTAATTTATATTCAAATTACGCACATTTTTATAATATGAATTCTCGGACTTTTCCGACAAGAATTTCGAGAAAACTCCATATGAATCATGTTGTGTAATATTTAAAAATACATGTATAATTAATTCCATCAAACTATTATCAGTAATCGAAATATTTCTAAAAATTGTACACATGTCTGGATTCAAGCAATATTGAACTCTAATATCGTTCAACCAGACGCTCGGCTGTCTCCATTAATCTCCGACTACCAAGAGAGACTCTCTGCTTGTCGGAGATTTACGGAGACAGCCGAGCGTCTGGTTGAACGCTCTGGCGTAGGAATACATACGACTACAAAAAATATCTAAATTGTTCGTACTATTTAAAATCTGACTATTTTAAAGGTATTTATAAATACGTTTTCTTGAAAAAAAATTGTTCAGAATACATTACACCGCATTTATCTATTATTTCAAGAACTAGCTCTTGTCAGCGGTGATGATTTGTGCTTAGGTCCAAACACTGTTTCATTTTCGGTAATTAAAGTTAATTTATCAATACACCATAATTTTAACCCAGGCTGGGAATTGCACCCAAATCTCTTATGACATGATCATAAGCGCTTTCTTTAAGCTAACCAGGTATTGCAGGTGTATTGAAAATCCCCTCTTAACCTCTACTCCCTTTATATTTCTAGATTGGAGTATGGAATGCCTGGGATATCCTACATATTTTGAAAACATTTCTGCCAATGAATTAAATACTTTACTAGGGAGGTTGTATGCAGAAGCAAGCCCCAAGCAGTCAGAAAAACAAAAGTCTGCTCAAAATATAGAATATCACGAAAACTCGTTTAAATCCATCAGATCAGCAATCAACAGATACCTACAAGACTTAGGACGTGATTTTGATATAGTTAGGGGAAAAGATTTTCGCACTAGTTATAACATATTAGATGAAAAATTGAAGAAAATTCTGCAGGATGCCTTTCAAAGCCTACACAACACAAGGAAATAATCCCTCCATGTGATTTACAAAAAAATGTCTTCTTACCTTTTTGATACAGAAAATCCGCTTCGCTTCAGAATACGGTTCATAATTTCCAATTTGTCATACGTGGATTAGACACCATCAGCTAAAACGCGACTCTTTTTGTTTTCAAAACAGATGAAAATGGAGATGAATATGTAACATTATCCCACGAAACAAAACAAATAAACTGGCAAGGTGGTATTGACTCTACAGAAAATCCATAAGAAAAGCATATGTATGCTGTGTCTAGCGCCAGAGAAAAATATCCATTAAAGACACTGAAACTCTTCTTACAAAAAACCGACACAAATGCAGAATTCATGTTTTACCGGTGCATTAAACCTGCGCTATCTTCCCCGGAAACAGTAGAAATTTGGTATGACAACATTCCACTTAAACCTTACCAATTTACCCGATATATGGCTGACATTTCAAAGCATTCTAATTGCTCCCGAAGATATACTAGCGGAAAAAAGAAACTGCATTATTTAATATATGAAAAGACATTTAAAAATTACAATGAACAAATTTTATTTTTTGTAATACTGTTAACACATGTATTCGAAACAACATCTCATAACACATCAATGTCAACGTCGAATAACGTCAATATCAGCACACTCGAAAGTCACTGTTATTTGAAATTGAATTAACAAAATTATTAATACGTGTGACCACCATTTGCGTTCACGCATGCTTGAGAGCGACGCCTCATTGTTGCCACTAAAGTGTTCAGAAATGATTGAGAGATGTTGATCCAGATGTTGGATAAAGCTTGGCCTATATCAGCCAATTTTGGCTGATTTTGTAAACGGAGTAAACGTCCTTCCATTTCATCCAAGACGTGCTCGATCGGCGACAAATAGGGGGAAACAGCTGGACAAGGCAAGACATCGACATTCTGTTGAACAAACAAGTCCCGGTCTACACGTACAACGTGTGGCCATTCGCTGTCTTGCTGCAGAGTGATGTGATTTTGATGTCTCTGTATGAAGGGTATCATATGACGCAGAATAATTTCATCTCGATAGCGTACGCCGGAGAGATTTCCATTGACAATTTGTAAACGCGTCCTTCCGCGTGCTGATATTCCATCCCACACCATAACGCTACCTCCACAAAATTGTCGACGTTGCACAACACAAACGTCCTGGTAACCCTCCCCAACACGACGATACACCCTACAACGGCCGTCACTGCTATCCAAATGAAATCTGGATTCAACAGTGAACAGAATATTGGCCCAGTCCTGTATTCTGAATTGCAGATGTTGTGTGCACCACGCTAGTCTGGCGATACGATGATGTTGAAGCAGTACTGGGCGCACCGCTGGACGTCTTGGTCTGATGTTTTGCTCGCGCAGACGATTACGCACAGTTCTTGGACTAATTGGTCGAAGCCCTGGAATGCTACAGGCAGTCAAACTTGCTGCCTGGAAACAATTCCTCAGATGCACAAGTCTAATGTGGTTGTCCTGTTGAGGTGACGTCACACGAGGTCGCCAAGAGCGCGGTCGATCCTGGGTGTTGCCAGATTGTTGAAAACGTCTCCATAATGACTGGATGGTGTTCCGATGAACTCCAAAGTGTCTTGCTACAGTATTTTGTGCCATTCCAGCTTTCAGCATCCCAACAACACTTTTACGTTGGTTTTTGTTGAGTCGTGGCATGACATAGGTGTAAATTTTGTTGAAACTAAAGTAATTTCCTTAACAAAAAAAGTTTAAACAAATCCTTTACAGTTCTTATTCCAAACAGTATTAACCCGTAAAACTCGTGCGTACCAATTCTCCAATAAACAACAGGTGATCACTAACCATGATAAAGTCCGTGCACCCGGACGGTTAGCATCCGATATTGTCAAAAACAATACCATTATAGATTGTTTAAATTGTATAAATACAAACAAAAGATATAGAAAAATTTTACTAAATTTTATAATGCACAGTTTCTTTTTTCTGCTAGTATATAAAGCACACTGTTTACGATCTACAGCTTTTCAGGGCATAAACGATGCGGGGTATGAAATCAAACATATAATGCATATGAGCGGACATAAGAGCTAGGCCTCTGTTAGAAGTTATAACAGAGATTGTTCCACTATTTAAAAGAAAAACATGAGCGACCCGGCTTGCCGTTTCAACGTACATTTCTGGATCGGACGCCCAGGAACCAAGGCCCGTCAGAAAATCTCATGCTATCTCGTGTTCCCGTTTCCGCTTCATCGTCCAATCCTGAAGTAGTTTCCCTTCAATACTCAAACATTCTTTCAGCAGGATACATGGCAAACTCCACATTCAATAGCTGCGTTTTTAATTTTGAAAAATAACTCTCACAGTCACACGTTGAAGGCCTTAATTAACTATCGCTAGCTTACTTTCACTTCAAGTTCACATGGTACAGTTGTTGTCATAAACTGGTTCTCTGGCGTGGAATTGATGACGTATTTTCCGGAAGGAGGTTTCTTGAAGGTGTCCAGCGAAGTCGTCCCCAAGTCAGCTGAGTCCCAACGTGGGCGCCAATTTTGTAGCACTTGTTGCTTATAAAATACAACGCTACTTATACGGTTCTTATAGATTTATTGCTATGGATCCTGTAATTTAAATAAAACACATTAACACATATTATCACAATCACACAAATAATATTTAAACAAGTATCTGACTTCCAAATACAAAACAATACAAGTTAAGGGACCTAATCCATATAATCTTTTCCTCAGAATTTAATACATAAAACTCAGAATAGTTCACTTTATAAACATATTTCACGTAATTCTAGTCTTGTAAATTTACAGGAATTATCTTTATAAGAGACACAAATAAATTAAATGCCTAATTCATAGTTCAGACAATTAAATAAATAGAAAAAAAAACTTTTCAATAAGATTGTCAAGATGTTCTTATTACATATATAATACTTGTTAAATGGATATATATACCTAGAGTTTGCCTCCTACATCCTTAGGGGACAGGAATGGGACAGGGACAGGGACACACACACACTTGGCGAATGGTGATGACCACACCCTCTTCTACGCACAAAACACACACATACACCCATCTCACACAAAATATAATTTCAAGCACAACGCATGTACTTTACATGTATAAATATAAAACATTACTTAAATTACTAACTTACTTATAAACAGCCAATTTAACTTCCACAAATACTATTAATGATTAGAACATAAATTAATCCTCCTTCCTTCTTTAAAGTCTAAATAGATAATGCCAGAACATGATAAACTCCCTCCAAACAAATCACCTGACCAGAATACTGCCCAAACAGGTTTAGATACAAAAATACATGTATAAACTTAGGGCAAGTATCAAAAGTTAAAAATATCATATTATACTGTAATTCAAAAATATAATGAAACAAACATATTTATTAGCAAATTAATGGATTAAAACACATATATAACGAAGTCATGCCATATCATGGGATAATTTTTATACTAATCGGACGTCAACTTCCTGTTAAATGACGACTTTCTTTATTTTTAGCCTAAATTTTCAAACAATTTTTCGTCTAATATTTCTCAGCAACTATTTATTGCAGATGCTTAACATTTAACACACTATAAACTTGCTATCGTGACAAGCCAGTATATGTACAACAAAAACAAACATGACTTAATAGCAGGACTATCGACAAAAATGTTTCTTCAAGGTCATCTTTATACAAAAAGTAGAAGTAAAAACTAGAAAAAAAAAATCAATTTATAATAACAATTGAGATGAGCCAGTTAAGAGTATTTTCAGGAAACAGGTGAGTGATTGGTATCAAAGTTATCATGTCTGCATTAATAATTGAAAGACAAACCGTTTACTATAAGAAAAAGAGGAAACATACCAATAGATCACAATAAATATACTATGAGTTTTTAATCTCGAATGCTCTGTTTGTAGAATTCATTTGACAAGCATGATCAACCAAACTTAGTATAGTAGGTAAACTTACGTGTAGCATACTGGTAAACCTAACATCTAACATTACCAGTCATCACAAAGCAAAAAACAAGATGGCAATTCCAGTCTGTTTAATATGCTGGTGCTTATGGATGAAACTTATCGCTATTAATTCTGAAATGATAAATAAGAATTTTTCACAGCAACCTTCATATACCGACGAATTGCCTAAAGTAGACACGGGGAGGAATACAGAGTAGAATCGACTCTGTCCTGTGCAAGTATATGTGGACCTTCTTGTTCGTGTATCGGTTATCAGCACGCGACGAAAACATGTCGTGTTTTTGATTTCTGCAACTATCAGGATACTGTGAATGAAAGCGGGTAGGTTTATTACAAAACACAGAAAGGTCAGTAAAAGCATAAATCCATAAAATTATGATTGTCACTGTGTTAAATTTCAGTAAGAATTAATTAAATTATTGTTAATTATGGCATATCTAAAAAAGTTATTAATTGCAAATAATAATAATAATGACTTTTATTACATTATTTATGACATTATTACATCCTTAACCAAACAAAGCTATCCCAAACCGATGCAATGGTATGTCATTCATATAACAAAACACACAGGAATATGTATAGTACCGGTATCTTAAAAAGAAATATGGTAAATTGATGATAAAACAACCTAGGGGAGCAAAAAAAAATATGGATAATACATCGTAAAAAAACAACTCAAGAGTACATACGTGTACTTCATAATTACTTTTTTATTTGTAGAGTGAGTGCAAAAGGTGTGGTGCTTTCCTTGTTGAAATTAATGATGAAAACGAAAATAAATGGATTGAAGAACACCTGTTACAGGATGTATGTATGTATGTATCATTTTACACGTTTTCTCGTAAATTGAAAAAAAAAACCATCTATTGGTTCATTTGTTCTTTTTAATTTGGTTATATATATATATATATATATATATATATATATATATATATATATATATATATATATATATATATAACCAACATTAATTTTTGTAGTCTGTATAGACAAATACGACTGTACCTCTTGGATTGGTGGAACTGACAAAGAGACAGAAGGACAGTTTGTATGGGGACACTCAAAAACACCCTTTACGTATACCAATTGGGACTCAGATAATCCGAATGATGAAACTTATCAGATCAAAATTCGTGATTGTGTGGACATTTTTTATAACGGGCAGTGGAATGATCGGCATTGTGACTTTTTAGCAAATTTTATCTGTGAAAAATGATACATCCCCCCCCCCCGGCCCATTTGAATAAGTTTAAAATAATTTTTTTGGAAATCTAATCATATTTGTTTTTGTTGTTTAAAAACTAATATATAACAGGTGTTTTATTTGTAGATCTAAGCAAAGCTTTTGATACGGTTAATCACCATGTATTACTACACAAACTACTATCGTTTGGCATATGCAACAATACACTTTACTGGTTTAAATCTTATTTGACAAATAGATCACAGTGTGTTAAGTGGAATGGAACTCAGTCAGATCAACCAGATTAAGCCAAAATAATGCATTATACATTCCAAGGGCAAAGACAGAATATTTTAGAAGATCTTTTACAGTTTACGGCGCGCTTTTATGGAATGGTTTATCTCTACTTTTAACATGTCACCCAACTTTAGAATTTTTTAAATATGCTTATCTCAGAGAATATTTTCATTCGGCGTTGCAGTGATAGCCTATATTTTATTTTCATTGAAGGTTTTAATACGTATTGCTCTATTTTAGGTAACTATACATGTAGTTTAAATCACATATAATGTACATTTATCTATCTCTCATAAATTTATATTTTGTATGTTCTATCAGTTTCTGTATATAGTTCCTGTCTGTAAATACGTTTTCAGGACTACAATGTGAACTAGTTTTTGTAAGCTAATTGTGCAATCCTGTTTAAATAAAGGACATTATTATTATAAAATAGACAGAAATAAAAAAAAAAAACCACGATTGTTGGTTTTAGCGTTGTTGGTATTCAATGTATATAGATATATAATATTCAGTAATTTGAACACAAGTTCTGTAACTTATTACGTTCCCAGCTTTCAACATCAAAGTTATGAAAAGTAACTACACACTTAAGTATGTGGTTTGGAGATCAACAACTCTATGTGTATCGGAAAAAATCTAATATTAACTCAATACGATGTCGTAAAATACGCCAGTATTGATGTATCAGTTTGTTTACGTCAATACCATGAATTATAAGCACTATTTTGAATACGCAGACTTTTCATAATATCTTAGTGAAAAAAAATGGAAGGTCAAAACAGTACATTTTATTTTGAGCATTAAACTTTGCCATTTGTCATCACATTAGTCTAAATGCAAGATTTGTTTTGTACATCAAATTACCAGCTTTTAAAATTGTGAATAAATATTGTTAACTTGCATGAAAATCGTGTCATTTATTAATTTGTTAAAAATAAAGTGCGTTTTGTAGAACAGTCTATATTATTACAGTTAGTCAGTCATGTAAATTTTAACCTTAGAAATCCCTTTTGATGCAGTTAATTTACAAAAAAGAATAGTATCTACTCTATGCCAAAGCGATGCAATAGGACTTCGCACTTAAAAATCCATGCAAATTAAAGTGCTTTATTAATCGGACTAGCATGCACATTCTACATCAATAATTCGTCTTTAGATGATTTATTTACATTGTTGATATGAAATAAAGGATGATAAATCAATGAGTTTTTCATTTCTTGATGACATGTGGTTAACCATTACTATAATTGTATTAAAAAATATGTTTTAAGTTGCAATGTATTGAACTAATTATCACTGTCTGTATTCTCCATGAGTACGAAATTTGTTTTGGTTACCTCTTTCTCTCTCTCTCTCTCTCTCTCTCTCTCTCTCGTAACGAGGGCTAATGTCCAAATTTCGCCTACTACGATCTGATTGGACAAAGGCTAATCAAATTACGATGAAACTTTGCTGGTGTTAACGCCTATTACGTAGTTCCCTATTCTATTTGTTACTGTAACTGTTGATCTTGTACATCGGGTTGCTTCTTTTCGGATATCAAAGGTCGTTTCATGACTTATAAACGTTTATTTATTGACTTATGAATAAATACTACCTGTCTACAACGGCTAATTGTTCAACAATTAAATGTTTTATATCTTCCATTTTAAAACTTTCAAATTTCACTCAAAAAATAAAAATGCAAATGTTTAATTTTGTTGTTTTGTATTCAAATGCGTCGCTTTAAATGCGTTATTTAAATTTTTAGATCAATATATACATGTACAAGATGTACATTGACGTTTTTGTCCCTATTTGCAAGAGAAGTTCGGCAATATTCCGGGATAAAATGGTCAATTGTTTTTTTTTTAACTTAGTTGAAACTTTAAAAAAATGACGTTGATAATATTTTTTGAAGTCAAGTGAAATGTCGTGTATTTTAACAAGCTTAAACGGTACACTTTATAATGAGAAAAATCGGTACACAAACTAAAACAAGAGGCAAATAGGCCTTAACTGTCACCTGAGTAACAAAGCCCATACACAAACTTGTGAAGGAGTCTCATTATTGCATTAAATTAAGTTTCATTCATAGAAAAAGAACCCATTAATATTCCATCTTTAATAATACAGAGGGAAGGATGCTTATTGCGTTAAAGGTGCTAGCATATGACCTTTCAGGATGTGAAATTTGTGGCATTTTACTCCATCTTCCACATACCATTGAAATACTGACTTGTGGGTTGGATTCCTTTATGAAAGTCCAATGTAAAAACACGTGTGAACACCAGAATATAATACCAACTTTAAACGTTCCTATAGGAATGATGCATTCAGGCATACGGCCTTCTCAGGTGAATGCACTCTAAACATCTTTAAATATCCCCACAATCAGTACTAGGACATTGCAAAACAGACAAAATGAAACGGGGACAGTTATGGAGAAAGTTGCAGAAGAAAATACAAGAATCAGTCTTCATGATGAAATTTAATCAAATTTAGAGTATTGTAGTGTTCTTATACACCCAGGTGACTAGCCCGTGAATTATACTCAGGGCTTTTTTTTATCTCCAGACCTGGGACAGTATGGACGTATCTACATGAGATTGATGACTTGGGCCATTATTTGGTTGAAATTGGTGTTAAAGAATTTAAATCAATTGATCACACTCTGGAATATATATGTACATGTATATTATACTGTGGAATCATCATTGTTCATGGGAGACCAATGTGGCGTTCGTGTGTAACCCTTGCCCATGAATTTACATTCCCACTAACAAATAAACAACCATTTGTTTATAATTTTTCAAAATTATCCAAACATTACCAACGCAATTTTGTCCCCATGAACCAGGAAAATTTTGGCTACCCAAGAAGAATTGACCCAGACAAATAAAAATGATTCAACAGTATTTGTCCCTGGATTAATGTACATGTACAATGAACATGCGCATTTAATTATATGCAATTTTGCTCTTGCAAATAGTTACAAGAGTAAAAGCAAGAAACCTATGGAAAATTGTAAATTATATCAAATTTTCACATTGTATTGTCATTATTGTGTTTTACTTTAGCAATGTATCATACTGGGATTGGACCCAATCAAGTGAACAACTTCCTTTCTACACTTAATTTGCCATCTATAAATGTCAAAACTTTAAGAAGGCGGTGTGAAGAAATTGGAGAAGAACTTGAAAACTTGGCAGAAAATTCAGTAAAAGATGCATTAAAAGAAGAAGTTAAATGTACTTTAACAGGTATGAATTAATTTCTTTGCACAAATTACAATCTGACAGTAAATTGTGTCTCTTATGATATTATAATCGGTGTCTATATTTACCCAAAATTTTTCCATTTTGGAAAAAGTTGCAGAACCAATAATCTGAAAATCTGCAGTGTCAACATATCCCAATTTTTACATTCAGTGTATATTTCCCCTAACGTGCGGTATTCAATTTGTCTGCACGGCCTGGTGTGTTATAGGACCGACGACATCCCAAAATAAGCATTCAATGCTTATTGTTTTCTTTTATGATGAAGATGATGATTAAAATCCCTGTATCAGTAAATTCATAAATTACTGTATGAATCATATCTTACTCAGATCACTGTTACAATCTATCAAAACATTATTAGGGGGAAATTATAAACTTATAATAATTCATAATAAGGGGACCTCTTTATTTGTAATGGTATATATTTTTTTTCAAACAAGTTGTGTTTTTAGTTCTATACCCTAAATAATTCTTTTAATCACATGTTTTAATTCCACATTTTTGCATAAACCCATTATGTTTTAATTCCACTTTTTGCATAAATCCATATTTTATATCATAAAGTGAAATCAACAGTAACCCGGAAATAAATTGTGAAGTCAATGCAGTGAAATATTAAAGATTTGTTACATGCAATTTATCTACTGCATAACAATTATGTTATGTAGTGGATATAATGCATGATAGGCAAACAGGTGATAAGAAAATAACTGGTCAAGATTAATGGGGGAGAGTCTCAGAGAGAGAAAGAGAAAAAGAGTGTTAATTTCTTCCATACATGCAAGTTTATTATGTTTATATCAGTCTGATATTTTACAGAGGTGAGAAGGAATGGAATTGATGTCCCAGAAGAAAGCCTTGCAATGTCAACAGATATGCATGTTAATTTTGATGAAGATGATTACAAAGATGTTGCAGGTGTAATGAAAATTCCTTTGATTATGTAAATAAGGCAATCAGGGTCAATCAAATATATTCAATCAAAAGCTATTCCTTGGGTGTGGTAAACTGTCTCAAACGTTTAGATGACCCAGCGATGAGTCAGCAGAATTGACGCAGGGTATAAATAGGAAGCGCGTCTATGCATCTTGGTTAGTCTGCTGGTAGACGCAGAAGAATACAGATCAAAAGGAGAGTAACACCAGGTACGGTTTATGTTTCATTTGCGGGACCCCAAAATACTGCGGGTGGACCATTTGAAACATTAGAGTATATTATATAGTCCGGGAGCATAGGCTCAGAAATAAATTGGTACGTTCGGACTAGGTTCAGAACAGGGTCTGAAACGGTGGTTTCAGACTTAGGGTCGCACAAGGAAAGCTTAAGGAAAATTATACTTTATAAAATCAGTTAGAATTAATCATCGTGTTTGATTTCATTTGATTAATACTGTTTAAGAGTTGATTTTATTCCAATCATTTAGAAACGTAGGAAACGTTTAAGAAAAATTAATATCTGTGGTTTGAACCCACATTACACGTTACAAATTTTTGGTGGCAGCGGTGGGATAATATAAATCAACTCAATTTTCTTTTCATTGTGATTAAGTTTATAGCGTTTCAAACTATTTCGGTTTTAGATAGAATTTTGTTTGTTCTTACCGTTTGAAACAAGTTGTTTAGAAATATTCACATCAGGTTTGAATTATAAGAATCATGGATAAGATTGATGAAGAAATTAGTTTTCTTGAGGAGAGAATTAAGGAGCTTTCTAATGAAAGCATGAAGATTAAAGAACACAGGGCACAGTCAACGCCTGGGACTGTGAGAGATTCGGGAATTGGAGCGTCTGGACGTGGTGTAGAACATACCACAGAGGAAAACTATGAGGCCAAAGGTGCAAGACCTAAAACTAAGATGTATGCCCAGACAGAAGATTCGTTTGAACTTTACGACAGAAAAGACAGGGTTCAAAAGGAAACAACGCCGGTGTATTTAGATACGCCAGACAATTTGCCAAGAAATATTACAACACGTAGAAACAGGGATGTGCTGCAAGCCCGCACTTATGATAATCAAGACAATACAGACAAGCCTGGTAAGCTTAAGCCAGCGACATACGATGGTTCAACATCATGGTTGGATTATAAATCGCATTTTAATGCTTGTGCTTGTTTGAACCATTGGTCCGAGGCTGAAAAAGGAATGTACCTGGCTGTTTCCCTCAGAGGTCAGGCTCAAGGAGTGCTTGGGAACCTGGCTGAGACATTACAGATGAATTTCAGAGCACTATCAAAAGCCCTAGAAGAGAGATTTTCCCCAGCCAACCAAACGGAACTATATAGAGCTCAGCTCAGAGAAAGAAGACAAAAAGCTAGTGAGACCATACCACAGCTCGGACAAGATGTCAGACGATTGACACGACTGGCCTATCCTACTGCCCCAGCGGATGTTTGTGAAACTCTCGCTAAAGAGTATTTCATTGATGCTCTTACAAGCGCAGACATGCGTCTGAGGATAAAACAATCTAGGCCACAGGATCTCAACGATGCTATCAGACACGCAGTTGAGCTTGATGCATTTGTTGGAGCAGAACGCAAAAAGTATGAAGAAACCGGATTTCTAAGAGAAGTTGGGGATCAAACTGAGCCTGAACCAAAGAGTGAAAGTTTGGAAGAAACTGTCGGCTCGATGAAGGAGATATTGGTTAAACTGCAAAAAGAAATAACTGATTTAAAGCATGAAAAGAAGGGATCTCATAGAACCGACAATGTACCAGTGATTCCTAAGAAGTGTTACAATTGCGGCAAACCTGGCCATATAAAGAGAGATTGCAGACTTAGTCAGTCAAACAGAAAAAATGATCAGAAGTTTCCACAACTGAACAAGAACAAAGTTTATAAGCCTAGTGAAAGAAAAACCGGTAGCTCTGGACATTTCAAAAAGGCAACACATAGAATGAGAAAACCAACACGTGGATATCAAGGAAGCATTGGCGTTCAAAGAAATGCTAATGAACCAGGAATGTATGTCAGAGGAAACATAAATGATATTCCTGCCATGACATTAGTTGATACAGGGGCCACAGTCACATTAGTGTCTCGGGAGAAATTTGAAGAGATGAGTAAAAAGTGCAAAATTGAATTGGCTGAAACGAATCAAAGTATTCTATCAGCGTCTGGAACGCCCCTTTAAATACACGGAAAGGCACTTGTCAAATTTAAGTTTGGCAACAAAATATTATATCAGACAGCACTGGTTGCAGATATGACTGTTGATGCTGTTCTGGGCCTTGATTGTTTGAAGGCTAACAAGGGCATAATTAATTTACGGGATAGAACATTGAGCTTAGGGGATGAATCTCACTCGCTAGAGTTTAAGGGAAGAATTGGATGTTTCAGAATTGTAGCACTAGAAACCGTTTCCATACCATCCAAAACAGAAATCGTTACAAACGGAAAAGTTGTAGTTCCAGAGAATGAAGAGATGCACTTAGATGTTGGATTAGTAGAACCAGCAGAAACGTTTTTGAGTTCTGGCAGAGGATTGGTTGGAAGAACAGTGGTGAAAGGTAGTTCTACTGTCCCAGTAAGACTCTTTAATCCGTCTGACAACAATGTGATCATCCATACTGGAACAACGGTTGGGCAATTGTCACCCATAGACCGTATCATAGAAGAAAATTGCCAAGCTACAACGGGAGTTGAAAAACTGCCTGAACATTTAGAGGAGTTGTATAGAAGAACGAGTCAGAATATGAGTAAGACGGAAGCAGGTGCAGTCAAAACACTCCTGATAAAGTATGCTAAGCTATTTACAAAGTCCGATAAAGACATGGGAAGAACAGGGCTTGCTAAACATAGCATCGACACCGGAGATCACAAACCTATCAAGGAAGCTCCAAGACGTCTCCCAGAACACATGAATACAGAAGTAAAAAAGCATGTGAAGGAAATGATGGAGAATAAGATAATAGAACCTTCGAACAGTCCTTGGGCTTCTAGAGTGGTGCTGGTGAAAAAGAAGGATGGCTCTACACGATTTTGTGTAGACTATAGGCGTTTGAATGCTATAACTGAAAAAGACGCCTATCCAATTCCACGCATTGATGAGACCCTGGACCAACTGGCAGGTTGTAAATGGTTTTCAACCCTCGATTTACACTCAGGCTATTGGCAGATTGAGATGGACCCAAAAGACAAAGCCAAGACGGCATTCGTAACTCGAAATGGGCTATATCAATTCAATGTGATGCCCTTTGGGTTGTGTAACGCCCCAGCAACGTTCGAAAGGCTGATGGAGTTAACATTACAAGGGTTGCACTGGGACATTTGTCTCATCTATTTAGATGATGTCATCGTATATGCAAAGACATTTGATGAAATGAAGACTAATTTGTCGAGGGTCTTCGACAAACTTGTAGCAGCTGGACTAAAATTGAAGGCGAAAAAGTGCACGCTATTTTCACGAAGTGTTGATTACCTAGGACATGTTGTGTCTGAACATGGTATTTCCACAGACCCGAAGAAGACTGAAGTTATCAAGAAATGGCCCCAGCCTTGTAATGTAACAGAGCTCAGATCCTTCATTGGTTTCTGTAGCTATTATCGTAAATTCGTTCCAAACTTTGCAGTTTTGGCGAAACCATTACATGCTTTGACAGAGAAGGGAACAAAATTTATTTGGTCTAGCGATTGTCAAGAGTCGTTCGAAACTTTGCGAAATAGGTTAATCAGTGCACCCATTCTAGCACACCCAGACTTCACAGAACCATTTAAATTGGACACTGATGCCAGCGACATGGCTATGGGCGCTGTGTTGTCACAAATGCAAGACGGGGAAGAAAAAGTAATTTGCTATGCAAGTCGCTGTTTAAGCAAAGCAGAACGAAAATATTGTGTCACGCGTAAGGAACTTCTGGCCATCGTCCATTTTGTGAAGCATTTCAGACATTATTTGTACGGAAAACCATTCTTAATTAGAACAGACCATAGTTCATTACGATGGTTATTAAACAAGAGAGATTCTGAAGGTCAACTTGCCAGATGGGTAGAAACACTTTCTACTTATGAGTTCCAAATTCAACATAGACCAGGGAAAATGCACACAAATGCAGATGCTTTGAGCCGAATGCCATGTAGACAATGTGGAAATGACAACTGCAATGGGAAGAGCCTAATCAGCAAAGGGCAACTTAGATCAGTCTTCGAAGAAAAGTATACAGCCAGCACGTCAGTACAAGAAAGTCAAGAAGCAGATAAAGAGATAGCTTTAGTCAAGTCTTGGCTAGAAGCAAATGAGAGACCATCGTTCGAAGATATAAGAAGTGCAGGGTATTTTCTGAAATCACTATGGAGTCAATGGAAGAGACTGAAATTAGTAAATGGAATTGTATGTAGAAGATGGACAGTGTTGGAGACAAATGACGAAATACTCCAGCAAGTTATTCCTCTTTCCAACAGAAGAACGATCTTGAGACTATGTCATGATGAAAGAAACTCGGGACATCTTGGAGTGCATAAAACGTTAGCAAGAGTAAGGCAAAGGTTCTACTGGCCTGGCTTGCAACAAGACGTTAGACAATATGTCACAGGCTGTGATATTTGTATGAAGCGGAAGAATCCAAACAAGAAAAAGAGAGCTCCGATGCAGATAGTTCCATCAGGAATGCCCGTAGAGCGCATAGCAGCTGATATTCTCGGCGAACTTCCAGTTACGGAAAATGGCAACAAATATATTTTAGTAGTCTCAGACTACTTTACCAAGTGGACGGAAGCTTTTCCTATGCCAAACATAGAGGCTAAGACCGTGGCTAAATTGATTGTGGAGGAAGTTATTGTAAGACTTGGGACACCTAAAATAATACATTCTGACCAAGGCAGGCAATTTGAATGTGAACTTTTCAGCGAAGTGTGTAAACTTTTAAACATTCAGAAAACGAAGACCACGGCCTACCATCCCCAGTCTGATGGGATGGTAGAAAGGTTCAACCGAACCTTAACAAGTATGCTTAGTGCATACGTACAGGAAAATCAAAGAGATTGGGACACGCATATTCCCTATATTATGATGGCATATAGGTCAGCAGAGCATGAATCGACAGGTTTTACACCTAACATGCTTATGCTTGGAAGAGAAACGTCTTTGCCATTGGATTTGCAGTTTGAGATGCCGGAGCCTCTAAAAGAAATGAGTCCAAATGAATGGGCTTGGACTCTTAGAGAGAGAATAGAGAGAACTCACAGTTTTGTTCGTCAATACACAGAAGCTGCCATGAATAGACAGAAAAACTATCATGATATGAAGATGTCTTGGGAGAGGTTTAAACCAGGGGACCAAGTTTTTGTTTACTTTCCACAAAAGAAAATAGGTTGTTCTCCAAAGCTCACTTCATTTTGGCGTGGGCCATTTGAGGTCCTGGAAAAATGGTCCGATGTTCTCTACGCTGTTAACTGTGGAAGAAAAGGCGAAAAGCAGATCATACATTGTGATCGTTTGCGCAAAAAGAGAAACCAAACCCTTAGAGGAGAAGATACTGGTTTAATTACAGAGTTGTTAGAAAGTTATACTGAAACTGATGAAGAAGAGCAAGAAACTGATAAAATTGTAGAGAGTGTAGATGAACTTGTTGAATCTACCAGACCAAAAAGAAAATGTGGCCGTCCAAAGTGGTTAGAGGACTATGAGTCCTATTAAGTCGTGTAAAACTTTATTATTAAGTAATAAAGCGGTTTTTTTTTTTTATTTTGTAGAAAATGCCGAACCTGAAAGTTACCAAAGCTAAAGTTAGAAGTCATTGTCCATTGTGTGAAGGAAAAGTCCTTGATAACCAATGGCCTGAACATTTGATGAATTGCACGGGAGGAAAGTTTCCTTGCAAGACCTGTGGGAAACTATTCAAGAAGAAAGAATATTTGATCAGACACGAGAAGAAATTCCATGAGAAAGAATCAGCCAATCAAAATGACAATGGTGTTGAAAGCGGCGATGAAGAGTGGCTTACACAGGACCCAGGAGATTTGCTTGGACAAGTATCCAGTACAGACGAAAGTTCCAGTGACGAGGGAGACGAGTCCTGTGGAGAAAAATCAGAGGAAATCAAAGAGCAGTCTCAAGCAGTGGCAAGTGAAGAGAAAGGTGTAAGTGAGAGAGAGAAGCATAGTGCAAAACCAGAGAGCCGTAGTCCTTTGGAAAAGGGTAGAGTTGTGCGAAAGCGTACAGAACCAGCTCCAGTGTTTGCACCAAAGAGATCAACACCAGTGGTTTCAACCCAAAGCAGCGGGGTCTGCACATCTTCCTTACAGAAGTTCAGTTTTGGGAAAACATACAAGTCATCCAGTACACAGACGGAAAATCAGTCTGGTGATGGACAAAAGAGACTTTTGAAGAAACGGAAATTGCGCAAAGTCGTTTCTACATACACCAAGGATGACAAGCACGTTGAAGAAATTGTGGAGGAGGAAGAGTTCGAGTACATGGAATGAAAGACTTTGATTAAACGGGCAGAAAACCGTTATGCTTCTGGAACATTGTGTTTTGTTGGATAACTACTCGTATAATTAAAAAAAAATTATTAAATTAATAAGAAGAGTTTGTTTGTTTCATATGCGGGGTCGCATATATTTCGGAGGCGTGGGTAATGTAATGAAAATTCCTTTGATTATGTAAATAAGGCAATCAGGGTCAATCAAATATATTCAATCAAAAGCTATTCCTTGGGTGTGGTAAACTGTCTCAAACGTTTAGATGACCCAGCGATGAGTCAGCAGAATTGACGCAGGGTATAAATAGGAAGCGCGTCTATGCATCTTGGTTAGTCTGCTGGTAGACGCAGAGGAATACAGATCAAAAGGAGAGTAACACCAGGTACGGTTTATGTTTCATTTGCGGGACCCCAAAATACTGCGGGTGGACCATTTGAAACATTAGAGTATATTATATAGTCCGGGAGCATAGGCTCAGAAATAAATTGGTACGTTCGGACTAGGTTCAGAACAGGGTCTGAAACGGTGGTTTCAGACTTAGGGTCGCACAAGGAAAGCTTAAGGAAAATTATACTTTATAAAATCAGTTAGAATTAATCATCGTGTTTGATTTCATTTGATTAATACTGTTTAAGAGTTGATTTTATTCCAATCATTTAGAAACGTAGGAAACGTTTAAGAAAAATTAATATCTGTGGTTTGAACCCACATTACACGTTACACAGGTAATATTTAGTGAAAAAAGAAATAGGATAAAAATCTTTCAACATTCTTTCCATTTAGAGGAATATAATGATTATTTACAAAAGTATTGAGAGAGAGAGAGAGAGAGAGAGAGTATTAATTCCTTTCATAGATGCAAGTTTATTATGTATATACATATCAGTATGTTGTTTTACAGAGGTGAGAAGGAATGGAAATGATGTCCCAGGGAAAAGCCATGCAGTGTCAACAGATAACATGCATGTTAATTTTGATGAAGATGATTACAAAGATGTTGCAGGTAATATTTAGTGAAAAAAGAAATAGGATAAAAATCTTTTAACATTCTTTCATCTGGAAGAATATAATGACAGGGGATTATTTACAAAAGTATTAAGAGAGAGAGAGAGAGAGAGTAATAGTGTTAATTCCTTTCAGACATGCAAGTTTATCATGTATATACATGTGTCAGTATGATATTTTACAGAGGTGAGAAGGAATGAAATTGATGTCCCAAAAGAAAGCCTTGCAATGTCAACAGATAACATGCATGCTAATTTTGATGAAGATGATTACAATGATGTTGCAGGTAATATTTAGTGAAAAAAAAATATATGCATGTGTCCTAATGATAAAAGTTTTGGAAAATTCTTTCCATCTGAAAGTGATAATTTACAAGAGTATTGCATGAGAGAGAGAGAGGAAAGAGAGACAGAGAGAAAGAGGAGAGAGAGATAGAGAATGCAAATACCTGGCTACACATTAATTGATATTGATTTTTGCCCACGTACAATCATATACAAGATTATCATCTTCATTATACAGAATAAGCAGAAGAGAAACATGAATGTGTTTTGGAAGAAGTATTAAACATTAAAACCATATTTGCTAAGGAAAATCTACATTATGATATGTATTTACATTAAAGATGCAATATCAGTGATCCGTCATACATTGCATAAATATTTTAGCCAATATTGAAAATCCTGATTTGTTGGGATGGGATAGAGTTAATCAGAATACATCGTAAAATTTCAAAGTAGTCTTAGAATGCTACTGCTAAGGTTATTTTTATCTGGATTAAAACACGTGGTGGTGCAATACAGTTGTTTTCTACGCAAATGAATAAATCTTTAGTATCTAAAACAGTAATTTCCAAACACATTTGTGGCAAAATACAAAAAGCTGGTTTAGGATATATGCACCTTCTCCTGGCATTCAAAAGAGGCGGATTTGATGGAATGCAGTTACTACTTGGGGAAAAAATGAAGATGGTAAAGTTAGGGTCACCAGATGTATGAAAGTAATTGAAAACATTGCAGCTAATTTCAGAGCCAGTCTGACTAAAGCCAGCCCCTACTAATTCACTTCGTTGTAGGGTCTGAAGAACTCTCGTAAGGGTCATTCTCCAAATGACCTTAAAAGTCTGCATATTCATAAGAAACTATTGACCAATCAGGAAACGCGTATTAGAAAATCGTCGGTTTGGGAAGGAAAATGGCGGAATATAAACGTGTTATCGATGCAGTGTTGGAAGAAGCGAAAATTGATAGCCTGAAAGATAAACAAAATGAGATTTTGGAGGCGATAGTAAATGGTGAAAGCTGTATAGCAGTTTTACCCACCGGATATGGCAAATCTCTTCCATATCAACTATACTTGCCAGTGATTCGGGCGCTCGGTGAAAGTGAAGGGAAGAAAGTTATAGTTTGTTGTCCGTTAACGTCAATAATGGAGGATCAAGTGAAGAAATTAAAAGAATCGACACTTGTTTCTGCAGAATATTTAGGTATGTTTTATTTAATAAATTAAAGCTTTTAAAAGTCTTCAAGGGGCATGATCACGATTTTGGTAAAAATTATATTTTACAATGCTTCATGATAAAAAAAAAAAATAGAATTTGACGAAAATCCTAATCATGCCCCTTTAAGGTTTTCTTGCATTTGATGTCATCGATGTAGAAATCAACCGTATAAAACAGGTCCAGCACCAGACTAAAGCCAGTCGCACATTCTCAATTTTTTTGTTATTCAAAAAATTACACATTGATAAAATGTATGACAAAATAGCTAAATCAATCTATTCTTAATGGCTGTATAAAGCTATTTAGCTTTTTCAATCTACATAGCTAAATCAGGATATTGTGCTGGACCTGTTAAACTGTTACGGAATGGTAGAAGTAATTACAGACCAAACTCGTTAACTGGAATTAAACCTGGTCCTCAGAACCTAAAGTCAGGTGCTCTATTAATCAGAGATTTCTCCAACTCTAAACCTTAATCAGCTGTTGATATTGGCAAAGTGATACTGGTAGTGCTAGTAGGTAACTTAAAGCATGTTAATAAATATTTTATAGGTAGGTCCCCTGAAGCTGATATTTCTATTACAAATGGTGAAGTGGATCTCATTCATGGATCACCAGAGGTGCTTGTTGGAAATGTTCAAAGGAGGGAAATCCTTCAGAAATTAGATGTCGGTCTTATTGTCATTGATGAATTCCATACTATTGCCACATGGTAAGTCTTTCTAAAGTGTGATTATGCGTAAACATAAAGACAAGTTGATATTTATAACATGAACATCTATGAGGAACTAGAAGTATGTTTACAGGTACGCATACAAAAATCTGAGTTTTGTTATATAAACTGCTGGTGTACACGTACGTGTAAAACAATCTTCAGTTTAGTATCACTGTTTCGGCCAAAAATATTTTTGCACATAAAATTTATAATTTGATTAAGAAGGGGCAAGCCGCTAGCGTTTACCTCAATGAAGTCTTATATCTACACATTTTGTACGACTTGTAAAATTGCATGGTATGCAGAATGCATGAGGTAATGCTTATACAATTAGGCAATTCTGCTTGTTACACATACCGTAATCATACATGTAATCCTTGGTAAGAACCTCGTAAGTTGTTTAGAACTTGTTTTCGAACCACTTGTATATGTTTATGCAATAAAATATGTTCAAACCAAACCAATTATACATGTACAATCATGTTCAAATGCATAACCTTTCTAATAAAAACATTTTAGTAAAAATGTGAAAAAATTATTCAATATAATTACGTTTTAATGTGCCTATATAAATAAACGATCAAGAGTAAATTGGATTATTTTCAGGGGAGGAATGGGAAATGAAGACGATGCATTTCGGAAATGGTTTCGGCATTTAGGACAGTTGCGGTCAATGTTTCCGAATGCAGTATTACTAGCTTTAAGCGCAACCTGCACAAAAACAATCGAGAAAAGAGTGCTTAATGTATTGGGAATTAATAAGAAAAATGTTAAATTTTTTAGATTGTCACCAAATAAAGAAAACATTAAATTTGTTGTAAAAAAGGTGCCAAATTCTGTAGAAGCGGCTATGTTTTGGCTTATGGAAACTTTGAACAACCTTAAAGTAAAATTTCCAAGGACTGTAATTTATTGCAACTCTATCAAGGATGTTTCAACCATTTATAACTTTTTAACAAGTGAAATCCCTGATAGCTTAAACTATGTTCAAATGTATCATTCAGAAACACCATCAGACTGCAAATCAGAAATAATAAACAACTTGGAAATGACAGTTCTCTTAGGATAGTACTAGCAACAAGTGCCCTTGGTATGGGAATTGATGTTAAATTCTGCAACAGCGTCATAATTTACGGACCTCCTGTAAATGTTGCTGATCTTATTCAAGAGATTGGGCGAGTAGGTCGAGATGGGCTTCCATCTGTGGCAGTAGTACTGCGCAGCTATGTTAAGGCTGTCCGAAGCTAAATTCATATCGGAAAACGATACTGTTTTAATTATCGAATAAACACTTTAACCGGGCGATTTTCTTTAAATCTTTGTTACATTAATAAATAGCGATATCCAACAATATATTTGATGTATTTTTGTGACGTCATATGTTGTTCTTAAGCACGTGACGTGCGTATCCTAACACAGCGTATGATCTATATAAATCGCAGCGGCGCAGGTGATAAATGACATTAAATCAAATATATTTTTATTAAAATTCTTTCGACAAGTAATGTGTTTTGCAGTTCTTGCTGGGGGTTCATATAAATATTTCGTTTATTTGAAATATTGTCAAAACATTGCGCCCCATCATCGAAATTAGGCACATTTTTACTTTTTAAGCTCGAATTACACAACATTGGGTAAATTGGTAGGTTTCCCCCAGCATGATTCATATTGGTACTTTTTTTCTCTACCAGTTTCACGCAAAAAATACAAAGATTGTATTCACCTTTCACTTATGCCAGGCTGTTTTTTACATGCATAAAATATCTCCATTCATTAGTTTACACGGAGCAGGGCGAGTCTCCAAACCATTAGTTTATAAATATTCATTTACCTAATACGAGGCTTAAAAACTGCCGATTTTTTATACTAAGTAATGATAATATTGAATTGAGTAACTATACTCTGTCCCAAGATATCCTGGATTCACATTTTGCTTAATTACTCGATATTCATAAATACCTCAGGGTTCAAACGATGTTCATTCAAAAGTATGAAAAATTTCCAAGATTTCTCAGTTAAAACGCCCCCGTTAGCTTATCAGGTTTCAATACACGGCTAAAAAATGTGATGTCTACGGAGATTTTGTATTGCAGTAAGCCCGGATGATGACGTTGAAAAATTGCGCGAGATATTCCGAGTGATTCCGAATGGAGAAAAGATGTAAACATTCCCCATTATAAATCTCCGTAAGAAATCTATTTTCGATCCTGTGATTGTTTTCGAGTGAAAAAAAATAATGTGTCAATGAGAATATCTTGGAAAATTTCCCTGTCATCGAATTAAATTGCACTTCTTTCACAGGTATGTATATTTTTATTAAAAATCGATCAAATGTGCTGCATAAATATCTTGGGACAGACTATAGTATTTAAAACAGCGTCTATGTAAAGGAATCCCGCGGTTTTATAATATTCAGTAAAATTCACTTATTTCGTTGCGATACATTCCCTGAGAACTATCGTAAGGAATGCAGATCGTGACGTCAAAGTTAATTATGACGTCATATCGTATGAAGTTCAGACAAGTGACTTTCTACACATCAATTCGGGCAGCCTTAACATAGCCGCGTGTATAATTCATACCAGTGTAAACAATTAGATACAGAAGTTAAGACCTTTTTACGAACAGATGTGTGCAGACGACAAACGCTTATGGAAAATTTTCATACCAGTGCTGAAATGGAAACAGTAAAGAAGTCTTTAAATCAGCACCACTGCTGTGATATTTGTGCAAAATTGTGTACTTGTGGACAATGTATTTTATTACCAATGGAAAAACTTATGAATTGTGTCACATCAGAAGATACAGCCAACGATACAAACAGCAGTAGTGACAGTGAAACTATTTCATACTTTTATGAATCTGAACAATTTTCATGTCTTTCAGACAATGAAGATCAATAAATTTATTTTGACAATTTTTCATGTTGTTGAGTTACTAGTTTCTTGACTTTCATCAATATTCATTTTAATTTTTTTTCATTTATTGAGTTGATCCACAAAATTAAATGTTTATTAAAGTGCAGTTTCTTATATTACATTGTATCGATATTATCACAATTCAAAAGGTATGAGCAAAATTGAACCAATTTTTCAATTCAGTTTATTCACTCAAACCATGAAATGGTACATGAGGTCATTCAGTATAATTATACATTTCAAAAGTCAGAGGTACATTTTATAAGTGAATAGATAGTTAGTAAATAAATAGTAAATAAGCATAAATATATAATATATACAATGAAAATAGAAAAAAAGGTAGAATTGTGGAGGACAGACTATTGTATTAGACTGTAAATTTTGATAATGAAATAACATTTTTTTTTCAGTTTTGTAACATTATTACAAGACATAAGCTCACAGAACTTTATAGTATTTGGTGCTGAACAGTATTTATCCTCAAGATATTTATCTCTAAACGTCAACAACTGTTTACATTCAAGAATATAATGGAATTCGTCAGCAATTTGACCAGTATTACAGTTTACACACTGTTTGGTTTCAAGGAATATTGGACCATCTCCCAGTCTCCACTGGGAGATGGTGGTTTGCTGTTCTAAATTTCATAAAAATCTTTCTGAGCTTATGTGGCAATAAATTAGTGTAATTTTCATAACTAAAATTTTTCTTAAAAATCTTGTATATTTGCCTTTTTGACGAGTTATGAATTTCGCTGGACCATTTTTGGATATATTGGTCTTGTAACCTTTGTTTTACAATTGCAGATATCCATTTTACATTTACAGCATTTTGCTCAGACCAGACATTTGAAAAACCACACATATCTAAAATATTTTTAACACATGCAATCGCTATGGCGAACTCCAACATTGCAGCTTATAAAATCAGATGTGATGCCATCCATACTAATAAGAGATTTAATACCCTGATACATATTTTTAATATAAACAACATTTTCCAGTGATACCATTTTTTGACATTTTGTACCATAAACCACTTCTCCATATAGTGTCAAATGCTTGCTTGAAATCAATGAAAGCACAAAATAATGCATTGTTCTTAACAATTTGAAATTTAAGTGGAAATCAGTCGCCATGATGGCAAGACAAGTAAATACATTATACTAGGTGAACACTTAGAAGTTTTGTTGAGTGTATAACTGGCAATGGGATAAACTTAAATAAGTTTGTTTCTTAAACGACAAAAAGGCAATGTTGGTAAATGTCTAAATATTTTTGTTGGTAGTTTCTTGTATGCATCTATGAACGGATTTTTTGGACAAACAATTGCTTTACATGTCAGAGTTCTACCAGGTATTTCATTGAAGGCAGAAATTTCAAATAATTCATTTGCTGTTTTCAAAACATCTTTCTTGTAGCTTGGGTATTTATGAATTCCTTTTCTGTTTTTTATTTCATTTATCATGTCTATGTGCTTAATTGCATCTATGAGATGAGGATATTCCTTGGAATGTTTGAGAATGCTGGTTTTGATCTGATGTCCACTGCAAGCCTGTTTTGTGTCTCTGTTTAAGGTCTTTCGATTGTCGCATGACGTCATCGTGAGCATTCCGGAATATTTTACCGTTATCGGTTATAATGTTAGTGTTGTATGATGCATGGTTTTGCCAATATTTCTTGATTTATACTTGTGTTTAACACATTTTAAACTATGTAAAGTGAAATGGCACTAATACTTAGCAATTTATAGAGAGTAGTTTGAGTTTAAATCGCTGAATTTAATGGAAAACTGATAAAACCGTACATAGGCAAACTCGACAGAGACTACAATTCATGTTATTTTACCTGGCAAGGTAAACATCTCTTTGCAGATTTCAATAAGATACATAATGAATTATAAATGTACCAATTTTTAGTGAGTTTGAACCATTATTTCAAAAGTTATAGACATTTTATGTTGCTAAACTGTACTTATTCATGGTCAAAAAATTGTATCAAAATGCACTGTAAATGTAATAGCTTTCATACTGGCAAGTTCAAATGGCCTTAAAATGTTAAAATACATAAAATAAAGGATTGCGATTAAGTTCTTTAAAAAATTGCTTTATTATATCGAAATCAGTAAAAATAAATGTGATGTATGATTGGAGAGGAGTCATTGCTATAATTGCCCTAATAGTATACCTGTGTTAGCTCCTTCAGCATGAACAAAATATTTGCAACATACCAATATTTAAGTTCAATTTGAATGTTTACGTATTAATCTTCAAATTTAAACAAAAATTACACGGTTTAAACCATAAAAACATCAAGGGAGGAGAAACCTTAAAAGTTCGACATATTCATCTAATGCCATATTGTTGTTGGCTCCACCACTTAGGTTTACAAACCTGTTAGTGATTAACTGTTCCTGTTTGTCTGCTTGTAATGTACCAGAAACTAAGGCTGTCAAGAGAATGCTTCCTATCAGATACTTTGTTTTGTTGGTTTTGTTATATATGGGCAATTCATATTTTGCACTTCTTACTGATCTATGGCCATCACCCATATCCACAGCAGTGTCTAAATTTTTGTGAAGTGCACTTAGTTTAAACAAATGCACTACATAATCAAAAAGTTCATCCTTGTTTTCATCATTTTTATCTCCTTTAGGAGAGGAGTCAACATACCCATGCATTCGAGACTCGTGGGTCTTTAAGCTTTCGATAAAAGCATAACTTTTGTCACAGTGGTGGCAATGAAATCGATTTTCAACAGCAGTGTTGATCGAGTAGTTTTCAACATGGTGTTCATCTTCAAATACATTTCTCAATTCCTGCACTAAATCTGTATTTTCAAAAAACCAGTTTTTCACTATTCTTTCACTCACTTCATTGATCCATGAAACTTTTTCTTCAGAGCTACTCAGTTCTGGCACGGGTATTTTCTCCTCTGTGCTACGTAGTCCAAATTCTTTAAAAAACAGCACACAACACATTGCATCAAATATGATATACAGTAGGAATTTGTAAGCTCTGTAGGAATTTTTGACTTCACCCTTCACATTTCTGGCGTTTAAAAAATTTCTGAAATATGCAAATGTCCCTCTCTCTCCAGCTGAAGTACTTTTGTATGTCAAGGTGCAAATTGCCTACAAGGGAATGACACAAATCAAATACCAGGTAACCTTAATACAACATAATGTTTCAAAACTACCCATTAAGATAACATTGTAAATGAAAGATATATAAAAAGTTGCATTAAAATCTGTTTGGCTTTCAGCAACATTTACAATTGCACTGAATTTATTACAGGAACTTTTTCGTGTCAGAAAATGTTTTCAAAAAACTGGTGATAATTAAATAATTCATTATTTAAAAAAAACCTCCAGGCCACATTTGAAGAATTGTTTGTTATTAAATCCTCTCCTGATGGAATGATGTGAAGTACATGTACCTTACATGACAAAGATAATTCTTACTACATGTGACAATCTGAGAATCACATTTTTTATATCAAAATATCCATCTCCCAACCTAAAATCCATTTTAAAATAATGAGGTGGGAGAAGGCCAACAATTTTCAGCAGCTTCAATAGTAGTTTTAAAACATAAGTATGGTACCTCAAGGAAATTCATTAAGCGATGGAAATCCTCGATCTTTGAGATGAATCCTCTTAAACTTTCTAGAGGAGTAGCAGCATTTGCCATGGATAATTGAGCACACTGGATCCTTTCATCTGTAAGGCGATCACCTAAAAAATTGTAGAATAAGATTAATTATAATATATTAATATAAAGAATCAAATAAAAAAATAAACAAAAATATATACGGTTTACAAGTCAGGATCCTGTCAAATTTTAAAATATTTTGTTGGTTTATTTTTTAACTACCGGTACATGTACTTGCCTCTAAAGAAAACTTCTTCCACAATTTCACCATCTTTGACAGGAACATACTTTTGAGAGAATTCCTTTAACAGCTTGATGACATCCTGTGTTTTTTGCTCATTGCAATCAAATAGGCCGAGTGGAATCTAAAATAATAATCCTCTTCCATCAATTTAGTGTGAATAACAAATTTAACTTATCTGCATAACCTAAGTAAGTTAAGGAGGCTGGGAGGTCAACAGATTAATCATCAGATTTTTCTCAAATTTTCAGATATGATTTATTAAGCTATTATTCAAAGTAGAAAAATTCCATAAATTTTAGCTTTTAAATCTTATTACATGTACTTTCTTATATGCTTATACGGAGCTCTTCTAATAAAGGAGGTCGGTGCAGTCTAAAAAATGACCACAACCATCCGGCCCTCTAATACATGTATTTCATAGACTTTAAGTGTTTTGCTGTTGGTGTAATGTACACTTACCTGATGAGTTTTCAGTCCTGACTGTGCACTATATTGGTGTTCTAGATGCTTTGGGTAAATATTTTGAATGTTTTTAAGTTGATCTATATTGTTCAGCAATGCAGTGGCAACTCTAAATGTCAACTCCTTGCATAACAAATTTTGGTCCTGCATAGATGGGATGAAGTCAATACACTTCAAATCATAAGGATTCTGGTTTGGTCTTTCAACACACACTGGGTTAATTCTGTCCACCACACATACCACTTGAAACAAATGGAGCGATATTGTCTTCTGCTGTGATGTTCTATATGAGGGCAAAATATTTCTGTCCCAGTTGTCGCCAACTAACTGATATTTTTTCTTTTCTCCACGTTCCCAGCCTTCTCTGATTTTTTCAACACTCATGTACAGGCAGTCTTCCCATGATGCTAATTTGTTGGTTAAGGACTTGGATGTCATAGTAAGACCAGTTCGTACCAATCTGTCTATATCATTCACAAAAAAAGTACATACATGTAGTTGAACATGAAAGTATTTGATTATTATGTTTTAATTTCATAAAATTGTAAAATTGAAATGCTCATTCAAAAATATCTGTTTATCCTATTACAAAAATACATACCCTCATTGTACATCCTCCATGCATAAGAACAAATCCACAAAGATACTGGGTCAATGACATCTGATTGTATCTGCTGTGTAGAGCCATTGATATAGTGTGCATCAAGTTTAGAAATGGTTTTCCTTCTGGACTTAGAGGGACATCTGACAGCATTGATGAAACAATCCTCAATGTGTTCGGTGCTCTTAGTGTGAGTTCTTAGTGAAAGAACTAAAGCCAAATTCTCGTGATTTGGCCCTGTCAATCTGTGAAAATTAAATTTCGTTCAGTTAAAGCAATTTTTTTGTAATCACTTCTTTACAAATTTGTTTTTACATTTCTGCCTCGAACATCTTCCGGGAAACATCACGGGCGCTTTTATAAGTGCTAAAACCGGACGCGGTATGGCAAAATCGGTCATTTTTACAGATATGCTCAATTCGGGCAGCCTTAACATAACCGCGTGTATAATTCATACCAGTGTAAACAATTAGATACAGAAGTTAAGACCTTTTTACGAACAGATGTGTGCAGACGACAAACGCTTATGGAAAATTTTCATACCAGTGCTAAATGGAAACAGTAAAGAAGTCTTTAAATCAGCACCACTGCTGTGATATTTGTGCAAAATTGTGTACTTGTGGACAATGTATTTTATTACCAATGGAAAAACTTATGAATTGTGTCACATCAGAAGATACAGCCAACGATACAAACAGCAGTAGTGACAGTGAAACTATTTCATACTTTTATGAATCTGAACAATTTTCATGTCATTCAGACAATGAAGATCAATAAATTTATTTTGACAATTTTTCATGTTGTTGAGTTACTAGTTTCTTGACTTTCATCAATATTCATTTTAATTTTTTCATTTATTGAGTTGATCCACAAAATTAAATGTTAATTAAAGTGCAGTTTCTTATATTACATTGTATCGATATTATCACAATTCAAAAGGTATGAGCAAAATTGAACCAATTTTTCAATTCAGTTTATTCACTCAAACCATGAAATGGTACATGAGGTCATTCAGTATAATTATACATTTCAAAAGTCAGAGGTACATTTTATAAGTGAATAGATAGGTAGTAAATAAATAGTAAATAAGCATAAATATATAATATATACAATGAAAATAGAAAAAAAGGTAGAATTGTGGAGGACAGACTATTGTATTAGACTGTAAATTTTGATAATGAAATAACATTTTTTTTTCAGTTTTGTAACATTATTACAAGACATAAGCTCACAGAACTTTATAGTATTTGGTGCTGAACAGTATTTATCCTCAAGATATTTATCTCTAAACGTCAACAACTGTTTACATTCAAGAATATAATGGAATTCGTCAGCAATTTGACCAGTATTACAGTTTACACACTGTTTGGTTTCAAGGAATATTGGACCATCTCCCAGTCTCCACTGGGAGATGGTGGTTTGCTGTTCTAAATTTCATAAAAATCTTTCTGAGCTTATGTGGCAATAAATTAGTGTAATTTTCATAACTAAAATTTTTCTTAAAAATCTTGTATATTTGCCTTTTTGACGAGTTATGAATTTCGCTGGACCATTTTTGGATATATTGGTCTTGTAACCTTTGTTTTACAATTGCAGATATCCATTTTACATTTACAGCATTTTGCTCAGACCAGACATTTGAAAAACCACACATATCTAAAATATTTTTAACACATGCAATCGCTATGGCGAACTCCAACATTGCAGCTTATAAAATCAGATGTGATGCCATCCATACTAATAAGAGATTTAATACCCTGATATATATTTTTAATATAAACAACATTTTCCAGTGATACCATTTTTTGACATTTTGTACCATAAACCACTTCTCCATATAGTGTCAAATGCTTGCTTGAAATCAATGAAAGCACAAAATAATGCATTGTTCTTAACAATTTGAAATTTAAGTGGAAATCAGTCGCCATGATGGCAAGACAAGTAAATACATTATACTAGGTGAACACTTAGAAGTTTTGTTGTGTGTATAACTGGCAATGGGATAAACTTAAATAAGTTTGTTTCTTAAACGACAAAAAGGCAATGTTGGTAAATGTCTAAATATTTTTGTTGGTAGTTTCTTGTATGCATCTATGAACGGATTTTTTGGACAAACAATTGCTTTACATGTCAGAGTTCTACCAGGTATTTCATTGAAGGCAGAAATTTCAAATAATTCATTTGCTGTTTTCAAAACATCTTTCTTGTAGCTTGGGTATTTATGAATTCCTTTTCTGTTTTTTATTTCATTTATCATGTCTATGTGCTTAATTGCATCTATGAGATGAGGATATTCCTTGGAATGTTTGAGAATGCTGGTTTTGGTCTGATGTCCACTGCAAGCCTGTTTTGTGTCTCTGTTTAAAAGTTCGACATATTCATCTAATGCCATGTTGTTGTTGGCTCCACCACTTAGGTTTACAAACCTGTTAGTGATTAACTGTTCCTGTTTGTCTGCTTGTAATGTACCAGAAACTAAGGCTGTCAAGTGAATGCTTCCTATCAGATACTTTGTTTTGTTGGTTTTGTTATATATGAGCAATTCATATTTTGCACTTCTTACTGATCTATGGCCATCACCCATATCCACAGCAGTGTCTAAATTTTCGTGAAGTGCACTTAGTTTAAACAAATGCACTACATAATCAAAAAGTTCATCCTTGTTTTCATCATTTTTATCTCCTTTAGGAGAGGAGTCAACATACCCATGCATTCGAGACTCGTGGGTCTTTAAGCTTTCGATAAAAGCATAACTTTTGTCACAGTGGTGGCAATGAAATCGATTTTCAACAGCAGTGTTGATCCAGTAGTTTTCAACATGGTGTTCATCTTCAAATACATTTCTCAATTCCTGCACTAAATCTGTATTTTCAAAAAACCAGTTTTTCACTATTCTTTCACTCACTTCATTGATCCATGAAACTTTTTCTTCAGAGCTACTCAGTTCTGGCACGGGTATTTTCTCCTCTGTGCTACGTAGTCCAAATTCTTTAAAAAACAGCACACAACACATTGCATCAAATATGGTATACAGTAGGAATTTGTAAGCTCTGTAGGAATTTTTGACTTCACCCTTCACATTTCTGGCGTTTAAAAAATTTCTGAAATATGCAAATGTCCCTCTATCTCCAGCTGAAGTACTTTTGTATGTCAAGGTGCAAATTGCCTACAAGGGAATGACACAAATCAAATACCAGGTAACCTTAATACAACATAATGTTTCAAAACTACCCATTAAGATAACATTGTAAATGAAAGATATATAAAAAGTTGCATTAAAATCTGTTTGGCTTTCGGCAACATTTACAATTGCACTGAATTTATTACAGGAACTTTTTCGTGTCAGAAAATGTTTTCAAAAGACTGGTGATAATTAAATAATTCATTATTTAAAAAAATCCTCCAGGCCACATTTGAAGAATTGTTTGTTATTAAATCCTCTCCTGATGGACTGATGTGAAGTGCATGTACCTTACATGACAAAGATAATTCTTACTACATGTAACAATCTGAGAATCACATTTTTTATATCAAAATATCCATCTCCCAACCTAAAATCCATTTTAAAATAATGAGGTGGGAGAAGGCCAACAATTTTCAGCAGCTTCAATAGTAGTTTTAAAACATAAGTATGGTACCTCAAGGAAATTCATTAAGCGATGGAAATCCTCGATCTTTGAGATGAATCCTCTTAAACTTTCTAGAGGAGTAGCAGCATTTGCCATGGATAATTGAGCACACTGGATCCTTTCATCTGTAAGGCGATCACCTAAAAAATTGTAGAATAAGATTAATTATAATATATTAATATAAAGAATCAAATAAAAAAATAAACAAAAATATATACGGTTTACAAGTCAGGATCCTGTCAAATTTTAAAATATTTTGTTGGTTTATTTTTTAACTACCGGTACATGTACTTGCCTCTAAAGAAAACTTCTTCCACAATTTCACCATCTTTGACAGGAACATACTTTTGAGAGAATTCCTTTAACAGCTTGATGACATCCTGTGTTTTTTGCTCATTGCAATCAAATAGGCCGAGTGGAATCTAAAATAATAATCCTCTTCCATCAATTTAGTGTGAATAACAAATTTAACTTATCTGCATAACCTAAGTAAGTTAAGGAGGCTGGGAGGTCAACAGATTAATCATCAGATTTTTCTCAAATTTTCAGATATGATTTATTAAGCTATTATTCAAAGTAGAAAAATTCCATAAATTTTAGCTTTTAAATCTTATTACATGTACTTTCTTATATGCTTATACGGAGCTCTTCTAATAAAGGAGGTCGGTGCAGTCTAAAAAATGACCACAACCATCCGGCCCTCTAATACATGTATTTCATAGACTTTAAGTGTTTTGCTGTTGGTGTAATGTACACTTACCTGATGAGTTTTCAGTCCTGACTGTGCACTATATTGGTGTTCTAGATGCTTTGGGTAAATATTTTGAATGTTTTTAAGTTGATCTATATTGTTCAGCAATGCAGTGGCAACTCTAAATGTCAACTCCTTGCATAACAAATTTTGGTCCTGCATAGATGGGATGAAGTCAATACACTTCAAATCATAAGGGTTCTGGTTTGGTCTTTCAACACACACTGGGTTAATTCTGTCCACCACACATACCACTTAAAACAAATGGAGCGATATTGTCTTCTGCTGTGATGTTCTATATGAGGGCAAAATATTTCTGTCCCAGTTGTCGCCAACTAACTGATATTTTTTCTTTTCTCCACGTTCCCAGCCTTCTCTGATTTTTTCAACACTCATGTACAGGCAGTCTTCCCATGATGCTAATTTGTTGGTTAAGGACTTGGATGTCATAGTAAGACCAATTCGTGTCAATCTGTCTATATCCTTCACAAAAAAGTACATACATGTAGTTGAACATGAAAGTATTTGATTATTATGTTTTAATTTCATAAAATTGTAAAATTGAAATGCTCATTCAAAAATATCTGTTTATCCTATTACAAAAATGCATACCCTCATTGTACATCCTCCATGCATAAGAACAAATCCACAAAGATACTGGGTCAATGACATCTGATTGTATCTGCTGTGTAGAGCCATTGATATAGTGTGCATCAAGTTTAGAAATGGTTTTCCTTCTGGACTTAGAGGGACATCTGACAGCATTGATGAAACAATCCTCAATGTGTTCGGTGCTCTTAGTGTGAGTTCTTGGTGAAATTTGTCCCAAGTGAAAGACAGAATATCATGATGAGTCCCAGCTTGTAACAGCGAGTTTGAATTCTTACGACAGAGTTCTTTGCATTCATTGGCAACAACTGAAACTGCTCCTGTAGATACCTTCTCAGGCTTATATTTTCTTATAATATCAACAATTGATCTTTCAACATTTTTTCCCCATATAATGGCTTTACGGACTTTTTTGTGTGCCTCATTTGTAATGAACTGGGACTTCTTGCCAGTATTGTAGTATATAGTAATCTAGGAAAAACAAAAATTCATGTGATGTATCAAAATATTAGCATTTCAATATACATTTATTTAATTATGATACCTAAATTATAATAGTTTACCAAATTCCAATATGAAATTTTACCACCAAAATGTTCACTTTTAAAACTTTTCATGTAAGCTATTATTTCAACATAATTCTATAGACTTACCATAATGTTTGAACCCAAATATGTACATGTATGTGTACATGTATGAAACAGGTGTCTGAAACAACTGAAAATGAAAAAAAGTCTATGAAAACAATTAGTAATAATTAAACAATAAGTATCAAGTCATTTATAAAGAGGACGATGAAAATGTATATTAATAAAAAATATAATTTTTGTGAGTATTTGGAATGAGGAAAACAGAGTATTTGTATTTTCATTTTGAAAATACAAAAGGTCTGAATTTAATCTTTTACATAAAGATATCATGAAATAAGAAAATTATTTTCACTTTTTTTTTAACAAAATCAATAACAATAGAGAAGATCATCGTCCAAGTAGTAAGAATCATTTAAAATTCTTAACCTTCCTCTTGACAAAGACTGATATTAAAATTGCAGATTAATTAAACAAAATTTACACCAGAAAGAAAACAAAACTGAACAATGGTGATAATGCATGTATCTAATGTAACTTTAGTTATAATTTACAATTTTATAAATCACCAACTTACATTTAAATTTGGTTTTAAAATACACACATGTGCAGATTTAATGAAAACTTAAAATCTTCTTACTTTCTGAGAATGTAACATTTTTTTATCCAAAACTTAGCTATCTGTTTTCTTAGTAAATAAACGACTATATTCATTTTTTTATTTTATCATTTGTATATATAACGGTTTGATAGTGACATTTCAATTACCATGATTACATGCATCACCATATTCAGATCTTGAAAAATTGTTTACAAAAAAAACACAATAAAAAACAACAACAAACAAAACGTGCATGAAATTAAATATACCTTAACTACTCCCTCCATACAGGTGTCTGTGGAGAAGTCTTGTTCCAGGGAACGCATGGCTTTCTGCTTCGGCACTATGGTCTCTTTCTCACTGCGAGGGGCAATATTTACAAATGTCCTAGCACTATTTGTTATGTCAGAAAATGGCTTTAAGTGACTCAGTGATAACGGTCGGACATAGACCGGAAAATTCGAGTTTTCTTTCATTCCTGTTGATATCTTCAACGGTTGGGATGTCCCTGGACTTTTCAATAGACGCTTTTCTACATTAGTTCTCCGATCTGAATTTACGTCAACCACCTCATTTCTAGCCAACAAGAGCTCGTCTTTTAATTTCTTAGCTTCTTTTTCGAGTTTTATAACTCGCTCAGTGGACTGGAAACATTTAACACAAACGCCATTTGCACTGTTGTCACTTACTTGTACATCCCCTACAACGTAAGTTAGGATGTTTAATCTTTCCTGGAAAAGTCTTAGTTTTCTATTGAGATGTTTAGTAACTTTAACAGTTCCGTCACTTTGTTGTTCTTTCACAATAAAAGAAAATCCACATATAACACAGCTATTGTTTAAAATATAGGTCCTTCTTGGCGTAATCACACCTGGGTTCATAGGGGCGGCCATGATTACTCTACTCGATGACTCTCTTAAGTTTTCTTTCTCTCTCGATTAACCTAGAGGTGTTCCGAAATTTTTTAATGCGCTTAGAGAAATTCTAAGCGATAAGCTGATTGGTTAACTCGTAGGTCATTTGGAGAATGACCCTTACGAGAGTTCTTCAGACCCTACAACGAAGTGAATTAGTAGGGGCTGGCTTTAGTCAGACTGATTTCAGAGCTGAATTCCAAGAAGAGTGATGCAAATGTAAATACATGTGTTTTGATATAGAAAGGCAAATTATGCTGCATAGGTTTTGTACATGTATATATCTTATATTTTTGCAAAATTCAGAGATACATAATATGTGATTAGCCACTGGAATAATTTAGTACATATACATATGTCTATGGAGGATAGCTAGACTATTCAAAGCTACATGTAACCGTATGTGTAAAGCTATTTTGACTAAGATATGCAGATTGATAAAGAAAATAGTGCCATGTATTATATCAAAAACAAAAACCTATCATATTTGTGCAGTTAAATTCAACATTGAAACTTACATGTACATGTACCTTGTAGTTTTTCTGATGAATTACAACAATTAATAGTTGTTACAGGGGACATTTTGATTTGAATGTGTTTTTGTATATTTATGTATGTACGTAGATAAGTACGTAGATACTTGATGTGTGCTCTAATCTATTGCTTGGAATATGGTAGATGACAAACTTGTGAAAGAAAATATGAGGAGAATTTGTAGTTTGTTAAGATTCACCTATATTTTTTTCAATTATTTTGACTGCAGAATTAATAGGTGCTATAGATGATGATATGATTTTACAAGATACAGGGTACTATATCAGAAATATATATGTATTTGATTCAGTTTTATTGATTATCAGAACACTAATTATCTGCAGTGTTGATTATAAAATCGTATGATTAGTATATAAAGAGAATGGCATTAATGAAATTTTAGCATTGTTTTCTTTATAACTTATTCGCACAAATCTGTGTAGTAAAGGAGGTACCGTAATTGTACTTTGTTGTCTAGCTGTCATATAGACAAAACGGAAGGCATGGATAATCAGAAAAACGTACTGCCCTGCCGTACACAATTGATAATGTACCATGTGAGTGCATGATATTGTTTGAACTATTGGCACTTTTTTTAGAAAAGTTATTGAGTCTCATAAAAAGGGTTGCCCGTGGCCATTTCTTATTTCACGTTATTCACATCGATCCGTCCGACTCCCTAACATGCCTAAGAATCCACTCTCCTATAAACTAGCTAGCAGTGTTCAGTCCTGCATTGTATATATCGATCTAACCACTTAGCTAAAGGTAAGTTGTTATAAAACTTGCTTTTGCTTACAAAATAGACAGAATTACTTATAATGTTTTTTTTTATATCAGTGAATCGTATACATGTATTGTGTGAGTGGCAGCAAGCACGTTGCCTTGAAATATACAGATATATACTATTATTTTAAGAAATAAATGAATCAAAACCGACAGAAAATTAAAGAAGGTATATTGACTAACAGATCAAAACATAATTTAGTGGAGAACAATTTTAAAAAAAAAATTAGTCCGAATTTCCTCTGTTTGCGACAAGTCCGTTCTATTTCCACGGTTTATACATCCTAAAACGCCCAAAGTAAGTTTGTAGTCTTTTAATCTGGTAGATAATGAATTTATACCTTAACTTAACAATATATATGTACAACAATTAATGTAAAGTCAGGAATAATTAATTATGTCCTTTTTCAATGACATTTCTGAAGGAAAATGAACCATGCAGTGAACTTTGACACAACCCCTTAAAAAATTTAGGTCGATGACCTACATTTTTTTTCTGTTCATCTGTAAGCTAATTGACTTCTTAATATTACAATTTAATTAGAGTAAAAAATCTATTGCAGAATTTTTAAAATATCAATTTTTATACCACACCCCAGAAAATTGACAATCAACATGATCAGTTTGATGTAAAATAATAAAAAAGTATTGTATTTTTACAAAATATAGAATATTTTGAATCTATACACCATAATTTCATTATTATAAACCGTCAACAAATTTAATTTGAAATAAATTTGGGAAAAGCCGTTCGTAAACTCCTTGTCTAATTTTATATTTTTAACGTAATTATTAAATGTTAATGTATCTTCTTCTTCTTCTTCAGAATACTGAGTAGGGCTCTTCAAAGAGCATTAACACGTATACAAAGAAAGAGTTGTATTAAAATAATTTAATGCGACGGAAAAACATTGAATGCCATCATAACTTGCTATTGAGGTCGCATTATAACGTAACCTTGTTTATAAATCAAGCCGTCTTCCTTGCTACTATTATGCAACACCAATAGATCGAGGTCAGTTCATGGAGCATCTTCTTATGATTGAGGTCAGTTCATCGAGGTCAACTGCATTACTGACTGAATCTTTCGATCGAAATTCTTACGCGTAAGACAAATTGTGCATTCTTGAATTAACAGGTCGAACTGTATTTTATGTATGTTTGCATCTCTTAAGGTAAACTAATTGAGATAAAACCGAGTAAAATGTTATATAAATACTAAACCAAACTTCAAGTTTTTACAAGAACTACTTATGCAAGCGGAATGTGTGCGCACGTGGAAGCATTTGCCGGATGCCTCATATGGACACAACAGTGATCGGCCGAAGCCGATCACAAAAAAAGACGACAAAGTCGCTGTAATGCACAGGGATCCAATAAGTAGACCAGATCTTCAAAAACTTTATACTTCATTCAACTTAGAGGAAGTCGAAGACTACAAAACAAAGTGTGTGTTGACTATATGTGGTATTTCTGTAACAGGGGTAGGGAAATCCTTAGAGAATTAAAAATTAGCGTTTTTCCACTGGTGAGGATGCTGATGACATACAAAATGTGTATATGGCAAGGGATCATGCGATCAAAAACCATAGAAATGACAAAAACCATAGTCAAGGAAAGAGAATGTACGAACTGAAAAACAGTATTCTTTGTCCTTATCGATCTTTTCTGTCCTATATTTATAAGCTGAATCTGGATATTGCTGTGCTTTTGCAGAGACCAAGTGAAGAAAATCAACCGAAGAATGATAAAATGCTGTCTTTGGGACAAAATAAAGAATATTTTCAAAAAAACTCGACTTTTAAGGAATTACAAACCACTATCTGGGCGTCTATCACATAATTAGATAGATCGGGATTTGAAGCCCGACATACATGTTACATGTCCTTATCTGGCCATCAATTTATTAGGCTTATGTTGATGATAAAAAAAATCTAGACATGGCAATGTCGATTTCAAAAGCATTAACTGGAGATTCTATTCTTGGTATGTAGTTTGAATACTTGTATTGAATGTATTTTTATGGGGGAAATGCTCGATGAAATATTTAAACAATAAAATGCTTTCTTTGGTGATTCATTCGGGATATGAAGGTAGCGGCATTGCAGAAAAAATACATAACCCGCGGGTTATGTAAATTTTTTCTGCAATGATCGCTACCTTCATAACCCGAATGAATCACCAAAGAAAGCATTTTATTATTTATATTAACATCTTTCTTTTAACTAATTAATAAATTGAGCGTAAAAAGTAAGTAAAATTCACTAAATTACTGTTAACGTACATAAGTACGTTAGCTAAAAGAAACAGCCAAATCGTCTCCTGTGAGACTTTGAGTCTGACATCATCATGGTTATTTCGCGCAGTCCGTTATTTTTCTTAGGTAGTTGTAGGTCTCGACCAATTTCTATGTACAAAAAATACAAAACAAAAGATCGGTTTGTTCTTTATTTGTTTGGTTTTTTTTTATTCAGAAATGTTCGGAAAACAAAAGTAACCGGATGTTCACACAAATAGTCCAATCAGTTTATTTCCACTTTGTGGGTTTATTATTTTTCCATTCATTTCAGTTTCTTTTCCTCCTGTTTTTTTAAATTTCTATGACAACCATGGCACAATGAACCAAACTGCTTCCGAATTTTAAAAAAAATTACCAATAACTCACCGCGATATCGACAATATCAAAAAGTTCCACTGTTTATCATAATGTACTAGGTAAATACTAACAAAATCAGTCAGACCGCGGGCTAGCAAATGAACGGTTTCAGTCCAAGAAAATATATTTTTACAGCATTACGGGATGTACCTTGCCATTGAAAATAACATAGGAAAAATTAAGATCATTTTTACATAAATTTATATTTGCAAATTATTACTTGTGCCTCGCAACTGATCTAGAAAATCATGTGTTCATATAATCGTTCTCGTGTTAACAATTACCTAAATTATGATGTTATCTTTATCCATTTACCTTTATTTCATATACAACAAGCCCTTTACTTATTTCTGTTAATATAGGTAACATCATCGTTGTAAACCATGTGCTTGTCTTGAGTTTACCAGAAATACACAAAAAAATATAAACAAATCCATTTCCAAAATCTCTCTCTCTCTCTCTCTCTCTCTCTCTCTCTCTCTTACCCAAAGAGACACAACCATATCTCAAAAGCTTCGAATAGATCATTTTTGTTTGCATCATTTTAATAAACTCGTTTGTTATTAAACCAGAATAAGTATACATGGCTAATTACATGTACCCATCGATAAATAATGTCACCTTTAACATGAATCATTAGACTTCGCCTACATTTACATGTATCTGAAAAAAGTGTTTAATGAAGTAATAAAAACAAAATCAAGACAAGTTACAGATCGCATCTACCCGATTTATTTAGCACTGCATGTTATGTAGGACTAGAAAATGTAAAATATTTAAAATATGAAAGAGAGAGAGAGTGGGGGGGGTGAGAGGGTTTTAAACTTGTCAGTTTTAAATCGTTATAATAACTAGACTCCGTACCTCATGTATTAATGTGAAAAAAATGGTATTCTATTGTAAAAGAAAATGGAAATAATAATTACTACGGTACATAACTGTTCATCAGACTGAATAAAATATAGGAAGAAAAACGAATTAAAACCTTTATTTGTTTGAACGCTTCCGGAGAGAACCGGAAGTGACGGAAGACAAAATAAAACCCGATAAACACATCTTTTTAAAAATGTCTATCATCTATGTAAGATTTGTGCCTTGATCTCTTACAGTTTTTTAAAATCTTGCATGTACAAAAATTGTTTTAAAAAATAGCTACCTGAGATATGAAAAAATGACAATAACAAACAGATATTTGAGATATCCCACCGGAAGTACATTTTTTTTGTTTATTTAAACATGTGTAGATGACCTTTTGTATTTCTATTACTAAAATGTTACTTCAATTCTAAATAACCAAAAAATATTAAAAAATAAAATGTTGGAGTACTTCCTGTGACGACCGGAAGCTACGCCGGATAAAACAAAAAAATGTAAACACATTTACACATATAGGTCTATCATCTGACAAAGTTTGGTTGTTCAGGTCGTAACCATTGTTGAGATTTCTTGGACACAAGGTTTAATATCTCGGGACAGGAAACGGACAAACGGACGTGCTCAATAAAAACTAAAGTCAGGATGTTTTGTATATTTGCCTTTTGTACATTATTAATTAGCAAAATAACTAAAATTGTCAAAGAAAAACAGTTAAACTTATATACAGCCTGATTTGTTTGAATCCTTACGGTGAAGACCGGAGGTGACGGTAGACAAAATGAAATCTGTTAAACACATCTTCAGTCAAATGTCCACAATCCTTGTAAGTTTCGTGTCTTGTTCACTTACAGTTTTTGAGATGTCTTGGGTACAAAATTTGTTTTAAAAAAGTTACCTGAGATAATTGAGATATCTCACCGGAAGTCGAATGTTTTTATTTATTTAACATCGCATAGATGACATATGTAAAAATTTATACTAATATATTCTATGTAAAATAAATTAAATGCGTAAATAAAACAATTTTTAAATTACTTCCGGTATGCAGCTATCACTTGCAAATTACACAGTCATGTATAACGTTAGTTCTACCGGCTGTTTATTTTACAAAGAAATGAAATCGTGTACATACACACTTATGTTGTAGGAAATTTAAATACTATTAGTTTAAGATTCATGCCTTTGAATTGTTTATTTACATTTATTAAGATGTAAATATGTAGAAAAAAATAGTTAAATCAGTTCAAAGTTTACACATCGTACCTATCGATGTAGCTGCAAGTCTGTAGCTCCCGGTCTGAAAAAATTCGGATGGACGACCTGGGAGCTACAGTTCCTCCCATAGTAAAAACCTACAATTTATGGCGCACAAAAAACGGCGCTAGTTTTGGACTGATTAACCTTTTTTTCACACAAATAATGTGAAAACAATTAGTACCATTAAATTTTTCAGGAAATTTACTACTGATATTGTCACTTTACTTGCCTCGGAGTTTCTCTTAAACATGCTAACCGACCTCGAAAAAATGAAGTTCATTAATTTACGTCGAGATCGAGAGTCGCCATTTTCCCATGTAAACAAAATGCACCACATCACTTTACGGGGCTGGTAATGGTGTTTAAAAGAATATCAGAGGCAATTTTTGTTTACACATAGATCGCATTTAATTCATTAATTTTTCTGCAAATATATTCGTTGCTTTAATTTCTATAAATTACAGTTTAATATTCCGAATAAAAAATAAAATACATAAAATTGAGCTTACAGCTTGGTGGTGTATAAAAAACTCTTAATTTAATATGTCCGTTGCTTTAATCTATATAAAAACAGTTTAATTTATCAAATTAAAAAAAATACATAGTACCCTGAAGAAATCTCTGGAAGCTAGGCGACTGTATGATTATTTTACCTACTGGTTATGGAAAGTTTTTCACTTTAAAAAACAAATTCTACACACGATCCCACTTTCTATGTTAATAACTCCATGTAATGGCAGTGGTGGTTACCTGTCCTTGAATTTCCTAGCGGCAGCGTTTGGAATCAAGGGCAGGCTATCCACTCGAGTGCTTTTAGTAGCGGTATGGCCAAGATATACCGGAAAAAAACCCCATACATTCTTCGGTTTTGTGACTATTTTTACTACATTCACTCTAAAATTTAATTAGTTGTTTCCATTGAAAATTATTTAGTGATTTTCATTTTATCATGTATTTAAAAAGATTCAAACAGAGAATTATAAAAAAAAAATACTAATATTTAAATTCCTGACTAGCAACGGAATCTATGTTTTTTTCATAATTTATATCTTAATACATAATTTATATCTTAATAATGTCCGGGCAGTATTGTCTCGGATACGAGCTTTGAAACAGACAGTTATTATTGGGACAGAAGGTGTTATCTTGTCCTATATAGGATTAGAGCTTCGCTCGAACATATGGTTATTTACAAGACTGTAGCCATTATCTCGTCAGTAGTATGCAAGTAAGATAAAGAATTACGGAGTAAGATACTGTATAATGGATAATTTTCGTGCCGTGTTATTTTTGCCCTTCTACACTTGCAAACGGGTTTGCCCGTCTTGAATTCGACCAAACAAAGAGAGACAATTTGAGACATTGGAATTCGCCCAGTCCTAAATTCGCCTAATGACAACGACGGCGAAAGGGGCGAAAATAAAACACAGGTTGAATATTTTCCTGTATACAGTTATATCATATGCAATCCAGTAATAAAATAATACTACATCATCATAATAATCATTGCAAAAAATTTTATTTAACTAATTCATTTTTTTTTTCTTATCACATTTTCACATAAAAAACATTTAAATTTGCTATATATTGAATTGCACTTTTAAACTTTTAATGTGCACGAGTCAAATCAGACCCACCCACCCCCTCCCCCCTTGTCCCCCACATCGACAGGTATACACAACACAAAAACCACATCCTATTGAATTTGTTTAAGTTTTAGATTCCATATTATGATTTATAGTGACCTTTAAATGTAATAGCAAAGTTGTTCTTTGTAGTTATGTATTGATGGGGCCATAAACGATTTTTTGTATGAACTACAATTGGTACATTTCTTGAATCCAAACATACTGAATATTGATGTTGAAACAACTAAATGCTTTGTTTCAGCTTAATATGCACTGGTGATATAAGGGCATTTGGTTATAAAACATATTGCTCAATAAAACATATTGCTCAAACTACCCCCAAAAATCAATTAAAGAGGTTGAATCATGTTTTTAATTCACAATCACAGAGACAGTTCACGACCGAAACTTTGAGAAAAAAATAATAAAACTATGAAAAATCATCTTTCGCAAATAAAACTCGCTTGGAAATTACAAGGCCGATCATTCCATTGGCCATCATAGAACATGTCGACACAGTCAACAGGCTTGTTTAAATCATAATGATTGTCTGGGTTTTTGTAGTCCCAATTTGTATAATTAAAGGCTGTGTTCGATGTTTCCCATATGAAATTTCCCTCTGTCTGTATATCGTTTCCGCCGGTCCAAGTCGTACACCCATATTTGTCTGTGCAATCTGAAAGAAACAACAAAGATTAAACTAGTAGAGAGAAAAATATTACAGTATCAAATATTAAAATCCTACTCATTTTATCAATAAATTGGTTCCCGTAGCGCCCATTTCCTATATTTCATATTCTTATCGCATTATTTAGGCAACACATCAGGAGACTGAAGTAAAAGGACAAAGCTCCTGTTCACATTATTTCCCAATTTTTTTTAATCAGGTCAAGTTGACCGAAAGGGGCATGTTGGTTTTTTTTTTTTTGGCTTTTTTTTTTTTTTTACCTTTTTTGGTTTGTTTTTGATTTTTAGGGGGAGAGGGGATGGTCATGTTTATTTATTTTTATTGTCACGGTTAAAATATTAATCTTATTTTGTTTACTTTTTGATAAAAAGAAGAATTATTTGGAATGTTTTATGTGGTAAAAATGTTAAGTAGACTTCTTAAATCTGCTAAAAAAAATGGTATTTCAAATTACTGAAGTCAATATTAGCTATGTTAACTAATGATGAGGATCATGATATTGTCAGCCATTAGCTCTAAATTTGACCACCTCTAAAGCATATCGGGGGAAAAAAATTCACAATTCATTTAATTTTTAACAACAAACTTTATATACAGACCCAAGTCTATTGAAATAATTAGATAATTACCAACTTTAAAAAAGACATATATATTAAGGTACATGTATTATCACTTATTTTAATCAAGTAATACTGTTTTATATTATTTGAATTCCCATCAAAATTTACATCTTTGTTGCAAATATAAAAAAGATAGATAGATAGATAGATAGATAGATAGATAGATAGATAGATAGATAGATATTCAACATACATATATCCTTTAATAACGTTTGGTTAATCCAGTTATTCTCATCTGCATCGTTAATTTCAACAAGGTAGGCTCCGCATTTTTGACATACTGTCTGAAAAAAGTAATTTTATTTCTTCTGTGAAAAATGACTAAATTGATGATTTTTCTGAAATGTAAATATTTTCCTTCATTAAGATTATGTGTACAGTACAAAAAAACCCAGTAATTCTATATTTATAAAGTGTTTTTTTTTACTCTCTCTCTCTCTCTCTCTCTCTCTCTCTCTCTCTCTCTCTCTCTCATTGTCTCCAAATTTGAATTTCGCTTCTTCAGGTAATTTTCTGACCGTTTTTCATTTTATTTTTTATATCTATTTTTCAGAACTTTTCTGAATATATTTTGCCCTCTACTTCACTTTCAGTTTCATCGTCACTATAAGTATATGACATACCATCGCCTCTGGCTGAGAAAGTTTAGTCGAATTCAATATGTAGTGATGCCCACCATATGTTATCCAACCTTCATCACATTCTGTATAAAAAGAAAAACAATATCGTAAAGCTTAGAATTCGAAAAGATAAGTTTTTGCATCATTTAAATAAGCTCGTCTGTTATTAAAACAAAATAATTATACATGGTCAATTACCCATTTAGTCATCGATAAATAATGTCATCTTTAACATTAATCAATAAAATTCTGCTACAATTATCTGAATTAAAGTGTTTAATGAATTAATCAAAAAAAAAAAAAAAAACAAGGTACAAATCACATCTACCTGCTTTATTTAGCAGTGCATGGTATTTAAGACCAAAAAATGTTAAATATGAGAGAGAGAGAGAGAGAGAGAGAGAGAGAGAGAGAGAGAGAGAGGTTACAAAGTGTAATATAATTAAGTAAAAAAAAAAGTCTGTTTTTGATTGTTATCAGTGTTAAATCATTATAATAATAAAGTTACAATTGTAATATTGTTCCATGGTGAATTTATATATATATATATATATATATATATATATATATATATATATATATATATATATATATATATATGTACCAGTACAAGTCAACAACATTTAAACTGATGATAATAAACAAAACAGGTGTACCTTTTAAAGTATGAATGAAATGGAATATCTCAAACGTGTTTTTTATCTGTTAATAAAAATTTGAAGCTTTAAAAGAAACCAGCGCCTTTATGCTGCGTTTGATTATTAAAAACAAAATCATATTTTGAATTTGAAAGGCATTATGCAATTCTATTTGCATCCTCATTAAAATTAAGGTATTCAATGTACTATGAAGCGAATTGATCTATTTATAAATTATTTTAAACTTGTGCTATGTAATAAAATATTTGGCAGCAATAAAACGGGCATGAACCAAATTCAAATTAAATTAAAGACATAAAAGAATCCCGCCATTTTGCACCTACACTTTTTGTAAATAGTGCTTTGATGAAAAGGAGGAAATTCATTTTGTTTTTTGGGTTTTTTTTTTTAAATATCAACGGTAAATGATTTATTTATTTCATATGTTGATAGTGAAATTTGTATGAAGATCAAATTACTGTTTACTATTAATTTTGTTTTTAACACGCACTGCCTTTCACTTTCAATGTAAAATTAAAGGTGCAGCAATTAATCAGACTATAACAAAAATATAATATCCCTTTGGTTGAGCATATTATTTTGATAACATCTGAAGAATGATAACATGATTTTTTCTTTTTTCTTTTAAGTATAGTTGTAGTCGTTACAGCCATTTCTTGCATATCCTTTACAATTCCATGCTATGCTATGGTATGCGATTATAATGATACGCAATCAGATTTAAATGCAATGCTATGAGATTTGTATGCTATGCTATGAGAACTGAAATGAAGGGGTCAATGATATGGTATGCTATGCTAAGGTAAGCTATGAGATTTGAACAAAAGCGTCTCTGAATACAGAACATTTACAAACATTTCGAAGTAAAACGAGAAGAAGTCAAAGTTTTTTACCAATCCGCAATGTGAATATTCAATGTATAAAGTAAAATCATTTGAAACTGAATTAAAATCATGTTGTATGCTTTGCTATGCTATGGAATGATATAAATAAAACAAATAAATAAATAAAAGAAATAAATGAATTACAGTTTAATATATCAAATAAAAAATACAGAGGTAAAATACATAAAAATGACCTCACCGCATGGTGATGTATAATACATCCATCCATCTTCCATGAAGGACAAATCCCGATCCAGACAAAAATCAAAAACACGACATCTCTTTGTTGACAGTTGGTACCCGAAACATGTACACAAAGGTCCGCAAAAACCTAAGCAAGCCACAACTGAATCTGCTTTATATTCTTCTACGTTAACGGATGCAAGAAACTTGCCAGTGTACCGCGGTTGCTGTGTATAGAGGTTTGATTTAACTTCAGATCTAATAAGGACGATTTGCATCCACAAGCAAATAAAGATTGAATTAATGGGTAATGTCATCATGTTTCCGGAACGTCTCCGTCAGCAATATCTTCACGTTGTAAACTCCAAATATAATTAAAAGTAGTTCACCGTTCAGCTATTTAACCGATGTGCGCGATTTCGCAATTTCAATATACATATATATTCACAGCAAGTGCATTCAATATTCAAGCCTGATAAAAATCAATAATAATTCTCTTAATCATAGCTTGCGGATTAGAGTCTTACACTTACGACAAGATGTGATTAGAAAAATATTCATAATAATGATGAATTAATACACATAGAATCATTTTATCTATTAGGCGTTTAATGGTCCGTTTCTCATTAATTGAGACTATTATTCATTATTCAAATATTTCAAAAACTACATTGATTTATCGAACGGTTTATTAGAAACTAAAATACCTAGTTTTCTACACATTGCTCTTCAGTGCAAGGCAATGTGTAGCATACATGTATAGCACATTCATGCAACTACTTCATAGACCGAGACCAAATGTGAATAATGGGCGCGATTATTGTGCACACACAAATACATCGGAGAGGAGATTTCAAAGTGTTCGTTGCAATTTTCAAGACTTTCGAGATATTGGGTACACCAAAGTAAAGACTGCAATGAACGATAACGGAATATGTACATTTAGTGTGTATACACAGTGTGCATATAATGCTAAACAATCTTCTCTACTTCCACACACTGAATTCATCATTTGGTAGGAACAAAAAGTAATCTACCACAATGTTAAAATTCATGTCCCCCGAGGTAGGGCTTCTGACTCTAGGGTGGGACCAAAATGGCCATATAATTGTGACAGAATTATTATATAATATATATATATATTATATTTATATAGTTATTATAATGTATTCTATAGTTTTGCAATGTATTATATGTTGCACAGTCAAGGTTATTATATGGATAGAGATTTTACTTACATCAGGTAGTCTTTCATATTACTATTTAAGCAATTAGTATGCAGTCAAGCATAGTGCTTGACTGGTCAGTAAAACTGTCCGAGGTGTATAGTTATTGGCCAAATATTAGATATTTATCTTTTAATCCCAGTGGTGTTTTAGTTTTCTATTCTGTGTTTGGTTTGGTTAGCAATGCCCCCCCCCCCTTTAAAGTTCTTAGATTTTGGCCGCTCTTTGTCATGATTTTGATGTGGGCAGAGTATATGGATTACTGATTTAACACCGACATTTCCTCTGAATTGATCATCTACATGACTGTACATATAGAGAGATACCATGTCAAATAATTGATTATAAATGGCATATTTCCAAAGAATGGGTCAAAATTAAAATAATTAAAAATGCCACGTCAGATCCCACAACAGACTTGTGTTGTTTATATCCCATCCAAGGACTGTTACATAATGTTAATGCATTTAATGTTAAAAAAATGTCTTCTTTATCTCTACTGTTCTGAATAAAAACTTACGGTGTATTATGAAAGAAAATAAAGCCCTCTACTATAACTGTAAATTTCAAGTCCCCCAAGGTAGGGATTTTGAATCTAGGGCGGTGCCAAAACAGTCATATAGTGTTTAGGGTACGGGTTCTTACTTCTGGGTGTGGCCAAAATGGTCATGAAGTTTCAATAACACATCATAGAAACTGACTGCATATTTAGATTTTAGATTAGTTTTTTTTTAATGATCAGGTTCGTTAACGGGTTCGGTGATTTATACTAAATAAACGAGACCAGTTTGTGGCCAGTAAAAATATCGTATATTACTTGCATCATTACTTTTTTCGTTTATGACAAACAAATAAGTTTCTAATATAGTGCAAAGTATTGTGTTGTACACTTTATCGACCTTATTTTTGTATAATTACAATCGGTTTCGTTATCGGGTTTGGGCTGTTAAAAATTAGAGAACCAGTTCAACTGTTTGGTTTAATTCGAGGTACAGAGTACGGTAAAAACTGATATTGTGCATATCAGTTCATAGCTGCAGGTCTTTAGCTCCCGGTCTGAAAAAAATTGGATGGACGACCTGGGAGCTACAGTGCCTCCCATAGTAAAAATCTGCAATTTACGGCGCACAAAACTTTGCTCTAGTTTTGGACTGATTAACCTTATTTTCGAACACATTCTATACAAATATTTCATTCCAAAAAATTCCTCGGACATTTTACTAGATATGAACACTTTACTTGCCTCTGATATTCTTTTAAACACCATCACTAGCCCCGTAATGTGAAGTGGTGCAGTTTGTTTACATGTAAAAATGGCGACTCTCGATATCGACGTGAATTTTAACATATTTCTATTTCCGAGATCGGTTAGCGTGTTTAATAGAAAGCTTGAGGCAAGTCAAGTACCGATATCAGTAGTACATTCACAGAAGAATTTAATGGTACTAATTTTTTCCACAGAATTTGTGTGAAAATAAGGTTAATCAGTCCAAAACTAGCGCAAGTTTTTGTGCGCCGTAAATTGCAGACTTTTACTATGGGAGGCACTGTAGCTCCCAGGTCGTCCATCCGAATTTTTTCAGACTGGGAGCTACAGACCTGCAGCTAATCAGTTCAGGAAGGTCCACACATGAAAGCGCAGGCAAAAAATGAGTTGCTTTATAAAATGTTTAGCTGTGATCTCGGAATGGATGACGACGAATTTCATAAACATACACCAGAATATTAAAAGAACCGGAAATGTCGCCATGCTCCTGCGTTGACTAGACTGAGAATTTTTGTTATTTCATTTCCTTAATGTTAAGGTACAGGGTTGAGTAATCATAGAGTTAAAATTGGGTTCTATCAATAATTGACTTTGAATGCCATCTCTAGTTATCTGGCTTACTTTTGGGTTGTTGCGTAGTGTACTATTTGTATTTAAATGATAACATAAATGACGACTTCGAAACATGCACAAATTACATTGCTCTCTAATGAAAATCATAAAAAATGAAAATTTAATTTTCAAATGACATAACATCTCTCATAGATAAGCTAGGTTCGGTTCTATATGGTATGCGATGATAAACAAAACAAATATAAAATTGCATGACTGTGCTGTGCTCCGAGATCATTTTTTGTATACATAATATACATATTTTATCTATTTTATTACCATTGTTTACGACAACGATGTAGTGCAAAGTCAACACCAGATATCTTAAACGCTATGTTAAAGTCTAACCAATATTATAATATCTGTATCATGACGAAGTGCGATACTCGGACTACTTTAAATGTAAGAATGCCAAGCGTTGTTTGCTGGGTTGGAGTCTAAGAAAGTTTGGTTGTTGGGCCGTCGTATGTTCCACTCGGCCACTTACGCTGCATTATTCTGGGTATTTAAATGTTCTCAGTCGTGTGTGTTTATATCAAAAGTATTATTTTGTGTATCGTAGTGATTTTCTGGGTATTTGGGTTCAATGGCATTTAAATCCATGACTCGGTCATAGTTATCTTCGACATAGGTATCCACACGACTGACAGGTTCTGATGTCTGATACAGAGGAAATTCTCCAGGAAGACTATCCAGACCTGGGAATGCCGATTTGTCTAATGCTTAAGCGTACCAGCTGTTTGCTTATTAACTTGAAACAACCTTTTCAAAAATAAGAAAAATATACTAAGACAACTGGAGTCAATAATATCCACCCTACAACAAAAGACAAGAACTTTGATTTTTATAGTATATCATTATAGAGAAAGATTTAATTTTCTGTCAGAATTGAAAGAAAATTTCGAAAGTATAGACTTCTTCAACGTGGCCACCTTAATGATACTCATTCAATTATTATTGAAACAATTAGCAAAATTAAAGAACAACCGAAAGTCAGGATAGCTGACAAGTATGGTTGGGACGTCACCACTTAATATATAGAAGACCCCATCACGGACAGCTCTGAGGAAAGTCAACGTTTACATGCATTACAGTTTATTTGATGTTGATTTTTTTTCCTTCATATAATGATATATTATAATTATTGTTCCTCGTTATATTATATTTTAAAGGGCCATTTATATCTTGATTGATCGATCCATTTATTATTCAAGGTATAAATTCATCCGTTTCATTAATGCCATCATGTTGACGATAAAATTGCTGAGCCACAAACACCCAGCCTTGATATTCATTTATTAAATAAATAAGGTTTATATGATGACCACCCCCTTGATGCCTGAAATATTGCAAAAAGGACTATGACGCTTAATATTTTTTTGCGAAAAACTTGAAGATCGTGATAGAGTGCATAACCTGTTATTGAAAAGGTACAAGACGTTGAAAGGAAATAATTTCCATTATTTTTTTATTTACTTTCAGGATAGATTTAATGACCTTGTAAATTATATTTATACGAAGGACATAAAAGAAAGAAATTACAAGCTGTGCCCAACGGGCTGTTAATATTACGACTTAAGAACAGGATATTATAAACAAAACATAACACATGGCGGATAAATTAAAATTAATGATAAAATAAATATTGTTGAATCAAAATGGTGTGCATTCCGGCATGCTATCCAATTCGGCGAAAGTATTTAGTCCCTTGCTATTTTCCTAACATTTTATGTTTAATAATTGTCATACAATCCAAATCTTGTTTATTCTGTAAACCGGCGGCGATGTATAGAACCAGATGCTTACAACTAACTAAAATTATCTCCCGTAAGCCGACCACTTTTCGATAAATGGTTGAAAGATGTTTAATGTGGGATCATTACTGCTAAGTTATCGATATATTGTCTTGTTGGTGCTATTCAGGATATTGATGTAAACGGCGGTCAATAAAACTCCAAACTGCAAATTATTTTAGGTTTAATACAAAGTATCGTTATTATACGCACAATTTTTCAGCCATAAGGGTCTATAAATCTTACGCAAGACCATGCATCTTTTATTATCCCCTCGTGGAACTTGTTGCGAAGGGGATATAACATCGCTGCTGTGCGTGTGTGTGTACATGTATGTATGTGTGTCCTTTTCAGTCTTGTGAGCAACATATAAAGAAAACCTCGCTTGCATTGTTGACAAACTGCGTACTCTTCATTAGCATGGTTAATGGACAACCCCTATTCATTTTTTAAGAAATTCTGTTAAATACTTATTACAATATCTTTAAAATAAAGATAAAATATTATGTACGACTTGACAATAGACATTTCCGGTTCGTAAAACTAAACATTTCAAATCAAAAACTTATAATGTTGTTGGATTTAGGCCTTGAAACGTTTTGAGGAAATGAGAAGCTAAATGGGTGTTGAAAATGAAAACAAATGATGCGAGCAGGAAATTATGTTCATTTCAATTTAATCATAACAAGGTTAGCTTTTTAAAAAGCTAAGAAAGTCAGCCAGCGGAATTTTAATTTTTAGGTCGAAAGTGCCGGAATACCAATCTATTAAAATACAAGATAAATATATTTGTTTCCAGAACAATAATTATTTGCGGGTACATATTTAGTTTGCAACCTTTTTTTATGGCTGTACATGTAGGTGAGGAGATAAGCGTGTAGCGATGTACATGCAATGTATGACTGCAAACCTATTTAATACTTAAAATTGTCACTTTGCAAACATAGCTCTATGAATTTCATGGTCTCGGCGCAAACCACTACCGATATATTTTCTTTCCAATTTCACTAAGAGGTCGGAAAGATATACACGGAGTCTGGACTGTGGCTGCAGACTATGCCCATTGACAGTCTTCCGATGCGCAGTTTGACCTAGAAACTGACCAGTTTCATAACTTCTTCGAATTTCTCTAACACGAACTGTCTATAATTCCTTCCCAGAATTCCAATTTACGCAAGCGCAATTGAAGTTTCATCCTAACATAATTAGTCAGCCCGCGGGCTGACTAACAAACATTCATTTGAGCCAAAGTTTGGACTATATATCCCGAATTACTAAGAGAAATGTAACGGGTCTCACTCTCTGTCCGAGAGACTCACTAGGGGTTGTCATTTTCCGTGGCAAGGCTTGCGTTACACGGCTCAACGGAGCTAGGAGGGCTTAAATAGCACAGTGGTTTAAAATATAACACCCTTAAATTTTATTTCACAACACGAAGTTATCTCCCTTTATCTAATGACAACTGTATCACTCACCACTGTTTACAACTTATACCTCCTACATGTATATTTAACCCGCGTTCTCTAAATTCCACTAAATTTATTAATAAACGAAATATCTCAGTTTTCCTTCTCTACTTTTAAAGCCTAATACAATCTAGGTTCTAAGGAAGTCACAAATATTCTCTTAATACTCAGTATCTTCTGACTCAGTACTTAATCTTTACTATTCTTACATTTCCAACCTAGTTGGAAACCTTCAACTTTAGGTAACCTTGTAAATCTCTGTATTTGAAATGATACAAAATACAAATTTTACAATGTATTAAAATAATTATCTTAAATGAACAAACAACAAATCTAAGTTGTCTCATAGTTTAGTCACCTACTCTATCTGTATAAAAACAACTTCTCCCACAACGCATATGTCGGAAAAGTACATGTAAAACTCCAAGGTTTAAATCCCTAACTCACAAACTCTCTCCCAGGCCTCCTGGATAAAAGTAAAAACCAAAACTAAAACTTAATCCCTTGAAGCTAATTTCCTAATCAATTTACAAGCCAAATAAAATTCCAGTAAATTCCAAAATCTGAATACCGTTATAAAACAACAAAATTTAGAAATTCACTAGCTTCCTCAGCTAAATGAATAAATTACCTAAATCTTATGAAAGCAACTTGAAATAATTTCAATAATTTCTCAAAGTTATCACCTGTTTATCAAAAACTCAAACAACAAATTTTAACAAAGTCCGATTCCTTAATGTAAATTCACTAAAATGACCAAAATTTCCTATAAAGTTCCACAAATACTCTAAAAGTCTGGAAATAACCCTGGCTTTTCTTAAAATAATTTTTTTTTAAAAGTCATTTTTAAGTCTAAATTAAGAGAAAAACGCACAACCCATGCTAACATCTAAATCCTTACAACTAATATGCAGATTGCCTAGCAGAAGACCGAAATTCCCTCAAACTGTCACTTTTATACCAAAACCTGACGTAGAAGTTGGAAAGTGTTGGATACCTTGGAAACATGTTGGAGAATCTCTCGTGACATTTCCCGTAAGCGGCAAAGTGCATAGAAAATCTAATAACTACATTGTAGACAACTATCGTGAATCAAAATAATCACCAAATACATTCTCAAGTCGAAATAAGTAAATCAGTATCCATTTAATAAAACAAATAGCACGATTAACATTAAAATTCCCAAAACTATCGTAACATTTACGATCGGGCTCGACATCCCGTAATTACGACGACAAAGTATGTCAACAATTCCTGTCGGTTTACAACAAGACGAAAATCGCCGAAAATTAACTGAAAAGAGTTTAATCTAAAAGAAAACTTCATAAGACTTCAGATATAAAGCTATGGTTCATCAACTACAGGATACCAATTAAACGTCCCTGACATAAAGTAAGCTAAAATACTTCAACTTCATTACAGCTATGATCAGCTGATTTCTACGTAACTTTAAACATGTGCACAAACTGTTTCAATCCAGACAAATCACTTAAACTGGTTAATAATCACCTATCAACTATATGAAAAGCATATATTATGCGTATTTCTGCAATATCAAGTAAAAACACAAGCTAATCTCAACTTTCCTACAAGTCAACAATAATCAGGTTCAATAACTCTGTACAAAACCAATCTGTCAAATCATTTGACTCTTACAAGAAGAACAAGTTTTTAATTCAGCAGACTTTGATGAATTGATGACTATCGTCAACATTACTAACCGGGAATTCATTTCATTTTAATCGCTATAGATACATTACTTTATTTTAAAAAATGATGTGGAAGTTAAGTAATATGTAAACTAGAATTTTCCCATAGAACAGACTGTAAATCGCTATATCTTTGGCTATGTTTCATATTCAATATTAAACTTCAATTTGCCTACACTAACTGTCCAAATGCTTAATGTATGTTTACTTTAGTTTAAAATAGTCAAGGTGTGTTTTGATTTCCTAGTAATGATAGGAATTGTACAACCATGTACATATAATCCCCCTCTGGATACCCCAGAGCGTTCATGGGGATAGGAATAAACGAAATATTTCAATTCAATGTGGTTTTAAAGAAAAAAAAGGTCTCTTCATAAAAATGTATATTCTTAAATAATGCATTTCCCCGAACACAATTTCATTTCGCGAGAGGATGCTCCGCTTTGCGATGCTCTTGTTTTAAAAAAAGATGTATAAATTTAAAAATCACAGAAATTAATTGTGAATTGTGAGATGTGTATCTTGCTTTTACATGTAACCCTACAACTGACAATCAAATGTTGCTTAATGATATGAAATGCATTGCATAAGCATCATAAAAATATAGAAAAAAAAATAGACACGACCTCGTTGCTCTCAACGAGAAGATCTTCCGTCCGATTTTTTATACGGGAATATGGCCTTTACTTTGATATTCGTCAACAGAGCATGATATTAAAATGGGAGCGGATTCACCATGTCCTTTTACATCTACATAATATCGTTTAAAATATATCTCATATTCTGTATCTTTTTTTTTCAATTTGTTGACACTTCTATCAAAATAAAGAACTACATGTATATTTAATAAGAGCCAAATATGGCCCCCTTGCCAATATTGATGATTTTTTCACTATAGGTAGAGTTAGTGGTAATATGTTTATATATACATTGTTTGTCTTCTTAACATGACTTTAAAGGTCATTTCAAGGTCACTATTTGTCTATATGTAACGAGCTTGGATCAAATTACACTTCTTGGTCCATTTTTCTTTTTTTTTTTAAAACAAAACAATTTTGCTGTTAAATATATCTGCAGGTGATAAGCATTATTTAAAATTCATTTAATAATATAAATATATTTAGAATTTTATCTGTATTTGAGATTTTTTAAACAGCGTAGCACTATTCGTTACTGGTTTTAATGAGCCAGCATGACATGACGTCATTATTAAAGAGTAAAATCATATCATATTTACATGTAAATAAATCAAATTATTATCAAATTGTTTTTTTTTTAAACATGAATAACATTGAAAAATTTTCTTTTCACATTATTTTTAATTTGAACATTACTAAATTGATCGGGATATGAAATAGCTTTGGCACGAGGAAACTTGACACCGTCAGGTTCATGTAAACATGGTAAACTTAGGCTGCAGCTTATCAACTTACAATTGAGGTACATTTATAAGCTAAGTATGTAAACTAAACAGTTTAAACAGATAAATAGTATTTCGTTTTTGACATCAAAGTGATGTGCAGCCAAAATGATTTTTATTTATTAAAGGGGCATGGTCACGAATTTGGTCAATAACTAGTTTTTTAGGTCACCTGAGTTTACTCTATTGCTATCTGTTTTCGTCCGTCGTCGTGCGTCGTGCGTTAACAATTTACATTTTTAACTTCTTCTTAAAAACTACAAGGCCAATTGTTCCCATTTTTGGTGTGAAGCATCTCTATGGTAAGAGGAATGTAAATTGTGAAATTGGTGGCTCTACCACCCCCAGGGTGCCACAGGTGGGACCAAATATGCAAAAAACAGCCAAATTTTAAAAAATCTTCTTCTCTACTCCCACACATGTGAGGAAAAAATTGATTGCATGGTTATGATGATAATGAAGCCCTCTACCAAAATTGTGAAATTCATGGCCCCTAGGTCAGGGGTTCAGGGTCTCGGGTGGGGCCAATATGGTCATATAGTAAAAATGTATTAAATCTTAGAAAATCTTCTTCTCTACTCCCATAGATATTTGTTAAAAACTAAATGTATGGTTATGATGTCCATGAAGCCCTTTACAAAAATTGTGAAATTTATGGCCCCTGTGTCAGTGGTTCAGGCCCTAGGGTGGGGCCAATATGGCCATATAGTAAAAATGTATTAAATCTTAGAAAATCTTCTTCTCTACTCCCATAGATATTTGTTAAAAACTAAATGCATGGATATGATGTCCATGAAGCCCTCTACCAAAATTGTGAAATTCATGGCCCCTGGGTCAGGGGTTCAGGGTCTCGGGTGGGGCCAATATGGTCATAAAGTAAAAATGTATTAAATCTTAGAAAATCTTCTTCTCTACTCCCATAGATATTTGTTAAAAACTAAATGCATGGTTATGATGTCCATGAAGCCCTCTACCAAAATTGTGAATTTATGGTCTCTGGGTCAAGGGTTCAGGCTCTAGGGTGGGGCCATTATGGCCATATTATTAGTGAAAATGTATTAAATATTAGAAAATCTTTTTCTCTACTCCCATAGATATTTGTTAAAAACTAAATGCATGGATATGATGTCCATGAAGCCCTCTACCAAAATTGTGAAATTCATGGCCCCTGGGTCAGGGGTTCAGGCTCAAGGGTGGGGCCAAAATGGCCATATAATAAAAATGTATTATATTTTAGAAAATCGTCTTCTCTACTCCCATATATATTTGTGAAAAACTAAAGGCCTGGATATGATGTACATGAAGTCTTCTACCTAAATTGTGAGATTTATGACCCCTGGGACAGGTGTTTAGGCACTAGGGTGGGGCCAATATGGCCATATAGTAAAAATGTATTAAATCTTAGAAAATCGTCTTCTCTACTCCTGTATATATTTGTGAAAAACTCAAGGCATGGATATGATGTCCTTGTGTTAAGTGGCATCAAATTGTATGGAGGTCATGAGCGGAGCCCCGGGGATGGTCCTGTCCCACCTCAAACAGGAAGTGCCAGAATATCTTGAAAACGGTTAATATCCCCACCCCTAAACCATATATATTCTTGTTCCCTGTGTTAAGGGCCATCAAATGGTATGTAGGTCATGGGCCTCAAGGGTGGTCCTGACCCCCCTCAAACAGGAAGGGCCCAAATATCTTGAAAACGATTAAGAAACCCACCCCTAAACCATATACATTCTTGTTCCTTGTGTCAAGGGGCATCAAATGGTATGTAGGTCATGGGCCCCGGGGATGGTCCTGACCCCCCTCAAACAGGAAGTGCACAAATAACTTGAAAACGGTTGAGATCCCCACCCCTAAACCATATATATTCTTGTTCCTTGTGTCAAGGGGCATCATATGTTATGTAGGTCATGGGCCCTGGGGGTGGTCCTGACCCCCCTCAAACAGGTAGTGCCCGAATATCTTGAAAACGATTTAATAGTCCTTTTTGAAAGATTTCAGGCAGGGAGGTGGTCGTCATTACAAATTAAAAAATTTTCTATTCCAGAATAAAACTTAATTAAATGCATATATGAGACTCCTTGACAAGTTTGTGTATGGGTTATGCTACTCAGGTGACCGTCAAGGCCTATTGGCCTCTTGTTTTTTTAAATTTTTCATTGCTTCAGTAAGGCATTTTTAATAGGCAATCAAAATTTGAGTGTAATTCGTTGAGTTATAAGCGGGTTACAGAGCTTACAATTCTTTGCAATGTAAACAAAGCGTTTGTTTACATTTTGAATGTTTGAAACCTAAAATGATTGTAGTAAATGTTAAGATCTGTATATCTATGCTTAAAATGAATAAGAAGATGGAAATATCAGCTTGTAAAACAACTTTTACTGGTAAATTGAACTTATGTAAACAAAAACAGGGCACGAGCCTTGTTTACATGGCAAAGAATTGTGAGCCCTGTATCTTGCTTATAACTTTACTACTGACTCTCAAATTTTATTTGGTCATTGGAAATGCATTCCTAAAGCATTGTACATAATCAAAACAGAAAAATAGAATTTTACCAAAATCGTGACCATGCCCCTTTAAATGGAATGAATTAATTGACCAACACGAGTGTACTTTCACTTTACATACGAATTGTGGTATTGTTAGGACTTGAAAAAAAAAAGATTAAAACGAATAGATGTTTAATCTCACATCACCAGAAACAACACCCAATTATTTTGTGATGCCCTGGTGATTCAAGGAGAATTTTTATTCATTTTAACAAAATCAAAAAATTCCCTTCTGATACTGATAAAGATATTCTTTTAAATATAATATATATGAACAAGATTGAATTAAGCAACTTTCTTGGTAACATTAAAAACTGTAAATTGTTATAAACATACATGTACAGCACATGTTGATTGAGAAACCAACATAGAGGGAGATAATATCAACTAATTAATGTTTAAAAATTGTTATAAACATACATGTACAGCACATGTTGATTGAGAAATCAACATTTAATTTAAAATGTATTAAATCAGAGGGAGATAAAATCAACTAATGAATGTTTTGTAAATCTTACAGTTAATTACTATTATCATATGATGCTTAAATTATTCAAAACATTTAAAAATTGCTATAAACATACATGTATACAGCACACGTTGATTGAGAAATCAACATTTAGTTAAGAATGTATTAAATCAGAGGGGTATAAAGTCAACTAATTAATGTTTTGTTAATCTTACAGTTAATTATTATTATCAAGTGATGCTTAAATCATCCAAAACATTTAAAAATAACGAAAAAAACAATAATAAAACTGATGAATCTCTCTCTCCTTAACTAAATTTTTTTAAGTTACAGACAAAAAGGTAACACATTTAGTTGATTATACAATGTCATTAAAGTTTTTTTCAAGTTCATTCCTCCTCCATTGTCTGGTTACTTTCAGAATCACTAACACTCACTTCTCTGTGTCTAGCATCATCAATATTTTTTGTGCTTTCATATCCAAGGTACAACAGTTCACTGGCAATGTGGGCGCATCAGCCGACCAATCTGGCCCCAACTTTACAAGTGCAATACTATCCAGTGATCTGCTCCGGTGTGTACTGTATCGACAGTGTATGTGAGACCGACTGGGAATGTCTTGATTGAATTTTCAATTTAATCAAAGTGTCACTTTCCTTGTGCACCAGCTGAAATGTTCCATCTTCATTCACATGTTCTTTCACATAAAATGGGGCTTGGTGAATTTGGTAAACACCCATTGTAATGTTTCTTAAGTCTTGTAAAGACAAGGATGGAAAGTCACAGAGGTTTTTTGAATCAACAAGTGAGAACGTGCTCCTTTTCCTCGGTTAGTTTAGCAGTTGATTTCAAATTGGTTGATTAGCTTTATTCAACATTTCGTTTGCCCATTTAACATCCTTCTCAGTGTTATAAGCAATGGGGGATCTGTATTTGTTGCATAAGGAGTAGGTGATGCGCACAAAGTCACCAACGGCTGGAACGAGGGTGTTTGGCAACATCTTATCCAAGAGCTTCCATTTCCTAATTCTACCATTTACGGCCTCCACAATCCACCTCACTTTAGTAATCATTCTACTGAAGTTTGCATCTTTAATTGAGTGTTGTTTTTCTTTCTTTTTTAGCTCACCTGAGCTGAAAGCTCAAGTGAGCTATTCTGATCACATTTTGTCTGTCGTCCGTCTGTCTGTCTGTCTGTAAACTTTTCACATGTTCAACATCTTCTCAAGAACCACTGGGTCAATTTCAACCAAACTTGGCACATAGCATCCTTAGCCTAAGGGGATTCAAAGTTGTGAAAATTAAGGACCAAGCCCTCTTACAAGGGGAGATAATTAGGAATAAATATAAATTTTCAAGAAATTTTCAAAAATCTTCTCAAGAACCATTTGGCCAGGAAAGCTGAAACTTATGTGGAAGCATCCTCTGGTAGTGTAGATTCAAAGTTGTGAAAATCATGACCCCCGCGGGTAGGATGGGGCCATAATGGGGGTCGACTTTTTACATAGGAATATATAGAGTTAATCTTTAAAAATCTTCTTCTCAAAAACCGTTAGGACAGGAAAGCTGAAACTAATGTGGAAGCATCCTCAGTTAGTGTAGATTCAAAGTTGTGAAAATCATGACCCCCGGGGGTAGGGTGGGGCCAAAAGGGGGGGTCGACCTTTTACATAGGAATATATAGAGTAAATCTTTAAAAATCTATTTCTCAAGAACTATTTGGCCAGAAAAGCTGAAACTTACGTGGAAGCATCCTCGGGTAGTGTAGATTCAAAGTTGTGAAAATCATGACCCCCTGAGGTAGGGTGGGGCCAAAATGGGGGGGTCAACGTTTTACATAGGAATATATAGACTTAATCTTTAAAAATCTTCTTCTCAAGAATCATGTGGCCAGGAAAGCTGAAACTTATGTGGAAGCATCCTCAGGTAGTGTAGATTCAAAGTTGTGAAAATCATGATTCCCGAGGGTAGGGTGGGGCCAAAATGGGGCGGGTCAACTTTTTACATAGGAATATATAGAGTAAATCTTTAAAAATCTATTTCTCAAGAACCATTTGGCCAGAAAAGCTGAAACTTATGTGGAAGCATCCTCGGGTAGTGTAGATTCAAAGTTGTGAAAATCATGACACCTGGGGGTAGGGTGGGGCTACAACAGAGGGTTGATTTTTAAATAGGAATATATAGAGTAAATCTTTAAAAATCCTCTTCTCAAGAACCATTTGGCCAGGAAAGCTGAAACTTGTGTGGAAGCATCCTAAGGTAGTGTAGATGCAGAGTTGTGAAAATCAGGACTCCAAGGGTAGGGTGGGGCCACAATTTGGGGGAGGGTCAACTTTTTACATAGGAATATAAAGAGTAAATCTTCTTCTCAGAAACTAATTAGCCAGGAAAGCTGAAACTTGTGTGGAAGCATTCTCAGGTAGTGTTTATTTAAAGTTGTGAAAATCATGTCCCCCAGGGGTAGAGTGGAGCCACAATTGGGGATCGAATCTCTACATAGGAATATATAGAGTTAATCTTTAAAAATCGTCTTCTCAGAAACTAATAAGCTAGGAAAGCTGAAACTTGTTTGGAAGCATCCTCAGGTAGTGTAGATTTAAGGCTGTAAAAATCATGATTCCTGGGGGTAGAGTGGGGCCACAATGGGGGTGGAATTTTTAATTAGGAATATTAAGAGTAAATCTTTAAAAATCTTCTTCTCAGAAACTAATCAGCCAGGTGATTATTTAATATTGTTTAGATTTTGGCTTCTGGATGATTCCTGGACAATTGGGTCTCACAAGGGGTTCAGAGTTTGATGTAGGTTTATATCCCATTTATAAACAATTGTTTAGGAGCTGCAATGCTCAACATGTGATATTACTATAAAATCATCCTGTTAATAAAGGGACTAATGATAATAAACATAAGAATATCCAATGGAAAAAATTGATTTTTATTTATACAGGATCTACATGTATTATACTACATTGTCCAGATAGTTTTTATAATGACTCCATTAAGCTGATTTTATCATACCTATTGGTCCTCATGTGAGCGATGTGGCCCATGGGCCTCTTGTTAAAACAGGTGGCATTCTGACACTGATGTTGTTTTCCTCTAGAAATTCCACTGCATCGCGAAAACCCGCATTGACTAGAAAGACATCACCATCTCTAAACCACTGTTTCGAATCTTCATTACAAGTTAAGAAATGTTTAGTGATAGAAGCATCACTATTCGATCCATCAGCATAATACGGCCCCAGTACCTCTAATATGTATCTATCTGTTCCTACAATCATCATAGGTTTTAGAAGGGATCTGATCTTATGAGTACTGTAGGTGCGTCTTTGAAACTGGTAGTCACAGCTTTTCTGTGAGTGTATATATATATATATATATATATATATATATATATATAGATATATTATATCTTCATGTGATGGATTACTGAACCCCAGGTTACTTTGAACGAAACTTGACATTAAACATTGTCTGGTGGTGGTGACAATTCTCTGAACCTGTGCAGCAGTTAAACCATGTAGCACACCAAAAACTTTGTTTGATAATCATATTCTTAGTTTGATTAGGAAAACTCCTAAACATGTTCTTTTAGAGCGAATTTCTGTGTTTCTGATATCCTCTAAATATGTAACAAGGTCATTAAATTGATATTTCGTTATTCCAGTTAGTGTTTCATAGTCTTCATCGCTTACGAATGTTGGAATATCAAAGTTTAACCGGTGGCAGTCAGCTCGAAGTATTTTCCTGATATCAGTAAGCAGATTCACAACATCTGAGTGGGAGATCATGTCACTGGTCTTTGTTGCTCTCAGAAGATGAAGTTCATCGTTAGAAAAGAAAGTGTTCTCCAAATGTTTGTAGCAGCATCTGGGTGGATAAAAACGCCGCAATTAATAAATGCCTGGGTTATTGCTGTTGATGATATGTTAATAATGTGATTGCGTCTTGACGATTCTTTATGACAAATAACACACCATTTGTGGGATCTAAATGCAGCAGGGATATTAAGATGCACCGTTTTTGTACTCGATGGAATCGTTATTTTTGCTTCATAAAGAAAGTCAGGATCTGCTAAATCCTCTTCCAGATCTTGTTGAACATGTTGTACATGTGGAAGACTACGATACACTCTTGAAAAACATGATTCACAGATGACATCATCAAAATGAGTTTGCGTTCTTGGATATACCGTTTATATGCCAGCACAGGTGGAATATGTCTCCTCGAGGTTTCTTTTGCATCTTTTAGAGCATAGGCAGCATTGATACTGTTTTAAATTAGGCATCTGTAAAAGAAAAAGCAATCATTAATAATCAGTTTATGATTTTCTTTTAGAAAAAAGTGAAGAGGTGAGGAAATCTTTTTAAATATGAAAAGGAGAAATCTACAAATGCATTCTACATGTCCTTTGTTTTTCGAATTAAATGCCTATAAATTCCAAAACCTAACACTATGATGAATATTGGTGTTGTTAAAACAAATGTAATTTACTTCAAACATGTTTAAATAAAATTAAAACATTTGTATGAATTAAGATAATGTATAAAAGGGGTTGATTCATTCATAGCCTAGCTACTAAAGATCTAAAGAAACGTGTACCGGTACATGTACCGTGGTATTTTTTTTTTTATAAATCCATTTCACTAAATAATGTATCTTTTTTAGTCCAACCGTTGTGGCTAGCGCAATAGTCCTGAATATTAAAACTATCCTGCATCCTTTTCAAATATGTAAAAATTCTAACAAGATATATTCCATACACTTGATCCTTCCAAAATCAATCCTTTGCTAATGGAGAGAATTTCCCAGTCTGTAATTTGTGTGTAATGTGAACAATTCTTTAAACGAGAAATGCTATAATGTTTATGTTCCTTGTTGTTATCTGACTTATTTGTTTTCTTATCGATTCTCTTGGATAAAAAAAAATGTTTATTAATGCTTGCTATAGATACACTGTATCCACCACCCCCCCCCCCCCCACCCACTCACCTTGAAGTTGTGAAATTTCCAATTTTCCATTTTAATGGTTTGACCATTTCAAATATATACATAGATTTTTTAATTGTTAATTTATCTCTTTATTCATTTGTTTTTTATAACAAAATGTGGTAGCTGTAACTTTGATATCAATGATGTTTTTTTTTAAATTGCCCATGAACAAATTTTCAATTTAAAAATTCTCAATATTTTTCATGCGATTTTGTTATTCTGTATAGCTGAAACTGCTTCAATCTCTTACAATTAGCCTTAAATGGTCATTCCCCAGTAGTTTTATTAGTATGCAAGCATTCTGATATGTTGATAAAATATGATTAAGTGTCTGTACATGTGTATTTGAAATATATAAAGGGTGGCGCTTACATGCGCTAATTTAAACAGCGAGTCTCCTTCACAATTTAAGCAGCATACATTTAATAAATCTATAGCAGACCCAAGCTGACGCAGAACAGACTCAGTACAGACAGCAGGTTGAAGCAGACCCGAGGTCAGCTTTGAGTGTATCCTTTAGTGATAGATTTGGGATTGGTCGTTATTGTAACTCGGCAGTTTTCAATATAGGAAAGTAGAAATATTAAAAATGTAACGTAACATATTTAATAAAATATTTGTACTTTTGAATTCAAAAATATTAAAAGATTCATTATCGTGCCAACACATACCTTGACCGTTTTTTAGTTTTTTATTACATCGGACATAATTGTTGCAAAGGGTCAGGTCTGCCGAACTCCGTTTTTGGAAACCCATGTTGCGAATAGACAAAAACGTTTAAAACGAAATAATAAATATAAGTATTAAAGGATCATTTCTATTGCCACAATTCTTAAAATATGACTCCATATTCTAAGGTAAATATATTGCATGGAAATTAAAATTAACAAGCGTAGAAATCATCAATAATAAATGTTTAGCCAAATGAATTGTTTAAAATCAATTGCGCGGTATTTTAAGTTGTATCCGCATAGAATTCTCAATTTATCGCTTATCAGATTATAGACAATAGTATAATTACTGCATGACATACATTAAAGTGAGATTGGGAACGGGTTACTAAAATGATAATGAATATAATGGTATATATTGTATCCAAATGTTATATATGGTTTTTTCTGTGTTGACTGTAAAAGATTTTAGTGTTAAATTAAAATTCGGATGATAATTTTTTTGGTATTAACGTAAAAAAAAATATTTCTGAAAACAAAATGTTAAGAATGGTTTATTTTTGGTATTTTGATATATCCAATCACGGGAAAGTTAATTGATTTTTATCGATTTAAAGATTGCCGTTGTTTGTATTTAAAAATTAACTGAAATTTAGAAAGTTTCGAAAATGAGTGATATTCATGATTAAGAAATACTCTGTCTCATGAGTATAACTGATATCTGTGAAAGTCAATTAAAGATAGTTTATGGATAAATTATTGACCTTTTATATTGGTAATGGAGGTATCCTAAATGCAAAAATCAATAGGTAACTAAATTTTGTGCATCGTAGGACAATATATCTCTATACAATTCTAGTATAATGGAAATATAAATTAAACAGTTTCTCAACATGGCATTTGGATTTTTTTATTTGACAAGGTAAAAATTAATTTTAAAATTCGAAAGTAATAATTGTTAAAAATATTACGTTTATGATAAATTAAGGCATTTACCATGCCTGTCTGGATTTAGAAGTGAAATCTTTTGTCGCTCCATACTGACATAATGCAATTCTAAGAATTCAATGTAAATTGGTTTTCATTAAAAATAGTTTGAGTTCTGAGTTTAAAATATTTGCGTACAATGTAACTTATGCTAAAAAAGCACCCCAACCCCAACTCCAAAACACAAAAAACACACACACCCCCTACCCCCCAAAAAAACCCCATAAATTATTATACAGTATGTGATGAATATTAATGGACCTGATGGCATATGTGTCAAAAAATAAGATAAAAGCTAACTTTTGAATAAAAGATTCTCTTTTTAGACCCAGGGAAGGGTTAACCTAAGAAGATTCTACTTTAAATTATTCCTTTGAACAAAACCTATCGAAACATCACAGATTTTTTTAGGGGCAGGCCGGTCCTGAAGGATGTCTAGGCCATAACCATGCAGAAATATACTATTTTAGTTAGAAAATACTGTGTTTTAGCGAATTGTGAAGATTAATAATTAAATTAAAAGAGCAATATGATAGGTTCAAAACTTCAAAATATTATGAAATAAGTTCAATAGAAAATTAAAACAAAAACCTTTAAATTTTCAAAAGGTTGTTTTTCTCCCCTATCAGTCAATTCTTTTGTTATTTTCAACAGATTCTTTGCGCCAACTACATGTATATATTAAATCTGTAAATAAGTGGGCTTCCTCGCTATTCTTTGGATTTAAGAGAATTAAATAACCTCTGGCTATGAACATTACTTCTAAGTACGTAAATTCGATTTTTTTAAAATTATTTCAAAATGTTGCAGCTAAGATATTGAAAATTCCTACAAATAAAAGAAATATGCATATCTTAAAAATTAATTTGGTCGCAATTTTCAAAAGTTCTTAACCGCAGCTACCATTTGTATGTTTCTACTTCTCAAGAGAATGTGTAACCGCGTAGATTTGTACGGTGCTAAGGAATTCTTCTGGAACTGCATCCGCCGTGTGCAGTACGAACGGGGTGAGGGAATGTTGGCGTAAAGGGAACAAGGTAAAAGGTTGAGGCGCGCTGCGGGCCGTAAGGTAAAAACGAAGGGTAGGAGTGCCGTATTCCCGAAGGTCCACCAAAATACAGTTCCAGAGAAATAAACAGGCAATTGATTCAGGATTCCGAATTTATTAGACGAGACTCAACGAGGCAGCATTACAACAATTTAACAGACAGACATGTTACAAACGAGTCGGATATGGCCAGTATTAGCCTCCGGACTCAAGACTCTGGGTGAGTCGGACGACTGGCCGTGGCTGGCCGCCGTATTCCAGACTGCCGATTGACAATTTGACATGACTATATATAAGAATCTGAACAATAAGTGTAAATTGACAGGTGATGACATAAGTAAGCTGAGTGAAAATTGACAGATATAAAATAATTAAATAAACTCAATGAGTCTTTGATGTCCTAGACATGTAAAATAGTTAATTGCACGATGTTGTTTTAACAGATTAGCAGTCCTTGAGACATGGCACTCTGTCTCTTTGAAATCACATAGAGTCCGAAAAGTGTGAATCACTAATTGAATAAGTAACTTTGTACAAAATAAACTGTGAGAAAATATTACAAATAGAACTGAATTTAAAAAGTAAAGTCCAAAATAAAGTTATAATTAATCAGTGAATTTTGCACGGTGATAAATGTACATGACCTGGCCTTGCCGCCAACACCACTATGACATTACTGGAGTCGGTTCTCCACTTGAAATTCTAAAAAAACAGACATACATTTGAGATTTATGGTTAGGCAACGATTGAGAATACGGTTTAAAGGAACATTTTAGCCTCTGTTTTATTTTCGCTCCTATCGCCCTCGTCAGCGGCGATATAAGATGTGGGTAAATTCCAATATTTCATTTTTTTTTCTCTTTAAACACAACCGTCTCTGGAAATTCAAGACAGCGCGAACATGTTTGTAGAAGGGCTAAAATAACACGGAGCAAAAAAAAGCCTCTACACAGTACTTTGCGGTGACTTGGTTTAGATTCCTTTTTCTTGTGGAGGTTTAAATTATTTAAAAAGAAAGGTGGATTATCTCATTTTTCACAGATAACATTTTCTAAATATCCACATGCCCGATCATTCCATTGTCCCTTATAAAAAAAAATATCCACACAATCACGAATTTTGATCTGAAATTGAGAATCATTCGGATTATTAGAGTCCTAATTCGTATAAGTGAAAGATGTTCTCGAGTGTCCCCATAAAAATTGTCCCTCTGTTTCAATATCAGTTCCACCAGTCCAAGAGGTACAGTCGTATTTTGCTGTACAGACTAAAAAAGAAATGGCGACGAAAAATATCAATATATATAAATAGACGTTAATATACTTTTGAGTGATTTTGAAATATAGAAATTAAAGAAATAACATTGTTCAACTGCTTATTGTCTTTCATAAAAATGTCATGAAATTATGCCTACAGACTAAAAGGTACTCTTCAATCCATTGATTTTCGTCTTCATTATTAATTTCTACAAGGTACGCGCCACACCTTTTGCATTCATTCTACAAAAAAACCAATAATTTGTATTATTAACAGTACTCTTATAGCATAAGTCATAGTACCCAATTTTCACTCTTTGGAACCATTAAATCACATTTGTTCTTTTTTGCATTTACGTTTAATTTTTAAATATTGTATTTATATATAGGATATTCGTTTTAATCTCTGTTCGTATTGCCGTAAACGTTCCGTTTTGTTCTGATTTGTTACATACAAATGACATACCATGGCATCAGGCCAGGATAACTTTGTTTGGTTCATGAGGTAATAATGTCCATTAAACTGCATCCAGTCCCCGTCACATTCTGTAACAAACATACACCATACAATTAAACAGATTTAAAGATTACGTTTATGCTTCCACACTCTAACTTACTGCGATATTTATGTAAACATGTATGATCACACCGCTTTTGCAAAGGATGTTTTAAATTGACCACCAATTAAGTACATGTGTATTTGTGTTCTCCTTTAAGTTTTAACACGAAACATGCATTTTATTTCAAACTAATTAAATATAATTGTCATTATGCTTACTTTATCGTAAATATTTCATATTAATTGTAATCATTATAAAAAAATAGAGTTGTATGTCCGTAGGATTGTTATTAAATATAGTATGTTTCATCATCTGCAGAAAATTGCTAATCAATTAATAATTGCTAAATATTTCATAATTAGTTTTCTAACAAGAAGATAATGATTTTTTTCCTTGAAAACAATCTTAATAAATGCTTTCACTCACCACGCGGTGTTGTGTAATAAATTCACCCGTCCTCTTTCACAGTATCCGTCGTGTTACAGATATCCAACACACGGCATCTCTTGGACGCCTCTAAATAACCGATACAGGAACAGGAAGGTCCACACATTAAAGCGCAGGCAAAAAATGAGTCTGCTGTGTATTCTTCTGATATGTTCACTTTTAGAAATACGTCGGTATATGAAGGTTGCTCTATAAAATGTTTAGCTATGATATCGGAATGGATGACGACGAATTTCATTACATGCACAAGAAGATTAAATGGACTAGAAAAGTCGCCATGTTCTTGGCGTGTGTGAACGTACTCTGCTTGGTGTCATATCTACCTGGGTGATAAGATACTGGATTGGTTAATTATAAACTTTTAATGTGGTTCTTAGTAATTGCTTTTTCAAGAGCATTCGAAATCAACGAATTCAACGAATCAGAAAATTAAAAGAACCGGAAATGTCGCCATGCTCCTGCGTTGACTAGACTGACAATTTTTGTTATTTCATTATACTTACCTCAATGTTAAGCTACAGGTTTGAGTATGTTTAAATGGGGTTTTATCAATAATTGACTTTAAATGCCATCTCTAGTTATCTCGCTTACTTTTGGGTTGTTGCGTAGTCTATTTGTATTTAAAATGATAACATAAATGACGGCTTTGAAACATGCACAAATTACATTGCTCTCTAATGAAAATCATAAACTAGAACTGTCCTAATGGGACTAACACCCCCGCAAGGCTAATTTTAAATAGGACAAATAATTGAATTGTATAATAAAGGTTTGCGACACATAAATAAAAAAAATTTCTAGAATTGTAAAAAACTAAATTAGTTAACAAAGAAAAATTAAAATCAAAATTTTCAAAACTTCACTTTAAATACATATGTATAACAGTAATACATTTACAAATTTATGTATGTGGTGATATTTTTTTATTTCAATGTTTTAAAGAAAAAACCACCAAAGTGACAATAACCCCTCTGTTTGCAGTAAATGAAAATAGCCAAGCAATGCTCTTCTGTTGATAACACTTTGAATATCTTTCTAATCAGAGTCTTGACAGATGCAATAAGTTGTTTCAAATTTTCCTAACTTTCTCCTATGGTACAATGCAACTCCATATCAGAAAATTGATCCCATAGGACTATGATTTTCTTTGATGAGCTTGTTAAATTGGATAAAATCCCAAAACATTATCATAATTAGCATACTGCATGTAAAAAATGAAAAAAAGAAAATTTAATATTACAAACAATTTTAAAATTGCCAAAACACTACAATCATATCAGTAATTTTGAATTTCATTTAAATTAATGCCCTATAGTGTCACTTCATCAATTTACTTGACTAATAAATTTAAACAGTTTCTAAAAATAGCTAACTTTTTTATTAATAATGATATTATTGATAGAAACGTTTGGTTTACATGAAGCAGTATTAAAATAACCCCAAAACCACCGCCCATTTTACAGATTATCAATTTTCCCTAAATCCATGCTCCATCTAAACCATGGCTCAGATAATGGCCCCCTTGGGACAACTGAATTCAGCCACACTTGTATTTGATGTTCTTATTAGCTCCTAAGAATTTATCAATGACAACCAAAAAATTTGCATTGTTAGTTGATAGAATACTTATAAAAAATAAATTAAGTTAAGAAATAAAGACAAAAAACCTCCATCTGGATGTATTAATATACATATATTTTAGAGTGTTTACTATTAATTAATTAATTAATTAATTAATAAAGTCTGTATGGATTACCTCCCTTACTTTTCAACATCAGTGTATAATATATAGCACAAGGAAAATGAAAACTGTCATAAAATCATTAAATCTTGTCTGATCTTAAATAAAACTGCAGGTGCACATCTTCAGATGGTGTTCAACATATAACAGGGTATTATTTTAACTCGGAATAATTATTTAACTCGGAATTCCATTAAATTCTGATTTTAGCATTAGTTGCTATAGTTATACAATAGTAATGCAATAATGATGATTCATGGTGTAGATTAGGGAGCATATGGGGTTACATTTATTGATATACCTTATATAGTATTGTTGAAATTATCATTTCTATAGTCTTAATGTATATACATGTACATATATAACTATAATCATTTCATTAAAGTGTGTATGTATACGAGTCAAGTCATGTACTTTTGTATTTATTTTTTAATTTATTTATTTATTTATTTATCATCTGTTGTTGTGTTTTTCTTCTCTATTGGTAAGGGGGAGGGGGGTTAGTTATTTATGTGTGCTAATGTTAGTTGAGACATGCGCAGAAGGGTTAGTCCATGCCTGGCATGGACTAACACCTCTGCGCATGCGTTAAATTTGCTCTTTGATCTCTTCTACCTGAAGTGTAAACAATTCAACTTCAGGCCAATAAATCCAACTGTCTTTGACAATCCACGCAGAATTAAACCTACAATTAAATTCTAGGTACATTGATTGACTTCCTTTAGCGTAATCTACAACATGTATACACAGCAGACATAAAGTTATGCACGTAATCACCTATTCATAAAATTCCATACATCCCCCGAGTACCGTCACCTGCACCCGCCTTGTACAGCAAACTATCTCCGGTGTTGATCGCGACCATTTTATCCACAGCAGAAAATAATCACGTTACAATCTCTTCTACACACAGCCATTCTCCCCAACATCGACGCAGACTACAGGAATGTTATCGTCACTTTCAACTTTCTAACGTCACGCTCAAACATTTTCCCGAACATTTTTTCACAAGCGCTTAGAGTCTATAAGCAATGCATAGTGCTGCTACATGCATTGTCAACTATTGAAGTTATATGTATTATGCATTAGCGTCGTCGTCCCCCACCCCTCAGCCCCGGATTAGGATTTTTACTATTTGGAAATATCCCCCTTCTTTTTTTTTTGAATGATAATATTTTTGGATGAGCACCCCCCCCCCCCGCGCCCACTTTCAAAATCTATATGCTACGTGCCTGTCGTATGATGAAATGAAAATAGTAAATATAGGCACACATTCTTGAGTGTTTGTGTACACACAGCCGATGTTTATTCATCGATATAAAATATTTACTATAGAAATTTTTTTTTTTAAATATACTGCAGCAAACATCAATATTTACATCAATATTTTAACATTTGTGTAAATGTTATCTATCTTATTTGTCAATACATGTCTATATTTTTTAAGTTCAATTTTTATATATTGCAGTACATACAATATCTTTCCCAGGCCATGTATTTCAACCCCCTTTGGGTGTACTAACCCGCACTTTCAGTCTGAATATCCTTTACTTTGACTACTTTTCGAAAAATGTGTTCCCAATTATTTATTCCTCTACCAGTGTTAATAATGCATTAATGATTTTTTTTAAAATTACGAATGACTATTGAAAGGAAAGGACTAAAAGTTTTAAAATTTCAAGATCCGCCCATATAATTCCACTCCCTTTAAAAGCACACATTTTCATGTGCAAGCATGACAAAATCACTCTCAAAATGACGTTACATTTACTATGACGTCATTAAAGAGTTGATCACTCTAGCTGGGAAGAATGTTTTAAATAATATTCCCGAAGCAATGTGAAGGGGGGGGGGGGTTACTTAAAAAATGATGGTATAGGCCTACTTTAGTTTATTTCCCATTACTTGATCATGCATGTTATCATACCAAGGACAATGTTAAGGCCAACATTGATGCATATGTATTCCATGCACGCTTTGTAGCAGTGATGTCTGCTTCCTGATTGCACCTTGCACTTTGCTTTGTTTATAATTTTGCCTCTAAAGCCTGTCCATGTTGGGTTCGGACATTTTACGCTTTATATGCCGCGAAGTTCATTATTTATAATTTAATTTTCTGTGATTTACTGTACAAATTGAGTGCGTTTTACTTTAAAAAATGATATTAATTAATCTGTTCAAAATTCAAATAGTAACGTTAAGCGGATCAATACGTTTTTGACGTTGGTGCATTGTAATGTGTCGTGTGACGTGCTAACCAGGTTATACAAATTTAACTAAATTTATCTATCTAATCAAATGCCGCGTACAACCAGAATTAAATTATATCCAAATGACTGCTATTTTTTTTTAAAGAAAACATTTATCAGGACAGAATTGGCTTACAAGCAAATAATTATTTAAACAACACGTGTGCATTCTTTGAGTGTAGATTAACATTTCATAATCTTGTCATTCAAGCACATGTAGTTCATAAACACGCGCTTTTCTTAGAATTTAACGTTACATATAGAAACACACACGTACAAACACAACAATTAATTTCCCTTAGTGTAAAATGTAGATATTAAAAATAAGTTAATAACTTCATTCGCCAAACAGAGACAGTGTTTGCGAAAAAAAAATTGCTTTAGTTGTCAGCTTCCAGGCAGGCTTGTAATTACGGGGAACGTGGTGAGAGTTCGGGGTCCCTCTCCAAATAATTTGTTAAAATATTATTTACGAAACATTCAATTTTATTAATATTTCAAAGGTATATTCCTTTTCTATAACCTGCAATCGTATAGTCTCTCCCGAATTGGGATCTTAATTCTCATATTTGCTGATTATATACTTATTGATGAAATAAAATGTTCAACTCGTCGAATGCGACAACTCATCGAAAGTCAACTAATCGAAAGTAAAACTCACCGACGCGACATGTCACAGAATGACAACTCATGGATGGCGACAACTCATCGATATTACATGTATATATTCTGAAGTAAAAAATCTTTTAACACTTCTCAGATTTTTTTTTTCATACTCAGTTATAACATGGCAGAGAGAGGAAGCGATTCACCTTATTCCGGGGAACGAATCAGAGATGATAACTACATGTATTTAAATTATCTTGAGGGTAAATGTTTATGTGAATAAAAATAAAAATCTTAATAATTATGTTTTTTTTTCACTTTCGATGACTGTCGATGTGTTGTCGTATCCACGAGCTGTTGTATCAATGACTTGTCCTTTCTATGAGCTGACCATTCTGTGAGTTGTCGCATCGATGATTTTTTTCGACGAGTTATCTTCCGATGAGTTGTCAAAATACACTTCCTATATCCAATGTTTTCCCGGACGTCCGCGTCAATTTGTCACCGCCCATTTAAAATGATTTGACTGTAACAGGTGAAATTGACGCAAGCTGTATATTTCCAATCTTACCAGTTAATGTTCCGCGGTCTTCATTCACATTTAAGGAATGCAAAGCTGATTATAAAAAAGCGTGCACTGCCTCAAACCAGGTTATATCGGATAATCTGGGCAAAAATCAAAAACATCCCTTATAATTTAATCAAAAGATTAAAAAATCAATTATTAAAGATAGAAATTATTTATTTTTGCATTAAATTTGCATTTACATAAAAACTGTAACACGCGCATGAATATAGGGTTGTCAAGGGAGCGTGGCTACATAGCTAACCAGGTTATATAAAATAAATTATTTTTCTCTGTGTGTTTAGCCAATCAAAATGCTTGATACAAATAAAATAAAATTATATAACCTTATCCATTGGTCATTTTCAATATTAAAGTTGAATTAATACTTTGCAAAAAAAATCAAAAAAACTGTTTCACAGCACAGACAAAAGAGACGACAATCAAAGTCGATGCAGGCTATTGAGTGGTTAAAGCTCTATGCCCAGAATTGTGGAGAAAAATTACCACATACTGGACAAATTCATCTCCCCCCTTGTTCAACAAAGTGTCACATTTATGATGTAATGGTGGATGAGTGTCAGGAACATTTCCATGAGCCTGTATCTCTAAGCCACTTTCTCTGCATTTGGAGAAGTGAGGCACCTCATATAGCAATACCCAATGTTTGATAATGTTTAAATCTTGTGTTAAAGACGTACAAAGTATTTGATGTGTACTAAATTTTGTGTAAGCAATTATATATGTATATGCTTGTTCTTTTTATATAGAATGGCCGCTTTTCAAAATGTAACGTTTGTACAGAGATCAAAATACAACTGGGAGAGACTAGAGACCCCAACAAACGCATTGCTCTTCTTAAAAAGAGGGACAGGCATCTTAAAAAGCAAAAGTAAGTTTAACTAGAGCAAAGCTCGTTGCATAGCAACGAATAGGTCTTCCGTTGCAGCTGCGTGGCGAAAAAAAAAGATTGACAAGTTGTGAGTTTTAATAAGAAATAAACAGCAAGTTAAAAGTTACAAATTTCACAGTGATATGAACTTGGTAGGTCACGTGATCAAAGGGCTTCTCAGACGATTCGATCACGTACCAACCAACATGCTTGTTCATGATTGCTACATGTAGAAAGAAGATGATGAATAAGGAGTAAAAATTTTCATATTGGCCTACTCAACGGTCCTGAACCCATGAATTTAGCAATTTATGTAGAGGGCTTCATAGACATCATAATCATGCATAGTATTTTTTTTTCCAGAGAACAGTTGTTTTCAAAATTTTAATAAAAGTTTCATCTGTACAGTTTTGAAAGACAGAAATACTACAAACACCAAGAGAAAGCAAAGATGTTTCCCAATCGGTATCTGTCTTTAATAATTGATGGGATGGATCAGAGCAAGACGTCTCTCCCCCACTTCGTCCACGCCAGCAAATTTACATCAGCAATGTGGAAACTGAGAGTCCATTTGATAGGTGTCGTTGTGCTTGGTATCGGGATATACGGATTTTTTGACTTATTTCAATACAGGTAAGTGACAAATATAAAACACGGTTAATTTTCTGCTACTGCAAATGACGACCTATCCTTCATTTTAATGTTTTATTGCTAGCGCTCTCGAGCGCTAGCAACTACGTTAGTCCTTTTTACTGGAATACGCATGCTCAACTTCACGGTAGGGCATTCTGGGAATTCTACTGTAGATAAACTATGTGAATTTTGTTTTATCATCTTCAACAGTAGTTTAGGATTTATATGCAAAGCTTATCTAAAATTATAATAAAATAGTCAGTTTTCTTAACTACCCTCAAGCTCGTAAAATAACATCGGATATGTTATCCGAGCTTGCCGGAAAGTCCCGAGAAGATCCGAATCTTGAGTACCATTGGTTCTACTGGTCTCTGATTTGTCTCGTCAAAATTGAAATTACAGTAAATACAGAATGCATAATTTAAGCGAAGTTAATGGGTTATGTCATTCCTGATGTGAAGCCAACTCTATAGATTCGGCATTCTGAATTGAGATCCCCCCCTCTCCATCCCAACACAATTCCAGTGCACCACTGTGCCTTCCTATTAATAATAAATCGATTCAGAAAATTAAACCAATGGTTTAAAAATCTACTTTTGTGTTATATAATGGCTATAGCGCTAGCTCACCAATCTTTTTAAAAGATAAGCTTGTTATAAATTTCAGTCACTCTACAAATCTCACGATATCCATACTTCTGAGTGTTATGTACTCAATGAAAGATTCCCTTCCGGACACTCTTTACCTTCAAATGGACAACTATGCCAGAGAAAATAAGAACAGGTATTTGCAGAACCCATGAAGACAATCAAAACCAATATCTGTCTCAAATCTTTTGAAATAAAAATTATGTCCCTTTTTTATGCAAATTTGATCTATACATGTATATATACATATATTGGCAGATACCTATTGGGATTCATGTGCTACCTGGTGAAAATTGGGCTATTCAAAAAAATTAAGATTTCATTTCTGATGGTTGGCCATACACATGAAGATGTCGATCAAGTTTTCTCCAAGTAAGGTTTTAATCAAGACGTTTATGGGAAGATCGTTCTTGAATCATTATCTGCTTCCTTGTATTTTTTCTGCTTTTACGTGAGGTTTTTTTTCAATTTGATTTAGATTCAGTCATTGGCTTAACCGCCACGCGGCAATGACTCTTGATAAGCTTATAATGGGTTTGAGGCATGCTTCACGCCAAGACCACACAGTGTTAAAACAAATAGGTAAAAAACCCATTATGTCTGTTCATACATTCAATCTATATGTCTAGGTTGTGAGGAACTTGCCAAATTTTATAGTTTCATACCTTGCTTATCAATACTTATATATATGGAATAGAGTGTACAACATCACGGAATGGATAACACCATACCTGAACTCTATGAAAAACCATTCAAAACCGCATGTGTTCAAGATTTTAAGAAACGACACTAGTCAGAAGGCACAGTTGTTTTGGAAAAGATGGTCAGCTGACAAGGTATATCGAACGGGCAGTGATAACTTCTACCTTTTTATTTCTCTGATAGCAACTGTAACACCTTTTTTCTTTTAAAATGTTCACTGCCAGGTATATCAACCGTGTTTGTTATCAACATAAATTTTTTCATCAGGTTGATAAAAAGAAATATTTTCAATAAAGTAAATATATCATCTTCATTTCATACAGGAGTGGACTGAATGTAACAACTATTTATTAAAAGAAAGTGTGACTGGAAACCTCCCCCCCCCCTAGTAGAGCCCAATTTTTCAGAGATTGAAGAGAATAGGGAGAGATTGGAAACCGATGTTCGGGGAAGCTACAGGTTTTTCGCAAAAGAGGAGGACAAACAGTGGTGGGAGACGTTCTTTAATGAGGACCTGGATGCATTAGAAGGTATACATTATTAATAATGCACTTGAACTACCATATAGAATGATCATTTTACAGTGGGCTTAATGAATGGTATTACATATGATTTTTTTTCAGAGGATGAATCATGGCTGGTAGATGATTTACTAGATGCAAAACGCAGAAGTAAGGCTTTTACAGTTATAACCTAACCAGCAATGTCTTTGGTCTTATTTTGTTGTCATGCGTCGTTTAAATTTAATCTTTTACAAGCAATTCGTTAACTTTTCTTTTTTTGGTCATAAAATCAAACTTTTACCCTATTCCTTGTATTATTATATCCAGGGGACGTCATCCATTATCAGGACCAATAGGCTTGTTTTTCTTGTCGATTAATTAAGGTCTTCCGTTTCCAACGGAAGACCTTACTATTATTGTGCTGGTTAAGATTATTATTAGATCGAATTTGGTTAGGTTTTTCCGATAGCGTCGCGTTCAAGTCTGTCAGCTACGTCATGCATAAACAATACCCGCTCCTTAACCACAAACTTTCTTATGGTGGACGCAGCTTATCGCTGGTTGGCTGTTGGTGCAAATTTTGCACGGACAAAATAACAACTTATCAGAGAATGAAAAATTCACAGGGTTACCCGTGACTGTCGGAATTGGGGTATTTGTCGTATGCTTGTGACATGACATACATACTGTACGGTGCATATAGCTCTATCTATAGGAAGAAAATTATGGTTTGAATTACATGTACATAGCCATATATAATGTACAGTGCATACTTACGAAAAACTTGCAATTCTCGGCGCATGAATTAGCTAGTTTTGAACAGATGAAATTAAAATTATAAATCACTTTCTGTGCAAAAAAATCAATTTTAAAAATTCATTCAGTTTACGACTGTTCATATAAGAACTTGCCCCAAACTTTCTCTTAATAAACAATCTTTGGCAAACCGACCTCGTTAAGCAGATCAGGAGTCGTTATTTTTATATGTAAACACAATACGCCACAGTATAGGGCTGGTGATGGCGTTTAAAAAAATTTCATCCAAGTGAAGAAATAACATCTGCGGTAAAAATGTATGAGGATATTTTGGTATAGATTTACACAGAATGTGGTAGGGTAAGGGAGAATAAACGAATCGGATTCTACGTACATGTACATTTATACTCCCTTGCGCTTTTCACTTCCGTCTCAAGTTCTTTCATATCATCGTTCAATTCGTTTATTGACTGTCGATCGTTTGCGGATCAAAAGGTGCAGAAATCGAAATATCGAAATATTCATCTATATTAGAGAGAGAGAGAGGAGAGAGAGAGTTTGCAAAGAATTTAAACACAAGGGAAGAGTGGACGTTTTTGGAAAATGAAGTGTCCTGTGAAATCCATAAGCTGTGCCATTGCGTAAGCGTGCATAGATACATGTCAAGTTTTAACACCGGCGGTTTGTTTTGTTTATGTATGACGTAACAGACAGAATTGATCCTGACGCTATCGGATAAAACCTCACCAAATTCGATTTGATAATATTCTTATTAGGAAGACCCTCTTGTTTTTCTACTGTTTCTTTCTATTATTAAGGTCTTCCGTTTACAAAATGTTCATTGTACAGCTGTTTATCTATACAGTACCATACCTAAGTCATATGTTAAGTAATTAGGGGTTTCAAAGGGACGAGAAGTCCAAAACTTTGATAATTAATATCTCATTAATATCTCGAAAAGGAGAAATATTTTGAAAAGCATTGTAGAACAAAAGTTGCTCAAAATAATGTTCTCAACAATATGATACCTAAAATCTGTGGTGGTCGGCCCCTGAAACACATTTGTTCAGATATCTTTTGAACGGTCAACAATTCGTGAACACTTGTTGATCAAAATATGTTTATATTTGCAAGACCCTTTGTTTGATATCAAGAAAAAGGGGCTGACCCCTCAAATTAGGGGCCAGGAGGGCTACAAAGTATTTTAATAATAACTTTTTTAAAGCGATAATTTGTTATTAATCAGTAAAGCAAAAAATAAGAGCTTATTAAGCTAAATTTAAAACAAACTGAAATCCGTTATAAAATCGGACGATGCATTACAGAGATATTGGAGTTTGAATATTGATTTTTATGGAAATTTTAATTCCACATTCTTGGTTAAGAAAAACGTGTTATGTTCAAAGTTAAATTAACTCGTACCTAAAATAATTCGATAAATGTTAAATCGTTCGACGAAAGGAATACTACATGTCGGCCACGAGTTTCAGGTGTGCAATCGGGTGTAACGAAATCGAAGGGTTTATATACCAGGTACCTGTGTGATGGTGCCTATTTACGAGCGGTGTTCAGCTTTACATAAGATGCATATATTTATTCTATTTCTTTTAAAGGAACGGAAACATTAAATACACAAGATGATGATGTTTTTAATTTCGAACTTGAAGAAGACTCCGATATACCTCCAGTAAGTTATTTTCAATAACTTATGTTTACACTTGCAAATGTAGGCTGCATGCAAGACGACGTCACTTCAATGTTTTGTTAACTTGTTTCAAATCAATTTTAATTTATATAATCCCATTTAAGTGTATGAAATTATATAACTTTTCATAAAAAATATATCTGTGATATAGGTTATCATTGGAAAACATGTGCCAACAGCTGGACCGGCACCCATGAAATCCGGACAGTACGTGTGTACTGATGTCCCAGCCTATGCAGGAGAGTGGCCGCAAATTGGAAAGGTTATAAGCATGCAACCGGACACCGTGACCCTCCAGTAGTACAAGGGATCAAAAACCACCACTTGGAAACCTTGTACCAAGCGAGTTAAAGGCACGAAGGGGAAGACTGAAGCATGGGAGGAAAACGTTGAGCGTTGCTACATCTGGAGTGAGGGCGTCAATTTAACTTCTACGGGACATCTTCCAAAAAAAAATACGAGAAACCATCGACAATTACTGCCATTGATTTATATCTCTTGTTCAATTTGTAAAACTCTGGTGAAAGCATTCTAATTCAAATTCATTTCTAGATTATTAATATTCATTTAATAATATTGTGTACTAATTTCATAAATAGGTGTAGGTCTTTCATTGTTTTCTTCTCTTTCTAAATCAAAATTGAAATCATTTGATTATGCTGTTTACTAATTTCATAGATGTATTTGGAGTGTTTCAATCGGGGGCGGAAATGTGACCGTTCCGTGTACTGTTCATTACATTTTATAGTAATATTTCATAAATTATATCTGAAGTGAGTTTCTGTCGGGGGCGGAAATGTGACCGTTCCGTGTACTGTTCATTACATTTTATAGTAATATTTCATAAATTATATCTGAAGTGAGTTTCTGTCGGGGGCGGAAATGTGACCGTTCCGTGTACTGTTCATTACATTTTATAGTAATATTTCATAAATTATATCTGAAGTGAGTTTCTGTCGGGGGCGGAAATGTGACCGTTCCGTGTACTGTTCATTACATTTTATAGTAATATTTCATAAATTATATCTGAAGTGAGTTTCTGTCGGGGGCGGAAATGTGACCGTTCCGTGTACTGTTCATTACATTTTATAGTAATATTTCATAAATTATATCTGAAGTGAGTTTCTGTCGGGGGCGGAAATGTGACCGTTCCGTGTACTGTTCATTACATTTTATAGTAATATTTAATAAATTATATCTGGAGTGTTTCTATCGGGGGCGGAAATGTGACAGCTCCATGTACGGTTTATTACATTGTGTAGTAATATTTCATTAATTATATCTGGTCAGGAGTATTTCTATCGGGGCGGAAATGTGACCGCTTCATTAACTGTTTATAACATTGTGTAGTAATGTTTCATAAATTATATATCAAGTGAGTTTCAATCGGGGGAGGAAATGTAACCGTTCCGTGTACTGTTCATTACATTGTGTAAAAACATTTCATAATTATATCTGAAGTGAGTTTCTATAGGGGGCGGAAATGTTACCGTTCCGTGTACTGTTCATTACATTTTATAGTAATATTTCATAAATTATATATGGAGTGTTTCAATCGGGGGCGGAAATGTAACCGTTCCATGTCTTCAACATTTGATTATATTTTGTACTAATTTCATAAGACATTTTGTACTAATTTAAAAAAACTATGCATGTGGAGTATTTCAATCGGGGGCGGAAATGTGGCCGCTCCATTTTATATAGTAATATCAAAATGATAAAGTTCATCATATAAAATGATAGTACCCTGTAAATTTGGTGTTTAATATTTTATTGTCCCCCGCCGCAACGCGGAGCGGGGACATAGACTTGCCGGGCGTCCGTCCGTGGGTCCGTGGGTCCGTGTGTCCGTGGGTCCGTGTGTCCGTGGGTCCATGTGCCCGTGGGTCTGTGTGTCCGTGGGTCCGTGTGTCCGTGCGTCCGTCCGTCACACTTTTTTGTAAGCGCTCTCATGCCTACAAATTTTGACAGATTTTCATTACATTTATACCAAATGTTTATACACCTATTACCTTGGTCAAGTTCGAAAATCAGCATTGGTCGATACTTTTTGTTGGAGTTATGGGACTCTGACCACAATAATGACTCTGTTTTATCCAAAAATTGACCTTGTAAGCGCTCTCATGCCTACAAATTTTGACGGATTTTCATTACATTTATACCAAATGTTTATACACCTATTACCTTGGTCAAGTTCGAAAATCAGCATTGGTCGATACTTTTTGTTGGAGTTATGGGACTCTGACCACAATAATGACTCCGTTTTATCCAAAAATTGACCTTGTAAGCGCTCTCATGCCTACAAATTTTGACGGATTTTCATTAAATTTATACCAAATGTTTATACACCTATTACCTTGGTCAAGTTCGAAAATTAGCATTGGTCGATACTTTTTGCTGGAGGTATGGGACTTTGACCACAATAATGACTCCGTTTTATCCAAAAATTGACCTTGTAAGCGCTCTCATGCCTACAAATTTTGATGGATTTACATGAAATTTATACCAAATGTTTATACCACTAATACCTTGGTTAAGTTCTTAAATCAGCCTTGGTCGCGTCCCCACGAACCTGTAAAATTTAAGCAATCCGCGAAAATTGGCCCCCACGAAATTTAATGATTCCACAGTACAGTATACTAGTATACTGCTTGAACGGCGGGGGACCCAGGAATTCTATTCTTGTTAAATTTTAAACAGAAGTGTTTTAAAAATAAACACAATACGTATAAATGTTGCGGCTAGCCTTTGATGCTGGCAGATCGGCTGGCAACTCTGCGTGGGTGTTGTGACGGCAGCTAGCCTTTGATGATGGCAGATCGTCAAGCTACTGTATTTAACAAGCTACTGACGTAACGAGGCGGTACTCTATATTTTTTCATCCAATCATAAAATACAGTAAAGACCACATACTATTTTGATAGGCGTCTTAACAGGTCGATACCACTAGATTTTGTGACGTCGGTATAAATTTGCATACAAAATTAGCTATCTGTTTACTTTTATTGACAAACCAATCAGGTGAATTAGTTGCAAGGCATTGTGGGCTACTACAAGTTTCAGTGTATAAAAAGCGAATTGAAAATGTATACCATTTTGAATTGTTCTTTGGAAACTAATTTTCAACTATTTTTCAGAATTAATGAAATAAATATGGTAAATCATGTCTGATCTTTCATTTCTATGCTCACATTTGAAAAAAATTGCCTATAAAGCCTTATATCAACCTATTTTTAAAATACCCCATTGTCAAAGTTCAATAGAGAGGTAAGTCGTATTATATTAGAAGCAGTAAGTACGTTTTTCACGTGATACCCCAGGTTTGGGACAACATTAGTAGAATTTTGAAGTTCTCTTCAGAGACACTAATTAGAATGCTTAGTGTACAAAATACTACACGATACATAACTTGTACATGTACTGCTGCATTTGTATATTTGTGCATTTCTACTATCAGCTGACTATCGTGGCTAATAACGTATGATAAAAATGTACAATTACCTGCATTTATTAATGGTGTACAATAATTAAGTCACCAATAAACAATTATGCCGTTTTTTTCCTTATCAAAATTTGCTTGTTTTTGTATGCGTATGTATGCCAGTCTATTGATACTGATTGATTTTTTATTGATCAAATTATTATTGAAGCAAAATTAAAGAACAACCGAAAGTTATCAGGATAGCTGACAAGTATGGTTGGGACGTCACCACTGAAGATATAGAAGACCCCATCACGGACAGCTATGAGGAAAGTCAACGTTTACATGCATTACAGTTTATTTGATGTTGATTCTTTCTCCTTCATTTAATTATATATTATAATCATTGTTCCTCGTTATATTATATTTTAAAGGGCCATTTATATCTTGATTGATCGATCGATTTATTATTCAAGCTATCAATTCATCCGTTTCATTAATGTCATCATGTTGACAATAAAATTGCTGAGCCACAAACACCCAGCCTTGATATTCATTTATTAAATAAATAAGGTCTATATGATGACCACCCCCTTGATGCCTGAAATATTGCAAAAAGGACTATGATGCTTAATATTTTTTTGCGAAAAACTTGAAGATCGTGATAGAGTGCATAACCTGGAAATAATTTCCATTATTTTTTTATTTACTTTCAGGATAGATTTAATGACCTTGTAAATTATATTTATACGAGGGACATAAAAAGAAATTACAAGCTGTGCCCAATTGGCTGTTAATATCACGATTTAAGAACAGGATATTATAAACAATACATAATACATGGCGGATAAATTAAAATTAATGATAAAATAAATATTGTTGAATCAAAATGGTGTGCATTCCGGCATGCTATCCAATTCGGAGAAAGTATTCAGTTTCTTGCCATTTTCCTAACATGTTATGTTTAATAATTGTTATACAATCCAAATCTTGTTTATTATGTAAACCGGCGGCGATGTATAGAACCAGATGCTTACAACTAACTAAAATTATCTCCCGTAAGCCGGCCACTTATCGATGAATGGTTAAAAGATGTTTTATGTGGGATCATTACTGCTAAGTTATCGATCTATTGTCTTGTTCGTCAAAGTCGTGGTAACATGTCTTACTAAAATTGTCATAAAATGCTTAAAAGACACACGATCTTGGATATCTTTGTGTATTTGTATTCAGAAAGAGTTGACTAATCGGAATTGAGACTAAAGTAAGTTTGTGAAATTTTGACCTTAAGGGCCTTTGTCTCGGGACGGCAGTCATATAGTTTTAGGCAGGCAATGGTTTGGCGCTCCTATTAGTGTTTTGTTTGTAATACTCGATCCAAAATGGGTAAAATTTTAAAAATTGATAGAGAATATAGGGCTAAATTTAATTAAAAATATGAGCTTTAAACAATTCATTGAAATATGAAATTAGTAAAGCAGTGTGTATTATATCATTTTTTTAGCCAACAAATTGTTTTATTATTTCTAATAATTTCAAAATAAAGAAAACCTTAGAATGGGTGGACGATTTCGACAATTTTTTCAATAAACATTCAGAGGTCACTAGCGTAAAAGTAGGGTCATTGACCTAGTTACTTGAAAAAGAAAAATAGCACCACAATAAAAAGGCTACAATGTACAATAAGTAGTATCTCGTTCCTACTAGTGGAATGTTTTTCGCCCCTGAGTAAATGTATTCCTTAAAACCGTTCTTTGTAATACTCATTTTGTGAAATATATTTCAAATTTATGCAACAGCGATATAAAGCAAACGCAGTAGCATAGCCCAAGGCGGAAAATGTGACAAACTGACTCCCGTTTGTTTTGTCGCGTCTTTACTGTAATACAAAGAAATACATAGCTTTATTAGTTTGGTTATATTTTGAATGCTATTCATTTTAGTTTTGTTTACGTTGCAGCATGGGATTGACAAACGTAGACTCTTTAAGAAAGGGAGGGACAGAATTAGGAAGAGGGTATGTATTTCGAATACTCAGGGAGAAAGTATAAATTTTAATTTATTGTTTGAAATGTCCTTCTGGGCCTAAATCTACGTGAATTTAAAAAAAATATATCATTAAATTAATATTTATCTTTTTTTTAATTTCGTTTACAATTTTTTTTGTTATAAAAATATGACGTGAAAATAATAAAATGACATGCTTTTGTGTTTTTCGTTTACCTTGTCACACAAGAGCTATCAACACTTTTGACATAAATAAATTTTCTAACATACATATATAAACATAGACTATTCATAATTGACTATTCGGAAGAAGAAACAGTTTGAAATTTGAGTTTAATTGCATAAACATTGCAGAGTATAACTGACATGCGCAGATCAAAGGGATACAGTGAAGCAGTGCATGAAGGAGGGAATGCGGCAGCAGGATTATCAAAAGGAGGAGCAGGAGGAACGTAAGAGAAGTTGTAAAAGAAGGACCGAAGACTAAGTGTGCATTTCATTACATTTTATACAAAAACAGAAAAAGAAAACCTCTTGTTTTCCAAACGATGACCTACATTTCCAAATAATAAGTATATAAATATTTTGGCTTGCACTTGCAAACTCAAAATTTACAAAGACATACTCTAGCTACATCTGCAATCGTTTTTTGTTTAATTTCAATTGATTTGCAACGACATACTTAAGGTACATTTGCCATCGTCTTAATGATGTTATGCAACCAGGTGTAGAATGCGGGCACAAGTATCTAAATTGGGAGTTTATAAAAAAGTTGTCATATTTGGCGATTCTGTGTCAGCATCGATAGCTCTGGTACTCTATACTGAGTCATGTATTGCATATTCTATTTAACCTTTGTAACCTTTTAAACCATGAACTCATGTATACTTTTTATATGACATTTTAATATTGTACGCAAGCGATGTGTCGTACTAATGCGGGAGACCCAAAGCCTGCATCCCAATAATCAGGTACGGAATTCGGACACAGAAAACTGAAAATCTGAAAATATATAAACAAGTTATCAACAAATTGTCAAATATGGCGATCCTGTGTCTGCAATGAAGGCCCTGATACTGCAGGCTAGTCATGTACTGCTTTTTCCATCTATTTAATCTTTGTAACCTTAAAGCCATGTATGAATGATTGTATTATGTATTATGTATCATACCAGGTGGGAGAATCAGAGACTCGGGACTCGGAGACTCCAACTCTGCATCACAATATTATTTCTGATAGTTCTGACAGTTTTGTTGCTTTATTTAGAAATAAAATATAACTTATATACGTACATGTATATTATGTTGATCGATTCGAATTTTATATTTCATTTTCAGATAGCAGTGATAAAAACGAATCAGTTACTTTAAAAGTATGCTATTTGAATACATTGCCTTAAAAGTAACTACGATAATAAACTGACCCATGAATAGCTGTAGTTTGTTTTTGTGTACGTTCTATAAATTTTCACAAAAATGTAATGAAGAAAAATGTTACAAACGTGATTATGAGGTTTGGTAGTTTTTCACAAATTACATTGCATAAGAATGATAACATGTTTTTAAGGATTTCAAATGATATCCTTACCCTGATTAAACACAATACAAAAAGTCCCACGAGGCAACCGTTGTGGCTAGCGCATTAGTCCTGAATATTAAAAATATCCTGCATCCTTTTCAAATATGTAAAAATTCTAACAAGATATATTCCATACACTTGATCCACCCTAAATCAATCCTTTGCTAATGGAGAGAATTTCCCAGTCTGTAATTTGTGTGTAATGTGAACAATTCTTTAAACGAGAAATGCTATAATTTTTATGTTTCTTGTTGTTATCTGACTTATTTGTTTTCTTATCGATTCTCTTGGATAAAAAAAAATGTTTATTAATGCTTGCTATATATACATTGTATCCACCCCCCACCCCCCCCCCCCCACCCACTCAACTTTAAGTTGTAAAATTTCCAATTTTCCATTCTAATGGTTTGACCATTTCAAATATCTACATAAATTTTTTATTTGTTAATTTTTCTCTTTATTCATTTTCTATAACAAAATGTGGTGGCTGTAAAAAATATCAATGATTTTTTTTTTAAATTGCCCATGAAAAAATTTTCAATTGAAAAATTCTCAATATTTTTCATGCGATTTTGTTATTCTGTATAGCTTAAACTGCTTCAATATCTTACAATTTGTGTTCAAAATACCTTAAAATGGTCAATTCCCCAATAATTTTATTAGTATGCAAGCATTTTGACATGTTGATAAAATATGATCAAGTGTCTGTACATGTGTATATTTGGAATATATAAAGGGTGGCGCTTACATGCGCTAATTTAAACAGCGGGTCTCCTTCACAATTCAAGCAGCATACATTTAATAAATCCATAGCAGACCCAAGCTGACGCAGAACAGACTCAGTACAGACAGCAGGTTGAAGCAGACCCGAGGTCAGCTTTGTGTGTATCCTTTAGTGATATATTGGGTTTGGTTGTATTTGTAACTCGGCAGTTTTCAATATAGGAAAGTTGGCATATTAAAAATGTAACGTAACATATTTAATAAAATATTTGTACTTTTGAATTCAAAAATATTAAAAGATTCATTATCGTGCCAACACATACCTTGACCGTTTTTTATTACATCGGACGTAATTGTTGCAAAGGGTCAGGTCTGCCGAACTCCGTTTTTGGAAACCCATGTTGCGAATAGACAAAAACGTTTAAAACGAAATAATAAATATAAGTATTAAAGGATCATTTCTATTGCCATAATTCTTAAAATATGACTCCATATTCTAAGGTAAATATATTGCATGGAAATTAAAATTAACGAGCGTAGAAATCATAAATAATAATTGTTTAGCCAAATGAATTGTTTAAAATCAATTGCGCGGTATTTTAAGTTGTATCTGCATAGAATTCTCAATTTATCGCCTATCAGATTATAGACAATAGTATAATTACTGCATGACATACATTAAAGTGAGATTGGAAAAGGGTTACTAAAATGATAATGAATATAATGGTATGTATTGTATCCAAATGTTATATATGGTTTTTTTCTGTGTTGACTGTAAAAGATTTTAGTGTTAAATTAAAATTCTGATGATAATTTTTTTGGTATTAACGTAAAAAAAATATATTTCTGAAAGCAAAATGTTAAGAATGGTTTATTTCTGGTATTTTGATATATCCAATCACGGGAAAGTTAATTGATTTTTATCGATTTAAAGATTGCCGTTGTTCGTATTTAAAAATTAACTGAAATTTAGAAAGTTTAGAAAATGAGTGATATTCATGATTAAGAAATACTCTGTCTCATGAGTATAGGCCTAACTGATATCTGTGAAAGTCAATTAAAGATAGTTTATGGATAAATTATTGACCTTTTATATTGGTATCCTAAATGCAAAAATCAATAGGTAACTAAATTTAGTGCATCGTAGGACATTATATCTCTATACAATTCTAGTATAATGGTAATATAAATTAAACAGTTTCTCAACCTGGCATTTGGATTTTTTTATTTGACAAGGTAAAGATTAATTTTAAAATTCGAAAGAAGTAATTGTTAAAAATATTACGTTTATGATAAAACACTGTGCCGGATAGTTATGCCAGTGCCAAGGTGGCATTTTTGCTCCCGCTTAAGATGCAGTTTCGGAAAAATTCATATATACCAAATGATAGACCATTGTCTAGAGAGTATATAACCACTTTTGTTTTTAGTGTGTTTCCCCTGACAGGTGAGATATTTACCTTTAAAAATTGATATCCTATAGGAAAATGATAATTCTAATAGGAGAAACGATTCTTCTACAGGAAATATTGACAATCCTATAGGATTTTTAGAAAATCCTATAGGAATTATATTTCCTTTAGGAGAAAGCTATTTCCTGTAGTTATTTAACTCAGACAGGTAGTTTTCCTATAGGAAATCAAAATTTCCTATCGGATTTTATAAAATCCTATTGGAATTGAAATTCCTATAGGGATTTCTTGTATTCCGATAGGAAATTTCAAATTACCTATAGGAATACTGTTTTTCCTACGGGAAAAATTATTTTCCTGTAGGAATTTATTTTTGAAAGGTAAATATCTCACCTGACAGGTGAGATACAATAAAAACAAAGGTGGTTGTAAACTCTTTAAGCAATGGTCTATCATGTGGCATATTTGAATTTTTCGATACATGCAGCTTAGACGGGTGCAAAAATGCCACCTTGGCACTGGCATAATTATCCGGCACAGTGTTATAAATTAAGGCATTTACCATGCCTGTCTGGATTTAGAAGTGAAATCTTTTATCGCCCCATACTGACATAATGCAATTCTAAGAATTCAATGTAAATTGGTTTACATTAAAAATAGTTTGAGTTCCGAGTTTAAAATATTTGCGTACAATGTAACTTATGGTAAAAAAGCACCCCAACTCCAAAACACAAAAAACACACACACCCTCTCACCCCAAAAAAACCCCCATAAATTATTATACAGTATGTGATGAATATTAATGAGACATGGCACTCTGTCTCTTTGAAATCACATAGAGTCCGAAAAGTGTGAATCACTAATTGAATAAGTAACTTTGTACAAAATAAACTGTGAGAAAATATTACAAATAGAACCGAATTTAAAAAAAGTAAAGTCCAAAATAAAGTTATAATTAATCAGTGAATTTTGCACGGTGATAAATGTATATGACCTGGCCTTGCCGCCAACACCACTATGACATTACTGGAGTCGGTTCTTTACTTGAAATTCTAAAAAAAGAGACATACATTTGAGATTTATGGTTAGGCAACGATTGAGAATACGGTTAACAGGAACATTTTAGCCTCTGTTTTATTTTCGTTCCTATCGCCCTCGTCAGCAGGCGATATAAGATGGGGGAAAATTCCAATATTTCATTTCTTTTCTCTTTATACAGAACCGTCTCTTTGGAAATTCAAGACAGCGCGAACTTGTTTGTAGAAGGGCTAAAATAACACGGAGCAAAAAAAAGCCTCTACACAGTACTTTGCGGTGACTTGGTTTAGATTTCTTTTTCTTGTGGAGGTTTAAATTATTTAAAAAGAAAGGTGGATTATCTCATTTTTCACAGATAAAATTTTCTAAAAATCCACATGCCCGATCATTCCATTGTCCGTTATAAAAAATATCCACACAATCACGAATTTTTATCTGATATTGAGAATCATTCGGATTATTAGAGTCCCAATTCGTATAAGTGAACGATGCTCTCGAGTGTCCCCATACAAATTGTCCCTCTGTTTCAATATCAGTTCCACCAGTCCAAGAGGTACAGTGGTATTTTGCTCTACAGACTAAAAAAAGAAATGGCGATTTAAAATATCGATATATATAAATAGACGTTAATATACTTTTGAGTGATTTTGAAATATAGAAATTAAAGAAATAAAATTGTTCAACTGCTTGTCTTTCATAAAAATGTCATGAAATTATGCCTACAGACATCCTGTAAAAGGTACTCTTCAATCCATTTATTTTCGTCTTCATTATTAATTTCTACAAGGTACGCGCCACACCTTTTGCACTCATTCTACAAAAAAACCAATAATTTGTTTTATTAACAGTTCTCTTATAGCACAAGTCATAGTATCCAATTTTCACTCTTTGGAACCATTAAACCACACTTATTCTTTCTTGCATTTACGTTTAATTTTTAAATATTGTATTTATATAAAGGATATTCGTTTTAACCTTTGTTCGTATTGCCCTAAACGTTCCGCTTTGTTCTGATTTGTTACATACAAATGACATACCATGGCATCAGGCCAGGATAGCTTTGTTTGGTTCAGGAGGTAATAATGTCCATTATACTGCATCCAGTCCCCGTCACATTCTGTAACAAACATACACCATACAATTAAACAGATTTAAAGATTACGTTTGTGTTTCCACACTCAACTTACTGCGATATTTATGTAAACATGTATGATCACACCGCTTTTGCAAAGTATGTTTTAAATTGACCACCAATTAAGTACATGTGTATTTGTGTTCTCCTTTAAGTTTTAACACACAACATGCATTTTATTTCAAACTAATTAATTATAATTGTCATTATGCTTACTTTATCGTAAATATTTCATATATTTTTTTAATTGTAATCATTATAAAAATAGAGTTGTATGTCCGTAGGATTGTTATTAAATATAGTATGATTCATCATCTGCGGAAAATTGCTAATCAATTAATAATTGTTAAATATTTCATAATTAGAGTTTAAACTAGAAGATAACGATTTTTTTCTTAAAAACTAACTTAATAAATATTTTTACTAACCACGCGGTGTTGTATAATAAATCCATCCGTTCTCATTCACTGTTTCCGTTGTGTTACAGAAATCAAACACACGACATCTCTTGAACGCCTCTAAATAACCAATACACGAACAGGAAGGTCCACAGATTAAAGCACAGGCAAAAAATGAGTCTGCTGTGTATTCTTCTGAGATGTTCACTTTTATAAATACGTCGGTATATAAAGGTTGCTCTATAAAATGTTTAGCTATGATCTCGGAATGGATGACAACGAATTTCATCAACATACACCAGAAGATTAAATGGACTAGAAAAGTCGCCATGTTCTTGGCGTGTGTGAACGTACTCTGCTTGGTGTCATATCTACCTGGGTGATAAGATACTGGATTGGTTAATTATAAACTTTTAATGGGGTTCTTAGTAATTGCTATTTCAAGGGCATTCGAAATCAACGAATAACGTGTATTGCCATCAAATGTGATTTGCTTCGTCTACCAGTAGCAATTCTATCAATATATTGATACAACAATTTGACAGCTTTAGTGTTTGATTGCCTCATAAATTTGGGTCGACCAAAAACAAACGTGGGTAAGGTTTGGTTAGAAATCACATTTAGTAATAAAAAATGCCATAAATACGGAGCCCGATCGCTTCGCTCCCTCTCCCTTTTTCTTTTACTTTTTAAATTAATATATTTGTTAAATAAACAAAGGTTAACAACTAAATAAACAAGATTTGTTTAACAAGATAAACAAGTTTATTAAACAGTAATCTATTAAGTATTTTTGATACGTACGTAAATATCGCTAATTGTGATAAACTCTTAATTTTTCGATATTAGTCATATTTTATTCAGCATTTGCACGCAATGACCTTAACGTCATGTTATAATGAACTTTATTCCGTCTTCATACAGAGGTCTGAATTATTTTGACTTCATTTTAAGAATATTGTTTTAAATAAACGTGTCTGTTTATACCTTTTACTTTTTCGCAACTGAAGCATTTACAAATTTCAGCACAGCTAAATATGATACTCGTGTAAGGTATCTCACTCGTTACGTTTTAAGTTCACTGCGCACATGATGACTTTCATGGAAATAAACATAAATTTATCGAATAAGAACAGAAATATATTAAACAACATTCATGAAGAAAAAATAATATAACATTAATAAATGGGCAAGTTTTGTTGGGAACTATTTTTTGTGCAGAAGGTTTTCTAGAGAAAAAATCAAATTTTAAAAAATCAATTAATCAGCATTAACAATAACACTTAATATTTTGTGCGAACACAAACTTTTAATGTGAAATTTTCAAAACATGTTCTGATTTACATCTAGAAATACTGGCAACAAATGTCAATACAGCAAAAAATGCATTTTAACTGCAAATAAATCAAATTCAATGCCGCCCTAACTCAGAGATATAACCGACTCACCTATTTTCTTGTATTTTATATTAATAATTTGTCTATAGATTTCAAAGATTTTCTTCCTGAGGAATAACTGATACAATGTACAACTCAGTTTAGGTGTGAGATACGTTAAGCTTTGCGAGAAACATGTATTCATTTTTTTTTGCATTATTACGATGACATTGAAAGTCATTACGATGACATTGAAAGTCAATGTGTGAACTTATAACCATGCATCATTAGGTGACTAGTTGAATGTGATTAGATCCGTTTATTTCAAATTTAAATGGTAATTTGATTCGATAACCTTAACCCATGGTAATTATAATCAATTATTATATTCCAAATGTCATAAAATCTGAATGGTTATCGTTGTAGTAGATTTAATCTAGGGAAGAGTAGGTATAATTGCTTTTGTAGGTTTAAACATGGCTGACTACTTTATTGTGTGAATGCATATTAACGCGCAAGATGGCTTTCGGTAGATTGCATCTGCTAATTTATATCTTTTCTTTGGTGGCTGAATATAACATTTCTGTAAGTGCAACAACTTTGAAATTTTAATGAAACTGTTCATGCATGTTATAAAAATTACAGATATTTTGCAGATGTTTACTTTTTGAACTTTTTTGCTATGCAACTTCCTTTTTATATTTACATCTACCGAGTACGATTGATTCTATTTATATCTTATGGAAACGTATAGTTTATTCATAGCTCTACAGAAATAAGTTTACATGCCCTGTTTATGGAATGGTCGAAACCTAAAGAGACCTAATAAAATTCACGGATTGCACGAAATAATCATGATTATGTCAGACTAAAATTCCCCTATGAAACGATTTTGCTGTTTCTTTTAGATAACGGACTGATGTACATTAACAGTAATTTAGTGCATTTTACATACTTTTTATAATCAATTTATTGATTTGTTAAAAGAAAGTTGTAAATATAACTTTCTTTGATGAATCATGCGGGTTATGGAAGTAGCGATCATATGCATTTCAGAAAAAAATTTGCTTAACTCGCTAACCCGGCTTATTTATTTTTTCTGCCATGTAGCCACCTTCATATCCCGCATAAATCACCAAAGAAAGTATTGTATTGTCCAAGTACATACAATTTATAATGTCAATATCTTTCAATTGAGGAAAAGTACCTTTTATTATTGTAAAAATAAATTTCAACAATATAAAAAATGAATTATATCTAGACTTCAACTTTACAATGCAGAATTCTGAAATTGTACGAGCAACTAAGAAATCAGCAATACAGCCGTTGTACCTTAGTACTTCATCTATTGGACAACATTCCAACTATTTTGGGCGGTTTCTGGGACCCTCTGATACTAAAGCCAAGTTCTGGGGAGACTAACTTATTTCGTTTGAAAATGGTAAGCAAGATGATATCCAAACAGTTATTAGGTGTCTTGGTACGATAAAAATACGATAAAAATACGATAATGATGCTACTGAGGATGTTTACTTTTTACTAATTTATTAAAAAAACGGTTGTTTTATTTTAAAAAAAAAATTTATTCAATAAAAAAGTTGCAAGTTCAGTAGTCTATTGACTAAAACAAATAAACTAATGAATAATTTTTTTTCGTTGAGCGCAATACTTTATATTCGATAAAACCTTTAAAAACTGTTTTTAAAATGCACACTTTCTTTATATATCGTTCTTGAATAAGAAAGGCTCTGTTTATTAACTTCTTCTGTACCTTCAAACCTCTTGTAACTGACATTAAAAGATAAATTTTATATTGTTTAATAAATATGATAAAAATGATGAAAATTGTTTTTGATGAACTGGTTGTTATAATTCAGAGAACACGTTGGGTAACAGCAATGGATTTGAAGCGTACATTAGAAACGGCCATTCCAACTACAACAGTTGGCTCGTCTTAAAGTCAGATGCCACTCGGGAAACGTTACGGGTACTTTTAAACTACAACTATGCCAACCGCTCTCAAACCATGTTCATTGAAAACAGCTGCGAAGTCGGGATTAAGAAGATTCAGAGAGGTTACCTAACGGAATACATAGGAACAATGAAAAATGGCGGGTACCATAATGCCGTTAATGAGTACTTTGTCGTTGGATTGAGGGTAAACAATACTGAACAAATAGTCAGCATTGCTTCACGGCATCTGGAATCAACAGAAATAATGCATGAGGAATATCTAAAGTACGTTGATACATACAGGGGTAAAGAAAATGACATGTACTACGCTTTTTTAAATCATCAGGCAATGGAAGAAGATGGCGTCACTGTTGAAAGCATCCGCTTTGAATTGTGGGTTAATGAACAAGATGCCTACACTGGAGATGCTATTGCTGGCGTTCGCATTTGGAAATTCAATATTCTATAGATTTCGTAAACGGAATGTTAGATAATACATTAGCAGGAATTAACTTCTGTTCAGATAAGTTTCGATTGAAGTTTTGAAATGCTACTTATTCATTAAAATTTGCAATGCTTTAAGGTGCAGTTGTGTTTTTTTATACCAATAGAAGCCAGAACTTCAAAAATACCTAACACATCTACATTTCTCTCATTTTTAACGTGACTTTGTTTCGCGAAGTAATGATTTATTCCAAAAGCGGTTAGCGTCCAATACAAAGAAAAAATTAAATGATTTCTCTTTTTTTTGTCATACAAATTTAGAATTCCTATTTTATTTATTTCATTTTAAAAAACAAACAGTCGGAATTAACGATATCCGCCGATGTTTCTATTCCGATGTAGATAAACGAAACCATACCACAATATAACAAGAAGTTTGTTTTGACAAACAAACGGTATATAATTGTTGCAATCTATCAAACTGAACTTGTTAATAAAAGATTAAGTTTGTACATTGGGAAAGTTTCTTAAACATATCTGCCTTTTTTTGAGAAAAAAATGCTCGGTTGAACGCAAGGTCGACCCCCTTTGTTAACAGTGACATGTAGCTTAAAATTATTTTAATGCGCCGTCCTAAATAAACTGACTTAAAAAGAAATCGCTCGTGTGTGTTTTATTATTTACCTACCCTGGCTTATTGTTTGATTAGTGGTCTTCTTTATGTTACAGACGATTTCGTGTCTGTTATGTCAATTCCGATTATTAACATCCCCATCCTGCATTTTGTGTGGACTGAGGACTAATGTTTCATTGTTATAACATTTTTTTTCTAGAATTGTAATGACAAAACTATACGTCGTATTTGCAAGCGATAACATTTAGACATATCATATTACACTCCTCTAAAGCTGAACACCGCTCGTAACTAGGCACTGTTCTCTATATTTCTCTTTCATCACCGATGTCTCTACAACCCCTAGATAAGCCGCAGACCTATCAACCGTTAAAAGTATTTCGATGTAGAGGACTCACCTGTGTGGAGGTACATCTTGTCTCGCCGTGTTACTCGATTACGATGAAATTCTCAAATTTTACGCACCTTTTTCAAGCTAGGTGAATACTAGCATCCAATTAACAGATCAATGCATTATTTACAAACAGAATATGCACATAAAATAACAAATACATGCATAAAAACCAAAGACCACGAAATGAATACTACACTTCGGCGACGAGATTCAGGTGTGTAATCGGGGTAACAAAATCAAAGGGTTATATATCTGTGTGACGTTGCCCATTTACGAGCGGTGTTCAGCTTTTAACAAACACCACTCATAAAAAGGCATCGTCATTCATGTACAACCTTCGATTTCGTTACTCCCGATTGCACACTCGTGACCGACGTGTTGTATTCCTGTCGTGGTCTTATATTTTGTGCGTTTATTTCTTGTTATAAGTGCATTTTCTGTTTGTTTATTATGTATTAACCTGTATATCTCCTGGTTTGGAAACAGTAATTAATCATTTGATAATTTCACCGCGACCTAAAAACACTGCGATCTAAAATAAACCTCCACACAGGTGAGACCTCTACAGCGTAATACTTTGACTGCGGCTTGAATATGGGTTGTATGGAAAGCGTCGATGAAAGAGAAATATGGCGGACAATGCCTTTTTACGATTAGTGTTCAGCTTTAAAGAAGGAAATTGGTTTTTTTTTCGCAGCGAATACAAATAGAGTACATGTAGACATGCATGTGTTTCGATGCCATTTCCCAACTCTAAAATATGCTAGTGTACGGTGTGTTGACTTTTCCTACTTATCTTGACATAGGTTTAGACCTTACTATTACAAGATGAACCAATTTGGACTCGGGGTAATTTTTTTAATTTAATTTCCCAAATCTAATATCTAGAATTGTAACCTATTGAATGACTAACAAATTCGTATAATAGAATTTTTAAACACAATTTTATTTAATATAACAAAAAAAAAGTTCGTGACTGTTGAGTAAGACTCACCCCACCTTGCATCAAACTGAAGATTTAAAAAGAATTGTTTGATCTTTATTCAGATTTGCGAAAACTTTAACCTTGCTACCATATAAAAGTTTTCCGCGAGGAGGGTGATGGTCATTAATCTTGTCCCATTCGTGAACGCAGACACCATGATAAAATAAATTGTTTTCATGGGACAATCTTCATATAGAAAAGTGAGGTGCATTGTTTAAAGCAATATGGCGACAAACAAATTGAGTATAGTTCTGTTTACGGCAACCATATTGATTGGAATTAGCAATTGCGTAAGTTTTAATAAGTAATAATTATTGAACAGCAATTACTATAATAAGTTTGATATCTTTATCATTGTGGTAATAACATACCTTTTGTGTCCCAAGTTAGTATAGTGAAAGTAAAATTTAAACAAAATATATATATATAAAAGTATACGATTGGTCAATAACAGCGCATGCTATTTGTAATCTTTGCTCATTGTGTATTTAATGCTTCATGTGGGAATGATTGATTAACCGTATTACTGTCCAAATTACAGTTCAAATTAAACAGGATAATAATTTCACTAAATGTTAAGTCAATTATTGCTTTTATTCACGTAACTCATTCAATAGTTCAAATGGCGATAGAGAAATCATGCGATTATCTTATTTTATGACTCAAGTTATTGTATATAAGTTTATACGAGCACTGGTTCTAAAAGTTACTAAGTTGTAAAAGTGCAAGATGGCTTTCAGTAGACTCAACTTTGTATTTTCTTTGGTTTTTCTTCTGTCAGGAAACCCTGGATCTGTAAGTAGCATGTTTTGCAGTGATGATACTTCATTTATTTTGCATGTTATTTTTAAATATTTTACACTTAATAATGCTACAATGATTTCAGGTGGTCTATTTTTTTCAAGCTCAAGAATCTTTAAATAACAAACAGTTCCAAGTTTGTTATGTCTTTCTTTGATGTTTTCTATACCATTGAAAAATCGCTATTAAGTATTTGGTATTTAATATAAAAAATAATCATTACTTTATGTTCAAAATTCAAATTTGAAATCAAATATATCATTATTGATAATCGATAAATGTACATGGAAAAATCGCTATTAAGTATTTGGTATTTAATATAAAAAAATAATCATAACTTTATTTTCAAAATTCAAATTTAAAATCAAATATATCAATTATTGATAATCGATAAATGTACAGAAGTAAATAGCGAGAACGACTTTAACGCCTGTCTCTTGAATGTATACTCGGACGGAATATTTGAGCATAAAATGTCATTTCTGCTCTCCTTTCACTGCTTTTCGTTTCACCATTACACTTTACTATTATCCCTGACAACCCAGCAGAAACACAGGCACGATGTTAATTAGCTCTTTCCAGATACTCTTAGTAAACGCCGGGATTGCATGGCGTTCTTCTGCAGAAGATTCCATAGTCCATTTTAGTTAGCCTGGTGGATGCAATGTCTTACAGAGCAATTGCGACTTTCTTTTCAGAGTATCTTCTGACGTATGTTGTACAAATTGTTGACATACAATTTCAAGCGAACTCCTTTTATTCGAAAAAATGTGATCAATTTACACAAATAATCTTAACCGCCTGGGGCCGTCATTTTTTAACCTGCTTATCCTTGTCGTTGTTGGCATATTAGACTTGGAAGACAAAATATCCTCTATGATTTATCATATTCACATTTGTTTTTTGTTGTGTTTTTTTAAGTCGTGGTATGCAGTTTTTCTATGTTGCCATTTGAATAGAAATAACGACATCAAGAGACAATAAAAATGATATAATAATTCTTGAAATCGATCGATTTTCCAACTATTCATTTACACATTTGCTTTAGATCGCTGAAACACTGCGCAAACTGGAGACACCATCAATTCAAATACAGAGTGTAACTCCTGAAACGGGATGGACCTGCACCATCAATATCCAGGGCCCGCCCGATACACAGTTTGAATCCACGGGCGAAAGAATGACTGTTACCAAAGGTATTTGATTTGAATGCAAAATCACACAAGAAATAATTCTCCTCTAGTGTTTCATTTGTTTCCTTTGAACTTGTTCTGCTTTAAGCTGGAAACGACTACTAAGTTGGGTCCAGGACAGCACACGGGTGTGTACATCATTCAATTTCGTTACATTATACATCTTTAACTTATGGCAGAGGTGTTGTATTTAGCAGATGATCTTATCTTCAGGGACATTTCGAAGTTTTTTCCCCTTATAAGTGCAATACAATCAAAACATTTCAAATGCAATCGTTTTATACAAAAGACAAACCGTTGTATTAATACTTAAAATCATTTGTCAAGTATCTAAATCTTACATATCCCGCCATATTTGTTTTTACCCCGAACACCAAATGCCCCTTTACACTTCAACTGCACTTGAATTTAAAAAGGGTACACAGTGTACACCTTTTTTTGAAAATCAAGCTTGCCCTTAATGCTGTCTTTGATTTTGCACTTGCGTGCATTTTCTGTTTATATACAATGAAGAAAGCTGACTGATCTGACAGTTTTGGAAGACGTTCTTTGACTTTCTCTTTTACGTAAAATTAAGCTAGTACAAATATTCTCATAAAGTATACATTTTTTGATTATTTTTTTTCTTTCTCACTTAAAGTTTGTGGTGCATGGAAAGAGGTGAGGTAATTACAATCGAACCCGTACAACTGAATGAAAGTCGTATTTGTTACTTTTTTCCTGGATTTGAAATACTGCGTAAATTTGATACATCAATCGCCACTAAGAAATAAAACGTACGTGTGCGTCTACTGACGTCTAATCGATACAAAGAAATGCAGTGCGAAATAATTATAGCTGTTGCATGTAAGTTATACTGCTTATATAAGGGTTGTAGGGATAGCGGCATGGATAGACAAATGGTAGACAAGCCAAGCCGTATTCAAGTGGTGTTCAGCTTTAAGTATTCATATAAATTTTATACCCAATACATGAAACAACGGAAGATAACTCTTAAAAAGTAGGTGCAAAATGTCCGGTTTTCCATATGTATTAAGTCATATCTATTTGGTTTATTTTACTTTCATCCTTATCGATTTAAAATGTTTCAACATCCCTTCATTAAACATTGAATATCTTAATACGGCTTTAGTGAACTATCATCATGATGGTATATGGCTGGTCGATAAATAATGTTTTAAATGATTTTTATTTAATTGGAAATTATTTCAATTATATATGTTACCATGATACTTGTAATTCACTTTAACACTCTATTTACAGAATAAATTTAAAATAAAATATTTTTAAAAATTGCTGTAAAATCTGAATATAAGTTTCGTAAAAGAAAAAAACAATTTTCTGATTGTTATCGTCAACATGTCATATGTAAACTTATGTTTTTCTATACAAAGGCATTCCATTCAGTTGATCAAAACATATATCAACATTTTGTTACGGCTAATTGGGACTCAACGTATTTAGTAACTTTATGATATCTTAGTGAAAGTGACAAACGCTTATATCCAACTATGTTTTTATGTGAAGGAAAAAACATAAACAAAATAAAATAATATTTTTTTCCCTCTTTTTTTCAGGAGAACACAATGTGTTCACAGTTCTTTTGACAAGAAAGGGGTTCAGTCAGACGGAGTTATTTATCAAGTCAAATTCCACACGAGAAACCATTAAACTGGATTTTAATGGCTACATAGGCCCGATCCCTCTAACATCTTTTGTTATAAACAACTGCGAAGTCGGAATTGAAAAGCTAGAAAATGGTAATCTAACAGAGATTAGAGCGAGAGTGAGGAATTGCGCATATCAAGAGGCGCACGAAAGGTACTTCATGTTTGATCTTCGCTACAAGTCAGGGGACACTGTCCAGATGTACTCACTTGATAAGAACGAACCTGCTTTCCAGCGCTATAGCAAGTATTCGAAATACGCCACGACCTACTATAGCAGCGAAGAAAAAAACGTATACTACGCCATTTTGAATTTTCCAGCATTGAAAGCAGACGATATAACTGTAGAAAACTTTCGATTCCTCTCTGTCTATGACAAAAATCTTTATGGAGATTCTATTCTAAACGGTCACCAATGGATATACAATTTCCGATGAATTTTAGTATTTTTAAACACTGAATGTGTTTAATATTTTGGAGAATTTCATTTTTTTTAAATGTTACCTCTATATGGGGTACGTTTTGCTTAATGTAAATAAATTGGAAGTTGCAAAGGAGACGAAAAATTCTTTTATTTGTGTAAATTGTGTGGGTTGTTAAAAACTGGATGTTTCAAAAGTGTCAAAAGTATTTATGTACACCAGAAAATGTATATTTTTTTATTTTTTAGAATTTGTTTACCATTATTTAAAACATCTTCTGGCAGTTACAAGTTATTGATACAGTGAATTAAAAAAGGATAATAATTCTATAAAGGTTATACTCATTAAAAATTGTTTTATATATTTTGTCAAAGAAATAGTTTAAAAGTTAGCCATTTTGGCTTATTTATATCTTTTTAACCGGGTTTTCCAACGGAAAAATTCGGTTGTTAAAATGGTTAAAATTTCGGGCGGCTGCCAGAAGAGTACCCCTATTGTACGGATAACTCCTCCTACGGTTTTCGAGATAGGAATGTGTTTTTTTGCAGATAAATTGTACATATTTAAGAGGTATGCACATTGCTAGGATTTTGGTTTCTGATGATATTGGAAAACAAATACCAGCTGTTGAACTTAGTCATTCTCTTGCAGAATATTGCATATAAGAAACCCTATTGTACAGATAACTCCTTCTGAAGTTTCTAAAATAGGAAGATATTTTGTGCAGATAGGCATAGTGATATTCGGATAACTTTAAAATTTTGATAATTATGGAAACAAAACAAACCAAATTTTGACTGTGATTAATTCGGGTCGGGATCGGCCTCAAATAATGTTAATGAGATCATGTAAACGTTTGCATTGGCCTTAGATAGTCTAAGCTTATTGATGCTCAAGGCTATCAATTCAAATGCTCGCCATTCGTCCTGCTGCTGCATTCTCCCAGGAGATGACGAAAGTGTATAAGTGACATTTAGCGATGTCGCTACATTTTGATGTGAGTAATGCAATTTTGTAGATGTTTTTAATATCTGTAAATCAGGTTAAAAGGTAATTGCAGCTAAATCCTGTCTGTGAGGTGGCTGTTCTGAGCTCATGCAGATTGCGAAGTCGCAACATTTAAATGTGCGAGTAATTTAATTATGTATATGTTTATTATGTCTGTAAATCAGGGTAAAAGGTAATTAAAGCTGGATCGTGTCTTCGAGGTGGTTGTTCTGAGCTTGTGCAGATCGAGTTGGCATTTTAAAGTTCAGCGGAAATGATTGATCAAATAAAATTCATCGTTTAATAGACAAAAATATCAAATGAAGAGAAGGGAAGAATCTTCAGACAACATGAACTTTAAAATTAATTAATAAAACTTAATAAATATAATGTTCAAGTTAAATATTTATAGTTTAAAAAGTATAACATTTTGAAGTTGAAACTCTTTATTAAGTACTTAAAAATTGTGAAAAGATTTTTGGTTAACAGCAGTCACGTAGAAACCATGTATTTTCCACACACAGACAGTATGAAAAAAAAAGCATTATTTAGTCGGCGATGCACATTTTCCTGATGGTAAACAAATTAGAATTATCGATCTTTGAATTTAACTTTGTCAAATGGACACCACTAGAGTTGTTTCGAAATTTAAAAATGAGGGAAATCAAATGCCATATATAAAGATACGCAATGCTGTATTTTGGGTTTCATTTTTATTTTGAAGAACGTTGGTGTCATACCTACCAAAAATAGAAGTCTATTTGACATGCTGTCAAATTGTTTTGTGATTATCCTACAAAATGTTAGGATATATCATCTGATATTGTAATTATAATGGCCAATAACAACTATCTGGGTAAATAAAATAATCGATGCTGAAAAGAAAAATTCTCTGAAGAGGGGGAATTTCTGAAAAGTGATCAACACATCAGTAATATGGTGGGTATAATTTTAAATCATGCATGCATCATCTTTCTGCTCCATACATATAAATTATCAGAACTTCAGATGCCAGCAAGTAAAATTGTAATTTTTTTTCTGTAAGATTATTTTATAGTAACTCAATACATGTTTTTTGAATTTACACAACAAAAATTCAGCTTTGATTAGCAATATTAACAGTGATTGGCATTATTGAGGTTTTGTAATTCAACATTTTTTTTTTCAGTCTCAAGTTTTGCTAACATAAGCATGATGCTTAGGAAATAAATTCATTGTTTTAAATTGATGTCTGCATTTTTTACTATTGAAAATGAAATTTTTTGCATATTTATCTTAACAATTTTCTGCAGAAGTAATATATCCATAAAAATAAGTAATGCATATTCATTGCTAGGCATCACACTGCATGGTTATATCTTTTTATGCACATCTTCCAAAATATGAATCGCACTAAAGGTCGCTCTGTTTGATGTAACATTATAAATTGACTACAAACTCAGTTTGAAATTAAAAAGGCCATTTAATATTAAATGACGAACTTGTAAAAATATAAAATTATAAAAATTAATTTGATAAAAAAAAACTTGCAGTAATACAAATGAAATAACTTCAAAAATTCCAATGAAAATGTTAACATCAAAGGTGGGGTAAGGTAAAAATGCCCACCCACTTCAGAAATTAAATAAACATCTGAAACCAAAGTGAACCTAGATGATATTAATATTAGCCAAAAATAACAAAAACTGATCTATTTTTTTAAAAATGGGGAGAGGTGGGCGGGTTTGCTTGAAAAAAAAATTTCCTGCAATATGGCGCCGACCTTAAATCTAAATTGATACTGAGGCTAGCCCAGATGGTAAACACGCGATATCTTAGAAAGTTATTAGAGTTATCCCGCTTGACGTATTGTATGTACCAAGGAAATGGGCATAAAATTATTTATGAACATAAATAGCATTTATGCCCATCTTCCAAAATATGAATCGCACTAAAGGTTGCTCTGTTTGATGTAACATTATAAATTGACAACAAACTCACAGTTTGAAATTGAAAAAGGCCATTTATTATTAAATGACGAACTTGTAAAAATATTACAATTATAAAAATTAATTTGACAAAAAAACTTGCAGTAATACAAATGAAATAACTTCAAAAATTCCAATGAAAATGTTAACCTCAAAGGTGGGGTAGGGTAAAAATGCCACCTACTGCCAAGGACAGGCAACTGCAATAATTGACTGTCGTTGGAAGTAGCCCCACCTAACCTTAGTGCGAGAGTTGAATGTAGTGCAAAATAATAGAACAAATCTCAACAACCCCTGAAACTAATCTAAAATACAATAACCAACCAAATTAAACTAATTGAAAATCGTCATTACATAAAATTATGTCCTAATGTCTACAAGATGCAAAAATACACCTTAATTTCAGAGCTTTTCCATTTGTTGCAACCAGATGCTCATGTCACCATGATAACAAGAATAGAATTCCAGGGTCCCCCGCCGTTCAAGCAGTATACTAGTATACTGTATTGTGGAATCATTAAATTTCGTGGGGGCCAATTTTCGTGGATTGCTTAAATTTTACAGGTTCGTGGGGACGTAATTTCGTGTATTCTCTAAAACCTACAAAGGAAATATGATTTTATTACCCTTATTTATTAATTCGTGTAGGATGTTAAATCGTGGATGAGAGGTACCCACGAATTCCACGAAAATTGAACCACCACGAAATCTAATGATTTCACAGTATATGAAATTGCAATATTTTCAAACATTCAGGGCTGTTCCAGAATTAAATGTGTGGGGAGGTTGGGAGGAACATTTTTTTACCCCGACCACCCATTTTTTCCAAAATTTGTAGGCATGAGAGCGCTTACAAGGTCAATTTTTGGATAAAACGGAGTCATTATTGTGGTCAGAGTCCCATAACTCCAGCAAAAAGTATCGACCAATGCTGATTTTCGAACTTGACCAAGGTAATAGGTGTATAAACATTAGGTATAAATTTAATGAAAATCCGTCAAAATTTGTAGGCATGAGAGCGCTTACAAGGTCAATTTTTGGATAAAACGGAGTCATTATTGTGGTCAGAGTCCCATAACTCCAGCAAAAAGTATCGACCAATGCTGATTTTCGAACTTGACCAAGGTAATAGGTGTATAAACATTTGGTATAAATTTAATGAAAATCCGTCAAAATTTGTAGGCATGAGAGCGCTTACAAGGTCAATTTTTGGATAAAACGGAGTCATTATTGTTGTCAGAGTCCCATAACTCCAACAAAAAGTATCGACCAATGCTGATTTTCGAACTTGACCAAGGTAATAGGTGTATAAACATTTGGTATAAATGTAATGAAAATCTGTCAAAATTTGTAGGCATGAGAGCGCTTACAAAAAAGTGTGACGGACGGACGCACGGACACACGGACCCACAGACCCACGGACACACGGACGGACGCCCGGCATTTCTGTCCCCGCTCCGCGTTGCGGCGGGGGACAACTAAATACCTGTACGGAGTGAAAACAACACTATTACAAAGTTGTGACTGTCATAAGCAAACCTTGTTTGATGCAAAATTACATCTTTTTGTGTTAACTTCTAGTGTGCAAATCATCACCCCCAAATCATTTTAACATGCACAATGTGCATACTAACTATAAAATGCATGGAACAACTTCCCCGAGTTGTAAACAACATAAAAATGATATCAATAAATGTTAAATCATTTCAACAGATGCTCATGTCACCATGTTGAAGAAATGAACACTGCCAAAATAACCACATAAACACTGAAAAATGACAAACATGAAGAGTACTATTACATGTACCTTAATAACATTATCCAACCAAATGCTTATGTCACCATGGTTGAAAAGTTTTGATTAAACAAATGATATTCTATCTACAAACCAAAAAGCACCATGACCATAAATCTATTTTCGAAGTCCATGTACACCTAAAACATGTTTATAACTGAGATGAAACTGTTTTCCAATCAGGTGCTCTTGTCACCATGATTGGCTGCTCATAGAATAAACACTGACAAATTGAAAAACCTTAACCCCTTAAAATGTAGCAAACATTCCACTAGATGGGATTGTAATTTTGAATTCTGACGAGATGCTCTTGTCACCATGGTCGTTGAACTGGTTCCTACAGAACAGGAACTCGAATGTACTTTTTAAAGGCATCAGATGACCATCGACCCATTGCTTTAATTTTCTGCTCCGATATCCTTTTTGTAAAGGCAGTCGTAGCCGCACCAATTCTAAAACTGTGTCCTTTGTATTGTTTGCTGTCTAAACCACACCAATTTAAAGACAAACATAGCTGATCTGAGAAATTCTTCCGTGACACTTGTGTCCCATTCATGAAAGTAAAAAGAGGACCAGTACTTGGTTTCCTGACTTGAAAGTATGTCCAAAGGGCCTGGACTGGAGAAACTGTGTAATCTATTTTGCTACCTTCTACATACAAAGTATGTGATTGGCCTTTACTTTGCTTGAAAGATTCCACAGTCAACTCAAATCCTATTGGACAATTTGATTCGATTTTAACAAAACACACAGATTGTACTGATAATAAATGACAGTTCTTGTCTTTCGAAGCTGTAAATTCTCCGATCCTAAGAAAACAGTGAAACGCCAATAAATACATACTTTTCATAAGCACACGTACAAAATACGAACTTGCAGTATATTGTAAGGAAGCTATCAGCTGTTTCAAAATACATGGTGTTATAGGTAACCTTGAATCGACTATACCCGTTCTATTTCTATAACCTTGCACACATTTTTTCACTATGAAATTCTGTGTCGGGTCTGCCATATTCCTTATCTTATGTTGAAAACTTAAAGCTGAGACATAAGTTGTAACTGTGGAGCAAGCCAAACCTTGAGAGAAGCAAAAGGCTATAAACAGAATGATATCCTCAGCCTGTACAGGAATTCTATCTCTTGGTAAGGCGAATGATGACACAAAACGATGGTAATAATCAATTGCCCTTTGGTAAGTACTATGCGTCGATGGTGCTAGAGACTGTTGTATTAAGTCTGAAGCTATGGATTGCAAATCTTGAAGTTGTCCTCGTTGTAATGGCATTCCACCGGGTTGTTGTGAGAAAATTTGTGAAGGAAATGTTGAATCTGCTGACGAGAAAGATGATCAGCTTAAACATTGTTTAAACCTGGAATATGTCTTGCTTGGAATAAAATATTATGTTTTAAGCAGTTCAGCACTAAGCGACGGACTAACACCATGATAGTTTTATCTTTAGATGTTTGTCTGTTAATGATATGTACCACCGCATCATTGTCTGTAAAAAAACAATGCATCGATTTTCTAACTGCTTTGCCCAAATCTGCACTGCAAGTACAATGGGAAATAACTCCTTAACTGTAATATGATAGGCTTCCCAAGCTTTTGGCCATACTCCACTAAAATACTGATTTCCTAAATAACCACCAAAACCAATGTTACTTGCATCAGTGTACAACTGCAATGAGACATAATTTTCCCAATGATCTGCCAAAAACAAAGACTTGCTATTAAAACAATTCAAAAATATACTCCAAGCCTTCAAATCTGCTCGAGCTTCACTATTCAGATGCCTATGATGATAAGGTCGTGTTAAACCTATTGTAAGGTCACAGAGTCGCCTAAGAAATGGACGTCCCGGAATTACCACAGAACAAGCAAAGTTTAACACACCTATGATTGACTGCAATTCTTGCAGCGTGACTGTTTTCTTAGCCTTATAAGTTTGTATTAAGTGTCTAGCTTTCCTCAACTTGTCCTGAGGTAACCGTTTTTCCATCACCGCGGAATCCAGCTCAATGCCCAAAAATGTTAGCGAAGTGCAGGGTAGAACCGTTTTAGATTGTTTGATTGGGATACCGATATCTTTGAACAGAAACATAATTTTGTTAAGGTCTCTATGACATAATTGTAAATCACCTGGGCCCACGACTAAAAAATCATCTAGTAAATGAACTAATTTCCCGCAGATTCTCAACTTGTTTTCGCAAACCCAGTGCACTGCCGTGCTAAACTCTTCAAATAAATGACAAGAATAACTAAGCCCCATAGGAAGAGTTTTGTCCACATAGAAGCCCTGATCGAAAGTAAAACCTAGCAATTCCCAATCTGAGTAATGAATTGGAACAATTTTATATGCATTCTGAATATCCAACTTAAACAAACCACAATTCTTTCCGTACTTACGCATTAAAGCTACTGCATCCTCTATATCCTGATATTGAACTGATTTGAATTCCTCCTGAATACCATCATTGTCCGAAGTGCCCTCAGGAAAAGAAATGTTATGAATAACCCCGTAGTCAACAATAGTCTCTCCAGCATATTTCGGAACTAAACCCAAAGGTGAACTTTGAAAATTCTGAAATGGTATCACCTTAAAAGGAGCTGCGACTCTGTGGTTGCCAATCTCAATCTGAATGTTTTGTTTCACAATGTCCAAATTCTTAGTAACTGATGTAGCATTACCACTTAACCTACAACTCCATTGCCCTGCAAATGGAATTCTAAAGCCCACTTTAAAACCTTCAACTAACAATTTTCGTTTTTCCCCATCATAACCCTTTAACCAATAGTCCAACCGGTCTGCCTTAATTGGTGTAGTAATACTAGTGTCCATTAGAATACTTGTAGTTGTTTGTGGTTTTTCCTGCATTCTGAGTTTGGTAGTCACCTGATTGTGATGGTGTTTGGGCTTTCACAGAGTTACATTGTTTCTTAGTGTGTGTCCCTCCGCACTTCTGACAGGCGTGTGTGTAAGGGCAACGTTCTCTAGTGCAGAATCCCCTGTTGTTGAAACTATGGCAGGGGTATTTTGGTGATGAAGAGCCACGAAAAAACTGAGGTGAGGACGAACCGAACATTCTATTACCACCAAAAGCCGAAGCTGGACCAACTCCAGATTTACCCAAACTAAAAACCAAAGCTTCACTATGGATTTCTGAATTTAAATTATTCCAGGGGAAAGATGAGGGATTACTAGCACGCCATTCCTTGAAGTTTTTATCATAATAGATTGCAGCCTCATCTCCTGCCTGTTTCCCTAGTTATTGTACCATATCCCCATATTTCATCAAAGCTGGGGCTTCCTGAGGGAATTTTTCTGTAAAAATGCCGACAAAAACAAAGAAAGCCTGAACCCATTGGCTAACTTGCCTTATCTCATAGGATGGTCTTTTTGGTTTTAACTTCACTTTCCCCTTCCTTATTTTCCATTATTTCAAAACTTTTTTTCTTATTTTTCAGCCCAACAAAGTACAAAAATCCACAAATTCGTTTGCCCAGATCTTACTTTTAATTTTTGCGTCCACGCCAAGACCTAGTGGTCTAGTAATACTAGGATTCTGAATATTAAAAATGGATGATAGTTCTGTAGAAGCGTTAGATGTTTCTTGATTTGTACCTGAGTTGTTTGGCATTGAATGGTTGTCAGTGGCTGATGAAGTTGAGGGTGCTTCCGCCACCGCTTCCTCTTGGTGAACCTCAGGATTGGATGAATTAAGATTTTTTCCCAGTACCCCCATGGCCTGTAGTGCTGACACCACTCCTTTAGTAACTTCAGACACCAAGGCAGCAATCAACTCCTTGTGATCCTCTTTTATTGTGTTGTCTGTCGCTGTCTCCGCTCTCTTCCTTTTCCTCGTCCCCAAATTCCTAGTAGTATTCATTTCTATATATATATATATATAAAAAAATTGAAAAAATCTGACTGATAAAACTATCAGTTTATGAGTAAATCTGACTAATAAAACTATCAGCTTATGAGTAACTCTGACTGGTAAAACCTGATAAAATTATCAACTTATGAGTAAAACTGACTGATACAACTATTAGCTTATGAGTAAATCTGACTGATAAAACTATCAGCTTATGAGTAAATCTGACTGATAAAACTATCAGCTTATGAGCAACTCTGATAAAACCATCAACTTTAAAATTTTGCGGCACTTGAGGCTTGAATCCGGGTCGCCTGGACATACGTCCACGACTCTAACGACTGAGCTATTCGGACTTAAGTAAATCTGATTGATAAAACTATTAGCCTATGAGTAAAACTGTGATACCATTATCATAAAATTACTCATATATATGTTAACTTGAACATATGAGGATAGGGTAGAATTACCCAAATTCTAATTTTTTAGATGGAACTCTAATGGAATCAGAATAATCTGTATAATTACAGCATTTTATGAATTCTAGCGATACAATTATCGCACTTGAAGCTATATCTATAATACTATTACCAAATAGCGGTAAAATACCCCCATTAAAAATGAATTTATGTGGCAGAACTACCACTAGCTTGTGGGAATACCACCAAATTTGTATTCATCCATATTAGATATATGTGCATAGAATATGTGCCTGATCTGGTAACAGATATTTAAAACATATCTATAGATATATATTTCCAGACTTACTGCTCTAATAGGAAGAAACAGATTAGGCTAATCAGCTGAATTCCCCTGGCCTGAATTCCACTGGGCTTGGGACTGGCTTGATTCTCTACAATGCATCTAACAAATAAATACTGACGAAATGAAAACAATTAATTTTCTCAACAATGAGTCTTAAAATAAGCTTCTAAAATCAGAAGTATTTACTTAAACAAGTATGTATAACTACAAAGTAAATGGTACAATAAAGGAAATAGTTATAAACTCGGAATAAGACTTCACTGGTTTTGCTTTATGGCATGTATCACCACGCCTCTGATTGCTCTGTAATATTTAATATTGCCAATGTTATTCATATGAACCCCATCACATAAATTTTCTGTCATTTTCCATTACATGACACTTGATCGTTTGTTTGCTTCCTGCTTTAAAAACTGGTTTGCCACAATTATTAATTTGTTATATAAATCTACCGGGCAATGTCTAGTTGTAAACCGAGGCACCAATTGACAAATGTATACACTGTTCACCCGATAACGACTCACAAACAGGTCACATAGCGCCATTAATTTCAAAACCACCTCCTTAACCACTCCTCATCAGCGTGCGGCGAGTCAATGTCATTTCCTGCGATGTGTAACACAAGTTTTTTCGGCCGTTGGCTTTGTACTTCTCGTTCTAGAACTTTCATGTCTCTACTTCTCCTCACTCTGCCGCCACTTATGCCCACAATTGACGTGGATATATTTGAAAAAGTGAAAAGTCTTTGCAAAATTGTCTTTGTTCCATTACATAGCGGTTTAAACGATTAATATGAGAATCGCCAAATATCAGGACCCTAACCATTTTACACGTGCGCCGCAATCCAGCTTACACTACTACTGCTCACAATCCGTTGAACACTCACCAGAATGTTCCTTGAATCTCTGTGAATAATCCCCCGACGATAGGTCCTAAGTTGCCGTAAACGTGCTCTGTGGGAGGCCCGAATTAGTTGAGATTTTTTATAAATTTGCTTAAAAAATTTTTCCTGCAATATGGCGCCGACCTTAAATCTAAATTGATACTGAGGCTAGCCCAGATGGTAAACACGCGATATCTTAGAAAGTTATTAGAGTTATCCCGCTTGACGTATTGTATGTACCAAGGAAATGGGCATAAAATTATTTATGAACATAAATAGCATTTATGTGGTCAAAATTTCACAATTCCTAAACTGCATCAAAAGATCCTCCCAGTGGTGGTAGCTGTCACATTTACTCACCAAGTCTCAATACACATTCTTAAAAATTATCCATGCATATCTATTACTTTATATAATAGTAGTAGTTTCTTTTTGTTGTTATTGCTTTTAATGGAACATTAGTAAGTGAGTAGAGGGCTAAAATAACCATGCACTTTTGCGCTGTGTATATCTATCTATCTATCTATCTATCTATCTATCTATCTATCTATCTATCTATCTAAAATTTATTCTTGCAATCCCGCATGCGAGCTCATCCTATTATGTGTTTGCGTTTTATTCTATATATAACTTATGTTCCGTTGAACTGGTGAGTAAGAACATATCTTTTTTTTTCTTCTTCAATCTTATAAATTTAGAATAAGTATTTATTTTTCTTTGCTCTTCAATGAATTTATTTAAAAAAAAAAACCCTGCAGACTGGGTAAATCAAATTAATAAAATGCTTTGAAAAATTGCCGATCTATGTTTGTGCGATCGATTTCACCAAACTTTCATCGACTTTGCTATCGGTTATAGAAACAGAAAGTTCATGTATTTAAAATAACAGAGGGAATATTTTTTTTTTATTTATAGCGTGTTTTTTATTTAGTTACTTGACGATGTATTTGTTAAATCTAATAAAATGTCCGTAGCCTTTTCAAAAATTGATAATTAGTTATGCCGAATTATTTTTATCTTTTTGGGGAGTTGATTTTAGACTACCTGTGTAGTTAGTATGCAATTGATATCTAAGGAAAAAAACAAGTTCAGACATGATTTCCACATTTTTTAAGTCTTTTAAGTCTTTTAATACATGTTAATAATAAACAAGAGACTGTTGTTATCTTACACAAAAATAAGCTTTTCTCTACTTAACATGACATTTTTTTGGGAAATGTACCTTATATTCCAATGTAATGTCTAACACATCGTTGATTCTAAATATAGATTTAATAAAAATAGTAATTTAGTACGTGAAAGCATAACATAGGGTAAAGAATCTTGATGGCATTTTTGGCAGAATAAACTCTCCTTGCACTCCTTCAACAAAATATACATCAATTAAAACAAGTATTCATTTTAAAGGTATGATCGGCAATAATGATATATTGATAGCTAGAAGCAATCAACATGATCAGTTTGATGTAAAATGATAAAAAAGTACTGTATTTTTACAAAATATAGAATATTTTGAATCTGTACACCATAATTTCATATTATAAACCGTCAACAAATTTAATTTTGAAATAAATTTGGGAAAAGCCGTTCGTAAACTCCTTGTCTAATTTTATATTTTTAACGTAATTATTAAATGTTAATGTATCTCCTTTTTCTTCAGAATACTGAGTAGGGCTCTTCAAAGAGCATTAACACGTATACAAAGAAAGAGTTGTATTAAAATAATTTAATGCGACTGAAAAACATGCGCGGATCCAGAAAATTTTTCCAGGGGGGTCCGAATTGAAAGTAGGAGGCTACACTAGTCATCAGAAATGTTGACAAGCATTTTAAAAAATCATAATTCCGAAAATCATGAAATTCCTAATCCTTGGGGGAGGGGGGAGGGGGGGTAACGTAGTAAACCTATAGCTCCACAAAAAAAAATCTTACCTTTAAAAAAAAAATCCCCATATCCATGAAATTCCTAATTCGTGGGGGGGGGGGGGGGCTATAACTGTAACTGCAATTTTCAATATCATTCTTCATATTTTCGCTTCCGACGTCTTTCCAAAGCATATATGTGTTTTCCAAGGGGGGCTGAGGCATATTTGCGATAATTTTACTATGTAGATTTAATAACTTCTCATTTTCCAGGGGGGGTCCGGACCCCCCCCCCCCCCCCCCCTAGATCTGCGCATGGAAAAACATTGAATGCCATCATAACTTGCTATTAAGGTCGCATTATAACGTAACCTTGTTTATAAATCAAGCCGTCTTCCTAGCTACTATTATGCAACATCAATAGATCGAGGTCAGTCTATGGAGCATCTTCTTATGATTGAGGTCAGTTCATCGAGGTCAACTGCATTACTGAATGAATCTTTCGATCGAAATTCTTACGCGTGAGACAAAATGTGCATTCTTGAATTAACAGGTCGAACTGTATTTTATGTATGTTTGCATCTCTTAAGGTAAATGAATTGAAATAAAACCGAGTAAAATGTTATATAAATACTAAACCAAACTTCAAGTTTTTATAAGAACTACTTATGCAAGCGGAATGTGTGCGCACGTGGAAGCATTTGCCGGATGCCTCATAGGGACACAACAGTGATCGGCTGAAGCCGATCACAATAAATGTTATAAAGTGTGAATTATCGTTCTGAAGGCTTTACCTTTTGTAAGGGTGGATATTATCACACGGCTCCTGCTATTAAATTAACTGTAATTTGTGGCTGGTCAAACTTTTACACACATACACACACATAAAATAATCTGCTCTTAGGTGTGTCAAATTATTTCCAATTAGAATGCGTATAGGGGATCGAAATAAGTAATGTGTGTGTGCTAAACAGCAAAGAATAAGTCGGTCGATCCAAAACAACAGAAATGTTTTAAGAAATGGGATTCAACTAGTTCATAGTAAGGTACATGGTAATATTGTGGAAAGGTTTAAAGAAACAAAAACAATGTGTGTATATGTTAAGAAAAAGTAATGTACAAATCATGCTTGCATTGCAGGTGTTAGATATCTTACCTAAAATGCTCATGATGAATCTTATGTATACACAAAAGGAGGCATAATCTAGAAAAGAAAGTACAACTGCTGTTATATAAGCAATACTCATTAGGGCGAAACAAAAATAATTGGAAAGTTTTTGCAATTTCTTGAACATGTTCAACAAATATCATTTTTTTTTCGAAGGGGTGGGGTTATGGGGGTGGGCAAGGGATTCTTAAGTTAGCCAGGGGAGGTTCGATGCACTTTTCTTGTTTTTTTTACTACTAGTAAATAATTAACTTTCAACTTTCCGGATCTCCGATCACAACCTCTTCATGATCTGCGCATGGTTCATGGTAAGCTAGTCAGAAAAATCCGACTTTTCCAGTTGGAGGCGGCGGATTTACAGTATTCGTAATGGCGCAGGTTCTGACGTTTTCCTGGCATGTTGAATATCAAATCGTTAAAAAGCCAAGAAAACGTCGGATATTCGGACTTAAAGTAAGCTAGAAAAATATTGTGGTGCCATTTGCATGAACTAAGGACCACAATGGTAAGCAACTGTGAGACATATTTTCAGTTTCCCCCAAAGGCAGTGTACAACTGACATACAACCATGCACCGAATCACATATTTAATTATTTAGGTAATTGTGATACCACGCGTACGATTTAACATTACTGATACATTGAAAGATATGATAACTCACCCCCCCCCCCAAAAAAAAGGTTTAATCCCTTTACCGGAATTTTTAGGATTGTTTAAGCTGATATTATTGTTATTTATTTATTTCAATTCAGTCCGTATTATAGATTAGGATATAAGGTAGGATAAAACTGTTTTGTCAACTCTCAGGATATCAGCACTGTCTCTAAATCAAATTAGAAGTACGAAAACAAAATATCTTGCCAAACAACTGTAAAACTACTGCACACAATACGGCGTTCAGACGGTTAATGAATTGATCACGTGACAGTACGCTGACAACACATATGCAATCTTCATCGCTTATATCAATAAAACAAGAAATGTATTTGAAACGATCATGTCGCCCTCCCTTGGTAACATCTGCGAAGAAAATGAACGGAAACTGCAAATAATTGGAATTTCCCTACGTCCAAGCCGCAAGACTCTGTAAGAATTGCTCGATCGCACCCAAACTAGAACTTGAGGCCATCATTAAAAATATCTGTTTCCCCTAACCCGACCCTAAATTTTGAAGTTGGGTAGGTAGGTAGGTAAATATTTTTTTTTCTGCCAGGGCATAATTAAAATTACATTATAAATTAAAAATGGAAAAACAATCAATTCTTTAATTAATTACAAATCTAAAAAATTTGATCAGTTGTAAAACAAATTGTAATACTTGTACTAATGGAATGTAAAACAAATTTAATATCGAATTCACAATTTGATATTGTTTATCTTAAATTTTAACATGTTTGATTCAATGAATAGATGTGCAAGAATAGATTCATTATCATTTGTATGTTGATGTTCATGTTAATCTATATTTAAATATCATTTTAATGATAATGTACATACTTCAAAGTATCAATTAGTTTTTCAAAATTTGGTTTATACAATGTCTAAAAGTATATTAAAACAATAATATTTGACAAACTTAACGTAATGTAATAAATGTAAATGTCTGTTAAGTCATATTTAATGATTCTAGTTACTAGTATCAAGTTTACACAAACTCACTACACTTGCAGACAATATCCTTCTTTGACAAGGAAAAAGGTGTCTGTACAAAGAAATATTAACCGAAATTTGAAACATAATGCCAGGGAAGAAAACAATATTTAGATAATAAAGATTTTTGTGAATTTATCCAATTTCAGTTTATTTATAGTAATTACCAAAACCAACTTTTGTTTCGGTTTATTTGAAATTTGATGAATTTAAGAGAACTGTTTAAATTTTTCACAACATAAAGAGTCTTTCATATAACAGGTACCAACCTAATTTTTGGGAGACTAATTTCTCCCTAACCTAAAAGTGGGGAAAAGTTTGAGAAATCAGGGAGACTGTCATTATTTGATACAGCATAACCTACAGAAATGATGATATACACAGATTCAACCTTAATTAAAATTGGATTAGAATTTAAGCAAGTCAATAAAACTTAAAACAACTCCTAAAAGTTTAAAGAACTTATCCAATCTATTAAATTCAATTAATTTGATGTATTAAATGAAATGTTTTGTAATTGTGTCCATGGTGTTAGCTATATGACAAATAAAATCAGTCTCTGTACTTCTGTGTATTTGGAGGTATTAGTCCAACCATTTGACCCAATCACAACCGTTGTTTAGAGGATCATTTTAATTTTTAAGATAACTGTAGGCAGATTTTAGCATTAATTTGGCAAAGTTATTAACTAATTACAAGTTACCAACTAATTGTCATATCAACACTAAAAGTAATAAACATCAGTTGTAATTTTCAATGCACCGTAGGCTATATGTTGCAGAACCCGTATTCATATTGTAACCCATTAAGATAAGACAATCGCAAATTTTTAATCACAACAGTGGTTAACTGAGGCTATGGAAACGTATTTTGAATTAAATGATTATCATTTTAATGTATTTGGGGTAAATTTACAAGATCTTGAACTCAGATTACAAGGCGACTTCAACTTCTCTTTCGGAGAAAATTCTGGCGAAGTTACCGATCATAAAGCGAGTATTCCGCCCATGTTGATGATCAAGGCTAACAAAACGATTGTAAAACGAAAAAAAGTGGGTCTCCTAAAAACGAATTTGGGTAAAATTAAGTTTCTTTAAAAAAAAAAATCTCTATTCAATGGGGTCAAAAAAAATAATTCAGTCGGCGGGATTTAATTGGGTCCGTCGCGTTAGGGGAAACATAAATAATTTTAATTTTGGCCTGACCTAGATATTATTAAGATAATTTCCTTTCACTAAGAATAATATCTGCGAAGAAAATGAACAGAAACAACTGCAAATAATTGGATAATTGGAATTTCCTAAGTTCATGAAGCATACCTCTGTCGAAAATAGCTCTATCGTACCAAAGCTCGAATTTAATCTAGATATTACTATAAGAAAGCTATTTTCCAAATTTCATTTCAATATCTGAAACCTCTTCTAAGAAAATGAATGGAAAGTGTCCATGTTATAAGTTTTTTCTACGTCCAAGGGGCATAACTAAATCGAATATGGCTCGATCGTACCCATATTCTATCTTGACCTAGATATCATTATGATAAATTTGTATACCAAATTTCATTTCAATATGTGCAGCCCCTGAGAAAAGTGAAGAAAAATGAACGGAAACTGTTGGTGGACCGACTGACCGACAGAGAGACAGACAACAGCAAAGCAACATGCCATCCCATTTTCAAAGAGGTCATACAAACAATCTTGAAGGCAATAAAATTACATCTCATTTTTTAATTTATTTTTTTTCCATTCCTGAAAAGATTACTCTAATTGATCTTAATGCATAACAGTCTGTTCAAAATCAAAAAGTTAACAGTTAATTCACAAAGGAAGCCTTCCAAATGCCTTGGTCTTCGACGTGTTCTCTGTGGTCTGGGTTCTCTATGCAGAGTGGTTGTATATACATGTGGGGTTAAATTTTGCAGGTATGGTGTTCGGCAGATAGGGCTCTGAAGGACGCTGTAGTAGCCGATCAAACATCTGCAGACGACAAGGTGGCGTCCCCAGTTATCACCATTGTGCAATACATAAGATCTGTCTGTACGTTTCTTATCTACAATGGTTGTTGGTAGATAGTGAATGATTTCGCCTTTGTTAATGTAAAGTACATGTAACGTACAGGATGACGATCAGTGTAGTGTTTTTTTTCTGTCGCGCAACTAGTTGAGATTTGCAGGATTTAAATGAATTAAGGATATTTTTTTCAGGGTGTAAATTTTAAGACCTTTTAATTGCTTTAAAAATATAAAATGGAAAAAAAATGCAAATTGGACCTTACATAATAAACTATTAGATAATCAAGACTATAGTTTTCTCTTTCTTATGTGTGCATTATAATTCTCCCTTATATTTGTCTATGATACCAAATGTACTATGCCATGCACAGTGAGGTTTTTTGTCTGACTTAATTGAAATATTAAAGTTTATTTGTAAAAGTGGCGAAAACATAAATTACTAACTTACACCGTTTATAAAAGTAATAGAACCTCACCTTTTAGATAAACTTATGTCGTAGTTCAAATGCGTCTGTTTAAGCAATTTGAATGGAACTTTGACTTATCAAAACATGTTCATAATATATTAATATTAATATTGCAGATGGCATAATGAGATCTTAATGAGAATTTTACCAATGTTAAATACATAAATTTCACTAATTTTATGGTTCAGCTCCATTAAGTCAGGTAATTACATGCTATCTAGGTAGTTATTAACTCAAAATTACCAGAGCTGTTTATCGCAATTGCAGTTAAATTGTTGATCATTTGTCTCGTGTATTCGTTTAAATTCGTTTTACACAATTAAGTGAACCTACTATATATTTGACAGGTCTTACCGTGTTAAAGTTGTGCATATTTTAGGCAGTAATAGATATACGTGATGGCGTTGAAAGAGCTGTATCCTTTATTGGTTATAGTATTCGTACTGTCTGGAAACCACAAATGCGTAAGTTTTTTTTTTTTACTAAAAACTAGTCTTTAACTTTTCATTCTATGATCGTACTTTTTTTTTATCATAAATCAAAATGTATGTAAAACAATAATTTTAAAATTAAATTAATTTATTTTGATTTTATTTTCAATTTTGAGTGTAAAAAATCTATTAAGTGTTGTTTTTGTGTTAGGAAGTATTAAACTATCGATTAATACATTCAAAAATCTAATACGGCTACTTATTAATTATAAATGGCACTTGTCATAAAGTTGAAAAAAGTTAACTGGAGTTTACAATTGTTTTTGTTTTTGTTATTATAGATAGTGTATGAAAAAAAATGAGACAGCCTGCAAACTTTACTATTTGCATACATATTACACATAGCATTATTGTGCACTTCTTTGTTAACAACTCAATGGCAGCTTCATGTAAATCTTTAATATAAAGTGTTATAACGAAGGAACATCATTTTCATGTATTTGACTTGATATTTTTTAGTTACATACTGATTAAATCATGTGCTTTTTTCCTTTGCATGCGTATCAATTTCGTTCGGAAATATATTACTAAACGTTAAGGTTATTCGTTCCTTGCCAATTCGGAAAGCAACTAAACAACGCAATTTATCATATTAAAAGCATGTTGTTCTTTTGGTATAAGAAAAAAACCATTTCAACCCTATAAATTGCCCAATGATATGAATTGAAAATTAAAAAGATAATTCCTGTACGAATCCGAAGTTAAATCAATGAAGTACACTAAATAGGTGGAATTCTAATTACATTTAATGACACTTATTTGTTGAACTCCTTGATATCGATGAAGCTATATAATATGTTAATGTATATTCATCTTAAGAATTTATCAATTAATTTAATATTTTCTAACAGTTTCTCTTTGTTGAAATCCGTTGTACCACTGAAGCAATAATATGTACATATACATCCGTTGGATGATAAAATACTTCAGTATTTTCTCAAGTTTGACTTACAGGACCAAACAGTCTGTTAATCCCCAATTAGCAAACGAAATCAAAGTTATCAGTCAAAACAGCGCTATTGATCTTCAATACTCGTAATGTGGAATGAATTTGTAAAAGAGAAAATCATAGTGAATGAAATGTGCACTTTAATAAATGTATAATGTCAAATGGGTTTTTTTCTCAATTGCGACATATCGATTCTCATTAGTTGATTGAATTATAAAGCTTCATCCAGAATTTGTCTTCGGTAAGGTTTGCTAAGAAGCGTTCTCAAATATTTTCGTTTCTACTATTCTGTATGTTGACCACATTTCTGCAGCTTACATTGAACAACATATTGCAGATTGCTGAAACTGTCCGCTACCCTGGGAAGCCGTCAATTCAACCTCTGTCTATGACTGCTTTCCCGTTAAACGACAACCATACTACCTATAGAGGCGCCTTTGTAGCTCCACTCGACACAAAATGTACATTCAGGGGAGATATGATAGACGTCACAAGAGGTTTGTCGCTCTATAAACTTTCTTGACACTATTTTTTGAGTCGGCTCGCGAAGCTAGAAGACCCTTGCTGTTACCGACAAGCTCGGAGTTTGAGCACAACCATGTTATAATCATGCGCGAATGCAGATAGTTCTCATATTCTATTTTACTATTTAAAACATCATTTTTTTTATAATTGCTTTATAAAATCGGGTTCGGTATTCCATATTTCGAAAAGGATGTTCTTTGTTTAAAGCAGCCATGTTGTACGTATGATAAACGGGTCGATCAGACAAAGATGAATTCGTTTGTTGTGCAAGAGTTCGCGTGAGAAGAGAATCAATTAGTATTTCGGAAACATGCAATATACATTGGTACCGATTTTGTGAAGTAAATTGTGGTTAAATATTTCCATGCGTTGATAGTTTTCAATTTTGACGTTGATGTTAGCCTGTTTTGATTTTCGTTTCATTTTCATTAATTATGCTTTGTAACCTGGGGAAAATAAGCAAAATCTGATGCATTAACAACATATTTATATACACTTCATTCTATTGGTAATTTTGATCATATATATATATATATATATATATATATATATATATATATATATATATATATATATATATGATTCATTTTGATTGTGTCCTTTCTTTGTTTTAGTGCATGTTTCTTCCGTTTCAATTGTTTTTACAATTTTCTATTTACTAACCATATTTAAGTGTCAGGCATCAAATTAAAAGCAAGATACAGAGTTTTGTTCACAATTCTTTGCATGGCACACAGAGGAGAGGCCATGCTTTTGTTCATTTACATTTTAAATGCTGAATAGGAAATTTTAAGTTGAATGTATTTAACTCATGTGAACCAAAAATAGACTCAAACCTTGTACAATTGTGAGATCTGTATCTTCTTTATAGTTTTACGATTGACGCTGAAACGTTGGATGATCATTAGAACTGTCTCGCTAAACGTTCATTACTTGCACGGAAAAATTAAAAGTATGATATGTTGTAAGAACTTTCTGGGGCCCCCTCCTTTTCCGATTAATTATATGAAATGTTCACCATTTTTGATAGTATTTAAGACATGAATAAAATAAGCGAACTATTTAAAACAGTTTCCATAGTTCTTACACATTACTGTTATGGGAATAAAAGCATTATCGTTATCCATAGAAAATATTACAGCGGAAAATCATTTTGGTTTGTAGCCATATGATTTGTTTTTAAATAAAGATGAAAATAATGGGTGGGCCTTAGGCTAAGTAAAATAGAGTGATATGCCTGCCAATACATTGATAATAATAGCTCTTTAAGATATCAAGTGACAACATTTTTCATTCGAATGTATTTATTGATCAAGTGAGGTTATAAAACGTCACACGATTTCAAGCCACGTAAACAACAATCGTTAATAATGGGGAAGACCAATTATATTTTTGTGTTAAATTGAATGTTTTTAACTTGAACGCATTGAGGTACAATTGTGTTCTTTCACATATAGGAAGTACCCATTTGCTCTCATATATTTTGAACGCTTTATAAAGTGTGTGTGGGGGGGGGGGGGCAGAACAAAAATAAAGGTAATTGAAAGTTAGCAGTGAACCCCTACCAAAAATTTAGTTTTTGTCCTTGAATAAGATCTTCTTGTTTTCAGTGAAAATTATGTTCCATAAAGGTACAATGTCAAAGATTAAGTGTATGCAAAATTAAGGTAAAATTTTGATACTTTACGGTATTTATTTTTTATTACACTACCAAGGGGGCATTGAGCACAATATCCTTTGAACGCCCATATAAAACTATTGTTGCTCAGGTGTGCGATGTTGTCTCATGGGCCTCTTGTTTATTTGTTTAATTTGATTAGTTTCTATATATTTATATAGAGTTTTTTTTCTAAAGGAGATCAATAGAGTCTTTATATGGCCATGACTATTCAGCCGTCTTAAGTTAATGGTGTACAATTCATTACACTGTCTTTATGATATATCCAAAACTAAACCTACTTTTGTTTCGGAAAGGTTTTTTTGAAAAAGTGTTTCTATAATGTGTTTCAATAATATCGAAGAAGGTATTGTATTATCTCTACAGACCTTAAAACGATTGACAAACATTTCCAAAATATTTTCAACCAATGGAAATCGAGTCTACTATCAGGCCCTCAGGCCTTTGATTTAGATATTGATCACATTAGAATACATAAATCAACTTGATCAGAAAGGTGTTGTATTAAGATTAACAATTTTTATGATTTTCTTCTAAAATATTTAGAATTGCACCACACGAAATACTAGTTGTGGACTATTAACTCACATTTAAAAAAAAAATAGGTAAATCTAATGATTAAGTTCTAAACCACTCAGACATATCCAAAGTCTAGTTAATATGAAAAACAATACATCAGCTTGCCATCACAATTATTAACTTTGTTCACAATAATTCTTAATATTTCATTTAGGTATTGTTTATACCACATATTAAACTCATTTTTGTTAAGATTTTTGCTTTGATCAACTATAAAATAATTTATCAATCGAGTCACAGTATTTAATGTGCTTTGCACAAAAAACTACTGTGGAATCATCATTGTTCGCGGGGACCAATGTTCATGGCTTTCATGGGTAACTCTTGCCCACGAATTCACATCCCCGACCCTATACACAATCTTGCGTTTAATATTTGATAAAATTCTCCTGATTACTCTACCAACGAAATAACGTCCCCGCGAACTAGGAACATTTTGGCTATCCACGAACAGTGACCCCTCACGAATAAAAATGATTAAACAAAGTAAGTTAAATCATATAAAGAACTGGTAAAAACGTTGAGTGTTTTGACAACAAACATATAATAATTGATTTATTTTTCAGGCGAAAACAATGTGGTTGAAGCATTTTTTTCAAATAACAACAAACTTGTCAACTATAGATATGGAAGGTGGTTAGTTCTGAAGTCAGAGTCTGAGCAAGAAACCTTTAAACTTTATATCAATGACAACTACAACTTTCGCACCCAGACCTTCGTTGAAAACAGCTGCGATTTCGGAATAGAAAAGATTCAGAACGACACACGCACCGAATATAAAGCAACTGTACGAAACTGCGCCGAGAGCGGAACTATTTACCAAAAATACTTTATTGCTTATCTTCTCCACAAATCGGGAACTATTACTCAAATATCGTCTCGAAAGTTAAGCCCTAAAAACCCTTACCAGAACAAGTACGTCGACACTTTCTACAAAGGTGATGAAGATGACATTTACTACGCCATTTTGAATTATCCCGCCATGGAGGCTGATGGGATCACTCTAGAAAGCTTTTCGTTTGCGTTCTATGTTTCAGAGGGCTATGACTACACGGGAGACGCCATAGCTGTGGTTCAGGCTTGGTTCTATGATCTTATTAAGTCGAATTTAGAAAACATTGTTTTTTCGTAACTTTTAAAATATTTGAAATCACTTTCTTTTTTTCATATTCTTTTTTTTTAAACATGTAGATCATACGAAATATTGATAGAACGATTCGCTAATGGATTATCTAAAATATTAATGACGTAATGAAATAAAACTAAATGATGCAGCCATAGACTCTTTATGAATTTTTAAAAAAATGAATAATGACTTTATTGTGTGCTTTCCTTTCTATATTTATCTCTCATTGATATTATATAAACAATTCTGTGGTCAATACGAAGAAATCTAATATATACGTTTTGGTTTGTTTGTTTTGTTTTGTTTTTTAAGGGAAAAAATCTTCTTAAATCGGTAAATATTTTCAAGTTTTTAACAATTTGTTTTGGATAAGCAGTTAAAAAAAAATCAAAATCCAATTTTAATTGGCTGATGAATGTAGTTTTTGATGGATATGATATAAAAAAAATAATTGGTATAATATATGCAGGAATCAGTATCAAACAACATATAAATGTTTAATTTCATAACATTTTTGATACCGATACTCTTGATTTCAAGAATTCATTTGGTCAGATTCAGTTTAGTCACTGGTTTTAAAGAAAACTGCTAGAAAAAATAAAATTAAAACAGCTGTAAAGAAAACATATTCTTCTCAGTGTCCATACGTTTTCTTAAAAGCATACGTTGGGAAAACAAGCCTTCTAAAATACAGAAATAATATCTTTACTTGCTTTTTTTTACACAATTTGAAGAATGATTTAAATACATATTTAGATACTTAATACATAATACATGTATCTACACATATGATCTTTATGAACGAAAAACAACTACATTTGAATACATGCTGCTAAAACATAACAAGGTTTTAGTTATTCATGTTATAAATTCAAATGTTTTCAACATAAGTTTTTCTCATAAATTGTTTTCTGTTTCAATATCCACTGTCCTGAACATTAGAATAGTGTGTATGTTTATGGGATGATATTTAGAAGTTTTTTTCATATTTGTTTTGGAATTTCTGAATTGGCAAGCTACATTAATAACAAGAGGCCAATAGGCCTTGACGGTCACCTGAGTAGCATAACCCAATACACAAACTTGTCAAGGAGTCTCATATTTGCATTTAATTAAGTTTTACTCTGGAATAGAAAATATTTTAATTTGTAATGACGACCACCTCCCTGCCTGAAATCTTTCAAAAACGACTATTAAACCTATAATTTTAGCGAAAAACTTAAAAGATCATAAAAGAGTGCATGACCTGATATTGAAAAGGTGCAAGACTCTGATAGAAAAAATAATTTAATAATAATAACAAGGTGGCAATTATTCATGTTTTATCTAAAACAACCTCCCATCCCCCATCCCCCCGGGGGCAGACAGAAACTCTCCCTGTGGGCATTTAAACAAACGGAAAAAAACCCAGCTTTATCGATAAAAGCCATCATGAGTTACTCACTTCTCCTGTTCCAATTTTTGAATATTCAACATTCGTTGAGAATCACCATCTGGCATATATACCAAAATCATTTTACCTTTATATCAGTGATTTTAGTTAGCCAATTATTACTTTACTATTAACAAGTCTATTTGTTTATTTTGAAAGTTCAAAAAATGTTTTTGTTTCAAATGATAAAAAGCCTTGCATAACTCTTTTGATCATACAACTTCTTTAAAATTACATTATATTCAATGATTAATTACTAAATATGAACAAGCAAAATTAGGAAGAAGCAAGGGAAAACAAGATGTAATTATAATGGGGGCAATTATAAATTCTCCCAAACGAACGAGGCTATCATATAGAGTAGGGATGACCCACAAAGTTTCATGATGTTCCCAGGGGTCCTTTACTATACATCAGGTGAACTAACATGACCCAAGGAACAAGAATATATGTGGTTTAGGGGTGGGGATATTAACCGTTTTCAAGATATTCGGGCACTACCTGTTTGAGGGGGGTCAGGACCACCCCCAGGGCCCATGACCTACATACCATATGATGCCCCTTGACACAAGGAACAAGAATATATATGGTTTAGGGGTGGGGATCTCAACCGTTTTCAAGTTATTTGTGCACTTCCTGTTTGAGGGGGGTCAGGACCATCCCCGGGGCCCATGACCTACATACCATTTGATGCCCCTTGACACAGGGAACAATAATATATATGGTTTAGGGGTGGGGTTCTTAATCGTTTTCAAGATATTTGGGCCCTTCCTGTTTGAGGGGGGTCAGGACCACCCTTGAGGCCCATGACCTACATACCATTTGATGGCCCTTAACACAAGGAACAAGAATATATATGGTTTAGGGGTGGGGATATTAACCGTTTTCAAGATATTTGTGCACTTCCTGTTTGAGAGGGGGTCAGGACCAGCCCCAGGGCCCATGACCTTCATACCATTTGATGGCCTTAACACAGGGAACAAGAATATATATGGTTTAGGGGTGGGGATATTAACCGTTTTCAAGATATTTTGGCACTTCCTGTTTGAGGTGGGACAGGACCATTCCCGGGGCTCATGACCTACATACTATTTGATGCCACTTAACACAAGGACATCATATCCATGCCTTTAGTTTTTCACAAATATATACAGGAGTAGAGAAGAAGATTTTCTAAGATTTAATACATTTATACTATATGGCCATATTGGCCCTACCCTAGTGCCTAATATACACACCTGTCCCAGGGGTCACAAATTTCACAATTTAGGTATAAGACTTCTTGTACATCATATCCAGGCCTTTAGTTTTTCACAAATATATATGGGAGTAGAGAAAAAGATTTTCTAAAATTTAATACATTTTTACTATATGGCCATTTTGGCACCACCCTTGAGCCTGAACCCCTGACCCAGGGACCATAAATTTCACAATTTTGGTAGAGGGCTTCATGGACATCATATCCATGCATTTAGTTTTTAACAAATATCCATGGGAGTAGAGAAGAAGATTTTCTAAGATTTAATACATTTTTACTATATGGCCATATTGGCCCCACCCTAGAGCCTGAACCCCTGACCCAGGGGCCATGAATTTCACAATTTCGGTAGAGGGCTTCATGGACATCATATCCATGCATTTAGTTTTTAACAAATATCTATGGGAGTAGAGAAGAAGATTTTCTAAGATTTAATACATTTTTACTATATGACCATATTGGCCCCACCCTAGGGCCTGAACCCCTGACCCAGGGGCCATAAATTTCACAATTTTGGTAGAGGGCTTCATGGACATCATAACCATGCATTTAGTTTTTAACAAATATATATGGGAGTAGAGAAGAAGATTTTCTAAGATTTAATACATTTTTACTATATGACCATATTGGCCCCACCCTAGAGCCTGAACCCCTGACCCAGGGGCCATGAATTTCACAATTTTGGTAGAGGGCTTCATGGACATCATAACCATGCATTTAGTTTTTTCCTCACATGTGTGGGAGTAGAGAAGAAGATTTTTGAAAATTTGGCTGATTTTTGCATATTTGGCCCCACCTGTGGCACCCTGGGAGTGGTAGAGCCACCAATTTCACAATTTACATTCCTCTTACCATAGAGATGCTTCACACCAAAAATGGGAACAATTGGCCTTTTAGTTTTTAAGAAGAAGTTAAAAATGTAAATTGTTAACGCACGACGCACGTCGCACGACGGACGAAAACAGATAGCAATAGGTCACCTGAGTTTACTCAGGTGACCTAAAAACTCATAAATTGTACCCAATTGCATGAAGAACTGTTCAATCACCTAGAAATTGCTTAGAGAATAGGCTTGTAACAAAAATTTAGAACGTAGTAAAAACGTGCTAAATTAATACTAATTTTCTCAAGACCAATTTAATAAAAATTTTACAACCAACTGTATACTTTTTGTCAAATTATATATCAACAATTACGTTTTTCACTTAAACTGTATGATCTGTGTGAAAAATGATATCTGTTCTTAATTGCGAGAGAAAATTATTTTTTGATGTTGAAAAGTAATCACAGAGCTGCAACGTTAACTGCACCAAATCGTGAGACAGTAGCCGTATTTGTGCTGATGGTGACTAATATAAATCTAGGGTAGCTAAATCATGATATTGATCCCCCCTTCAAAAAAACCCTACAGCAATAATTCTGTATTAAAGATTCAGACAAATTGACTCAGATATCAAACTGAGTGTTATCAAACGAAAAAAACCTCATCATATTTAGGTGTGAAGCCATAGTCGAACAAATTAAGAAACGCAAAATTTCACCGGACCACATGAATAATGTTAACCAATCGTAGCATTCGGAAATTAACGATCTATTTTTAGCCTCTTAGAAGTCTGAGATTAGATGTACTAAATGCAATCAACAATTTTTTAACAATTCATTTTGAATCGTATTATATCCTTGCTATGCATTGGTGTATTTATCTACAGTTTTAACACTGAAATGTATGCGAATTTTTTTTGTTTTAACGACTATGTATGTTGATCACGTATCTGCAGCTTATCCTTACAAAATGTTGCAGACTGCCGAAACTGTTCGCAGCCTCGGGAAGCCTTCATTACAAACTTTGTTTCTGACTGCCATCCCAACGAAGGACAAATATGTAACCTATGCAGGCGTCTTTGTAGCTCCACCCGACACACAGTTTGAATACGACGGTAAAATAGAAGACGTCACGAAAGGTTTGTCGCTCTATTTTACACTTTTTTGACATTTTTTAAAGATGACTGAATGGTCTTGACCATTGTTAAATACATTAATCCCCTTGAGTATAAAAGTACTGACAGTGTTTGAAGATATAAAAAATTTTATGATGTTCTTCTAAAATATTTTGAATTGTACCATACTTAATATTTGGATAGAGCTTGTAAATCACATCTAAATATTTTAGGTTTTTCTTAATGTATTGAACATTCAGCCCTTTCTAAAGTTCATTAACTACTTAAAGCAATAGTTATATACATGTGTCGGCGTGTTTATTCAATAACTATGTCATCAACAGTTTTATTCGTCGTTTACAATTATTGTAGATATTTCATTCTGAAATCGTTTAAAGCACAAACTTTATCCTTTCTGTTAATTATTTTTTTTTATTTGACCCACGATATTTTAGATAAATCATCAATCAATTCTTTGCATTAATTGTGCTTTGCCTAAAAATAAAGTTAAATCATATTTTTAAAATGATAAAAAACGTTGTTTTTTTTTTTAGGCAAAAACAATACAGTTGCAGCAATTTTGTCAATTAACTATGACGACCACGACAGGTGGTTAACTCTGAAGTCGGAATCTAAACGAGAAACCCTTACAATTTACACCAATTACAACTTCAAGCTTCGCACTCAGGAATTCTTCATTGAAAACAGCTGTGATGTAGGAAAGATTCAGAAAGACACACACATCGAATATAAGGCAACTGTGCGAAACTGCGCGGGGAGCGAAACTCTTTCAAAGTACTTCCTTGCTCTTATTCGCGACAAATGGGGAAATCAGTTAGAACTATCTTCCCGAGGCAACAAAACTGAAGTAAAAAAGAGTTTTGTTGAGTTACATAAGAACATCAACCCTCATTATACAAGTGATGATAATGACATTTACTACGCCTTTGTAAATTATCCCACCATGGAGGCTGATGATATCTCTTTGGAACTTCTTTCGTTTGATTTAGAAACAAAGGAATACCACTATGATGGCTTGTATGGTGAAGAAATCATAGCTTTAGAACATGCTTGGTGCTATGATCTTGAAATACAATATCGGATATAAGGTTGAATTATATTCGAAAAAACATAATACTATATAGAATATAAACGTTGGTTGAATACTTTTTATGACATTGTTTTGATCCTTTCTTAAGTTTTCAAGAGTAAAATACTTAGGTCAAACTATGAATAAAACTGTTATCCTTTCTTTATAATTTTGATGGAGAAGTTTTCAAACCTTTGAAAAATAATTCCAAATTGCTATAAAATCAAATAGATCGATGGTATAATTTAATTACAAATTATGTAAGAGATACATATACATGTACTGATAAAAATAAACAAGATAATTTAGCCATAGATTGTTTATTTCTTTATTATTTTAATGAATGTTGATTTCATATTATGGTTTTTCCGTATTTAACTCTGAAATATAATGTATAACAATAAATAAACCATGTTTCTCTATAGACGTGGAGTGATTAAAAAGATCAAAAGTCGTAATTAAAATAACTTTGAAAGTAAAATGAAATATTAAAAAGGTGCTTTATAAAGATTAAAAGCTCATTTTAAGTTAAAAAAAACCCATATATTATTACATAAGAAGCACACATTCTGCACATTAATGCATTGAATTTGTTTTAATAGTTTTTTTTCATATATTAATAACACAATTTCTACAAATCATGTTCGAGCCATGTGGAACTTAGGGTCTCTGGTTTTTTTTTAAAGTTTCCTCTCGTGCAAAACAGATACAATTCATTACATTCTTAGATACGTAAAAGTCAACATTAATCCCCTTAGGTTGTACCAAAGCTTAACGTAAAGGGAAAGCCAATCGCTGTTGGATTGATGGAGATAATGCATGTTAAGAATATTGTCTAAAGACACAAAATACCATAATAATGGAATTAACAACATTTAATAGGCTAAAACGTACATGTATTACCAGTAACCCATGTGCTCCATCAGATAAATACTGATATACATGGGGTCCAAATATCATTTATATAGGATAGATAGAATATCAAAACTGTTGTTTTGATATCGGCCCTGGCATCAGCCCGAGCGATTGATATCGGTACAAGCCTGAATGGCCGATACCAACTGCTCGGGCTGATACATTTACCAGGGTCCAGATCAAAAGAACAGTGTGATGTTGTTTAAACAGACCTTGAAACGTGCTACTACACCTTTAACACAAACCGTACCGTTCCGTGCAAGAAACGAACCGTACCGTTCACAAAACGAACCGTACCCTGCCAAAAGCGTGCAAGATAATTCATGCATGACCCGCCCAAAAACGGCCAAAAAAGATTTCTGTACCGTGCAATAAGCGTACAACTTCTAAATACGGCTTATTTACTAATGTCGTTCGATGAATACGGACGGAGAATATAGCTGACCTGATAAGTTCAATATTTTGCTTTATATGTTTTATATACAGGATTAAATAATACATACTAAAATTTCACGCTGTTTTTTATTAACACAAAATAGTTTTACTTAATGTCCTTTCTTAGACCTTAATCATTTCTTTAGTTTTCGACTACTCTTTCATCGCCCATTTCTTAAACATTGTAAAACATTTAATGTTCACACAATGCGTGGTAATACTTTTCTGATTATTTTTTTTAGAAATCTTTTAAACATTGTTTACTTACGGAAATTTACATAGCATTAAGTTTTCCTCAATCGATCGAGAGAGAGAGAGAGAGTGAGAGCGAGAGAGAGAGAGAGAGAGAGAGAGAGAGAGAGAGAGAGAGCTTGTGTCTTAATTATGATACTTAACTTTAAGTTTTATTACTGAACTTTATTAGTTCGCTTTAGGTTTCTATAGTCGGTCATTTGAGCGGGATTTTATATCAGGACTCCACGTGCTTCGCCTGTCAATCAGTTAAAAGTATAACAGTACAGATCACGCCATGCGCAGCGTGCTATTTGGCTCTTTCTACATAGCTAGAAGAAAATTATCAAATGAAAACGGTTTAGTTTTATGTTTTCTTAAATCAATATTTACACGTTTACAACAAAATAGTGTTCCTACTTGAAATTATTCAACAATCATTTCCTTCCGACTTCATGATTATAACTCATGTAATTGCGATCAGAGTCTCTTTCCATCGCAGTCGTATTTTTGGTTGCTAGATAAACTCTTAATAGGTTTATAACTTTTAACATTCATTTGTTGATTACCGGGTATTTTTTCGTGTCCTGTTTACAACATGTATGTGAGTAAATGGGTAAATGAAATATAAACAGGTTAGCTAGCATTTGTAAAACGTCAGCTTACTCTCATGCATACACATTTACAGTGAAGAGCGGACACCTGTCCAACAATTAAAATGATAAATATCGCCATTAAAAGCTAATGACTTATTGTGTGTATCCAATTGTGTACATATTGTAATAAATATGTTACATGTACATGGATAGTTTAACGGAATAACAAAAACTTATACTCATATTTTGACTATAAACGCGATGTTATTTCAGGTAAGGAACTTAGAGAAGCGATGACGTGTTACATGTAGGTGTGATCTGTGTATACGAACAAGTGCAGAAAATCATTAAATGAAAAACAAAAATCCGTGTCGAAAAACTTTATAACAGTTGATTTGAAAATATCTAAACTAAAATTCATTGTTTATCTTATCATAAATTACGTGTATTTTAACAACGTCTATTCACCAGTGGAATTTGTTCGGCAATAACAGTACGCAATAAAGAATGATCCTAAGAATTATGAATACAGAAATTAAAAGGTGTTTGTAAAAAAAAACCCAACTAGCCAAATATCAAGACAACGACAAATGAAACTAAAGAAATATCGGAATAAAGTCGGAGTAATTTTTCATAGCGATTTTAAATGGAAATATTTAAAGAGTTCAATTCAAGTACATGTATAGAAATAGAAAGATGATTGTTAGATTATCGACAGATCGCTGAATTAACAAAAATATATCGTATTAAAGATCATAAGTTCTTTTAATCTATTGTGATAATGACATGTATTTAAAATTAAATACTACTCCTTAGGTTTTGGGTAGCCATTTTGGGTCACCTCTAGTCTGAAAATTCTGCATCACATATTAATTCTAGTAGTATATTTACATTTTACAATGCCAAATAAACTATATTGAATAAAATCGTTTTTAAAAAACTACATTTTTACAGATTTTAGTAAGGGACTATATTTTGTGGCGAAAGGTTTTCAAGAAGGAAATAAACAGTTTTCATAACTCGCTAGTTTTATAGTACTGTTACTTTAGCTTCCTAATTTTCAGTGCAGACCAAACTTCTAGATAGTTTGTGTATTACGATATATTCATGATGTTCTAAAAAACATATTTAAACAATATTTTGATATTTCTATCGCTATATTTAGGCATATTTAGCTTATATTACATAGAAGTGAAGAAAAAATTAACTCCAGTTTTGGCCTAAAATTAACGTATTTCATGCTATATCTCAAATTTTTGAGATGTGACCCCTACTTGTTTTACTTTTAAATGAGACATTAAAAGTATGTCTATTCGTATGCAAAGTTTTGGAAAGATGACATTACTATAATTTTTTTTATTTGCGTTATAATTTGATTACTCCAAAATTTTGTAACATCTGTTGTTGTGTTCATTATGTACTGGCCTTTGAAGCCACCAGTAAAGCAAGAAGCTGTAAACTTTGACTTAGATTTTACTTTTATAGTCACTACATGTGTTAAACTTCATACTGTATTAAAATCATAACTAAATAATAGTCCAAACTATAAATATTTGTTTGGTTTCTTCAAACTATCAATTTCTTTGTCGAATTTTAGCAAAAATTTCAGGAAAATTATCATTTCTGTTTGGGGCCCTATATTTCCAAAAAATGGCATGTGACATGGGTCACAAATAAAATAAATGAACATTATAGATCCCCATCTTTATATCCAAGTGGTTTTCGGATGATTGACATTACTATTATTTCAGGTGCCAACCTCCTTAATCAAAATTAAAAACTACCATCCGGTTCCTGGTTTTCAATGAGACTACTTTTCACGAAACGGGGAAACGGATGGAAGTTCTGATTTTAATTAGATTAAAACACATATGTAATACATCATATAAATAAAAGAAAATACTTGTTATAATTACCACCTTGCTGAAGTTAATCTAACAAAAACTAAACAAAATTTATTGAGAAAAATCAAAGCGTTCAGGTTACGCCTACCTCATTAATAAAGCGCGCAAACCGTTCACAAAGCGTGCTCCTATTTTTAGCAATGACTACCTTGCAAGAAGCGAACCGTACCTTTCAAAAAGCGTACCGAACTGAACTGTGCAACAGGTGTAGTAGCACGTTTCAGGGTCTCTATCATATATCTTAAACCAAAGATTTTTATTAAAAATCCTATTCAAATTCCAAATAATGAATATCATTTTTAAAAGTAGAACCCATGCATTTACGATTTTTTTTTTTTTTTGCGGATTTTCAAAATTGTTCGATTTGATTCCTTTTTATTTGTGTTTGGCACTGAAAAGTTGTCGGCCTTTTTTGACAAACCGTCGTTATTTGATGAATAGAATGGGTTTGTCGTCTGGGATGAAGCACTATCGTGTATCATTTAAAAATATCAAGAGAGAAACTTCCCTCTCGAGCAGTTTCGTGAGTCTAGTTCTTTCACTGGAATTTCGTTAAGTTCCCTGTCAGATTCAATGCAGTTAGCGATTGTTTAAGAACTTTCATACGCGTCAATTCCTTTAACAGTTTAATTTTTACTATCAGAACTAGGGTTTTCGAAGATGTAGTCTTGCGTTCCATCCTTCTCTATTTTCTCCATAATTTACATGTAAACATTGATTGATACTAAATAGAGCCCGCCATTGTTCTTAATACACAACCGGTTACGTAGGTTACCTCCCCTTACTTAGATACATACATGTACCACTATTTGGCGCTATTTTAAAATTATTATTTTTAAATTTTCAGCATTAAAAAAAACAATCCAACGTGCAATGGAAAAAAAACCCAGTTCGCAAGTGTTATATGGGTGCTTTTTAATCCCGTTAAAATAATCATGTTTTTTTTTCTCGTACTCACTTGATAAATAACTGCCTATTCTACAGAGACAAAGATAATGCATTGGTAGTAAAGTCTAATAAAAAATCAACCTCAATAGTGTGGTAAGCTTTCAAATGCGTTATAATATTTCGTGAGTTTTGAAACCTATTTTAATCTTCATTATAAAATGCGCTAATTTCGTCTCAGTTTATGTGGTCATACTAAGTTGTCATCTTTTTTTATTTCACTTAAACCTTATACAAAGTTTAATCTTTCCTGACATAAATTATATCATTTTTACATTTCGGTTTGATCACCTTGAACATTATACCTTCTTGAGAGACAAAGTTTCAGCTGCCTTAAGGAATTTTAAAAACATTCTTTTATTTTGAAAGATTTTGTTATTTCAAAATAGCAAACGATATAAGGAACTTGCAGCTTTTGATGAATATAACTTATGGATTAGCGCAGGCGAAATTTAACTCTGACCGAGCAATCAAATTAGAATATATCTACGTAAGCTGGGACATGACGTACGTTTTTGAGGTTGAAATATACTTTTGGCCAGTGCCGCCTTTGGTAACAGTTTGTCATTTCCAAACGAAAGAAACTTTAAGGAGTCGGCTTACTTTTCTGCTTTTATTGCCGCTCACATTCTTCTGTCGGTCGCCTTTCTTCTCGTTCTTACTTTTCCAAGCTTTGAACCTGTTTCTTTGATACAGGAATACAGATCAGGTTACCCTTTGAAAAAGATCAAGGGTTGTGTGCCGTCTACTTCAGAAATGTTTGCCAATTTTTTTTATAGCAGCTGGATTTGGCTCTGACGCTTACAGATATATTATTATTTTTTTATAGCCAGGTAATCCCATTTTCTCTTCACTTAACCACAATTACGGCTTTGGTTGTCCTTCTGATAAGGCAGACTAGATCCATGTTAGTGTTAACGAATCAAATTTCATTAGGTCAGTTCAAATATGTCATTTTAATGATGGTTAACATTGCTCTGGGTTGATCTCTAATTCTCCAAGAGCTTCCGTTTACTGTAATTATGCTAGTACAGTTTGCATATGGAGATATCACTTCATTGGGAAACTGTCTGTATCTTCTAGGTGTTGCCACTTTTAAAATATTTCTTTCCTACAGCATCGGATATCAAATGGATCATTTGATATATGCAAACTTAAGCTCGAAGTTTAAAGGTGAATTGAATTAGGTGATATTCGGACGATGTGGTTCGTACTAAGGCGGACAACAAACGAGGTCAAAAAGTCATACCCGTTCCAACATGTAATATTATACAGACTAAGAAGGTACTTGTATATGTGAAGGCAGTGTGTGTGTATTGTTGTAAATAATCTTAAATGCCGATTTGAGTAATCAAAAATATCCATGACTTTCGGTTGAAAGGGTCATCCTTTGATGTTTAATTTCACTATATTTATTTAATGTTGTCCTGATTTAAACATGAGCAATATTGTCACTTTGAAAAACTCAAAATTTTAAATTTGTTAATGTTTTATATTATGTTGTGATACTACAGATATTTTTTTTTAATTTTGCATTTCTATCTATCTATCTATCTATCTATCTATCTATCTATCTATCTATCTATCTATCTGTCTGTTTGTCTGCTGAAAATCGATATTATATTGCTAGCTTTCATCAAAACATATTGATCTATTGAATTGGTTAAATAAACAATTTCAACACAAACACATACGGTGATGTATTTTTATCTAAGAGATCCGAACACTGGTTTTAAATTTGTATCAAATTTTATGAAAGAAAAAAAAGACAATTTTATATTTTCGTTTAATTGTTATTTTATCATTTATATTTATCGATAAACCGTTTAACGAATTATTATATTGTCGGGGGATGGTGGATAAAAAATTCACCGTGAATAGTGTTATTGGAATTCTTTTATGCATTTCATTTAGATGGCTGCCATTTTGATATTGTAGGGAGTACGCTATTTTTACTTCTTTTCTGCCAAAAATGATAATGTATTTGAAACATTATCCTATGATTTTGTAACTCATTTTGTGACTTTAAAAACAATGAAAAATACCAAAAAAAACAATGTAGCATTCAACAAGTCATTTTCTACTTACTCATACATGTACTAGGTCAAAGTACACGTATGCCAAAGTAATCAGGACAACTCGTCCCCTAAACAAGTCGCCATCAGTACAACCGAAGGCAACTCACCCCAAATTTAGGACAACTCGCCACCACTCAAGACAGCTCGCTACCACTCAAGACAGCTCGCCCTCAACATAAAGACATGCAACTCGCCCTCTTCCACTATGGCAGCGTCAAGAGGTTTTACGTTGTTTTTCCTGTCAATGAAAACAACATAGAACTTGCAACTCAGGTATGTTAAAATAACATGAAAATATAATTCGTTATATCTTACAAACAAATGTCTTATTCTTAAACAAATATTTCAGCAAATAATACAACTCTTAATCTCCTTTCAGGCATTTCACATGGGGACTACAGGCGGATGAAAACTTAGGGTGGAGCTATTTTTCAGTGTCTGGAGTGCCTTTAGCCTACCGTACCTTACTCCGAGGTCACCATCGCCAGCGAGTTTCCATCAAAACTCAACGACCCTGAGGCCGAGAGCACAAGGATCATAGAACATCGGTCCATATTCCAACTGTTTCCCACGCAGAGCAACATTACCCAGAGGAGGACTTCATCAACAGCCAGACATCAGTGCAAGAACTTTCTACAAGAGAGGCTACCATCACCTTTCACGTCACCGAGAACACAACTCAACGCGAGAAAAGGAAACTCGTCTCAAGCGATGGATATACCTACGTTGACAAGAAAGAGAACAAAAGCGGATCCATCGTCTTGCGGTGTAGTGTGAGGAACAGTAAGACGACGTGCCCAGCCACCGTTCTTCAACATGGCGACACCTTCACCACCAACAGCAAAGAACACACCTATGCATCCAAACCCGGGAATTTACTGCGTCGAGGGAAGGGAGCAAGGTCTGTGCTGCGTGGAATACGGATTCACGGCTGTGCCTTCCATTGGGGGCAGGCAGTGTGGCGCCATGTCCAGGGAGCTGGGGTTACAGGTACTAGTAATTTTGTTTAATCAAAGGGGAATGATTTATAGTATCACAAGGAATATACAAGATTTATGATAACTATAATAAGATAGTCACATTAATGTACTTGAAAAGTTTAATTATGTTCTTATATGATTATTTTTTTTTTCAGATTGATTACAACAAGCGGAATTGTGTCTTCAAGTTCGTGAGGAAGCTATTTGCCTCGCCATTCCTGCCGGAGGAACAGATTCCAGTCACGTTCGACGTACTGAAGAGGACCGTCACCAGCGACGGAGTACGAGAGCTCACCAACTACATCGAAAGGACCTGGATCAACGGAACCATTAGGACACTATCAACGTGGACTGTATACCACATGGCTGTGAGGACAAACAACGACGTCGAGGGATGGCACCACCGCATCAACAGAAGAGGTCAGAATTTCTGCCTACCATTCTACGTTCTAGTGATTCTACTGCACAAGGAGACCACCAGCATCCCCACCCAGCTAAAGATAATCAGCGAAGGAAAACTCCGGAGAAACTAAAGAAAGACTACACGACTACTGCAATGCCACAATAACCACCTTTGGGACAGCTACAACGATGGAACTAATAGCGTGGACAAACATCTAAGGGAATATGGGCAGATTTACAACGGACAGAGATAAAAAACAACTTGCCGAAAAAGATCGAAGAAGATGTGTGAATGTGAGAGATTTCAGTGATGATAGCGCTTTTATTAGCAGTAATTTCGTTAGTGTATTCATCAACAATGTTATTTCACTTAGTGCTCATTTAAGCAATGTTTATTTTAAAACTTACTATGTTTACGATGTGTTTAACAATAAAATTTAGAAATGTAATGCTTGACTTCTTCTGATTTTCAAAGATTAGTGAAAAGTAACAATATTTGTTGATTAAATACGTATAAAATATATGTTTTTAATTTGGGGCGAGTTGTCTTGACTAGGGGCGAGTTTGTCCTATTTTGGGGTTGTCTCGAACTGGTGGCGAGTTGTCTTGGGTCGATATGTCTTGGGGGCGACTTGTCCAGCATTCATTATTTCAACTAAAAATAACAAACTAAAATAGAATTAAGCTTTGTATAACTAATCAGAAATATTGATATGTTGGTGTAAATAAGTAAATAGATGTGTAATTCTAACTGTAAATCAAAGAAATATTAATAAACTAAACTTGAATAGAACTTAGCATAACTGGTGAGCAATAATAATATAACGTAAAAATTTGTTGGAAATAAGACAGCAGAAATGTCATTGTGACTTCACACATAAAAGTGTTACATTGTAGCCCATTTAGTGTAATGGTTTATTATTCCTGTGTACATCAGCTTTTTATAATCTTTTATTTACACCCAAAATGTATTCTAAAGTCGATATTGTAAAAGGTAAATTAATCTTAGATAGTCCTAATCAAACGATAGTCGTGTAATAAGTTTTAGCGATTAAAAATTGTGTAAACTTCTAAACATCTTGCAGTACAACATCGCGCACAGACTACATTTGGCAGAACAAAAGTACACCTGAAGTGTTCCAAAATGCTTTAAAAGAAACTTCTAAACGTCTGTTTCATTAAAATTAATTTAAATATCAATCATACTCATGAATTACAAGTACATGCATGTAAGCACCACTTTATCGTACCGACTTTTAATAGCTAATATACATCCACGTGTTGTTAAAAGATGAGATTGTAACGGGAAAATATAATTGATTTAACTTGCAGACAATCATGTGATACGTGTGATAAAGTGATAAAAGATTTAAAATTTGGTTTCCATTTTGTAGAACACTGTCACACATAGATTATACTTGATCTGTTCTAATTCGTGCGAAAACAGACGATACACAACAATTTCATTGTAAAGCTGTGAATATTACACATACTTTATACATGGTTATTTTTGCCCCGTGTTATTTTCGCCCTTCTTTACTTGCAAACAGTTTCGCCTGCTTGAATTCGCCTAGACAAAGTTGTGTTTAAATATTGATAATTTAAAACTGTGGATTTCGCCCAGTCTTCGAATCTCCCGCTGACAACGAAGGCTAAATGGGGGGGGGGGGTAATAAAACGGGGCTAATATTTCCATGTATAAAGTATTCACATGTGTTTTAATTTAACTATGAAAGATAAGATAGATACGATATACAACATCCTCTAATGTAACAATAATAAAAGGAATACATAAAGATAATACAGCGGATCTTCTACTTTCTGTTGCGTTGCGTGCAAGTGTACTAAGTAATATTGATGCCTTTTATTTTGGTTTTATTTAATACGATCATACGATCGTATATTATTATCATGTCCTTAGATACAGAGGAAGAATGGTTTTTCAATGGACATAACGGCTGTGGAGTGCCCTAAAGGATATGATTTTGTTTAACGTATCTATCGACTTCGGGCATAATTAAACAATAACGACGGGTTTGGTTTTTTTCTGAGAGACTTTTAAATATAAATATAGTTTCATTCCATTCTTTTTTTCATGATTAGATAAAGAGAATGGGGAGTGAAATGATCCAAATGCCCATTGTTTCAATCGTTAATTACAATTTCAAATTTAGTATTTTCCATTAAAATACAGTACCGATTAGACCCAACCTAACACCAGAATAAACCCCAACTAAACCCGGGTTTACTATTGGGGTTTACTCTGGGGTTACGTTTTGAAAATTTTGGCCCACTCGGGGTTTACTTTGGGTTTACTTGGAAATTGCTTTTGAGGTCAACTGTACGCACTGAAGTGTGAAGTAGACCCATCTTTTAACTTATCAACCCTCTGCCTGTAATTCCTGCCCCTTGTATATTCCGAATACACAGTTGGTGTCTACTTTCAGGGGTATACTCTGACCGGGTTTACTCTCTGTGTCCACTCTGGGTTTACGTTGGGTTACTCTGGGTTTACTCTGGGTTTACTCTGAGTCCACTCAAGTAAACCCGGAGTAAACCAGAAAGTAAACCCAGTGTTTAGTTGGGATTTTCTTTCTGTTAGGTTGGGTCTGATCGATACAGTACATCTGTTTGATAAAATCTATTTTTACATCTATTTATTTGCTTAAGCGCAATTTCTAACTACAGTTAGTTTAGATATTTTAAATAACACGAAAAAAACACCGAAAAAAAATAATCCCTAAAGTTTTGGTCGTATCAAACATTCAACCAAAAAAAGCCCAGTTCTACGTTTTTTTCTTAAAGGTAGGTCGGGTTCTATAACCATTACGCCATTTAAGTTAATTAAATACAGTCAAAAATATCGAGGGTAAAATAGCTTTAAATAAGTGGTTGGGACTTACAAATCACTTCGACATATCTATTGTATTCGTGATACATGTATCGGTGTTCTAGATATCGAAGTTCAACTGTACCTATCTGTAACTTTGGCCACGAAATTTTGGAATGTTATTTGCCTAAACCGGTCATTTGTTCTGATACCAAACGTATAGTAGGACATCACAAGTTTTTGTTGACTGAAATTGGTTTGATTTCCATTAGATCTTAATTAGACTATAACAAAAACATAGCGCACAAACAATAAAACTCAAAACAAATGGCATTGAAGTTCGAAAGAGTTGTTGCTGTTTGAAGATTTTGGTACACATACACTAAATCAAATCGAAATACGCCAAGTACTGACCCTATTAAAGGGTTGGTTACCAATTGACGTTATGTTCAATATACATTGTTTAGAACAACATTTAAGAAGAGTTTTCATGGTTTTTTTCAGTATCTTATATATCCCTTCTATTTTACGCGCCATATTCACCCACCTTCATTGACCAGTCTTCCCCCACCCCCGCATAAATCTCCTATATTTTAAGTTAAGTAGCCTAATACTCCATGCTTTAGTTTTAGATTACTTAGAATTTTCTATGATTAAACCAGGGGTTTTTAAATCATCAATGCTCAAATTATATTACATTTCGTAAAGTTATTCACACTTTATATGAATTAAAGAATACTTTGTTTGTTTCATGCATATATAATAAAGTTATATGAAACTAATCCTAAAACTAGTCTAATACAGTTTCAAATTATATTTACAATAAAGATTTTTTTAATTATGATTTTGATTACTTAGTTTCTGTTTGATATGAATGATAAATATTTGTTAATTTCGATGAATTCAATTTGAATTTAAGCTTGATATATAAAAATAATTGTAACGGTATGTTGGGGACATTTTAAAAGTTTATGACTGAAGCACGTGTTCAACATCGTGATTTTGAAATACATAAGTATGGAGTTATATTGCGAAAATCAGAAATATGTCAACGATATTTTTTTTTTAATTTCAAATGTCGAGTATATTGCCTCCTGGTTGGGTGCACTTTATAGAAATTAATATTTTATTTATAAGACAGCTTCTGTATTCAGATGAAATTGCAATACATTATTTAGGTAAAAGGAGGCATGACGGACAGATTTCTCTGTTTGACAATAAACTAATTCAGTAAGACATTGATAGACATGCAGACTTTTCTTTTTGAGCATGCAAAACAGAAGAAGTTTAAGCAAAAGGTATTGACAACAATTCATGTGTCTGATGAACGCAGATAAAGATATCGAGTTAAGTGGTTCACTTCACTTATTTAGAAGGTCAATTCACGTGATAGTTAAAGCCCAGCATTAGAAATATATAAGGGATTTTTTTCTTGAACCTCTTCAAATTTATTTAAACCCCCTTCACTAGATGACCTTATTCAGTTAATGACATACGCCACTCAATGAATTAAGATTTCTCTTTTAAAAAGGGTAAAAAAGCGTCACGTCGTGAACTTGTCAATCAAATTATGCAACAAGCGTATATTTCAAAACATCTATCACTAGGTAAAAATAATAAGGCCCAAAAATCTTACCCAAAAAATCCTCCATAATTCCATAACATGGTGATGAATTAAATCAGCTCAACGCCTTCACTTCAAGAGTCCTTGTTAGTTAATTTTTGTATGGTGAGATTCATCGAGTTGGCTATAAATTGGACTAGGGGAAAGATGTGTCTCCACAGAGACGGCAGAGAGGGTAAAGATGTGGAGGCCGTACGTCTTGTTGCTGGTCCTGGTGGTCGTGGTCGTTGCAGAATCTGCCGAAGAAGAAATACATAAATCACGTAAGAACTTCTATTATCAATAATTATTTAAAACACGAATAAAAGTAGAGGCAAAGCCAGAAATCTTAATCATCGAATGTCCTGTTCATAAATAATATTTTCATTTATAGTTCTACTCTGAATAAAATATAAACTGTTTTGACTTTTCATGAGTTTTAAAGTGGGTTTTTTTCTAGAATATTTCGATTTTTTTAAAAATAGAATTGAACTTTTAAATATCGATCGTTTTTGCAAATGATTTAAAAACAAAAATCCATATTCCTAAACAGTTTATGTTAAAACATTGATAATCAAGTATAGTCATTTTAGATTTTTTTAAATGTGTCGTTTACTGTATTCTATTTACATATGTAGTATATTTAGTCGTGTCTTTGATTTAATTTCACGAAATAAAAACCAGTCAACGACACATGTATCAGTAATTAGATTTAGAAATACGTCAAAACATTACTTGATTTAGGAACATGTAAATGCTTTTTTTTTTTGCTCGACCACATGGCTCAATGGTCATGAGCGTTAGGCCAGTAATGCAAAGGTCGCTGGTTCAAATCCTGCTGTGGCCACTTGATGTTGTGTGTTGTGCCCCTAGACAAGGCGTTTTATCTATATTGTCTCCGTCTACCCAGCTGAAATTGGGTACCAGCAATACATGTAGCAGGGAGTACCTGCTATTTACTCATGTCCCATCCAGGGGGAGTCAATGACTCTCATCCGCTTAGCACCACGGAAATCGGGTCAAGCACCAGCCTTATGCGCCTTCATGGCTCGGAGAAGGATTTTTTTAAATGTTGTTTTTTAAATTTATGTTCACTTAATTCTGGGTACACTGTTACATGCCTTTTTCACTTTCTAAAAATTCAATTGATATTTGCAATAAGACCCAATTGTCTGTTCTGCGATTTTTGTCTGTGAATAAGGATTGCAGCAATCATTCTGCTAGGATATCATCGTACTTTTTTCCTTCCAAAATTCATAGAGTATTTTCAAATTTAACATAATTCTGAAGACTGTAGCAAAGTAAGCCTCAAAATATACTAAAAACTCTAGGCAAGTTAACATTTGTATCGAATAAAAAGGTGTAGGGAGTAGTCTTTGAAAGTCGTGATCTATTGACAAAAAAAAAGATTGTGTCTACCATAATCAAAATTTATAAAGCGGTATTGATAACTTTGCAGTAAAAGGAAATGTTCTAGTCTCCTACCCATAATTTTCAAAATAAATTCCTTTATATTTAATAGATCACGTTGTTCATGAGAGTTCATGGCTGATTTTGATTGCCCGTTAACTTATTTTGGTATAAGCAAAAATTAATTCAGCTGATAGGTTTAAATCATTTTTACTTGAAAAATAGTGTTTCAGATATTTATTTTTTTTTTACATATTTCAGCCCTTAAACCACGTGATTTAAAGGAGAAAACCAAGGATGAAGTAACAGAGGTAACTTTAAGTAGTGTTATTGACTCATTTATTACAGTTATAAATTTTGCAGATTTATTACAACGAGGCGAACAATTTATGGAATTTATGCTATTTGAGGCAGCTAAACGCTGCTATCAGAGAGAGAGAGAGAGAGAGAGAGAGAGAGAGAGAGATTAACAGGACATATACTTTTTTTCTTTCACTTGTTCTGTAGACCGATAATAAAGAAGGAAGGAATGAAGCTGCGAATCGTAAATGGGAAAATAAGATCGATCAACCGGTAAGTTTAAAACCCTACCAATTTTTTTAATATAATAGTGGCGTTAAATCTGTCTCACAAAATTAAAAAAATAAGAAATATATTTCTGCTCTTTTTAATTTATTGGGTTTTGTGGTTTTTGAGAGTTAGACCTTATTTCAGCCTCCCATGTACAATGTAACATAAAACACCTGTAAAATATTTAATAAGAATATTTCTTTTCGTAGATAATTGACATTGAGAAATGAATCTCGCGACTATTATTACCCCAATGTTAATTTGAGATGCTAATAGTTGGTCAAAGGTGCAATATTCTTCCTAGGAAAACTCACATTTTTATAGAGGGAGAGACAAACTTCCTTCACTGCCTGATGACTTCTGATATTATGAAGTTTGTTTTTCCAATTGAAATAAAAGTATCATTGCGCTTTTCTGATACCACCCGGTGTCTGTTTTTACCTTTTTTTTTACATATTTGTTTGAAGATTAATATTCAGTTGACTGAATGGCAGAGCTTCATCTTGTCATTATTAAAAGGTTTTTTTTTATGACATAACTATAAGGTTACAAAATATCCTTGTTGTTCATTTCATTTATATGTATCTTGTCAGTTATACCTATAACAGTTTATCTAAAGAACAACGATCTTACATGTATATATACCTATAGAAAAGAGCCTTCCACAATCTTCACTTAATTTCATGAAGTCTTATCATTTTTTAAAATAGATAGTGTTTGTGTTGAAGTAATTTGCTCCCAAAAACACACACCCTACGTGTCAAAGACTTTACGGATAATTTAAACGAAATACTAAATCAATGTAACAGTATATTCTTTATTAGTTCTATATACAAAAAACCGGGTGAATTAATTCTATGTTTAAATGATTCTTCTCACTTGTTTGGCATGTCAAACGTTGCAATATTCGATCTTTTCCATTTGTATTGTATAAATATTCATTTGTATTGTATAATTTTCCATTTGTATTGTATAATTTCTTAATTGTTTTCTATAATTTTACATTTACATTGTATTAATTTCATTTGTATTGTATAATTTTTCATTTGTATTGTATCATTTTCTATTTGTATTCTATAATTTCATTTGTATTGTATCATTTTCTATTTTAATTCTATAATTTTCCTTTTGCATTCTATAATTCTCCATTTGTATTTTAAAATTTTCCATTTGCATTGTATTAATTTCATTTGTATTGCATAATTTCTTATTCGTATTCTATAATTTTCCATTTGTATTGTATATTTTTCCATTTGTATTGTATATTTTTTTATTTGTATTGTAAAATTTCCTATTTGTATTCTATTATTTTACAATACAAATGGAAAATTATAAAATACAAATGGAAAATTATAGAATACAAATAAGAAATTATACAATACAAATGAAATTTATACAATTCAAATGGAAAATTATAGAATACAAATGGAGAATTATAGAATACAAAAAGAGAATTATACAATACAAATGAAATTTATAAAATACAAATGGATAATTATAGAATACAAAAAGAAAATTATACAATACAAATGAAAATTATAGAATACAAATGAAAAATTATAGAATACAAATAGAAAATTATACAATACAAATGAAAATTTATACAATACACATGGAAAAGATCTAATATTGCAACGTTTGACATGCCATACACTTGGCTTTAATTAAAGTCTTACTTCCAGAGGTTCATTATAATCTTTGCTTGAAATCAAATTGTAAGATTTTAAACGTCACTATGATTAAAAACTGATGGTAATACATTCTACTTTTTTACACGTGCTCTGTCAAAAGTACCATTCAGCTACATGTATGTGTAATTCACTATACATGTAAATTTTAATTACTTTGTGTTCAACTTGTAAACATTTATTAATGTGTAAACATTTATTAATGTATCCGCCATTTATACCAAAACTAGGATTTTTAGGCCCCTCCCCTTTCGGCAGAGATTGAAAAAAACAGATTACATTGACAATTAATAATGAAGATGCCTCTTGGGTTTTCAATTTTTAGGATATCGATCCCGATGATCCCGACATGCGCTTGTTTCTTAGTATGGGAGTAGGAGTAGATGGCGCTGTTAAACACGTGAGTAAAGGGAATACGCAAGAATACCGGTTTATTAATCAATATTTAAAAATAGAAATTTACGATTTAATGTTCTATACAAAATTCATCAATAAAGAACCAATTATTCAAAAATGGAATAAGAAAATATAAAGCATACACGTTAAATAAATTTTATTTTAAAGAAAACATGATAGGTTTATTTTAAGTGTTACTTTAATTGTCATTAGGTGTTTATCATTGGTTTCCATTCTCCGTGATTTCCATTCTATTTTATTAGGTTTTGATTTATTTTTTGTTCAGTCAAAGGGACTTCATCCGGAGAACTCAAAGAGACTACAAGCAAGGCGCTTGGATAAACCCGATGATTCAGCGATAAAGACCGAGAAGATAGGAATTTCGTCAAAAAAACCGGTATGTTAACTTCTCGGTTACAATATACAATATGCATTCACAAGTTTTTTTTATGATGAAAATAAATATGAATTTGATTCCTTATAATGTGGTATGCGACAGACTACTCAAAAAAAACTATATCAGATTTTTGGGGTTTTTTTTTCTTCAAAGACCGTCCTTAAGATGTTAATGATGGTCTCTTTCTTTGATGTAATTTTGCATCCCAATAAAATACCATGTTAATTTGTCTTCTTATGTAATTTTCTAGGAGCACACATTATTCAAATTCATGTTATCTTAGTAGGGTGATTTTCGAGTATCATATTTATTTCATCAACATCAAGCTCTACAATTCTAAGTTCAATGAAATGTTGTTTTAAGATTCATTTTAAATTTAAGACTTATTAATTTTTAAATTAGAAACGAAGACGAAAGAGAAACTTTGGACCAAATTGGAAAAACTGGCCCAAGGGAATCGTCCCCTATGTCTTTGACTCCAGTCTTGGTAGGTTTTTTTCACCATGTAAGGATATCATATTATAATAATTTGATTTCTGTTTAAAGGGTACCTGCAGCCAAACCCATGTGAAACTTATGTTATAGAATTTGGTTACCAGAATTTAATGCAAAAAAACTGCATCGAAATCGATGCAAAAATAACGGAGTTAAGTCGCTTCAAAGTGGCTATTTTACCTGATTTGAGAAATCCAATCAAGAGAAATTAGAAATTGGCGATAACGAGGCTTCAGCAAAAGTGACGTCACGAGGTCAACAGAAGAAAAATTTCCATACAAAGCTATACAAATTAAATTCGATTTTACAGCCAAAATGATTGATGTAGGTCCGATGTTTTGAAGTATCTAGTTATTTTAAGTATTGTAGATTAATAATTTGTATCAGTAGATATTTGCTACAGTCAGATTTATTTTTAAAGGATTTTAAATTTTGCTATCCTCTTTACCGATGATGACGATATCGTAAAACACTTGCATGGGCAGAATATGTTCATTATTCAGTTTTTGATTACATAATATCACTTCGCACGCGAATGATCTGAGATAATGACACAGGTAAACAGGTAAACTAACGGAGCTACTGCTCCAGACACGTGTATATCTGGGGTATGTACATGTATACACATGGTACACATGCATGTCTGGTGAACAAAGGGGGTTTTCACATCTCTAGATTGGTAAATTGATTTGTGTATTATAAGCTACTTAAAACAGAAAAATAAATTAGACTGTAAAATCAGGCGTTCATAAGCTAATGCATGTGTATAGTCTGTTAATCAGACTATCAAAACGTAACCACTGACATGCTAACGTTCAAAATAAATGCCTTGATTGTTACTTATTTACTCACATTTAAAATGACAAAATTTACCATTCAGCCGTTGTAATCTTTTTAAAAATGTAATTATGTAATCATTTCGGAAGTAATTACGTTGATCATTAATTAAGTCTCAATTTCTTATCTAATATTAATAAAGTGCAACTTTCTTTCGAGCTTTATGGTCAGCAGTTTAATACTCCAAATAGCTTAATTAAGTTGTTATACTGACGCCAAATGACAATAACAAACCATCTAAATAATACATAAGTCTAAATAAGTCTAAAATAAAATTTCACTATCGTATTTATAATGAATACAAGACAGACTTCATTATGCAGCCATCTTGCATCATGCGCGGATCTAAAGGGGGTCGGAGGGGTCCCGACCCCCCCCCCCTGGAAAATGAAAATTTATTTAATTTACATAGTAAAATTATCGCAGATATGCCTCGGACCCCCCCCCCCCGGCAAACACATATATCATTCGGACCCCCCCCCCCGGAAAAATTTTCTGGATCCGCGCATGTGCATGGATTTTCGCCTTGATCCGTTTATAATTAATCTTATTATACTTTCATGTTAAATACTGAAATCTGATTGGTTTAGACGCAGTTGACAATCCGTTCCCTTACCCTCAGCGTTAGCAACACGCTTGGCAACGGGCCGATAGAACGAATTGTTACATGCTCGTAAATTATGCGCGTACGGTTCGCCGTTAAATTCACGTCATTTCTATATAAAAGCAGTAAAATTTTCTCTAAAATTAAGACATTCAGTATAATAAAATAAATAGTGCCTGTTTGGGAGGGTAACCGTTGAAATTGACATCCCTCGAAAACCATTGTCAACCTCCGCTTCGCGTCGATTGACAATGGTTTTCTCGGGGTGTCAATTTCAACGGTTACCCTCCCAAACAGGCACTATTTATATACTGTGTTTATTTTATATGCATGCTGTTTTGGTTGTTATTGGTTTAAAATTAATATAAATGAAAACTCTGGCGACATAGTAGTAATTTTATGTCTCATACGAGGAATAGACCCCGCGCTATGATACCTTTTACAAAATATGTACTATTATCAATATGATTAATAATGTCATGGAAAAATCATCCCATAAAAATACGAAAATATGTTTTTTATAACAATAGTGCTTTGATTGTCATTTTGCTACATGTGAATTTATATGGAAAGTGTGTTACAAATTTTACAAATTTGTTTTAGTCAATCAAACAATTTTCCAAATTCGGCATTTTTGTACGGTAAAATACGAGTTTAAATTCAAACAACATTTTATTTAGTCATCCTGGGTTGAAAAGGAAATAAAAATACAGAAACAACTGTTCATATATCGATAAAACAATGCAAGAAAACGAACAGTTTTCATACGATTTTCTTGTTTCTCATGTAGCGCCGTTTACCCGTTTACCCGGTGACGTAACAGTTAATCTCGCGCCAAATCGGCTTGATTCAAAAACTGTTCAGGTGTGAAATTGGGTTTTCCCCAGATATTTCTAAAGTACTTATGCGATCGCAGTAAAATTTTCAAGATGATGTTTTTTCACATAGATCTGCATAATATAAAAAAACGACCGGATCCAGGTACCCTTTAATTCTGTTATTCAGTGAAATGTCATTTGTATCTTCAGATGCTAATAGAGTGTACTTCCTGCAAGCGATTGAGCTGTTTGATAATTTAACCTGTGTTCAATGGAAGCCGAAATCACCGGAAGTAGCAGCGGAAGTCGGACATCAAGGCTATGTGCTTGTCAGAAGGTACAGTCTACATTCAGTTTTATTTTTGATAAGTGGTTATTACTTGTGGTCTATTTGTCTAAATAATTATTTTAAAAGCGGGACTTGAATAAGATTTATCGAGTTTGTGTAAACATTAAGTCAATGATATTGTTCTCTTTTGGATCTGTTTTTTTTTTTGCGTCGGTTATACATGAAAATACGTATTACTTGGAAAAAATTGTGTAAAAACAAAGTTTTAGTTGAAAATTTTGGAAAAATGACTTTAATCTTTTTTTCGGATTTTATATGGATATTTTTTTTTACAAAAGAACCGGCATCGCATCTGCAAGATTATTTTCTGAAACAAAAAAAAAAGATTGTGAAAATAGCAAAATTTAATTTAACCCTAATATACAATTAAAGATAAAATGTATTTGTTTGTTCACCAGTGGAACTAGTTGCAGTTCTGGGGTCGGTTTCTATGGCGATGGAGAACACATCATTAATTTCATGGAGCCCGGATGCGGATGGGTAAGAACATTTCAGATAAAATTGTATCCCGCCTTACGTTAACGTATTATTCTGTGTAGGGTTACAAAAATCTCATTAATTCTTAAAGAAAAAGCCTTTGTTTGTGTAATTGCTTTGATTTCTAGAATGTGCATTTGTTTTATTTAATCGATTTATTTACTATTCTTCATGTATTAATGCTATATTCAACTAAGCCGTCCGGATCATAGGTTTAATATAAACATTTGAACCTCTTTTATCAACAATGCCTCAAATTTCTAGGTTGACGTTGCGGTTCATGAAATGTTGCATCGGATTGGCCAAAGACACGAGCATGCGCGAAGTGATCGAGATCGGTATGTCAAAATAAATTGGGATAATATCAATATCGCGGGAAGATATAACTACTACCGGCTCCAGACCTACAACCGGAACCCGTATGATATTGGGAGCGTGATGCATTATGGGTACTCTGTAAGTAAAGATTGCAAATCAAAAGTCATAGCAAATTGCAATTATAATTGACATCTTCACTCTCACTATTCCTTAAAAAAACCACTCGCACACATGCTTCCATGATTTTTTTTTGTTAATCATCGTGAATGGGAAAAGAGATACAGGTTTTGAAACAATTTTTTACATTTTTATTGCGTAACATATCACTGGTTATTTCATAAATAAAAACTATTAAGAAAAAAGTAAGATTTTTTTTTTTTAATTTTTAACGGCGCAATGCTTTTTTCTCATGCCTAATTGTGGAATTAACTCATTGTGATCTCTTTAAATATGATCATTCCAGTTATCTGCAACAGCTGACATAGAGTTGAAGGACAAGAACCTGTATTTTCTGGAGTTTCCAGGAAGCCAGATATTCTCTTTCTACGACCTCAAGGACGTCATAGACCAGTACCAATGCGCTGGTTAGGACAACTTCTTTTTTGAATTAGCCTCCAATATTTAGTATTGTTAGATAAAAAGAAATAGTTTCTATCAATATGTAAAATGTATATGTAGTGTAAATAGACTAGATCAAATAGCATGATTGACACTGAATCTAGGGTACGATGGAGAATAAATTATATACAGTGTATTAAAATATCTTATTAATCCTATCATACATTTATCAGCCAATCAAAATCGAGCTTGGGTATAACATAAATGGAATGTCTTGTTCTTAATTATTATTTATATATAGCGAACACTTATATTGAAGATACATTTTATTTAAATCGTCAAAAAATCTTTTTAACATCGTATCCAAATGTATGTAAACTAATGATAAATAATGTTTTTGTAGCACACTGTATATTGTATCATTGTGTCAGAATGGAGGAATATGTTTTTGTATGAAGTATAAACCTGACGTTTCTTCTGTAGCACACTGTACATCGCCACCGGTATGTCAGAACGGAGGATACGTCAACGCTAACTGTCAGTGCACGTGTCCCGAGGGCTTCAGTGGAGTGTCTTGTGAAACCATTGTCACAGATCCCGGTAATTTAAATTGTTATATCATATGATAAAGAGTTACAAACCAAAAATGCATTGTCATTCTTCTTTTTATATGTTCAATGAACATAAAGGAAGATGTTTTATGAAAACTGTTTTATGAAAACATCTTCAGTTGTCGTATATTGATTATAGATACATTTTTCATCAAAGCACGAATGGTTTAATTTTTGCCTCTGAATTATTTTGAAAGAGTTTTCCAACCTTGTCTCATATGTTTTTAGATTGTGGAGGATATGTACATCTTAAAGAAAACGACTTAGTCTTGGAACGAGAGAGAGTAGCCTTTATTACGTCTCCTAACTACCCGGGTCCAATTGGTCTAGGCAAAATTTGCAGATGGGCAGTCACGGTAAAAACCCTTTTACATGTTTCATTTTACAATCACATTTTTCTTTATTATGAGTATGTCTATTCCGTTTTGAGACCATATGGTATATTGCTGCTATGATAAATTAATATCGCTGAAATACAAGTAAATGATGCATGTATTCTTTATAAAAGATACTTGTGTTGTTTTTTTTTTTTTAAAAAGATAAGGTGTGTGCCATGAAAAAATTCTAGTAACAGCTGTCAGTATGCATTGCTAATCTACATAAATATAAACTCTGAATTGAATCTGCTGTCTTATTAGGCGCCTGCTGGTTACATCATCAAGATGACGATAGACGACCTCCACATGGCCTATAACCCGGAAACACTCCGTTGTTACCACTGGCTAGAGATTCAATACAACCTCCCGGGACAGCAGGGAATCCGGTAATTGTGCAAAAAAATATTTATTTTTCTTACTATCTGTTTGATTTTTTTTCTAAATCGGGATATACTGCGTCGAAATATGTTTGATGTAGGTGTTTGCGCTATATCGCATGTGTGCAGTTATACTATTGCAATGCACCAAAATTATAAACCTGAAAAAAAAATTCGTTTCTTTCTTATTGCTAAAACTAGTGAATTTCAAATAAAATTAAAAGACACAGATGTTGTTAAGGATAAAAAGAAACTTATCAGTAGTATACAACACAGCCAAGTGCTGAAGTTTGATAAATCAATGTTTCCAAGAACACAAACTACAATCAGTGATCAAAAATACAATGTGTAATTCTAGATAAATATGGCCACGACTTAGTATTTCTAAGTGTTTTATGAATACTCAAATATTTGCTTACAGGCGCTGTGGTGATATTGTTGGAGAGACTTTCCTGTCCTCTATCGATTCTCCAAATTTGATGATCATCACCATGGATACCAAACTTGCAGGTGGAAGGGTCACCAAGAAGGGATTCAAACTACACGTTGAAAAGGAAAGAGAAGGTAACTGTGTGAATATTATTTTTCTGTCAGTCAGTTCATACAGGAATATCCTTTTTTAGATATCCATAAAAAAGAAGTTTTTAAGGATCACAAATTAAAACTATAAAAGATTGGCGCTTGCAATTTTACATTCTGGCGATTTGGTCCAAAACCACGTAATTGGGGAATAAATAACTCACAAAAAATGCGTAATGTACAATGATTCAAGGATCCGTGATCTCTCTTTTTAGTTTGTAGAGAAGCCCCTAACTTAATTTTAAACATAGTGTTGATCAACTATTTTATGTTTACTTCGGTGGTAAACTAAATAAAATGTTTCTTAAAGATTTGCCTTTGCAATTCTAAAACTCTTGCAATTTGATCCAATACAACGAAATCGTGAAATTAAGTACGCACATAAAATGCGGAGATACAAAGTTTTAAGGATCCGTGATCTCTCCTTTTAGTTTGCAGAGATAGTCCCTGTGTGTTCGGTATATGTGTTCCCACCGAGAGGAAATCTTACGAGTACAAGTGTGTGTGTCAGCCAGGCTACACGGGGGACAAGTGTGACCAGGTCATTGGTGAGTATTAAAACTTACTAGGTTTGTAACTGACGGCCTACGGAAATGTGTCGGGTTGTTTAAGTCTATAAAAGATCCCTTCTATGTACCCGAACAACCCGAGTAATTTTTTGTAGACAGCAGTGACAAACCTCGCTAGTGTTTTGTTTTGTCGAAGACAAGACATACTAGTATATAAATAACTTAAAGAAATATAATAAAAAGAAATGTCTGTCATGTTGGCGTCTATTATTAAATCACAATGAAAATATAAAAGGCGATCATTTAACCTAATTTATCTAATGATGTGGCCCATCAAATTTTCTTTTAAGACGGTGCAAAACTGAAATGCTCGTTTGAACGATTTGAAAAATGTTTCTTTGACAACGTGCAAGAGGGAGATGATTTTGAATGGGGACCAGGCTTTGTAAGTTATCTTTCTAAGACAAACGTAAGAATCTTGTTCATATATCATAACATCAGTGATAAATTAACAACAAATAATCAAACATATTAAATGTGTTTTATTTTTTTGTCATTTGTGCTAGTGATGTGCTAATTTTAATTTGTTATTGCTGTGGTTACTACTGTAGATTCCTAATTAAATGGGAGGAATTAATATCCGCGTCAAATCGCGCGAAGGCCATCTCCTGGATTTTAAACCCTCACTTCTGTTTTCTTTCTTTTTGGACAGATGTACACTAATGGAATATATGATATAAATTTCGGCGTACGCGATTTCATATTTTCGTGATTTGATGCAAAACAATTGAATCGCGGTATTAAGTACTCGAGTAAAATAAGGAATCTGCAGTATTGTTGTTGTAATTTATTATTATTCAAATAAATATATGATCAATGATGGTAACTAAAAAAATAGCAAACATTATTTGCAGAGACACACTATTTCGGAATGGACAGGACCAGAGGATGCTTTCCGAGGAGACCGGTTTATATTTGCTGAAATGTCATTACCCAGAGTTCCTGGCGACAAAGCCATTCTACAGACAACCGTCTTATTACCAGGTTTATTAACCAGTGTTGGTTTTTTTTCTAAGATCTAGTACATAAGAACATAAGAACAGCCATGTTCTTTAATGGGGATTTTATATGAACAGGAAGATGTTTCTGTAAATATATATAAACACATGTAAATATATAGATAATTTATACCAGTAATTAATTTAACTTTATCATAGTATTAATTAACTTTGTGTAGACACTACGAAACGTTACGTTATATGATACAAAATATGCCTTGTGCGAGGTGTTGGTTTAGAAAATCGTCGGACCCACAGGGAAACAAAATCTAAATTTACCTGGTTTCATAATAATAGAAATAATTTGATTCGTTGATATTTACCAATGTGAATAACAGTAAAGGAAAGAGTAAAAATGTGTTCAAAAACTCAATCCATTTGCGCACAAAAACTAGCGTAACTTAATTTATCGTTTTTACTAAGTTGAAACTTTATTAATTTAAATATTTTATAAAATAGCAAATTGCTGTATAATAAATAATTCATTAATTTTAAATCTGCCCACAATTCTGTTGCTCCCCCCTCTCACCACTTCATTTCATTGTCGTCAAAATTCGCTTCAAACTCTAAAAAACCACTAGTTTTGCCGTTGCAGATGAAATTTAATTTAATACAGCGAATACCTTACTTATTAACGCACTGTTTTTTTATCCAAATAATATTGAATCTCAGAGCAAGCTGGCTGCTTGTCCTTTGCCTACAACATGTTTGGAAGTACCGTATACAACTTGACGCTGTTTGCCGAGGGAACAAACTCGCCTAAGTCTGTTTTGTGGTCAAAAGAAGGAAATCAAGGATCCGATTGGATAACAGCAAAAGTTAACGTCCCAGCAATGCAAGGATTAAAGGTCTGGTTTTATCATAACATAATATCACCCCCATTACCCCTTTTAAGAAAGAAAATGTTCCAATGACAATTTCCTAATCTGTTTTAGTTGGATATTTTTTTATTTAAAAAATTGATTTACAAAACAGTGTAATTTCTTTTTCTACTATAAAAATATATAGCAAATATTAATGTTTTCTTTGTTTTAAAATTACCTGTCAGGTAAAATCATTCGAAATCGTGGTGGCTCAATTTTCGTAGTTTTTGTGGGTATCCCCCCCACCCCCAAATTTACATCCTCAACAAAAAGAAATTTTGACAGATTTATTTCTCCTACTAAAACTTAAAACTGACCTATCCACGATATTACATCCAAACGAATAAGCAAAAAACCAACAATCCATGAGAATTGGCACTGAGAATTTAATCGATTCCACAGTATGTGATTAACGTAACTATGTGTATGTCTTTATTATGATGCCATAGCTGTCCTTTGAAGCAGTGACAGGAGACTCGTGGGATAGTGATATAGCGTTAGACGAAATTACCTGGGAAACTGGACAATGTGGTAATTGATATATTTGAGAAAGAAACAATTTTAATTGAATCATGCTTTTCTATTTGTAATAACGGAATCATAATATCCTTTGTTTCTTTAGAAAATGTGAAGAATAGAATAGTTGAAGATCATTGATAAATATTATAGTTTGTCCATATCAGTATTTGTAGTTGCCTAAAATACTTATTTATATAATCAATGTTAATTGATAGGTAATATAGAAAAGCTATTTAGTAGATTATGTACAGTTTAATGGTAAGTATGCATTTAAGAATCACAAAAATGATGGTTTGAATAATTTAGACTTTAAACGTATTATATTTACCGGTTTTAATAAAATTTATTCCAAATTGGCAAATAATGTTTAATAACATAAAAAGCTAGCGAACCTTCTTAATTTATTTATCAACATGGATATATATTTCACATTTACTATGATTTTAATCATGTATAAATTGCATTTTTGAGACCCCCCCCCAAAAAAAAAAAAACAACAAACTTTGCTAGCAAACATAATTGTACAGTATATATATATATATATATATATATATATATATATATATATATATATATATATATATATACATGCATTTGATTATTTTTTACAGGACCTGACACTTTCAACGACTGTCTAAGAGTTGGAGAAGAGTATGATGGAACACGTAACTACACGATAAGGGGCGTGGCCTGTCAGGCCTGGTCGTCGGATACACCGCACACACCTGGTCCTCGTAAGTTAAATTGTCCCTACCTTTTATCCTCATAATCGTGTATTTTTAATATATATTACTCGGCAGAAGATAAATCATTCATATTAGTTCATTTACATGTTTGACTAATATGCAATTTTTCACCATAACCATCCGAAAAAATCTTAACATTCCAAAATATACAAAAAAACTCATTATCGTCATTTTTTTTAGAATACGCGTATTTAGCATCCGACTCGAACTACTGTCGCATCGCTGACGAGCCCGACCCTTGGTGCTACACCACAGATACCGCAACCAGATGGGACTGGTGTAGTATTCCATACTGTTGTGAGTTGAATGCTAAAAATAAAACAAAACCTAACATCATTATCACCTACAAGCTTTTGTGATCACATATTAGCAGATTTTACTACCAAAACAAAAACGTCATATCGAACCAGTTTCAATTTTGCACATATGATACAACAAATCAACAGTTAATTAAGGAAATAAATGAAGATAAAGAAACATACCGAAACAACATCATATAAACATAAAAAGTATCAATAGTACACATTACAAGAACCAACGTACATTTTCAACACAATGATATATACGGTTAATACTGTAAACCTCGGTCCCATTGTAACTCATATTGGTAGATGATCCTGACCATTTCGATTACTTAACATTTTTTGAATTACATACATGTACTCTTTACATAGAAATCATATTGAAGTTTTTGAAATTCAAATAATCGTATTTTCCCCTTCTTCACCTAATGCTTGATATACGGCTAATTTTACATACATTAATGAGGCATACCGTAAGAGGGTGTCGCTTATCACCAGTGCGACCAGAGTTCGATCCACGTGATCGACGTTGGTTGTATGTCATAGGGTATGGCGGTCACCCGCATGGACACGTGGGTTTCATCAGGGCACTCCGACTTCCTCCCACATCAATGACCCCCTCGCGCTAACATCCGTGCCAACGAAAGATATTAATATAAGTTGTAGAACATATTTTTCAATCGTTGTAAAATAAATAAAGTTCAGTTCAGTTCATCGTATGAGTAACCTGTTGATCATCAAGGCTCATTGAGTCCTTTTTTCTCCTTACAGTTGCGACAGAGTGTGCCTACACGCCCACCGGCATGGACTACACGGGTACCGTGAGTCACACTAAGACCGGTATCCCCTGTCAGAGATGGGACTCTCAGACCCCCCACCCCCACAGCTACGGTTACCTGTCCAAGGACGAGAATTACTGTAGGAACACAGACGCGAGCGAGGGGCCCTGGTGTTATACACAAGACCCGGATGTACGATACGAGCTGTGCGATGTACCCGTTTGTGGTGAGTAATACTTAACCAATTATATTCTTGTTGGCCAATTTTCGTGGATTTTAAATAATTGAAATGAAAAACGTATGGTTTATATACTTTACATTTTATATGAATGAAATATAATGATCCCAAAAAGTTCATTGGTGTTATATTTTGCTTATGTTATTTTGTGGATATTCTTGTTCGTAACTCTAGCATTTAGGTTGTGTTTCATAATCCGCTGATGATCTCAATACGTCGATAAGGGTTATTCATGAAAATTATCCACCTTGAATTCTTATGATTACCCAATAGTTCTAAACCAGTGTGTGACTGTCTTTTTCAAAACTATGTTATACTACAATCATAATGGTTCTGTGAAAATGTTTGGGTATCACATTTTGGTTACGTAGATTACTTTGGTTTTTAGAATATTGGCCGGCGTTTTTTTATATCTAGTATATAGCTTGAGTGTTTAAGGTACAACTTGATAATTGCTTTATGAATACCTTTTGACATCCTTTTTTGATTGTTATTTAAAGGTTATATTATTAATATATACGAATATTAGAGGACATCAATGAGATCGTCTTGTTATATGTACTTCTAAAACAAATGTCGTGGATGGACTTAACTATTAGATCCACGAAAATTGGTATACACCCAGTATTGATGAAACTATGTTACTTTTATATAAAGGCCAAACATGATTATATACACATACATAAGATGTATATGCATTTTTAACTATGATTTTGAATAGGGTGTTACTCTAATACTTATCCTTTTAATATTGTACTTTAGAGAAAACTGAACAGGAATGTTTGATGACAAGTCGTGGTTTAGACTATGCAGGGAAACAAAGCGTTACGAATACTGGCAAAACTTGTGAAGTCTGGACTGATGGTAAGTGATGATGTATAAATTTTCGATATGTACCCGTTTTATGACCATATCATCTTATCCCTGGTGGTTGCTATCGTTATGATCATGAATTGTTATTATCAGTATGATTTAATATGGTTAAAGACTGATGGTAAGTGAAGATGTATAAAAAAACCGATGATATGACAACATCATCTTATATTTAGTGGTTGTTACGATAGAGATATAACTTGTTGTATTTCATTTGTTTTAGACTAGGTAGCTTTTTGTGGATGTAGGGTTTCACTTACTTTCATACTGAGGTATTATTTTGCGTGTTGTAGAAAATATCATACTTAAGATACGGAAAAAAAGTTTTCTGATAATTGGGTTAAAATACGCGGCTTTATTAGATAAAGCGTGCTGACCTAGCTCAATCTCCATGCCAAAAAGAACAAAGCTTATTGAGGGGCAATGCAATATACTTTAGCCTTAAAGCTATTAACTTAACCTCAAATATAACATAGATAAATCATAGATTTCTACAAATATTTGACAAGGACAACCATAGAGAATACTAAAAAAATGTTTTAATTAATTCATTATTATCATTTATTATTGTAGAGCAAATGTCAGAAAACGAGAATTATTGTAGAAATCCGGATCAGTCTATAAAACCGTGGTGCTATGTTCAGAGCGGAACTGGACTGCTGAAAGAATATTGTGATATACCATCTTGTGGTCAGTTTTATAAACTTTTCAATTGTCCTTTATTCTTTTTCAATGCATGGAAGAACTGTTATGCACACACGTATACAAACATGCATAAATATATGTTGCACTGTCAGATTGCTCACATGGCTAGAATCAGAATATAGTTATAACCCCGCAAAAAAAGTTTTTGGTTTTTTGGAAGAAGGGGATAGAAATCAGCTTGTCCGTCTGTCTGTTTGTCCGTCTCTGTCTGTGTGTACAATCGTATCTGGTCCATATCTTTCTTATGGAGGAATATTGGAAGTTCACACAAAGATTGCTTATGACCTTAGGGTGTGTCATAATATCAACCCAAGGTCATTTGGGCAAGTTCATTGTAACTAGATGGAAAAGTGCACAATTCGTATCCGGTCTATATCTTTCTTTTAAAGAAACATTCACACAAAGATTGCTTATGACATGAAGGTACGTCAAGAGTTTGACCCAAGGTCATTTGAGAAAGTTCAATGATCTTAACCAAAGGTCATTTTTGCAAGTGAGTGTTGGTCCCTTTGGCAAATTCAAGGTCACTATAAGAAAATTTGTGCATCGATTACTTTCCAATTGAGAAATATTTGAGTTATTACATATTCTTACCGGGAATGGGTGGGGGGGGGGGTAACATTTGTGAACTTGCTCACAATTCCTCTAGTTATTTTTTTTAAAATCATAATATATAGTTATTAACAGTATTTCTGCTATGTTTTTGTTTTTTCATGCAACTTCTTTAAGCAAACATTGGAAATGTGTAGGACTAATCATTAATGAATATCTAGTTCATGCTGCATTTTACGTAATAAAAATTAAGATTAGCAGTATGCTGATCATGAACTTGCAACCGTAATAAGTGAGAGAAACTTGTATTGGGTGTTTACCTTCTAAATGAATAATTATATACGAATTAGTGATTAGTGATGACGTATATAATCAGGTTTACAGTATAATGATTATTTTATTCCAGCTATTTGTTTTTTTTTGTTTTAGCTGATTCCCCATGTTTCCCCAATCCTTGTAAGAACAGAGGAGAATGTACTGTGAACGGAACCGCGTACTCCTGTTCGTGTTTGAATGGTTTCTCTGGCAATAACTGTGAAATACAGGGTATGGTGTTTATTCTTTAGTTTTATGAATATTTTACTTTTAATGTCATTGAATAATCGAGGACATTGATTTTTTAGCAATGTAAAGAAAATATAAAGTTGAAAGAAGAGTTTTAAAATTTAAATGATACGTAAATTTCTTTATACCATTTAATTGATATTAGATATGCCATTTCAATAAATATTTTTTAACGGGTATCAAATTTACAATGAAATCTACAAAATTAGTATTTTGAAAATATTGATCTAGCCTAAGTGCATATTTATATAGCAGATTTGTCAGTAATGTTATACACATATTATTACCATACTTAAAATAAATTAAAAGAAGGTTATTTTACCTGATTGTTATAAAAGTATACCTTTTTTGTCACATGACAAGACTTTATTGTAGTCAAAGTTGTCTGTATAGCACAAGCTTATGTTTGTGTTGAGTTCCTTACCTTAAAACATTTACACATTTTTAAATCAAAATTATTTTTACTTGACTGAGAGGTAAAGTGATATCAATATACGTTTCCATAAAGATTATACCTCAAGGATTTTTAATAATTATTAAATTTAATTTAAACGATTTTTAGTTTTTAACAAAAAAAATGGTTGTATACATGTGCTACATATATAGCTCTAAAACAGATAAAAGCCTCATAAACGATGACAGCAAATGTTATTTCCTTGACAACGCATTAGTTTCCCAACCTGACAAACAAAGTGAAAGGTTTTTTTTAATATGAAAAAGGTTATTTGCAATTTTAATTGAAAAGCCCTATAGAGAAAAAATACCCAGCTAAATTGGTTAACTTTATAGTAAAGTTTGTGAAACTCTGCAATCTACTAAGTCTTCTTAATGCTTTAAGAATTGGGAGATGAAGAAGACTGCAAAAGGACAAGTAATGGATGGGAGTATGTTGGAAAGAGACACATCACAAAGTCCGGAAGAACTTGCCAGGTATGGAGCGCGCAGTCTCCACATTCCCATGGTTACACTTACTTACCTGAAAACTACTGCAGGAACCCGGATGGTGAACCCTCGCCATGGTGTTACACCACAGATCCGTACAAACGCTGGGAACTCTGTGACATTCCAGATTGTGGTAAGTTGACTGTAGTTTTTTCAATGTTTTTATATGAATGGATACATCGTGATTTTCCTTTATATTGTACATCCTCTAAAACCACGCCTGTCTATGAAGTAACATTATTCGTCCTCTGGTTTTGTTCCATAATTATTAAAATTATGATTAAAAAACACGTATAATTCCAATAGTTTGTTTTAAATTATTTACTTAAGTTTATATGACAAACGAAATTATACAAAACTATAAACAATGTTAATTGCATTTTTATGACATGCCTATTTCCCGCTATGACATTACACCTTCAATTCTTAATCATTTCACAAATCCATACATGTTAAGACTACTAAAGACAATAAAACAGTTTGCGATCGTTCTATTGACGGGTAAAATTAGTTTGATTTTGTGTATATTTGGAAATGATAAATTCATGCCTTAAGATATCCATGATGCACCTGTTCTCGTTTAGTCAGCTGGAACGTTACTAAGAGGTAGCCAAAATACGACTGCTGTCATTCAGTCACCTGTCCAAATCTTTCAATATCATTCAGTTGATTAAACAGCAAATGTTCATGTTGTGATATCTTGACCTGAACACACAGGACGAATTTTCTAAACATTGTATCTCATTGCGTAAAACACAAGCGTTTCAATAACAAGTTGTACTGAAATATTACCTTACAGTATCTCCCCCATTGGAGTGCCTACCAAATTCCGATCTGAGGGGTAACGAGTACTACGGTACCCAGAGCGTGACGGACACGGGCGACACGTGTCAACGCTGGGACAGCCAGTCCCCATATTCCCATAGCTTCAGTTACCTAGGCGACCAGGGAAACTACTGCCGTAACCCTGACAACGACTTGAAACCATGGTGTTACACGACCAACGTAAACAGGCGATATGGCTACTGCAACGTCCCTTACTGCTGATTTCTGAACAATTTTTGATTAGTAGACTTGCTGATTTCTGTTTGACTGATTTCGAGGAACTTATAAGCACAAATGATTGATTTTGTTATTTCCGTTTTCTTCTGGACTATTTCATGTCACTGTCTTTATAAATGCTTATTGTTATTAGAATTTCACTACTGATCTGTAAACTCTTTTTATTGAAATAAATTTCTGTCAAATTTAATGCAACATATAAGATTGCTTTTTTCTGAATTTTTACAAGATAAAATACCGGAAAAAAATTGAGTTTGAAGGTATTTAAAAATATAATGGTGTTTTACTTTTTTGAAAACATACGAATATATTTTTAATTTCAATTCACAATAAGAGACCCAGTTTAGTGACACAGACATATATTAAATTGTGTATCAGTCGATTTCAAACTGCCTTATTTGTTGACTGGTTTAGATTTTATTTCGCCATAGAAAGGAGAGTTCGGGTGAAAAGGGTATTGGAAGTGGTGTTAAAAATGTCCCAATATTTATGCATCTCTGCCTTGTTTGATTTTTATACGCATGGCGAAAGTAATAAAACATCATTTAAAATACTTTTTTCAAAGCAAAGTTTTATTTATTAAGTTTCAAAATGTTTGCATTTTCATGTGTAAGTATATATTAATATTGTTAAATGAACCTTGAATCATGTGATTAAAGCATGGCTATACATATCTGGAAACTCCGTAGAAAACAGTGTTTTTGGATGGCGCATATAACGCCACTAGAAATATGCCATCATCAGACTAATTAATTTGAAGCCTAAATTACCTTCAAAATGTTTGGTTGATAAATCACTGACAGTTCTGCCATTTAAATTTGTTTTTAGCATATGTGAGAACATTAATGAATGAATAACCATCTACATGTACTATTTGAAAAATAGCTTTACACGGGTATCTTTACGAATTATCGTTTTTAGTAACTAGATTATATACCAAAAAAACTCCAGAAATTGCAGGTTGAACAAAAGTCTTTTCTCCAACTCACAAATCAATCTTACATGTAGCCAGCTCTGGTATAACCTATACTTGTACAAATTGAATATATTTCGGGCTTGAAAAATACAACACTATCCTCCAATAAAGAAATTTCTACTTTAGCTGGAACACTATATAAACAAATCGCAAACTAACTTTTCTCTAAAGTAAAAGAATTTTCAATTAAATGATATATTGTTTTTCCTATAATAAAAGGCACATATGTACAGTTTTCGATTTTTCATTATAGTATGATTATAAATTAAAGTGCAAACGCAATTTACATGCAGTTTTAGGTATCCTATTCTATTTTTAAAACCCATATCATAATATGTTTATATGCGTGATATAACAAATAACCGAGAGGAAATAATCGCGTGTATTTTTACCAGAAGAAAAGATTTCTTTTCCCGAATTTACCTGCTTTGTATATTTGTTTTAAGGCATATTTCGTAACCCTAATATGAATAAGATCTGTGTGTTAAGCAACATGTTTCTTTGACTTCAGTTAACTTATAATACAACAGTTTTCTGTCACTAGCACGACACAGAAACCAAAGAAACGTATTCTAAAAAAATAGTTCTTATTACATTACAAAAAATAAACATTCTATCTGTTTAGAAATGAGAGCTGTACACATTTGAAAACAATTTTTTGTCAACAAAGTTTACATCAGTGGTGCATCAAAATCTTCAATTTGCTTCCAAAAATTTTCAAGATTTGAAATTGTGAAGAAGTAACTTAAACTTTGAAGTTCGACATTGACAGAAAATAAAGCTCGATATCGTTTTTGAATTTCAACTCTCTTGTTTCAGGATAGTTACCACGAAGAAAATTCGATATTGCCTTTTTCTTGGGCTGAGCATTTGAATTTTAAAAAAAGGATCTTTAAAGTTACAAAGATAAATTTTGATAGTGAAACTGTAAATTAATACATTATTTAAATAGAAAAAATATAACAATTCAATAGTCATCGTCCATAAACATTTTTAAAGCGACAGTACAGCTGAAAACACATGTGTGAATAACTTCAGATTTACCCATTGTATCGTTAGGAAATACGAAATAACGTTGATTGTGACAGTTGAAGTACATAAAAATCCCTTTTACATACCTAATTAATGTAATTATGAGCTTCCGGAAATTTAAGGGTCGTACAAACCGAAATAATCTTATATCGTTTATTTGTACCACGTGGATTTTGATTGACAGTAATTGACACGTGCTGAAAACTACAATATCTTTGCCCGACTACGGTCATCATGGTATTCGAGGTAAAAGGGACTCTCTAAACGGAAACATCATCACTTTCTTGATAATTTATTAATGGTTTACCAATTTCAATTATTTTAAAATTAACAGACATAAATATGTCAAATTATCCCTCAAGGGGCCTCACTTACAAAAACAAATTTAGGTTGTAGCAACTCCTATGATAAACACGCAAAATACATGCTTACAAAATAATAACTGTGGTTATTTTAAAAATTTTGAACTATTATTACCTTACTTTCTTTGCCAATTCAGCCAATTAAGCAGGCCTACCCGGTCTCTTACTCGCCATGCTGGTTTGTTTATAGTAAATACGCATGCGTAATGGTATAGAAAGTGGAACCCCGTAACACGTGGCGATGTATATATGTATAGGTTATACCTAATTATTAATTTTAATGAAATAATTAGATTTATTTCACGGAGAAATTTGTAATTTTCTGAAAGTTTATACATTTATGAGTAGAACAAAAATACCGAACCCGATCGGAAAATTTTTTCAAGTCGGTTTTTTAATAAGATGCGCCGTACTGTCTCTTTAAGGTGGTTGGTCAAGGAAAACACTTTCAATTAACTTACTGAATTTCTGTCACTAGCACGGCACAGAAACTTAAGAGTGTTTTTCTCTTTTTTTTCCTTTTTATTCTGATATTTTTATTTGCTTTTTATCCATTTATTTTTTTTATTTAACTCCTATTGGTGTTTACAGTTTTGTGAATATTTATTTATTTACAGAGCCTGTCTCCCCTACAAACCTTCATTACGGATTACCTTACACGTACTTAATATATGACCAAACACGATAAATCCATCGCATTTTGTATTCTATTTTGATATATCAGATCCATACTATTTTGATATATCAGATCCATATCCATTCAATTTGCGCAAAATTATTGATGAGATATGTGTCACAGCATTTTATGTTCCGTGTACATATTTTGTAAATATTTTACTGTACTATGTTAAATGTATATATTTTGTAAATATTCCTTTTATGCCAAACATTATCGTATATATGTTTTAGAAAATAAGAAAAAAAAACATAAAAAAAAGAAATAAAAGAAATATGGCCATAAATGTTGCAAAAAGATTTCAATAATTATAATTCATGTTATATCAAATGTTTAAGTCTTAAATTCGTAATTTCTTTAATTCATTGTTTCAAATTTATATCAATTGTTAATTAAGCCTCACAGGAAAGCTAAGTATTTTAATTACATAACTTTACATGTTTCGACTTCTTTTCCTGGCACCTGTGAGCGTTTTAATTACGCAATTTGAACAATGGTTATTAACGCTAATTATATTGATTGTTACCTGTTCGTTTCATTTTTATCCACGCCCATAAGTAATTAAATAACCAATTATATTTTGTATTTCGAGATTATCTTTATGGGCGTGACTTTGTAATATCGACGAAATAAAATCAAACGCTAAACGCAAATTGTCACCTTTGACATTTGCTATTTCAAATTAATAAACTTTATATTTTGGCTTTATTTAATATTTGGTTTTATTTCGAAGGTAAATATATTTCTTTATTTTATCTTTGTTAATTTCAGGAACTGTTTTTATTGCGATTACACCTTTGACATTTGCTAATTCAAATTAATAAACTTTATATTTTGGCTTTTTTTATATTTGGTTTTATTTCGAAGGTAAATATATTTCTTTATTTTATCTTTGTTAATTTCAGGAACTGTTTTTATTGCGATTACACCTTTGACATTTGCTAATTCAAATTAATAAACTTTATATTTTGGCTTTATTTAATATTTGGTTTTATTTCGAAGTTTCCCAAGAACAATCATTCCCCGGTACCTCAGCGAAGCGAGTTAAGAGCAAAATTCGCTATAACATATGGCTTAAATTAATGTTAAGAGGCCGTCCAAGCAAACACCAGGCAGATATATAATGATGCGTCGCACATCGATTTTCACGATTTTTTTGTTTTCCCTCTAAAATAATTTCCTTGTGTTCCCTTTTGACCCACAATAATGATGATTTGTTTAAAAAAATAATTTAAGTGGTTCTTCGGACGGGAAGTTATATATATCATTCGCTTATATAAATCATTGAAACCATGTACCAAACTGTGGGCTTTAAAATCCAATACATTGTTATTGGTGAGGATTTATATTTTTTATTAATGAAAAAAATAATTTGACTCTTTATTGATAAAATAAAATCAGTGGGAAAAGCTTGCGTTTAAAAATTGTAGACACGTATATTTTGTTAATCTCTGATAATTTCAGTTACCTCCCTTGCCAAATGAATATTTGGAGTTCTAAATACTTTAGAAAAAAAATAAAAGCAATAAATTTTCAACTATAAATAATTCATATAAATTCAGTTATATTGTTTATGATAGACGTAATTTTTTTGTACGCTGAAATATATTTTTAAAAAATATTCAGTGCGGGTATATTTCAAAACCAGTGTAAACAAAGATGGCCGCCGCTAACGTCTGTGCACAGCATGCTGCCAGAGGAGATTGTTTTTTGGTGTTTTGGTGAAGTTCTCTCTCAAATACCATTGGAAGTTAAATCAGGTCGACAATAATAGTAACCACCCTGAACCTTTTATTGAAACTGAGATGAATTACTGTCACCAGACGAATTTCAACAAGTCAGCCAACAAACTACTGTATAAGTACACTGATGTACACATCCACTCAAAGAAGAAAAGCAAGAGGTGTTCACCTGGTGACGACAGAGGACATGTTATTTCTTGACAAAGGGGTAGTTCCAGCGGGGTCAGGTAAATAACTTGCATAGGAGAGAGAGAGAGAGAGAGAGAGAGAGAGAGAGCATATAATTACACTTATATTATTTAATATCAAATATCTACTTGCACATTTAATTTGCTGTCATAAACTGGCGCGCTTGATTTTACCAAAAGGTGTACACAGTGTACACTTTTGTAAATCAAGTGCAGTGGTGTAACATTTAGGTATACACCGGGTGTACACTTTTCTACACCGAGTCAGGGGCATGTGTTGTTGGGTGTAGCACTGAAACCAATATGGCGGACGAATGTTATGATGGAAACTTGAAAAATGATTTTAAGTCATATAACGGATTAGAAGTCGCATATAGGTTGTCTTTTGTTTGAAAGCCATTAAATTTAAAATGTGCGTTTATTTTAATGCATTTATATCACCAAAAAAAAAACCTAGAATTGTCGCGGAACAGCAACTGCCCCCTTTCCCGCCATATTCATTCTTTACTTCCTAACACCTGCATGTACACTACACCATTTAAGTGCACTTGATACAATACAAAATGTTTACACCGGTGTACACTGGTGTACACCAAGTTAAGCTTAATCAAGCGCACAAAAAAGAAAGTACACCAATAATCATAGAGTTTTTCATGTGTTTAATATTGGGAAAATATCTTGCAAAAAAAAAATTAGGTAGGAATGTGTAGAGAAGTGGAGTATTTTTTCCGTTGATAGGTCAATTAAGTCTTCATCTCTTTAATAATTTTATTAATTGAAAAACATGACTGCTATTGACTTGTCAATCGGTCAGAGTACATATCTGATGTGTGACAAGAAAAGTAAATAAACAATTCACACGCCAATATGATATTAGTTTAGCTAATGCTAATCAGAATATGAAATGGAAACTTCATATATATTCCACAATATGTATTAATAATTTTTAGATCTTAACACTTTAGGGTACATGTATTTGTTTTTGATTATGTATTTCTCTATTTTTTTTAGAGAAGTGCAAAATGGAATAATCTTTTGGAAAATACTGTCTTTCTATAACTTGGATAAAACATAGAAAAAAACTACAAGATTGCTGAAAGAAAAAAAAATCAAGTTGCTTGGCAGGGTGGATATGGAGTCTTTTCCAGCAGCATCTGATATTATGGGTAAAATGATATTCCTGCATAAGAAACAATGCGAGTGTGCCCAATAAGAAAGAAGATCAAGAAGGGGGCTCGGGGTTTATGCGAAGTAGTAATTCGAAAGGATATGGCTATATAGATGGCAGAGGAACTAACTAGATTTGCATATCATTATAATGATGACATTCATTTAACAATGTTTTCCTAAGGAGTGGTTGAATTTCCAGAAGATATCACTTGGAATATCTTTTTCACAATTTACTCATCTGTACATGGATCTTCAATGAATAAAGGATGCAAATAAGACTTAAATAAGATGCTTTGAAGTTTGCCAGAATGACGAGAGAGAGAGAGAGAGAGAGAGAGAGAGAGAGAGAGAGAGAGAGAGAGAGAGAGAGAAAGAGAGAGAGAGAATGAACTTGACTTCATGCATCATGCACTGTATACATGTTTTATTTAGCATTTTAATGTTCAATAAATTTGTTATCTTGGATGAGTTTATTCTCTGTTTATTTATTCCAAATTGCTACTGCACATTTTCTAACATAACTAATTTAACTTTGTTTGTCATACTATAAAAGTAGTTTATATTAGCCTAGTTAATTTGTATGTAAAGAGATCTCAAAATCTTTGGTAAATATAATTTAATATATTAATTAGTACAACAAAATCTACTGTTATTAATATATACTGTTAATATGCAAATACTGATATCGCTTGGCAATAATACAAAATAACACTGTCCAAGTATTTTGTATAAACATAGCATTGATAAATGAAATGGTTTTTTTCATTCTTGTGCACTGCTTATTTGTTCAAATAAGTTAAACATGCTTGACAGATATCTGGGTATTTTAGATACATGTTTAAATAGAGAAAAATACATTATAAAAAAGCACACTGATTTTCATGTGACCATAGATTGGATTTGGGAATAGAGTTTAAAGAGGGTTGTTTCAAAGCAGACTGTCCCATGTACATTTAACTGCTCATCATACATGGATAAAAAAATTTGATTAGTATGGGGGATCCAAAAACGGGGGGGGGGGGGGTTTGAAGATGTCTGACTTTTCTGCTAGATTTATTGTGTCTATATATAGGGATTAGGTGTGTGACTTAGTCAGACTAAGTCTGTTTATGTTAATTTTTACCCAAAAGTTAAACACCTGTCTTGAATTTCAAAAAGCTACCTGATTGAAAATAGAGGTCACATTTCTTAGTTCTTACATTGTATGCTAATTCCAAAACAGTTGTATGCATTCATTTTGAAACTTTGGATTAAACAAGTTACTAATGGCACTAAAAAAAAGAAATAATGAATTCAAACATCTGCTGAGAAGAAATGATTTGATATATTTATCCATATTTGTACATTATGGAATTGATATAAATGATTTGTTTTCAAAATAATTTTAAAAAACCCTCAAATTCACTAGTACCAATAATAATTTGGATTTGACCTTTTTTGCACTCTTTAATAAAAAATAATAATTATCTTTTTTATTTAATACACTACAGCTTCAATATTAATATCCCACCAAGTTTATTATCAGTTTAAGAACAAAATTTTAGGTAATACTTATTGAAAACACACAAATAAATTGAATTTGATAAATACATTCAGTTTTACCCTGCATTGATTGTTATTCCTGAATCAGTGATTAACACATTATGAATCCTTTTTCTCAAATTTATGTACCTCATAAAATAGTGAAAACCCCTAAAATAATTTAAATGTATACTATACCATCCAAATAGTGAAATGTTCAACTAATTCTCTTCAGTTGTGAATAGTTTTAGCAGAATTAAACTCAGTTTTCAACATTTTTTGTCAAAATGACCTTTTTGCACTTAAAATTATGAAAAATGTTGGTTTTTGATGAGTGATCAATATCTCTTTCATCATAAAGCATTTCCTTTTTAAAAAAATTTAAGCATGTATTAAAATGTAGTCCATATTCGTGACATGAACGTTGTCACTCACTGTCTTTATATATGTTATGCAAGGAAAAACTTGATTTTCAATGTTAAAAAATGGGTAACTTTTTGCAACTGCTTCTATTTGACCGATGCTGTTCCCACTGAATTTATTTTTGTCTCTGAAAATTTCATTACTCAGCTTTATAAAGCTGCCTCATTTTGTCCTCTCATGAAAATGTATTGGATTTTATTGAAATTTCAAATTTACATTAAAATACCAGAATTTTTTTTTCAAAAATATGCCCCAACTTTGACAAAGCATATATTTTTGTCTGAAATATATTTATACTTTAAAAGCAGTCTAAATTAAACAATTTAGTGTGTTTAAACTATATAATATAATTTTTAAAAAGTTTTTATAGAATTAAGTAGTTTTACAACTTATCAAACTTGTCAACATTTTTACAACTTCTGTGACCTTTTTGCACGTAACATAATCCAAATTCAAATTTAGACATTTTTCTGCCTAGTTAGGCATAGTATGAACTTTTTCTTTTACATATATTACAATCATGTTAAAATGAAGTGATACACTAAAATTTATTGAAATCCAAGACATAGCATGTGCAAAGCTCTGCCTGAATTTTGCTTGGACAGCCTCTCTACTCTAGTTTGTATGTCCAGTTCTAATTTCCCCAAAATTAGTGATTATTTTTAGGAAAAACGGACGTCGTGCAAATTTCATCATTGTCAATAATTTTCGCAAGGGGGTAAACCCGTCTGTGAGTGATAACAAACAAACTAGCATGTAAACATACATATTTTCTTTGGTATATTTATTGCTAGAATGTATATCTATCATTCAAAGCTTTTAATGATTGAGCCCATTTAGTGCCGAGTATAAGGACTACATTAAGTTTTACCAAAAGATGCTTTCAATATTTTAATAGCAAATTAAATGAGATACTGGATAATGCTAAAAACTTCTAGTTATTTTCAACGGCAATGGACATGTAACCAATTTTCTTAAAATTGATTCAAAGTACATCTTGATTGTGACCGCTTCCTGCTCTCAATGAAAACAAAAAACAAATCACATTCACAATGTATTTATTCTATAATATTCATAAGCATAAATAATGTCTTCATATTTACACGACAACAAAGTAATATGAACGACCCAAATCTTTACACACATTATGAACAAAACAGGTCCTTGTTGTCAAGTGACTTGAACTAGCTGACGGAAATCTTGCAGCACTTTACGTGAAACCAGATGTTGCATCTGTCACAGCAAACTCGATTCATACCTTGCGTCCAATTTTGCTACAAATTCCACATGTGATCTGAAATGAAAAAAATGCCTTTAAATTCATGTTCAAATAGTCTGAGATGATTGATTAAAATATCAAAGGAAACTTTGTCCTAGACATTTAATAATTATTTTTGTTGGCTTGCACAAGCCTAAATTTCAAATAACATTCAATAAAAAAATATAAATTAAGTAATATAAATTTCTCATATTTGTCCTATGACCAATATTTAATAATAAATAATGGTATATAATATCACATGTTCCAATACCTTGCTGGCTGCCCTCTTTGGCACAGGAAATGGGTTTGGCTGTAGCTGCAAAGGTCTATAAGAACCATATTTGTTGCTATTCATCTGTATTATCTCATGTCCACTCCTCCTTCAGGATGAAGATCTATCAACAGAGATGTCGCCTACTTTCCCTTCATTTGAAAGGAAGGAAAAGAGGTAAAAAATAAATATAAATAATCTATTTTTTTACTAATTTAAATAATTATTTTAAAGAAATAAATTATTGATTTCAAATACATGTAGCAATTGAGTTTTTTATTAACTGAAGCTTTCATACATTGTGAAGCAGAACATCTTTAGAGAGTGGTGGGCAGAGAAATGTACCAGTGCAAAGAGATGTGCCAGTGCAGAGTTATGTCCAGAGTGATGAGTCATAGAAGAGTGATGGACCAGTGCAGAGATATGCGCCAGTGCAGAGTTATGTCCAGAGTGATGAGTCATAGAAGAGTGATGGACCAGTGCAGAGATATGCGCCAGTGCAGAGTTATGTCCAGAATGATGTGCCAGTGCAGATTGATGTCCAGAGTGATGGGGCAGTGTAGAGTGATATGCCAGTGCAGATTGATGGGCCAGTGCAGATGAATGTGCCAGTGCAGAGGGAGGGGCTAATGCAGAGATGGACCAGTGCAGAGAAATGTGCCAGTGCAGAGTGATGGGCCAGTGCAGAGTGATGTCCAGTGATGGTCCAGTGCAGAGTGATGAGCCAGTAAAGAGTGAAGAGCCAGTGCAGAGTGATGGGCGAGTGAAGAGTGATGTGCCAATGCAGAGTTATGTCCAAAATGATGTTCCGGTGTACTGGTGATGGACCAGTGCAGAGTGATGGGCCAGTAAAGAGTGAAGGGTCAGTGCAGTGATGGGCTAGTGAAGAGTGATGTGCTAATACAGAGTTATGTCCAGAATGATGTACCAGTTCAGAGTGATGGGCTAGTGTAGTGATGAGCCAGTGCAGAGTTATGCCCAGAGTAATGGGCCAGTGAAGAGTGATGGACCAGTGGAGAGTGATGAGCCAGTGCAGAGTTATGCCAAGAGTGAGGGGCCAGTGCAGAGTGATGGGCCAGTGCAGAGTGATGTCGAGATTAATGGAACAGTGAAGAGAGATGTCCCAGTGCAGATGGATGGGCCAGTACAGAGTTATGAAAAAAATCAGAACGAAGGTTGGATATTACTTAATTTTTTTTTAATAAAAATACTTTGATAATAACCTATTGTCAAAAATATTTGATCCAAATACATGCATAACAATTTATGCAGAACTTTGTCAAACGAAGTTTACTTTAAATACATGTATTGTGTACCCCGATAGTTATCCAGATGGCACTTACATTCAAGTGAAAAACGACCATGATATGTTCCCTGCTGTTTAATGTAAACTTTAAAATTTAGTTGTTGCAGATTAAGTATTTTAAACTTATTTTTATTTTTAACGATATTCTATTAACGGTTTAGCTCACCTGAGCTGTCTGTCCGTCCGTCTGTCTGTCCGTCTGTAAACTTTTCACATTTTCAACATCTTCTCAAAAACCACTGGGCCAATTTCAACCAAACTTGGCACAAAGTATCCTTAGGCTAAGGGGATTCAAAGTTGTGAAAATTAAGGACCACGCCCTTTTACAAGGGGATAAATAAATAGGATTTATTAAAGATTTTCAAGAATTTTTCAAAAATCTTCTTCTCAAGAACCATAAAGCCAGGAAAGCTGAAACTTGTGTGGAAGCATCCCCAGGTAGTGTAGATTCAAAGTTGTGAAAATCATGACCCCCGTGGCTAGGATGGGGCCACAATGGGGGGTCGAATTTTGACATAGGAATATATAGAGTAAATCTTTGAAAATCTTCTTCTCAGAAACTGTTAGGTCAAGAAAGCTGAAACTTATGTTGAAGCATCCTCAGGTAGTGAAGATTCAAAGTTGTGAAAATCATGACCCCTGGGGTTAAGGTGGAGCCACAATGGGGGTCGAATTTTTACATAGGAATATATAGAGTATATCTTTAAAATATTCATCTCAAGAACCATTTGGCCAGGAAAGCTGAAACTTATGTGAGAGCAGTCTCAGATAGTGTAGATTCAAAGTTGTAAAAATCATGACCCCCGGGGGGAGGGTGGGGCCACAATGGGGGTCGACTTTTCAGATAGGAATATATTGAGTAAAGCTTTAAAAATCTTCTTCTCAGAAACCATTACGTTAGGAAAGCTTAAACTTGTGTAGAAGCATTCTCAGGTAGTGAAGATTCAAAGTTGTGAAAATCATGACCCTCTGGGGTAGGGTGGGGCCACCATGGGGGGTTAAATTTTAACATAGGAATATATAGAGTAAATCTTTAAAAAATCTTCTTCTCAAAAACTGTTAGGCCAGGATAACTGAAACTTATGTTGAAGCATCCTCAGGTAGTGTAGATTCAAAGTTGTGAAAATCATGACCCCCAGGGGTAGGGTTGGGCCACAATGGGGGTTAAATTTTAACATAGGAGTTAATAGAGTAAATCTTTAAAAATTTTCTTCTCAAGAACCATTTGGCCAGAAAAGCTGAACCTTAAGTGAAAACATTCTCAGGTAGTGAAGAATCAAAGTTGTGAAAATCATGACCCTCGGGGGTAGGGTGGGGCCACAATGGGGGTCGAATTTTTACATAGGAATATATGGAGTATATCTTTAAAATCTTCTTCTTAAGAACCATTTGGCCAGGAAAGCTAAAACTTATGTGGAAGCAGTCTCAGATAGTGTAGATTCAAAGTTGTGCAAATCATGACCCCTGGGGGTAGGGTGGGGCCACACTGGGGTTGAATTTTAACATAGGAGTTTATATAGTAAATCTTTAAAAATCTTCTTCTCAGAAACTGTTAGGCCAGGAAAACTGAAACTTATGTGAAAACATTCTCAGGTAGTGAAAATTCAAAGTTGTGAAAATCATGACCCCCGGGGGTAGGATGGGGCCACAATGGGGGTCGACTTTTTACATAGGAATATATAAAGTAAATCTTTAAAATCCTTTAATTTTTTCAAAAAAATCATTTGCCTAGAAAAGCTGTAACTTTAGTGAAAGCAATTTCAGATAGTTTAGATTTAAATTTGTTCAAAAACAAAATCTTAAGGAGTAGAGTGGGGCCACGTTGGGGATCCAGTTGTACAAAGGAAAACATTTTAATTATTCACAAAAACTCAAATGTTATTATACATGTATATGCTTTTACTTATATGCAAGCATTTTTACATATTGCTGATTCTTTAAAATTGTTTAAACTTTTGCCCCTGGACGATTATTGGGCCTCACAAGGGGTTCAGAGTTTGATGTAGGTTTATATCCTGTATATAAACAATTGGTTAGGGTCTTTTTGAGAACTGCAATGCTAAATGTGATATGACTATAAAATCATCAGGTTAGAGAAGGGACTTGATTATAAATATAAGAATATTCAGGAATGAACTTTTTTTTTATACAGGATCAACATGTATTATGCCACATTGTCCAGATATTTTGTATTATGACTTCATGAAGCTGATTTTATCATGCCTATTGTTGCTCAGGTGAGCGATGTGGCCCATGGGCCTCTTGTTATTTATTAGCTTCTTTTAATCTTTTGATTTGCTGTCTTCCAATTTGCAGTATTATTCATACATGTATTATATGCTGCCTCACAATATTTTATGTGTTGAAATATTTGGGGTTTTTTTTCGCAATGTTTAAAAATTTATCATTTTAAAGTAACGCGCAATATCAATCTATTACGTTTTGCCTGGTTTTCAATTCATATTTTTGAGAAAAAAATGGATATTTTTTTGGAATAATTTATGTTATCCTTTTTAAAACAATTAGATCACACCATGTTTTATTATGCCGACTCTGTCCAGTGTTAAATTTTATTCAAATTGTGTTTCTTTCTTCTTACAATGTATAAACCAGGTTGACGGTTGGCCATGGGTAAAATATTTTCATGAAATCAAACCTGGCCAGTGGACCATGCGCGATACAACCTACACCATCCTTTCAGAAGATGTCTGTGGTGTCCTTAAACCACCAGAGGTTGCACAGACAGCCCGACGGTTTTTCTTTGTATTTCTGGGCAAGTAATTTTGGAATTTTCGTGAAATAGAGTGATACTGCTTTTCTGTTTACTATGAATACATGTAGTTAACAAAATTTAGATAATTTTTTTTTAAGATGTATGTTTAATGACTTGATATTTAAGTATCAATAAAGTTCTTTTGTATATGAACTAATAATCATTAGTTTTATTTCTCATTTTCAGATTTCAAATTGGATAAATGGCGGTGAATCAGTAACATTTTATATATATTTTAGACTTGTCAGTCACTTATTCTGTCAGGTATTGACAATAGCACAACAATGATCTGTCAATGTTTACTATAGCAATAAGAAACTCAATTGTTGACAATAACAACAAATTAGTCCGTCATTTGATGACAATAGCAACATATTGATCCGTCAGTTGCTGATGATAGCAACAAATCGGTCTATCAAAATACTGATGATAGCAACTTGAATAATTATTAATTTTAATCTGATTATCTGATGGTTTTTACACTTTTCACAAACAAAACTTTCGGGGATCTGATTATTAAATCATATTTCTCAAGCATATATATACCGTAAAGCTCTACAATTAATTTGTCCAAGCAATTTAGCTAGGAAATATACGCCATTATACAGATGTTGGGTCTGAAATCTGAATCATTTATTTTGTTCTTTCCAATACAATGTTTTGAATTTTAAAAAAAGAAATCATACAACAGTGATACACTGCGGAAACTTCATTTTTATTTCGTTATGCGTATCATTTACTAATTTTGAATTTTTCTGGTTTTATGTACGGAAAATGTTCTTCTTCGCGGTTAGTATGATCAGAGAAAAAAAAAATAAACATTTGATTGCATAGCATCCCCCGTCATGCCGTAAATTTTGTTTTTATTCTCGGTGGGTGTCAATACAAAATTGATAACGCATTTACACCACCCAGTAAATTCTAAATTAACAACATGACACCCCTAAAAATTCTGTGAATAATAAAATTTCAAAAGCGGTTTGCAAACCGTTTAGCGTCCGGCAGAGCGTGCAGCGCTTCGGTTGAACCGCCGTTTAGCGAGCGTATGCACGTGGTGAAGTAGTACATTTTAGGGTCTGTAGTTTAAAAAAAAATATGAACTCATGTTTTATATTCCCAATACTAAATATATAATATTAAAAAACTTAACATCCTTGATGAAACTAAATATATATATATATATATATATATATATATATATATATATATATATATATAACTCATTAAATAGGGTCATGCAATCGCTCGAATATCCGAATCTACGAAATCAATGGTTAAGACGACCTATATTATGTTTGAATACGTTACACAGGCACCGCAAACTTTATGAAGTAAGGTTTTTTTTTCACGTTATCGCAAATGTGCCGTTGGAAAAAGAATAACGCCACACAACGGCAAATGACGTTCTTGCTTTACTTTATACATTCATGAATTGTATTTTTCTTATTGTTTATTATGTAAATAATATAATTAGGTAAATAAAAATATTTCGACATTTTGAAAATTTATTCCAATCTCCGTAAGCTACCAAGATAATTACTGAAAACCCCGAGGCCTCAGTCTTCATTGTACATCCGATACCTTAAAAAATATCGGTGTGACGTCTTAAACGAAAGTTGCAGTGATGGATATCGAAAAAAAAGTCTCTTTCAATTTTATCAATTGTTAAAAGCAGTTACCGGTACAAAGTCAAACTATGTAAATATTTAAATGCTATACAAGTAACTTCACCCTAGTCACAAAAATAATTTACTCTAATCGCAAAATATCGCTTCATCAGCTTTACCGTAGTTTGGAGCAAATCTTTGGCACGCGTTATCTCTACAAATACGAGCAATTTAAGACAGTGTTGCTCTGCTTTGAATTTGTATTTCGTTTTATGGATTTTTGAGATGGTTGACGGATTGTTATTGACATTTTTAGCTCACCTGAGCTAAAAGCTCAAGTGAGCTTTTCTGATCACCCGTTGTCCGTCGTCCGTCTGTCCGTCCGTCTGTAAACTTTTTACATTTTGAACTTCTTTTCTAAAAACACTTGGCCAAATTCAGCCAAATTTGGCAAAAAGTATCCTTATAAGAAGGTGAATATAAATTGCAGAAAGGAAAGGCTGTTCTTTTTTCAAAACGGAGAAAACCTCAAATTCAAAATAATTTAGGAAAAATAATCCTTATGGAAGGGAAAATATAAATTGCAAAAATTATGGGCTAATTCAGTTTCAAATTTGAGTAATTTATGTAACTAATAATAAAGAAATAATAGCTGTCAATCAGTTTATAACTTCGGGTTCGGTATTCCATACCTCGAAAACGGAAGTTCTTTGTTCGAAGCAGCCATGATGAACGCGTGTGTGGGTTAAACTGACAAAGATGAATTTGCTGGTTGTGCAACACTTTACGTGCGAAGAGAGTATTTGAAACATGCAACATAGATTTGTGCCGATTTTGTGAAGTAAATTGAGGTAAAATATTTCAATGCGTTAATATTTGCACTTACAACATATTATAAAATACTAACGTTATACATTTTATTAGTAATTCGGTACGATATCTACGGAATGGTTTATTAATGCCACGTGTTTTGTTAAGATGCTCAGCATTTTCAGTATAAACGGAGATTGTTTTTGCTGCTAGAAGTATATAGGTATATATGTGATAAAAAATAAAATGTGATCTTTCTTTTAGTGCACTTTTCTTCTGTTTTAATTGTTTACAATTTTCTATTTACTTTACATATTTGAGTGTCAAGCTTCGAATTATAATCAAGATACAGAGCTTTGCTCACAATTTTCTGTTCGCACACAGAGCTAAGGCCTTGCTTTTGTTCTTTTACAGTTTAAATGCTGAATAGGAAATACCAAGCTTAAAAATCTAAAGTTGAATGTAATGAACTCTTTTGAACAAAAAAATTGACTCAAACCTAGCAGAATTGCGAGCTCTATATCTTGCTAATAATTTTATGACGCTGAAATTTTGATTAATTACTAGAAATTTCTAGCTAAACGTTAAATACGTGAACAGAAAAGTTAAAAGAAGATATGCTGTAGCTACTTTCTTGGGGCCCCCTCCTAATACGATGTATTATATGAAGTCTACACCAACCTTGATGGTTTTTTGACACAAATATAAACGATCGCTTTAAAACTTTTTCTATAGTTATGACACATTACTGTCACGGGGATAAATGTATTATCACTTTTAAAAAAAATATTACAGCGGAAAATCATTGGTTTTTAGCCATTTGTTGTTTTTGAATAAAGATGAAAATAATGGGTGGGCCGTGGTAAAATAGAGTGATATGCCTGTCAATACATTGTAGTGGTGTCCAATGGATGGGGGAGGCTGGACCTTATCAGAAATCTTGACAAGCAAAACAAAAAAAAAAGGATTTTGAGAATGGCTATGTCTAACTTTGCAAAAAAAAGTGGGGGGGGGGGTGGGTGCTTAGCCCCCACCCACCGCGTTCCGACGCCTGTGCATTGACTAAAATAGCTCTTTAACATTTCTTTTAAAAACTAACACTTTTAACAAAAGACGTTGTATTTTGGCTATAAACATGAAGCCAGCAAAATAAAGTGTCCAGCATATGGAAAAACGTGCCTCAAGTGTAAGGAAAAAGACCACTTTCAATCAGTGTGTGGACAACAGACACGGCCAGTGCAGAATTATAGAAGGAAACCGAGAAAATTCAACAAGAAATTGCATCAAGTTGAGGACTCTAAATCGGACTCTTGCGAAAACTACTATAACACAATCCGAACTGTCACGACCGAATTTAAGAAACATATATATGCTACTATGAATGTTGGAAAAACACCTATTAGATTTCAAGTAGACAGTGGCGCAAGCCGCAATGTCATTCCAGTGAGCAAGTTGGACGAATGTGGAATTCACTACATACTTTCTACGACATCCACAGTACTCACCACGTACGACAAAACAAGTCTGAAACTTGTTAATCCGAAAACCAAGAAATCATACCATACAGAATTCGTAGTAGTGAAAACTCAGAAAGTACCGATTTTGGGAGGTCAGCCTATTCAAGACATGAATCTAGTAACTATTCACTACGACAATATTCTGGTTATGACAGATGATACACTTACTGAACTAGACTGTCTTGCAGAAAAGGAGATCATTGCACCAGTTACCGAACCAACCCCATGGGTGAATAACCTAGTTATTTTGGAGAAGCCGAACAAGTAACGAATCTGTCTCGACCCTCGTGATCTAAATGGAGCCATTCAGCGCAGTCACTACCCCATGCCCACAGTAGAGGAACTACTCCCAGACCTACACAGAGCGAAGGTATTCTCTGTTGCCGATGCTAAGAATGGATACTGGCATGTTAAGCGCGACAATGGTAGTTCCATGTTGACCACTTTCAACACTCCACATGGTCGCTATAGGTGGTTACAAATGCCGTTTGGACTGAATTCTGCTCCTGAGGAGTTTCAGCGCCGACAAAACCAGACGGCAGAAGGACTTCGTGGAGTACGCTGTGTACACGACGACATTCTCATATTTGGGAAAGGCTCGACTAAAGAGGAATCCTATCGGGGCCATGCGGAAATTTCCGAGCACTCATGGAACGCTGTCGTGAAAGAAACCTGAAGCTAAACAAGGAGAAGTTGAAATTTCGAAGCAAAGAAGTTCGATTTGTGGGACATCTTTTGACAAGTGAAGGAGTTCGTGCTGACCCCGACAAGGTCAAACCTGTACAGAACATGCCGACACCAACAGATATTTCAGTTGTAAGAAGATTTGTGGGATTCGGTACGTACTTCAGCAAATTTCTACCAAGACTTAGCGATTAGTGCGAACCTCTTAAAAAACTCACCATTCAAAATGCTGATTGGTGCTGGCTCATTCAAAATGCTGATTGGTGCTGGCTCAAGACTCATGAGAAAGCCGTACAAGAGATCAAGACACTTGTTTGTAAAATTTCGGTATTGAAGTACTATGATCAGAAAGAGGAGTTGACACTTCAATGTGATGCCTCACTAACGGGACTAAGAGCAAGTCTGTTACAATGAAGACAATTAATAGCCTTTGCGAGCAGAACTCTTACAGATCCAGAAACCCGCTCTGCTCAAAACGAGAAGGAGATGTTAGCAATTGTTTTTAACTTGGAACGCTTTCACCAGTACACATATGGACGTTTAGTAAATGTGGACAGTGATCACAAGCCTCTAGAATCTATCGTGAAGAAATCGCTACTAGCCGCACCTAGACGATTTCAACGAATGCTGCTCCGGATACAGCAGTACAACAATAATATCTGCTACAAACCAGGACGAACTATGCATCTAGCTGACACGTTAAGCAGAGATTACTTGAATGAAACGGGCACCACAAGCTTTTAAAGGGACCTAGAAAGTGTCAACATGGTTCAGTTCTTACACACGACAGATGTTAGACTGTCTGAGATTCGCAGCACAGCTATGAGGATGAGTCGTACAAGTACTCATGGACGTCATACTTCATGGATGGTCAACCAAGCGTGACGATGTCATTTCCCTGGCAAAACCATACTTCGACTTCCAGGATGAGCTGAGTGATCAGGATGGTATTTTGTTCCGAGGTGAGCGTGCCATTATCCCGAAAGCAATTTGCTTAGACATGATGCAGCGTATACATTCATCACATCTCGGTATTGGAGGATGTCTTCGCCGAGCAAAGGAGAACGTTTTCTGGCCTGGAATGCAATCCGAAATAATTACTCAATATTTATCAAGCTGCGAAACTTGTCAGATGTTTGAAACCAAACAACAGAAGGAAACTTTAATACCTCATGATGTTCCAGACAGACTTTGGACAAAAGTTGGAACTGATCTGTGCTCGTCTGATGGAGATTACTATTTAGTGACTGTTGATTATTTCTCAAATTTTTGGAAAATTGATTTTTTGGAAAACAAAAAACCTACAACGGTGATAAGAAAACTGAGACGTCAGTTTGCTCGCTATGGAATCCCAGACATTGTCATGTCAGATAATGGTCCACACTTCAGCTGCAAGGAATTCGCCAAGTTTGCCATTGAATATAATTTCAACATACCACGTCATCACCAAACTATCCGCAAAGTAACGGAAAAGTGAAACAGGCTGTGAAATCTGCAAAGCAAATCATAAAAAGAGCTCGCAGCTCTAAACAAGATGTGTATGTTAGCCTTCCTGACTTAAGAAACACACCGACTGAAGGAATGCTGAGTAGTCTTGCGCAAAGATTGATGTGTCGTCGAACAAAGTCGCGACTTCCAACAAATCAGGCTCTTCTTGAACCAAAAGTCCCAATATCTGCACATACGGAAATCAAACACAACAAGAATCGACAATGTGAATACTACAACAGAACCGCCAAGGACCTACCATAGCTGGAACAAGGACAGCGCATTTGGATATCTCCAAAACGGAACTATCCTATAAAAGCTTGGAAAAAAGGGACTGTCACAAGTAAAGTGAATATTCGTTAGTACAACGTGAACACAGATGAAGGACAAGCCTTTCGCCGGAATAGAAGAGATATCCGTATCAACAGCCGAACCAACATGTAGACTGGGACCTACCCGACTCGAAGGGAGACGCCGACAATGGAAATACATGTTCCGACGAAACCAACCAATCAAATGAGTCCAGTCAAGCGCGTGAACCAGATATTTCTGATGATGTTTGCGACCATCAACAAATTAACAAGGAACCGCATATTCCGCGACAGACCAGTTTGGGAAGAGTTTTGAAAGTGCATTCAAAATACAGTGACTTTGTAGCGACTTGACAATGCCATGGTTCGATGTGTACATATGAATTTTTGTAATGCATGCTACTTGTAACTTCATGTTCATTTAGTTTAGAGACACAATTAGTGTAAACAAACATTCTAGTCATTATTGCTTGACGTCATGCATATCTAAGGTTTAAAAGTTCCCTTCACCGAAACAGCACGGGCAATGGAAGCCAGCAATATCAAGATGTTTCAAAAAAAATGATTAACCGATGCATGTTTAATGTGTCAGCATTTGCATTCACAATTAATAAAAATGTTATGTGTAGTGTAATAACAACAGTGAGCAATAGAATTCAAGTAAAATGGCTATTCACCATGCACGTGTGTAATCGTGATTTAAAGATAGGTTAGCCATATTTGAACGGTGGAAAGAAGGAGGGGGAGGGTCGGAACAAGTTGTTACATATTGTCTATTACGGTACAATGTAAGTAATAGTTGGTGTTGGATTATCATCACTACCAAACAATCATCAGTTTTGATTAAAACAAATATAAATCCATATAGCTGGAATGAAACTATCGCCGAAGCGGGATGTGACCCGAATTTTGATCAATTGGGCGATTTCATTCATTTTGAAAAGGGTGCATAATTCGCGTGTCTTACTAAATGTACATTAAACAATTACTATAGCCAAGTGTGTGGATTAGTTCAATAGATTTCTTCCAAAACATTCAATCCAAAGTATAACGTGTAGTTGTTACAAAACAAATGTCAAAAATTTTTCTCCCCATGGATCAATGCCAATGGATGAGTTCATTCAAACCATCGGGTCGAGATCTCCGCCGTTACGTGAATGGTAAAACAGGACTTCGCTCCAAAATGTCTCATTCATAGATTTTACGCGCCGGTTAGTGGACGAGTCTAAATTGGGGTCATGGGAATATTTCAGAGCACACCGGGTGTACACATCACAGGCACGTAACATCGGGGGAGGGGGAACTCCCCCCCACTTCCTTTTTTTGTAGCAGCAGGCACTTTTCTTAACTTGATATTTACATATAACAAATGGAAATATCATACATCCCCCCCCCTTTATTTTTGTCGCGGCATGTAAGAAATGAAACTGAAAATAAGAAATTCTAATTTGAGAATTTGAGATTTCACCCTTTTTAAAATTGTTTGTCAAGATGTTTTGTATGAAGCCGCCCCCACACACTTTAAAAATGCAATGCTACGTGCTTGAATATCCATTCCAATTTTTTATGGTTGGAAATTATAAAAAAAAAAGTTTTGGATCTTAAAAGAGCATGGTTACGATATTTTTCCGACGGAGCTGCTAGTACCCGGCAGCTCCTCGGTAGCTGCCGGTCAGTGATTACGTAATACACATACACACGCTTTTGTTGACAAACAAATCACTCTCTACACATCGTTGGTCACGAAGACTGAGTTTTTGTCAGACCATGTATGAAATAGAATATAAAAAGAAACATAATAGGTATGAAAATACTTTATGAACAAAAATGCCTAGTCCCTTCCATCGTGGCATGTTGGGTACAATTTCTTGGATCGTCCTATAGTCTTGGCGCTATCCAACACATAAATAAAATCAGTTACTGCATATTCTCTTGTATGAATCTTGACATCATTATCTCGTTTCAATTGCACTTGATGTGTCTTCAATTCATCTCTGGACACCTCATGAGCAGTTCGTATGGATTCCTGATTGCAGTCTTGTCACATAATCCTCGTGATCAACCACTTTTGCAGGTTCGGATTGGCTTAAAACCAGGTCGGCTGGCCCACTAACTACTCTTCCAAGCACAAGTTTATTAGGTGTACGCGGCTATGATAAGGCAACTCTCAGCGATCGATTGAGTAAAAATTTCGCTGATCAATATGACGTTACAAAAAGCAGCATGATGTCATATTTTACTCGAGAAATCACACTTTAAAATTATACCATTTAAAAATTATTTAATATAATGCACATCATTATTGTTGTTGATGTCCTAAACATTAACTACCATCAAAATCTTTGAATCAATTTCCTGACAGGCGTATATAAAAATACTCTGAATAACAGATAAATATTTAACGATTATTTTTAGAATTTAAGTATACATAACAAATTTAAATCAACTTTTGGGGGAGGGGGCAGAATTCCCAGTGTAGCACAAAAATGCACATTCTGCTTGTCCTCTTAAATTAGTCCATTGGGATCCCTAACTTTCTTTTTCCTTGTGTTCACCAAATTCTTTTTACATGGATTAATATCTTGAACATTATTAAGATCCCAAACTTCAAAGCAAAGATTTTCTTGTTTACTGATAAAGATACATTAAGTCAAAGAAGAGGATTCAGCGTTCTTTAATCATAATTGACCCCGTCTTGCCATATGTACATGTGTAACAATTAGTTTAAATATAACGTCTTTCTTTGTTCCTTATAATTCGCTACATTTATAACCAAGTTCTGCTGTAAGCGATGCTATAATTCATTCAAAGGGGAAACACCATGGACTGAAAATGGTTTAAATTTTTTACGGGTGACAAATTGTCCTAAGGGTTTTAGGCAAAAACTTTTAAAATGTAACAAGACTGTTAATAAAAATGTTCATGAATTATGTAATTCAATCGCTCTGCTTTTTCATACCAGCATTGTGTCGTCAATATCAAATGGCCTGTTGAACCACATTCCACCATGAACTTCATAAATAATGGTTATTCGTTTTCCTTTCTTTGGAAAAGGTATTTCAATTTCATCTGCCATCTAAAGTAAAATGCACAATAATCCTTAAAACTTTGAATAATTTCATCATGCAAGTTGGGAAAGAAATGTGTTTATAAAAATAAATGTAAAAGAATAAGAATATGATCCAGGTCAACTTTTTGTTAATGTATATACTATACTCTGTCCCGAGTTTTTGCTTTCACAACTTTTCGCTTGATATTTCAATAATCATAAATACATTTGACATCGAACCTATCATTGCATACAGCAAACACAAAAATATAGGAGATATTAAGATAAAATCTCGATTACAATAGGTACATTAAATTTGGACCCCTGATGAGGCTTACTTTACCGCCGAAACACTCTACAACTACCGTTATAACTATTGCTTCAAATTTGTAGGTGTCTGGTCCTAATATCTCAAAATCAAGTCTGGTTGGTTGATGTTGTTTATTTTAAACAGGGTCCTAATATCTCAATATTAGGTCTTATTGATTGATGGTGTTTATTTTTAACGTTTGGCAACTACAGGTTGCCCCTTGTCTTTTCGTTTTTGGGGTGGTCCTTTTCAAAATTATTAATTTCGATAGTTTTTAAACCTTGGAAAAAATAAAGTAAATAACATCTACTTAATTGCACTTGACCTACTGCTGTTCTCATTATCGACAATTCTTCAAGATTTTAGACAAAGCAGATTTTTCACAAATGTCAAATATAATTTGGAATTTCTTCATGTAAGGAATGCATCAATTTTGGATTTTCTTTCACTGTTTCGCCTTCATCTAAAGTTCTTAATATCAATTGAACTTCTTTCTATGAAGGAACAAACGTGGATGATGATGTGATGATAAGGGAAACAACAAATTTCTGTACACGTTATGTTTTAAAAATTGAAAAGTATAATTTTATTTCGAATAGCAAGCTGTAAAAATTTGTTGACAACATTTTGATTCAAGTGAAAAGCCTTTTCTTTGTGACGTTACAATTTTAAGATTGAGTAGTCACATTCCGGTCCAGTTTCCGGACCGGTTTAACACCATTTGTAAAGGTAAGAGTATTTTAATATATGTTTTATTTTTTTCCCCTCTTTAATGTCCCTTCACATGTATTTCCTGTAGGACAATTGTTTGAGTTGATCTGAGATGACGTGTTGTGATTTTAAATACGAGGCCATGTGTCTATGAGATAGGGATTTTTAAGATTATACCTTATTTAAACATCTTTAACAGAGGCTGTCAGGAAAAACCTTTTTTCCCCCAACCAATGTAGGATGATGATGAAAAGGTTATAAAATATTGGTTCCAATACCTTGCCGACCTCGAATGGGGACGGCAAAGACGCGCAGAAAAAGAAAAAAGAAAACTAATGCAATAACTGATGCTGAAAGAAAAGACTAAAATAAACAACATATTAAATTAATATTCCATGCTATTTTTGAAAAAACAGTTTGAAAAATATGGCTCAATGCAAGTTAAACAAGTTTAAAAAAAAACAACGAAATTACCATTTCTCTCTACACATTTATTAAAAATTGCATATCATAATTAAATGTTATCATAATTGTTACACAGAAAAAAATGGGTTAGGTGTCCTGTTATAAAACTGTTGACTTCATGATTACAAAATCAGCGTCCTGTTTTTCAGGTCTCTTAACCTGTCAAACAAAGAGTCCAGGTCGTTTGGTGAGTTTGACTTTTCCCTCCCTGCAGATTCTAGGGACACCTGATTAAAACAGGTGCTTGGGGACGGGACCTCCCTTCCCCACAATATTCTCCCCTCCGACTTATTTTTTCATCTTTTATTTTTTTTAATTGTCCCCCGCCTCAACGCGGAGCGGGGACATAGAAATGCCGGGCGTCCGTCCGTGGGTCCGTGGGTCTGTGGGTCCGTGTGTCCGTGCGTCCGTCCGTCACACTTTTTTGTAAGCGCTCTCATGCCTACAAATTTTGACAGATTTTCATTACATTTATACCAAATGTTTATACACCTTTTACCTTGGTCAAGTTCGAAAATCAGCATTGGTCGATACTTTTTGTTGGAGTTATGGGACTCTGACCACAATAATGACTCCGTTTTATCCAAAAATTGACCTTGTAAGCGCTCTCATGCCTACAAATTTTGACGGATTTTCATTAAATTTATACCAAATGTTTATACACCTATTACCTTGGTCAAGTTCGAAAATCAGCATTGGTCGATACTTTTTGCTGGAGTTATGGGACTCTGACCACAATAATGACTCCGTTTTATCAAAAAATTGACCTTGTAAGCGCTCTCATGCCTACAAATTTTGAAAAAAAATGGGTGGTCGGGGTAAAAAAATATTCCTCCCAACCTCCCCACACATTTAATTCTGGAACAGCCCTGAATGTTTAAAAATATTGCAATTTCATATACTGTGAAATCATTAGATTTCGTGGTGGTTCAATTTTCGTGGAATTCGTGGGTACCTCTCATCCACGATTTAACATCCTACACGAATTAATAAATAAGGGTAATAAAATCATATTTCCTTTGTAGGTTTTAGAGAATACACGAAATTACGTCCCCACGAACCTGTAAAATTTAAGCAATCCACGAAAATTGGCCCCCACGAAATTACATGATTCCACAGTACAGTATACTAGTATACTGCTTGAACGGCGGGGGACCCAGGAATTCTATTCTTGTTATATGTTGATGTATTCTACACTAAAAAAAATTCACAATTAACGCAAAATAAGCATGTATAAAAAATATCTGCCACTGGTGTAAAGAGAGAAGAAGGTTGGCAACTTCAGCAGACGCCATCTTGTAAAATGCGACACCTCTCATAGAAATCCCAACATTTTTTAACTGACAAGAACTGACCGGTCGGAAGTGATGGTCTCTGTAATTCCACAAGGTATTTATAAATGGGATGCAATGCTGTTTTGTGACTTTTAAATACATCCAGTCGTGCTTTTTTTCGCATTTTACACCTTCAAACTCTCGTTTCAATTGTCAGCGAACGGAAGTCATTCATTATGCATTAGTTAAGTCGCAGGCAACTATTTTGAGTAAAATGTAAAACCAAGCAGAGAACATCCGAGTGGCGTTAAATAAAGGAAAAGGTCAGAGGATCACGATTGTTCAAACAGTCAAAATTTTACTTAAAAAAAGATGCCTGCGACTTAAATAATGCAGAATGACGACTCCGTTCGCTGACAATTGAAACGATAGTTCGATGGTGTAAACTGTGAAAATAATACGACTGGATTGATTTAAAAGTCACAAAATAGCATTGCATTCCATTTTTTAATAACTTGTGGAATTACAGCGACCATCACTTCCAACCGGTCAGTTCATTTAAGTTATGAATAATGATGCAATATGATATTATAATATATAATATGACACTGTATCGTGTTTAAATCAAATATGCAGATTTAATCATACGTAGTACATGGTACCAAAGATAAAAAAAAACTTACGAATTTGTCTGTTTCCCTGATCCAACAGAAGAGATTTCAAGATATACCTGGTGGAAGTGTAGCAAAATGTGTTGTGTTGGGCACTGAGGTAGATGACCTAATGTCTTCAGGTGTTGATCTGCTTCATATATGTTTAATCATAATAACATTTCTAATAAAACTTGAAAAATGTAACACAAACCATGAAACGACGCTTTTTACAGCAAATGGAATACCCCTTCCTGGCGCCCAATTTCTTTACTCAAAAGGAAAGAAACCTTCTAAAACGTTTATAATTATTATAGCCTAAAATCTCAACTTTTTAAAGCACATTTTCAATACTAATAACACTTATTTTTTAAGGAATAGTTAAAAATATTAAACATGTACTGATCTAGCCGTAAAGCTACTATAAAGCGAGTTGGCGAACCTGTCAAGCAAAAACCTCGCAACTTCGAGGTTGAACCTAAAGTTATGCTCCACTTTTACTTCATACATCTATCGAAATGATCTCCAATAAATATCTTCTCTCTGCTTCTATCTCTGGCTAATTGCTTCTTCTTTTGTTTCTGAGGTCAAGGTCAATTCATCGTTCTTAACTATTTAAAAGTAAAATGAAAATCAGTCACCTCGACGACAAGACATTAAATGTGCGTATTTTATTTCGTAAATGCATTATACTGAGTCAGCACTTAGATATTTGGTTCATTGTATGAAAAGATAAACTAATTATTTAAACACTTTCTGTTATAATTTTACAAGACTAAGGATCAGCTTGTTTTTAAAGCTAGAAATATTTCATATTACAATTCGAGGAATGTGAAACGATGAAAATGCTTTATCATCAAGTTCATATATATAAAATTTATTTTCATTTATAGAAATTGTCGTCTATAGCTCAATAATAAAATTCATGAGAAGTATTTTTGTACGATCTAACTAATTTTTAGTTCTATCAAAAATTTCTTTGGTACAAGCTTACTATTTTGAGTTTAATATAAACATCTTTGGTACAAGTTGACTAATAAGTTCTGGACAAGCATTCCTTTCCGTCAGTCTTACTGACCTTTTGCGGTCACACAGTTGTCAATCTTTTTTCATCATTCTTGATGAGTGCCTCTTACCACTATGCAAGTATTTTTTATTGTTGTAGTTGCTTAAATTTGTTAAAATTGAATAGTATTTTGAAGCATAAAGACAAATGGATATTTTTATACAGATAAAACATTCTTATAAGTATGGCACGCCATTATGGTCTTTAAAGTAATTTACATATTTTATGTAAGATATAAAGTTCTACATTTTTCTATCTTGTAGTTTGTTATTTATATTTGTTGTAGATTTTGCCAATCTTTTGCACGACGGCAACGTTAATCACACAATAACTTATAAAACCATGTGACTTTTGTCGCTCGGGTTGTTCGTGGTTAGCTATCTGCCTGCACCAGACAGAATAGAAATATAAAATCTATTTTATGTCATATTAGAATAGCGATGTTTGGTTACATGGTAGACCTATAATAACATCCAACCCAGAGAACCCCTTTGTTAAGACGGGTATGTATGATTCATTAGTTTTTAGCTCACCTGAGCTGAAAGCTCAAGTGAGCTATTCTGATCACATTTTGTCTGTCGTCCGTCCGTCTGTAAACTTTTCACATTTTCAACATCTTCTCAAGAACCACTGGGCAAATTTCAACCAAACTTAGCACAAAGCATCCTTAGCCTAAGAGGATTCAAAGTTGTGAAAAGTAAGGACCAAGCCGCCTTACAAGGGGAGATAATTAGGAATTAATGAAAATTTTTGAGAAATTTTCTAAAATCTTCTCAAGAACCATTAGGCCAGGAAAGCTGAAACTTGTGTGGAAGCATCCTCAGGTAGTGTAGATTTAAAGTTGTGAAAATCATGAACCCCAAGGAGAAGGATGGGGCCACAATTGGGGGTCGACTTTTTACATAGGAATATATAGAGTAAATCTCCAAAAATCTTCTTCTCAAGAACCGTTAGGCCAGTAAAGCTGAAACTTGTGTGGAAGCATCCATAGGTAGCGTAGATTCAAAGTTGTGAAAATTATGATCCCCGGGGGTAGGATGAGGCCACAATGGGGGATCGAATTTATACATAGGAATATATTGAGTAAATCTTTAAAAATCTTCTTCTCAAGAATCATTAGGCCAGGAAAGCTGAAACTTGTGTGAAAGGATCTTCAGGTAGTGTTAAGTCAGAGTTGTGAAAATCATGACCCCCGGGGGTAGGATGGGGCCACAATGGGGGGATCGAATTTTTACATAGGAATATATAGATTAAATCTTTAAAAATCTTCTTCTAAGAAACCATTTGGCCAGGAAAGCTGAAACTTGTGTGGAAGCATTCTCAGGTAGTGTATATTTAAAGTTGAGAAAATCATTACTCCCAAGGGGTAGAGTGGGGCCACAATTTGGGATTGAATTTTTACATAGGAATATATAGATTAAATTTTCAAAAATTGTCTTCTCAGAAACTAATAAGCCAGGAAAGCTGAAACTTGTTTGGAAGCATCCTCATGCAGCGTAGATTCAAAGTTGTAAAAATCATGATTCCTGGGGGTAGAGTGGGGCCACAATGGGGGTGGAATTTTGACATAGGAATATTAAGAGTAAATCTTTAAAAAATCTTCTTCTCAGAAACTAATCAGCCAGGCGATTATTTAATATTGTTTAGACTATGTCGTCTAGATTATTCCTGGACGATTGAGTCTCACAAGGGGTTCAGAGTTTGATGTAGGTTTATATCCCATATATAAACAATTGTTTAGGATCCTTTTGAGAGCTGCAATGCTCAACATGTGATATTATATATATTATACTATAAAATTATCCTGTTAGAAAAGGGACTAATGATAATAAACATTAGAATATCCAGTGGAAAAAAATAGATTTTTACTTATACAGGATATACATGTGTTATACTACATTGTCCAGATAGTTTGTATTATGACTCCATTAAGCTGATTTTATCATACCTAATATTCCTCAGGTGAGCGATGTGGCTCCTCAGCTATGTTAATTAAGGAAGGTATCAGAATTCTAGCACGTGTGATTTAGGAAAATTTGCATATGCCCCGCCCCTTATTCATGAGATTTTACGAGATATTGTATTTCGGTAATTATAGTCTGTCCCAAGTTATTGCTTCCATCTCTTTTTGATGATTTTTAATTAAAATACACATACCTGTGAAAGAAATGCTGTTGAAATCGATAAAAGAGAAAATATCCAAGATATCTTCATTGACAAATTATCATTTTTCACTCATAAAAGTTCACAGGAACGAAAACAAATTTCTTACGGAGATTTATAATGAGAAATGTTTACATCTTTTCTCCATTCGGAAGTTCTCGGGACACCTCGCACAATTTTTCAACGTTATCATCCGGGCGTAATAATGGCTGATGCAATGCTAAATCTTCGTAGACTTTCTATTTTGGGATGTGTATTGAAACCTGAAGCGGTAGAGGGGGCGTTTCAAAACAGATAATCTGGACATTTTTCATATTAGTGGATGAACGTAGTTTGATCATAAAGGTATTTATTATTATCGAAATATCAAGCGAAAAGTGGTGGAAGCAAAAACTCGGGACAGAGTATAACAAACATCTACCAAAATGAATATGATTAATTATTGGGTTTGATTGTATCAAGAAAGATGTACTGAAATAAAAACTTAAACTATTCTTTATATCTTGCGAAATTATGAAATTCCTAAGTCGTCTGATGACGTGTCGAGGTTGACTACGTCACATTGGCGCTTGCAGCTGTGATCAGAATAAACATGTGGACTTCAGTGACATATCTGAGAATTTAACCCATTTACAACCAGCCTAGACGGAAATTGGTAGAGGATTCAACTGAACAAGGTAGGATTTATCTGTACTTTCCCTATATATTGTTTTATATTGTCTAATACTGTAGGATGAAACAGAAACGAAGGGAAATTCCTCGGCTTCGATTTTGTTTACTTGTTTACATTTGTTTTTCATGTAATATTGTGTTTAAGGTATCGGATGTACAATTGAGCCTGAGAGCTCGGTATTTTCCGGGATGAGCTCGGTAGATTACGGAGATTGAAATAAATTTTCAAAATATCGAACTATTTTTGATTTAACATAATAAACAGTAAAGAACAAACACTTTATGCTTAAAGTCAAGCAAGAAATTTTTTTCTTAATTTCAAAACAAAATATTTTAACTTTTTCCCCTTACGCTGATTATGACGTTGTAGCAGCTTAACGTCATTTGCCATTGTATGACGTTATTCTTTCACGCGGCGCTCTTGCGATAACGTGAAGAAAAAAAGCCTAATTTATAGAGTAAAGTTTGCAGTGCGTAAGTCACGTATTCCGTCGAAAAATAGGTCGTTTTAATCATTGATTTCGTAGATTTTGTGACTGTGCATAACTTGAATTTGGGGTAATCCGGTAATCGTATGACCTTATTGTTTATTTTTTTGTATACCTAATTTCATTATACATACAAAATGTTTCGGACCCAACATTTGTATATCGGCGTATTTACCACTAACTATTTTTAATAAGTACCATGCATACGGATTTTAATTCTAGTTAAATTGCTTGTACACGTTTATTGTAATCATTGTGTTTAAACATCTACTTGTTTTTTTTCGTAAATCAAGTTGACAAGAGTCAAATAATGAAATTTCTAATCATTGATTGTTTTTTTTATTCATCGGGATTCCAAACAATTTTCTTCTCTCGCATTTCATATTATGTGCATTAACAGTATATTTTCCACTCTTTTTAAATTGCTGGATTTTCTATCATTCAAATTAAACTATTAAATACTGATTCCGGCTGCTTTAAAGTCAATTCGTTTCAATGGCTGTTGACATAAAAGAGGCGCGTTACCATCCAATGAAATCAAATACTCAAAATTTGATTGACAGGTTCAGCCAGTTAGCCGATGTCCGATGTAATGTGTGGTATTTGTACACAATCTAATCGTGTAAAAAAATGCATGCTTTTTACAACATCACAGTATCATTTATAGTTGATTTAGAATTTTGTTCTATAAAAGTCATATTTTGTTATGACTGTATAAAGCATGTTGATGTATTGTGTATTTCACTATTGTACCGGTACAGAAACATCAGAGACAGACTTTATAGGCAGTCTCCATTTAAAACTGACTTATTCTTTTGTTTGTTGGAAAGAATACAATTTTGATTGAAAGATAATACAATGTATATTGTTTTCTACGAGTTAAAGGTTTGGAATGAATGCTGATGAAAATTTCACACGGTTCTCGCACGCTTTGCTCATAACGCTTTACATGCCTGATGTGACCCGCAATTCACGATTTCGTTGTAATGGTAACAATGTTTTTTCGGGTTAACATTTTGCTGAATGAAAAAACTGAACAATTTAGATTTTTAATTCTAAAATTACAAGTTCTCAATCGTATAGGATTAGAAAACAGTAAAATTACCGGGTTACGGGAATATGTGTTAGATAACAATTGCGACTGCCGACGAGTAGGGTTAAAATCGCGTGAAATACTATTTTACCGTGCATGATTTGCAGCGCTAGAGTTACTTCCCCATAGTGATTTGGCGGGAAAAAATTCTATTTTTAGAAAATACATACCCATACCTATCAAATGAGTATATAGAATATATACCTTACCAGGCATCATTTTTTGGTCAATTGTACATCTGATACCTTAAACATTAGTTTGGTGACTCGATCAGGCAAAAGAAATGTTCCGCGATTCGCTAATTTTGATCATTAAGAGTATTGAGGCTCATTGTAGCTTTTTACTGGTCTCTTATATCGCAATAACATTAGTTCAAAGAAAATGTAAACAATGGAAAGTCCTAACACTGTGCTAGCACTACAAATATTACTGTGAGAATCTGGATTGAATATAGACAAGATTGTGTTGTTGTTTATGTAAATCGAAATGTGTTATTTCATATAGTTTTTTTTATCAGGAAGATTACATGTTTGAATAAACAAAATTACAGTGTTGAACTGATTTTCCAAACATTTTAAAAAATAAATATTTGATTATGCCTGTTAGAATATTAATGAAATTAAAACTGCCATTAGTATGCACAGTGATAAAGAAATTTTCCATTTTCATGTTATCTTCAGCACAATAGTTTACTAATTATAACACATTATTCAATTTAAGGGTTACTAAAGCAGTAAATGGTCCACTGGAGACACTTTGTTGGGGTGTTGATAAAAAAGTAGGTACTCTATAAATATTTCTTTTACCCACTAACTTCATGTATATTTGGTCTGGGTTTTTTTTAATCACATAACTATATTGTTACCTATCATAATATCTTTCATTAATATCTGTTGAAATTAAATTTGAAATTGATAAATATTCATAATTTCAGGCATTGGTTTTCTTATCAACTGCACTGCCTCCTTACAATGTACATCAAAAAGACAAGAGGAGAAGTACATGTAGTGTGAAAGAATATGGTCAATTGACATAGATTCCACATCATGACTGAATAATACTGAAAATCAGAAAACACTAGTTTTGTTGAACAGTTTGTTACAGATCAAAAAGCAATCTCTATATAGTACATTGTATTTGTCAAGTTGGTTATTATAATAAATTCTATAGATAAAGATTGATTTTTGTTGCTTTCTTTAATTATTACAAAAAATATTAACTATAATTACAAGTAACCCTGATCATATATTAAAGTTATTTCTTAATTTTAGCAGCAGAGTAACATTAACCATTATAAAACATAAATATGTAAATTACAAACTTATACACTTAAACCACCACCCCCCCCCCCCCACCCTTATATCGTTATTAGAGGGCAACAGATGAATTAATGTTTCCAATTTCAACAATTTGGTTATGATGACTGGTGTGAACAAGACAAAATTCTAACATTATTTAAATGAAATTCACAGCGTGTAATTATTTTATGAACGAAAATTAAAATCATGATCTTAGTCAGTGTTGCGTTTGAATTTCAAGCAAATGACGCCGAAAGTGAAATGTGTCAGATAAAATGCAGTAGTGCAAGGGCATACACTTTATCAAATATATTGAAATTTTACATGTGTTACCATTATATCCCAATTATATCAAAAAGTGCTGGGAGCTACATGAAATCGCTACGCATTTCACATAAATAAGCATTAATTGTGGGAACTCCCTGCACATTTCTGTTCATCCACTGTTTATATTAAATTTAATAATTGTTCTTACTTGAATATTTCAAGCTCCCAGCACTTTTCGAAATTTTAGATGTTCATTTTACAAGTTAGAAACAGAAATAATAATATTTGTTAATGTTAAGCCCCTGCACTATGCATTTTTTCGTATTATTCCTGGTTCATCTATTTTTAGCAGTATCACGTGACAGGGTATCCCCAAGAGACTCAAAAATTGATCATGCGATAGAGAATTATCTAATATGTATATTGATAAAAAATTACTTTGTGTAACAATTTTTTGGAATATAAAAATCAAGATTATTCAAAGGCTAATATTTTATGTGATAAATACCGCTAGTATTTTATGGACGCCCTTAACATAGCTGAGTCATGGGCGTCTTGTTATCTATCTCTCTTGTAAATGCAATATTTATTATCTCTACAATGAAATTAATAGTAAGGAAATAAAATAAATAACATTGTTTAGTATCACATGTTCATTCACAGAAAATTGATTAATCCGTATACATTTTCTATAGGCAAGAATCACAATTTTCTGAAACGGATGGAGGTGGTTAGGTGTGCATCCCTTATTACTTTACCAGCACAGATGCAGCCGCCAGCAGACACGGTAAGTATATGTTAAAACTCATGAACAAAGATATATAAATCAAAACTTTATAGTAGCATACCTTACAGGTCGCCTAGTTTCGTTGACAGTTCTCATCAAAATATTCAACGCTGCAGTTTTCACATTTGATTATTTTATTCCTATGCCCAATGTAGACATAAGAGGTGCGATGAGATAAAAAGTTTAATGTGTAGTCGCAGTACAAACATTTGAATTCCAAGTTGCATACCCAATCGTGACGATCATAGTTGTCTTTTTCGATTCAGAACTTTTTCACAGAAATCACATTGAAAACTTTCTGATTTTACATCTACCTCTCCATGATGACGTATGAGAGAAGATTTGTTACAAAACGACTTGTTGCATATGCTACACAATGACATGCTCGAAAACAAGCGCACTTTGCAAATGCTATTGACAACTGAACTAGACTTGTTGAGAATTTTGCTGTTGACTTTAGTCATAGCTTTGGGATAGTTGAATCCCTCAAACTTTCTATCAATTAAAACCTTGTAAACTTTTACTTTTATTCATTTTTTTTTTTAGTTTTTAAATTGATTGAATATTACTCCCCCAGGAATGTCAATATGTCATTCGTATAAAAGTTACTTATTTTATTTTTATTTCTTGATTAGTCTTATTTTACCGTCCAAACCTCAGTTAAGTTTTAATTGATTGAAAATTACCATTTCGTATCAAACAATACTCTATTTCAGTATTGACCTATTTATATGGTAAACGGATTGTTTTTCATAAATGTAAGTTTAACTATAAATGTTTTTCTCATTACTTTTTATTTATCATTTTTGGCCATTGTTGAGAAAAGCCTTGAACATAAAGTTTCCAGGTTAGAAGAGAACTTGGAGACCCTGCAGCGGCAGCTTCGAAGAAAACGAATTTTTTAGAAAAAGATGCACTTTGTGTTCAAATAAATAAAAGACGAAAAAATAAAACTTTGTAAACTTTTAATTGTCTGTTCAATGAGTAGAAAAATGACTGTAGGGTTGATTGTAGACATATCAAAATAGCATAAAAAACACAGCAGTTGAAAAATCTTTAAGAATATTAAATTTATTTCTTGCATACGAAATTAAATTTTGCTGTTCAATGAACATCAACCCAGCCAACGTATTTGACATGAATAGCAGGACAGTGCTCAATGCCATCAGCATTTTTAACCTATTCCGCACCAGGTTTATGCAAAATATTGGCGCCGTGTACGCTTGCAATCTGGGATTTGCAGTCGTTTTGCTACATGAAAGTAAACTTGATTATTTTAAAAATATTTCTCGGTATATTTGTTTGCCACTGGTTTATTCGTCTGGTAGAATAAAACTTTGCATATAATCAAGTATTACTTGCTGTTAAAAACATTGCAACAACATCAAAAATATGCAGCTCATTTATTTCTTGCATACATAATTAAATTTTGCTGTACAGTGATAATCAACCCAGCCAACGTATTGGAAATGTATAGCAGCACAGTGCTCATTGCCACCAAAATTGTTGGGTTCGGTTTTATACCAGTTTTGGTAGCCAAGTTCCTCTGCATTGGACATAGAAACATAACGACCTTCTTTCTGAATGTCACTGTATCCCAACCAGACACCTTTAGTATAACCTGAAATCAAAACAAAGAACGGTGACGGTAAATTTTCCATACAAAGATGCAATATTGTAGCCCTGTCCCTTTTTGGTTATGCCTTCAACTACATTCAATCTTCGAAATGAAGGGATTAACTTTCGCAACAATTTACCTCAAATCCAACATATATGACATCATCTGCATTTCTTAATGTACCTAACCTATTAACATTTTGTTGTTAAGACTTCAATAAAACCTAAAGATATAAAGTAAAGCACATATTGCTCGTTTTTCTTAGGTCAGCTATGATTTCATAAGTACGCATTATATCCCTTTCATCTTCGACAACCGCCATATAACATGTTAAATTGAACCATATTTGTAGAAACGCGTTTGAAATGACAACCTTTGTACTGGTAAGGAATATCAAATAAAAAACAAAACAAACTAAAATCATGGCACACACATTTAAAAAAACCTCGATTACTGTACAAGGTTTTCCTGTGCTGGTCTGATTAAACATCGCAAATGCGCAAACCTCACGCACTTTTGTAGATCGTGCAGTGACAGCATGAACATTAGAAAATTTTTTGATAGTTTTTCAAACAAAAGTAAATAAAAACAACGTCTTTTAAACAGTTTCCATAGCTCTGACACGTTATTATTATGAGGATTAAAGCATTATATCGTAACGTTGTTCTTAAAAAAAATATTGCAGCGGAAAATCATCATTGTTTGTAGACATTTGTTGTTGTTTTTTAATAAAGATAAAAATAATGAGTGGGCCTTTATTGTGGGTACAAAAGAGCGACATGCTTGCCATTGATTTGAATTATAGCTCTTTAACATATCGTGTGACAACATTTTTCAGTTAAGGTTATTCAACAGTCACAGTTATGAAACGTCATACGATATAATTTACGCCGGGTGAACGACAATCGTTTATAATGTTATTCAACAGTCACAGTTATGAAACGTCATACGATATAATTTACGCCGGGTGAACGACAATCGTTTATAATGGAGAAGACCAATTACATTTTTGAAATGAAAGCAAAAATTTAGCAGAATTTATGGATATAGTGATAAAGAGGAGAATAATGACGAAATTGTACGGTTTTATTAAAGATTTCTTTACAATTTAAAAAGTTTGATTTACCGTTTAACATAATAGTTAGAATGAATTTATTTTCACATGAATTTTTCAATTTACATTCGATTATAAAAGGTATCAAAGAATGTATTTTCATTCTAAGCCTCAATTAGCAAAAATTGTAGTCTTGTGAAAGAAAACATGTCTATAGTGAATTCGCTATAATTAGTATTACAAATTCGTTATAGGATTATAACAAATTACGGATTTAACGAAGTCAATCCATTGGTCCCTCGGACTTCGCTATAACCGAGTTTTATTGTATATGCAAATATAAGTGTAAAATTCGAATATCTATTTTGTTAATCTACCGAGAGCCGTATGGCACAATATCCTTTGAACGCCCATATAAAGCCAGTGTTGCTCAGGTGAGCGATGTGGCCCCATGGGCCTCTTGTTTATAGATCTTGTATTTAAATTATTGATATAATATATACATATAGATTTAAAAAAATGTTCTGAAATACATTAAATATGCGCGGCTATGTTAAGGCTGTCCGAAGCAAAATTTATACCGAAAAACGATACTATTTTAATTATCGAAAAAATACTTTAACCGAGCGAATTTCTTTAAACTTTTATTACATAAATTAACAGTGATATCAAACACTATATTTGATGCATTTTTGTGACGTCATATATTTTTCTTAAGCACGTGACAGGCGTATCCTAACAAGGTAAATAATCTATATAAATCGTATCGGCGCAAGTAAATAATGACATTAAATCAAAAATATTTTTATGAAAAATCCTTCGATAAGTAATGTATTTTGCAGTTTTTGCGGGGGGTTCATATAAATATTTCGTTTATTTGAAAAATTGTCAAAACATTTCGCACTGCCATCGAAATTAGGCACATTTTTACCTTTTAAGCTCGATTTACACAAAATCGGGTCAATTGGTAGGTTTACCCCAGCAAGATTCACATTGGTACTTATTTTCTCTCCCATTTTCACGTAAAATATACTAAGATTGTATTGATCTTTCACTTGCGCCAAGCTGTTTTTTACATGCATATACATGTCACCATTCATTAGTTTTCACGTAGCTGGGGGAGTCTCAAAACCATTAGTTTATAAATAGTTATTTACCTAATACAAAGCTTTAAAACTGTTGATTTTTTGATACTCCATATTGGCGATATTGAGTTTAGTATCACTAGTATTTACAACAACGTCTATGTAAAGGAATGAAGCGGTTTTATAATGCACAATAAAATTCACTTATTACGTTACGATACATTCCCTAAGAACGATCGAAAGGAATGCAGATCGTGACCTCAAAGTTAACTATGACGTCATATCTTATGAAGTACAGACACATCGCTGTGAAATCAATCGGGCAGCCTTAACATACCCGCGTGCCCCTTTCATTGTATATTACCCCTATGTTTGATTTGTAAATCCACCCATGCCTCTTCTATTTTGTTTTGGAATTCCAGCAGACGAGCACCAATGGAGATGCAGGATATCTGGTTATGGAAGAAACAAATACAAATTACAAGTCTATTTTGAATTCCTATCTAAAAAAATGTTAAGTTTATTTTTTTATTGAGAACAATTAAGTCACACAAGTAAGCGTTCTATTAAATGTATCAAATGAACGAACGATAAATAAGTCATAATATAATACACATATTCTCACCATAGCGTCTTTAAATGTTGCGTCCGTTGATGAAAAGTAATAGCAGTTTTTCTTAAATTGTGCCCATCCATTTTGACAAACTCTACCTTATAATACAATAATAAAAATATTGGAATTAAAAACGAAATTAAAATGAGGTATAAAGTATATGAACACATGCATGGTTTAAAATTCTGTATGGAAATGTTGTAACATTTCATTTATGCATTAAATGTACTTCCTCATAAGCTATTAGAAGTGTCTAGTTAGACAAAAATGGAAGAAGTTTTACGATAAACAAACTCGATAACCACTTGAAAAACTTTAACATAAAATGGAAGAACACCTATATAATCATAAAACGTTCCTTAGATCCCATTTTCTACATGTGTCGAATTAAACGTTACAGTAAATAAATACCTGCTGTAGGTTTCGCTAGAACAATGGTTAACACAAATAACAAATGTCGTGAAATTTCCATTCTGTAGATCTGTCACACTTTATGAATTTAAAACTATGTTATTGATTCACTGATCGCGCTAGGACAAGTCCTGTGAGTTATACATATTATATAGGTCGCGTGTCTGAATGAACAGCTTGGTTTTTTATTGCCAATAAATTGAGTACTATAGTAACACGTTTGTGGTTTATGTTACAATATATCGTTTTGAAAATATCAAAGTAGAAATATAATTTTCAAATTAGACAAGGATCACGCAGCACTGTAAATGGCTTTACTATACAAATATCAACGAATTTATACGGTTATATAACGATGAATTTATTATAACAAAATGTTTAGGTAAAGATATTTTATCATTATATAAATTTGATATTAAATGAAACAACAAGGTAAATGCCACTTTGTATGCTACTTAGTGTGGTCCCCTGAATTGACAGTCACGTGATATGTGCTGATAATTCTCCCAAATGGAGACCATAAACAAATGTTAATATCGCAAGGGCATCCCTTATTTGAATTGATAATTTAAATGATAATTAAATTCTACTAATTTAGTACATTCTAGTACATTGCTTAATATGTTACATATTTGTCAATTCATCCTATAGATTTCATCGGAACAGCAGCACCGTTTAATAAATTAAACATTCTCTTAATGCATATCCAAAAGATCGTAATAATCTGTGAAGTATATGTCCTTGTAACAAGCGAATTTAAATAACCTTTACGATGTCAAACACATCGAACTTCGAACATCGTTCATTAAACACTCAAGAAAAGAATTGATACACACTAAAAAAAAAATACATGTGAATCAAAACATGCATAATAAAAAAAATTATTGGTATAATAATTGTTTTAAGAATTTGCTCCGTTCATTAATGAAATGCATTTTCCGATGTTCAGAAATTAATTGATCCGCCTCTCCCTGCACATACTATTACTTATTAGGTTTGTTACTGACTGTTTAAAGAAATGTGTGGGGTCGGTAAAGTCTATAGAAGGCGAGGCGAGGCGATGCGAAGCCGAGCCTTCTATGAACTTTACCGACCCCACAAATTTCTTTAAACAGTCAGTAACAAACCTAATAAGTGTTTTGTTTTGTCGAGGACCTGAGGTTTGTAATGTGACGCGCTTCATCCAATAACCTCGCGACATTCCAGTCCGAGGCAAAACAAAATGTAATATGCGTCAAAATTCACAGTATGACGTGACATCGATGAGTGCATCGCGATCGGTCACTTATTTATATTTGACGTTGTTGGACTTCATTGATTACAAGATTGCACACAGAGGTAATTATTAATGTAGTTTAATGAGTTCGTACCCAAAACAATCGGGAATTACTAAAGTTTTGAGCATTTTTGATGACTTGTTGTTTTGTGTGATGTCACACTTAACATCTCCTGTACTTTCTGTTCGGTGCAGTTTATCAATTGTGAAATATTGATGACGCTTTACAATGCATTCTAGCTGACAATGATAAAAAAATAGCTCGCTTTTAATGAGCTGTGTCCACACATTTAGTGTCACTTTCCTTTTTGGGGGGATACATATATCGCTCTGTATGTTGCAATGATCAAACGGCTGAATTGTTACAAATGTTGGAATTTCTACATCACAAGCAGCACATCTTTTTGCTCTCTTTTCTTCTTTAAGTAATTTACTTCGAATTCATCCTCGATATGAAACGATTCGGTAAAAACAGTCTTTGATTATAAAATCACACGTCTGGAATTAGGGTCAGTTATTTCTTTTTGGCCTGATTGTTTAGAATGTTTTAAAACGGATACATGTACCCTCTCCAAACACTTTTTTTTTAAGTACTGTACAGACTTTTGCCAAGTTCCCCGAAAATCTCTTGCAGCAAGACACTCCAAACTTAACAAAGTGTTCACATTTGTAATTACCAGCACAATAAAAATATAATTCTTCATTTCCCTCTACAATATACACTTTGTCAGTACAATCTATACATGTTCTGTTGGATGAAAGTATAATGAATATGTTGTAGAAACACCCTCGTGTATGTAGTCAACATACATGAACAATCAGAAATGCATAAGGATGCTGTGTTCAAGGAAATTGCTGATGACCACGGTACAGAGGTAGCTTTCGACATAATGCAGATAAACTACAATGTTTGCTCCGGACTAAATATACCACCAATCGAAATGCTGTACAGCTGCAAAAATTCAAATGTGCGACCCGCACAGGACGATGTACAGGCGATAATTGATTAATGCACGGATGTCAGTGCAAGGATAAATTGAGCCCTAGTTTTATAATATGTACATCAACATCCACTAGTTATAATTGCGTGTACTGGCCGTTTTAAATCATATATATATATATATATATATATATATATATATATATATATATATATATATATATATATATGTTTAATGGATCTGAAAAATTATTTGTATAACATACAGTTCAAATTCTATATTGAAACTTATTGATGATTGTCTTTACTAGATTTAATCGATCACTTAGATTTGGAGGACATTCATATTTTGGATGATGAACCCAGGCCAGAATGGGATCCAAAAAAGGATGAGGTGTCTTGTTCAAATATGTCCATGGAATCACCTTTTCTTTTTTTTGAAGTTTCGTGGTCCACTGGTTGAAATAACACTCCAACTAAGAAACTAAACAAATTTTTAAAATGAAAAAAATTAATCCAGACCAAACATAGGAAACACCTTGAACTCTAAAATTAACTCACTTCCTTTTCTGTAAAACAATGATTCTATTTATCCAGAAGACAATGTTTCCAAAATTCAAAAATCACGTAGGAAAATGGCGCAGTGGAAAAGAAAATTAACCACTAATATGCAATGTGAACATTTATTCTCTCAATAAACAATTTATTAAAATTATTTCAATATAGGCCCACAGGGTAAATATATTTATTAGTGGTTAACTTTGGCTTTTTATCATTTTAAATCCAAATGTGTGGCGCTATTCTGTGTATGGAGGCGTTTTTGTTCAAATCTCATAGCATACCATATCATATCATTAGGCCCGTCATTTCCATTTCTCATAGCAAAGCATACAAATCTCATAGCATTGCATTGAAATCTCATAGCGTATCATAAAAATCGTATACCATAGCATAGCATAAAATTGTAAAAGATATGCATGAAATGACTACAAAAACATTTAACAGATCCAAATCTAAATTAAGATCAAGGATATCTCAGCAACAACATATGCAAATGCAGTAAAACATGGTAAACAACCCCATAGAGGAAACAACCAACACCGACAACCTCACAACTCAGGATCTGTCGAAAGGGGAATAAATGCTTTGTCAAACAAAGATTCAATAATGCTAGACCCAGCACACATGAACGAAGACAAAATGGTGGACAAAAGCATTATCTACGGATAAAGAAGGGATCAGAAGAGAAAACCCAACACGTAATCCTAATTCACCTAAAAGTGTTGATCCTAAAACAATTCTCGTCAGCTTCGATGTTACTAGTTTTAATGCTAATAATCCACATACATTAGGACTAGAGACCATACACAGACATCCGAATATTCTAAATGCTCGGTATTCAACAGAATTCATATTTGAAGGAGTACAATTAGTTCTGGAGAATAAGCACTTTCACTTTAAGGAGGAATTCTTTTTTGCAAATTAAATGTACCGCTATGGGGACTAAAGTTGCGCTCACATATGCTACCTAAGTAATGGGGTACTTTTGAAAAGAACAGCAGGAATGGTTGATGCCGAACTTAGTACCTATATAGGAACCAATTGGAAATGCTATCTTGACGACTGTTGTATTTTTTTTGGACTAAAGGGAAAACGACTTGGAGAATTTTTGTTCATTACAAATACTTTAAATTAATCAAAACAATTTACGATGGAGAAGAGTTACAAGGAACTTCCATTCGTAGATCTACGTATCATATAAAATAATTCATGTAAAACAACGGATCATTAATATACTAATTAAGGGGGAACAGGGCGTTGCAGTGTAAACATGTTTGTCATTGATTTTTTTTTTTGCTTTTTTAAACACATTAACATTGAGATGTCCTCTACAGCATATATCATTTTCATGACTACTTTCTTACCTTGCAAGGGAGATATTGATGGGATATGCCCCCCTTTTCTGGCATTATGAAATTTTTTAACAATTTCAATTTTTTGCAAAAATCTATGTGATGGAATTTATTTGCAAAGTATATTCATTAATTTCAAGAACGAAAACAAATTTCAAACTTATTTACATCATTGACTTTTTTACATAGCAATATCATAATTTTATCAAAATATTGCTAAAATCAGCACTACAAGTTTGTAGTTTTTTTATTCTAAATTTTAACAAAATGTGATGGCACATAAAACGTCTGAATGAATTTAAAAAAAAAACCCTTAATCTGGAATTATGACTTTTTGTGACTATTTCTGTTTTGAACCATCAAAAAAGTAATACATTCTTCAGATTAATTTAATTAAAACAAACAGAATAATAATCAGAATATTTATATGATTATCTTAATCGCTTATGATTTTGTACATTTACATTTCTAAAATTGAAAATGTGAATTTTTTCCAAACTCATGTTGTGAAAATTATTACTTTATAGCCGTAAAGTACGGGGAAAAGATCTATCAAATCATGTTTGACGTCATAATAGATAAATGATATCATAGCATCATACAGTCAAATCAATTATGACGTCATAATAGAGTTAGCACATTAAAGCATCATTGCAATGAAAGACACGTGATACGTATCCTGTCCCCCCTTAAGGTAGGTCGCGGGTTTGCTTTCGTCATCAAATCCTGTACGCAATTTAGACAACTCGAGTGGCCGTTTTGTGCACATTCATTTATGAAGTCATAATGGAGACATCCCAAGATTTCCCGCTTCACTCTCTCTCTCTCTCTCTAACGCCAAATGCTCGGTGTGATAATAACGCTATCATAATTATATAAGTATAATAACTATGGTGTTAATACAAGTAGTAATTCATATTTATTCTTCATGTACGAATCACAAGTAGGAAATGCAGAAAGAAATCAATACATCATAATTATGACGTTAATCAGCAAAAATCGGAGCGAAAATTTTCAGTCAATGTGAAATGTGATATGTACATAAAAACTAATTAAAATGCCAGTGGTGAAATCTCATGAGAGAGAGAGAGAGAGAGAGAGAGAGAGAGAGAGAGAGAGTCTGTAAAATGAAATAGTTCGGTCTTCCGCTTTGCCAAAAATTCATTAACAAAGAAAAACACGACAAGCGTTTAATTAATAGGTTATTGCGTCATGTAACTATTATTCTAAATTAGTTGTGAAGATCTTGATCAGTAAATAAAAACCCAACGCTTATATGTAATATAATCCGGTTTTTTTTTTAGATTCGAGATTATTTACATTAAACTAGATGATAACCCGCGCAAGCGCGGGAATTAACACTTTACACATTAATTATGATATAATGCTAAATATGTTGAACCATATTTTGGTTTTGTTCATTTTTGTATATATTTTGTCCGATTTTTTCCTTATCTTATTTTTTAAAAATTGAACTAAAAACAAACTGTTTTTATTGTATTTATTTCAAACCAGTGAATAATGGGTATTTAGTGTATCTCTCTCTAAATTTTGTTCTTTAGGTCAATTTTCAAAATAATTTCTATTACTGTCCCAAATAGGAATTTCAGATTAAAAACAATCTGGAGGGGTGGGGGGGGGGGGTGGATCAAACTTCCCCGTTTTATGCATACGTCATTTATCCATATAGACGAAGAATACAATACATGTAATATGTTTATTAATGTTTACAAATTAATGTCTAACTAAGGTTTACAACCAATCTGTCGTGGTATGAAAATGTATGAAATTTAAACACGCTAGTTTATGCAATATTATCCATTTGAATGCATATTTTAAACCAAAGTTGTTAGATTCAAAGTATCTGCCCTATGGTGAACTCGCCCTACACTTTCCGCCATGATATCAATTAGTCAACCCGTTTCTGGGCACCCCACTCTAGAAAGTTCTTTCCATTAATACTATAGTCGCAATAATTGTTCCATTTTATTACGGTCTTCCGTTTCCAATGGAAGACCTTACTGTTATTGCTTTGTTTCTTTTTCCCTTTTATTAAGGTCTTCCGTTTCCAACGGAAGACCTTATTGTTTTCGTTCGGTTTCTTTTTCCCTATTATTAAGGTCTTCCGTTTCCAACGGAAGACCTTATTGTTTTCGTTCGGTTTATTTTTCCCTATTATTTTTTTTCTTATATATTTTGTGTACGCAATTTCTCAAAACCTACTGGGCCGATTTACACGAAACTTTCAGATCTGATAGATATTGCTCTGAACCTTATTGCAATTTTTTTTATGGTGACGTCACTTCCGGTTTTGAGATATTAACAATTTAACGATTTTTAGAGGGTCGGCTTGTCCACGAAGGTTCTCATAAACTAAAAAAGATATTGATTTCAAAATTACAGGATGATAAACAAATGAATGTAGATATGTAATAGAGCATTTATAATTTTTCAGCGCAAAAAGCGCCGAAGCTCGGTAGGGCTCCAAAAATGAGATGAAAAAAGCGTTGTGATTTTGCATGTGATTTTTCCCAGAAATATTTTGTTCAAACATGTAGAATAAAAAAGATTTATGTTTCAAAGATCTTTCATTTGACATCAAGAAAAAGGGGCTGGTCCCTCAAATTAGGAACGTAGAGTTCTTAAAAGTTATCGCTTTATAACTCAAAAGCGGTTAAGATTTTGATATGGCTGTCGCTGCAAAAGTTGTTCATTATGATCTTATTAATGTCGTAACAATAATATTTTGTTCAGGTATTGCGTAACATGAGTGTAAAAAGCTACACTTGTTACCATGTATTTGTGTTTAATTTGGCAAAAAAACGGGGTATTTGTGCGTATAACTGACATAAAGGGTACCAGTTTACATACGGAAAGTGTTTAAACATTTTAGTTATTTCCTAGTGAAACACATTATGGATAAAAGAACTGCTTCTATGCAATGCATTTGAGTCGCATTTAAAATTTAGCTGGCTTCGGAGCTGTGTTTGTGAACAATTACGTATCCGATCCCTTGCCCGCGGCCGAGGAAATAGGTCGCGGCTGGACTAGCGAGCGGTCTGCCGTTATCTAATACACACGATTTGCGTCTTGCTGTAATGTACACATGGGTTTATTTATGTAGCTGCAAACACAACAATTCCGATTTTAAAGATTTTAATAGTAAATTAAAAAAAATATACCTTTATCTACTACCATAGACAGTATACTAGTTTACTTGCGGAAAGTGTTTAAACAGTTTAATTCTCATTATGGATAACATAACTGCTTATATGCAATGCATTTAAGTCGCATTTAAATTCTGCATTTCAGTCGCATTTAAAATCTAGCTGAATTCAGAGCTGCATGTATGTAAACAATTATACGTATCCGATCCCTGGCCCGCGGCCGAGGAAATAGGTCGCGGCTAGCTGGACTAGCGAGCGGTCTACCGTTATCCAATACACAAGATTTGCGTCTTGCTGTAATGCACACATGGTCTTTTTTATGTATAGCTGCAAACAAAAAGAATTCCGATTTTAACGATATTAAAGAGTAAATGAAAAAAAATTATACCATTACCTACGAAGTAATGCTGTTTTGGTCTCGTAATTAAAAAATAAAATAGTATGATTGTCATTGAAAAAAGGCGTTCTTTGTGATCTTGTCTATGGCATAGAATAGTGGAAAATAAAATTCAGTTTGCAAACTGCAAACATTTCAAACCCACCACGTTGAGTGTACATTTACATAACACGGGCCGAGGAGATGCCGCGCTAGTGGACAACCGATTCGCTGTAGTCTAGGACACATACTTTGAATGTTCATTGATTCTTTGTTAAATCATTTTCATTTTCAATTATATTGGTTAACGATGCATCCAACCATTGATTTAAATCATAGTGCGTAATATAAAGAAAAAAAACTGTCATCAATGAATATAATACAACGTTTTACAGTCGTACGAGTTGAAATATAAATACATTCACCTGTGTCTATTTCTGACATTTTGATGCTGAGAATTTAATGCATTACATTGATTGGAGTACATGCTTATATATTTATTTTTAAAAGGTAACGTTTAACTGAGCGAAATTGTAGAGGTCATGGAGTCAATAAGCAAATCAAATTTGCCAATTAGGCAATAGCAGTTATTCAATGCCTATGATTGATAATTTTACAAGGTAAATTAAATACATGTAAATATGAATTTTAAAGCACTCCCCACCCCTTGTTAAGAGCTTCCGTTTCCTGCATTCTTTTCGTTTATTAACGATTTTTGTGCACGCATTTCCTCGGAAATGGCTCAAATTTTGTTACACGGCCCCGATAAGAAGATGAAAGGATGACCCCTAAAATTTCTTTCCCAAATATATCAAGAACGGCCTCAAATTTCAAACACTGGTTGAATAGCATATAACTTATTTTGTGCAAATTATATGTGCATGAAATGACAATTTTCCTGTAACTTAACAAAAATTACACTTTGTGAAATCTAAAAATATCTGAATTTATCATTAAAACTTATAATTTTAGACGGCGCATGCAGTAAGTTTTTCTAGCCAAGTCTTTCGTAAAACAGCGCATTGATTGTGAACATATCATCGTGGTTTACAACAAGAGGGTGTAACGACCACGAATTTTGACAGATTTGGCTACAAACAGTTTACAAAGGAAATAAAAATAAATTTTGGGCATACAAAACCCCCCAAAAATACATCATGGGAATGTTTAGAAAAGATAACCGTTTGGTTTCATCCTTCGAATGATTGGGTTTTTTCATCCTGCATGTTTTGCATCGATTATAAACAACGTAAACTTCGAAACTATTAATGAACAAATGTACACTGCTTTAGTTTTGTTCTTTTAAATAGTCTTGCTGTATATTTTATTTATTATAATAGATCATATAAAATGGACAGATGTCAAAGTCGTAATACATTCATACTAGCTTCGACGTAAGGGGCCAGTTTAAACACGCGGCGAAATAACGCGAAACCCTTTTATGTCGTTTATTTTGTAAATAAATTTGTACATTGTACAGCAAAACTTGTCTAATCCGGCGGAGGGTGGTTCTAAAAAAAATGGCCGGATTAGGCAACATCGATATCAGGTTTAGAGGACATTGTTGCAAATTAATTATAGTGTATAATGCAGTAGGTCTTGATCGTGTATTCTTGCAAAATTTTCATTTCTTCTGAAATATATTAGACTTAATCGATCTTATTTACGGTACCAATTTTCATCTTCATTTTTTTTTTTTTTTGGAAAACAATAAATCCATAACGGAATACATACGATGGAAACACTTTTTCAATCAAACCATCGTTTTTGATAATTTTTCAAACATCCGATTAACCTGAAAAGTGCATGCTTAACCGGAAATTGATAAACAAACATTAACAAGTCAACAAGTGGCTGAAATACCTAATGACGAGAACAGTTTTGATGCAGGGAACAATGGATAATTATTAATATAAATGAGAATTTTATAAAAAAAAAAATGAGCATTTTGACGTGTAACGGGGATAACAAACGACATCGGCAGTCTTACTCCCGCAGTATCCTGAATCACTGCCTGAAAAAAAAATGGGGTGAACTATAATCTAATTATCTTATTTTGGCAAAAATGCGTATTTATTTAACACAAGACTTAACGGTATAAACTGAAACGAGTTGCTAGTTTAGATCTATATTCACAGTAGTTTAAATCAATAGCAACGACAGAGAAATTGGTCGATAATTGAGTATTAATTACCTCGCAGAAGGCCGATCGATCGATAAGTGGCCGGTCTACGGGAGATAATTCTCACTTATTATAAGCAGTCGGTTTTTTTTCATCGCGGCCGGTTTACAGAATAGACAGAATCCGGATTGCACAACATTTTAAAAACAAAAGTGATAGGAAAATGTCAAGGGGCTGAATAATGTCGAAGGATTGGACAACATGCCGGAATACACAACATCCGGATTCAACAAGTTTCAACATGTACATTATGTTTTCATTGAAATATGGCTTAAGGTTCTCCGAACCTTAGCCTCAAAGTATTTTTTTCATCATAAGAATGACATTTTTCTTTCATCCTTTATAAATGAAAAGATATAAAATGAAATTTTTAAAGGGTATCCATGCATTTTACAAAGTTATTGCAAATTTGCCTACGATGGATACAATGGAATAAAGAAACAAGTTGAGTTTAAAAAAAAGTTAAACGGTGCATCGATGGCTCGAACTCTATACCAAGATGTATATAAGTGGGAGAACTCCTTGGATCCACTACGCCAAGCATGTAGTTGTGTAACTGATGGTTATACTAGCAGTAGAATACTAAATTAAAAATATCTGTATAAAAGTCAGATTTATGGTACGGATAAAAGAAACCCGGATAATTTAGAGTTATCGAACTTTGCTGAGGATCGGAGATTGTTAATTGACCGGGAAAACTACTGCAATGTATATTATTACACACATACTTTGCACAACCATCGTTTAAAAGCGTACATTTACTTTATTGAAAATCGGACCAAGCAGCTTTAACATCAAGATTTAAATGTGTAAGACACTTTATTTGTCATGTGCATGATCCTGTGCATGAATTATTTTCAATACCTGTTTTTTCTCCAAAATGATCTCCAGTTCCATTCACAACTGTTGTCATTCAAAATCACGTGAGGTAAACAAAATTTAAAATTTTGAGTCGATCTCAACTGTTATGTATCCTATGAATCTATTGATTTTATCATGTGTTACGTAATTAGGTAATTAAATTTTTAGGGGTCAAACGTCCAAAATTTTGACCATCCATATATCATTTGATATTTGACCTTTCATTTGATATCAAGAAAAGGGGGCTTGCCTCTTAAATTAGGGGACCAGAGGGCTCTTAAGTCTTTTATCTAAAGCTCTTTACTGAGAGATATTTTGTGAAAGTTCATAAAAGCAGATAGGTTATCTTACAGTTATGTATCATATAATTGTAATGATTTTATCATGCGTTACGTAATTAGAGGTTTGTAGAGGTCAAATGTCCGAAAAATTAATCACCTATATATCAGAAAGAAAAAATCTTTGGAAATGCAGTATAGAAGAAAATATGCTCAAAATGATGTACTAAACAATATGCACCCTTCAAAATGTCGTTAAACGGCCCTAATAAGGAGATAAGGGATCGGCCCCAAAAACGTTCTTTCCCATATATCTCAGAAACGGTAATGAATTTCTAAACACTTGTTGAACACAATGTGTTTAAAATTAAACGACCTTTCATTTGATATTAAGAAAAAGGAGCTGACCCCATAAATTAGGGGACCAGAAGGCTCTAAAGACTTATATCTTTATCCCTTTACTGAGAGATATTTTGTGAAATGTTATAAAAGCAGAAATGTTATCTTACCGTTATGTATCCAAGCAATGTTATGATTTTATCATGTGTTACCTAATTAGGTGTTTTAAGAGGTCAAATTTCCAAACAATTAGTCACCCATGTATCAGAAAGGAAAAATCTTTTGAAATGCAGTATAGGAGAAAAGATACTTAAAATGATGTACTTATCAATATGCACCTTTCAAAATTTCGTTAAACGACCCCTATAAGGGGAAAATGGATCAGCCCCTAAAACATTTTTCCCATATATTTCATGAACAGTAAGGAATTTCCAAAGACTTGTTGAACAAAATATGTTTAAAATTAAAAGACATCAAGAAAAAGGGACTGACTCCTCAAAATAGGGATCAAGATGGGCCTAAAGTCTTTTATCAATATAGTCATTTACTGAGAGATGTTTTGTAATAGGTTATAAAAGCAAAATTAGGTATAATACCTTTATATATCCTAAAAATATAATGATTTTCTCATGCGTTACCTAACTAGGGTTTTAAGGGGCCATAGATAAAAAAGTTAAATCTTTTCTATCTCAATTGGAAGAAATGCAAGTATTTAAAAAATCAACGTAAGCGAATTAATAAAATTAATTAGTACTCAACTCCTATTTCCAGATCATGTTTTGTTGTCGAAAATTAAAGTCGATGACGTCATAGCACCTTCTAAAAATCGGACGGAAGACCTCCTCGTTGCTCGCAACAAGATCGTGTCTAGTTATTATTATTAAGGTCTTCCGTTTCCAACGGAAGACCTTATTGTTTTCGTTCGGTTTCTTTTTCCCTATTCTTTTTTTTTTCTTACATATTTTGTGTACGCGATTTCTCAAAAACTACTCGGCTGATTAATATGAAACTTTCAGATCTGATAGATATTGCTCTGAACCTTATTGCAAATTTTTTTTAATTGTGACATCACTTCCGGTTTTGAGATATTTACAATTTAACGATTTTTAGAGAGTCGGCTTGTCCACGAAGGTTCTCATAAACTAAAAAAGATATTGAGTTTAAAATTTCAGGAATGATAGAAAAAAGAATGTAGATATGTAATAGGGCATTTATAATTTTCTAGCGCAAAAAGCGCCAAAGCTCGATAGGGCTCCAAAAATGAGTTTTATAAAGCGTTGTGATTTTGCATGGTTTTCTTAGTTTATCTCTTTTCCCGGAAATATTTTGTTAAGACATGTAGAACAAAAAAGATGAATATTCAAAAGATCTTTTATTTGACATCAAGAAAAAGGGGCTGGCCCCTCAAATCAGGGGCCTAGAACCCTTGAAAGTTTTCACTTTATAACTCAAAAGCGGTTAAGATTTCGATATGGCTGTCGCTGCAAAAGTTGTTCATTATGATCTTATTAAAGTCGTAACAATAATATTTTGTTCGGGTATTGCGTAATATGAGTGTAAAAAGCTAGACTTGTTACCATGTATTTGTGTTTTATTTGGCAAATAAATGGGGTATTTGTGCGTATAAGTGACATAAAAAGTACCATTTTACATACGGAAAGTGTTTAAACATTTTAATTCTTTTCTAGTGAAACACATTATGGATAAAAGAACTACTTCTATGCAATGCATTTGAGTCGCATTTAAAATCTAGCTGGCTTCGGAGCTGTGTATGTGAACAATTACGTATCCGATCCCTTGCCCGCGGCCGAGGAAATAGGTCGCGGCTGGATTAGCGAGCGGTCTGCCGTTATCTAATACACAAGATTTGCGTCTTGCTGTAATGCACACATGGGTTTTTATGTAGCTGCAAACACAAAGAAATCCGATTTTAACGATGTTAAAGAGTAATGAAAAAAGATTATACCTTTACTTACGAAGTAATGCATTTTAGTCTCGTAATCTATAAAAAAATATATGTTTTTTGTAATCTTGTATATGTCATAAAATAGTTTTATTGTTGGAAAATAAAATTCAGTTATGAAACTGCAAACATTTTAAACCCACCACGTTGAGTGTACATTTACATAACACATCATTCGCACAGGGCCGAGGAGATGCCGCGCTAGTGGACAACCGATTCGCTGTAGTCTAGGACACATGCTTCTCGTGTTTCTACGTACGTTATCACACATTTGAATGTTCATTGATTCTTTGTAAAATTGTTTTCATTTCAATTATTTTGGTTAAAGATGCATCAAACCATTGATTTAAAGTATAGTGCGTAAAATATAAAAAAAATATGTCATCAATGAAAATAATCCAACGTTTTACAGTCGTACGAGTTGAAATGTAAATACATTGAATTTCACCTGTGTCTATTTCTGACATTTTGCTGCTGAGAATTTAATGCGTTTCGCTACCCATTTCAACAAAACAAAATATAGGCGATATTCACAAGATAATTATTCCAACACACACATCTAAGTATCTGTAATCTGTGATAATTCATTTGGCTAACAAAATATTAGAATTTTTTATGAATTATAAGAGAGAGAGAGAGAGAGAGAGAGAATTAAGCAGGGTGTAGTAAGTAAAGTGAGTTGAAATATATTTAAAAAGCGTTCGAGATAAGGCAGCTTAAGTTATACAATGTTACATGCTTGCGGTAGGTGCGGGCAGGATAAAACTAACCATTGCCCGCTAACACGGAAGGAATTGAAGGAATCGGTGATTATTTCTTAATACACCTATGAATTTTTAAACAAGTTGAAGTTTTATTTACATTCAGGCCGTAAAAGAATAATGGTCACACTATTGGTTTAACCTCTTCTGAATTGTAGTCCGATTCATTAAAAAGCATACTAATAATTTTTTGTTATTGATTATGAAAGAGTATGTAAGTTTTAAAAAAAGTTTATTTACATTCGGTGAGTAAAAGTTTTGATTGGATTCGGACAGTTGAAGATCGAGTAGAGGACACATGGTTAAAAATACTACTTAGTAGATTAGGGAAATTTTCAAATCGAATGGACTTTGCATATGCAGGCAAACTCGATTAGTTAATACATAAAATATATATATTTTAATAAAACGTCTGTATGCTGTATTATGTATTTGCTGTCTGATCAGGACTGTTCTTCCCCAAAAGAATCGCTCGGCGATTGCGTAAAGAACGTTCTGTATAGTACAACACCTGATTGGAGTACATGCTTATATATATTTTTTTTCAAGTTAACTTTAACTAAGCGAAATTGTAGTGGTCATGGAGTCAATAAGCAAATCAAATTTGCCAATTAGGCAATAGCAGTTATCCAGTGCCTATGATTGATAATTTTACAAGGTGAATTAAATACATGTAAATATGAATTTTAAAGCACTTTCCGCCCCCTTGTTAAGCGCTTCCATTTCCTGCATTCTTTTCTTTCAATAACGGTTTTTGTGCACGCATTTTCTCAGAAATGGCTCAAAATTTGTTAAACGACCCCGATAAGAAGATAAATAGATGACCCCTAAAATTTCTTTCCCAAATATATCAAGAACGGTCTCAAATTTCAAACACTGGTTGAATAACATATAACCTATTTTGTGCAAATATATGTGCATGAAATGACAATTTTTCTGTAACTTAACAAAAATTACACTTTGTTAAATCTAAAAATGTCTGAAGTTATTATTAAAATTAATAATGTTAGACGGCCCATTCAGTAAGTTTTTCTAGCCGAGTACTAGTCTTTCGTTCAACAGCGCATCGATTTTGAATATTGCAGCGTGGTTTACAACAAGAGGGTGAAACGACCACGAATTTTGACAGATTTGGCTACAAAGAGTTAAAAAGAGATGGATACAAAACACAAGTGCGATTATATCTTTCAGGAGATAAAAAATCATAAATATACGTTTGCCATAAATACAACATTTTATCATAGGAATATTTTAACATGTAGATCCGCCGAATATTTCTATTTCCCTTCATATTGTTTGGTGTCCGATTTGAAATAACGTTTCGATGTATACCAAGTGGAGAAATTTCTTTAAGCTGCATGTTCCGATATTTCGGCCATTAGAGTATCAAATAATTTACCATGCAAACCAAATTAATGATTATAGACGTATTTACACGGAATTGATCTCCTTTCAACGTTAGAAATATTCAAAGTAAATAAAACTAAATTTTGGGGCATTCAACCCCCCCCCCCCCCCAAAAAAAATACATCATGAGAATATTTAGAAAAGTAACCGTTTGGTTTCGTCCTCTGAATGATTGGGTTTATTCAACCTGCATGTTTTGCTTCGATTATAAACAACGTAAACTTCAAAACTATTAATGAACAAATCTACACTGCTTTATTTTTGTTTTGTTAAATAGTCATGCTGTATATTTTATTTGTTATAATAGATCATATATAAAGAAGGACAGATGTCAAAGTCGTAATACAATCATACTCGCTTCGACGTAAGGGGCCAGTTTGAACACGCGGCGAAAAAACGCGAAACCCTTTTATGTCGTTTATTTTGTAAATAAATTTTGTACATTGTTCAAAAAAACTTGTCTAATCCGGCAGAGGGTGCTTCTAAAAAAATTGGCCGGATTAGCCAACATCCGGTTTAGAAGATATTGTTGCAAATTAATTTTAGTATTTAATGCAGTAGGTCTTGATCGTGTATTCTTGCAAAATTTTCAATTCTTCTGAAATATATTAGATTTCATCGATCGTAATTACGGAACCAATTTTCATTTTCATTTTTTTTTTTGGAAAACAATAAATCCATAACGGAATACATACGGCTGAAATACTTTTTCAATAGTCAACAGATGGCTGAATACGTAATGGCGAGAACTGTTTTGATGCAGGGAACAATAGATAAATATTGATATAAATGAGAATTTATTTTAAAAAATGGAGTATTTTGACAGAATAATATGCACCTCTGTAAGTGTAGCCATACAACGGGGATAACAAACGATATCGGCAGCCCTACTCCCGCAGTATCCTGAATCACGGCCTGAAAAAAAATGGGTTGAACTATAATCTAATTATCTAATTTTGGCAAAAAAATGCGTATTTATTTATAACAAGACTTAACGGTATAAACTGAAATGAGTTGCTAGTTTGGATCTATATTCAAGTTGTTTAAATCAATAGCAACGACAAGAAAATTGGTTGATAAATTAGCATTAATTATCTCGCAGAAGGCCGATCGATTGATAAGTGGCCGGACTACGGGAGATAACTCTCACTAATTATAAGCAGTCAGTTGTTTTCATCGCGGCCGGTTTACATAATAGACAAGATCCGGATTGCACAACATTTTTTAAACAAAAATGATAGGAAATTGTCAAGGGGCTGAATAATTTCGCCGGATTGGACAGCATGACGGAATGAACAACATCCGGTTTCAACAAGTTTCAACATGTACATTAATTTTTATTATTTTTTTTATTGAAATATGGCTTAATTGACCAGGAAAACTACTGCAACTAATATTAATACACACATACTTAGCATAAACATCGTTTAGAAGCGTACAAAAATTTTATTGAAAATCGGACCAAGCAGCTTTAACATTAAGATTTACATGTGTAAGACACTTTATTTGTCATGTGAAGGATCCTGTGTATGAATTATTTTCACTACCTGTTTATTTCTCGAAAATGATCTCCAATTTCATTCACAACTGTTGTCATTCAAAATCACGTAAGGTAAATAAAATTTAAAATTTTGAGTCGATTTCAACTGTTATGTATCCAAGGAATCTAATGATTTAATCATGTGTTACTTAATTAGATGTTTTTAGGGGTCAAAAGTCCAAAATTTTGATCACCCATAATATCATTTAATATTTGACCTTTCATTTGATATCAAGAAAAGGGGACTATTACCAACAAATTATTACTTACACAAGCTTAAACTTATTGACTCTCCTAAATGCTCTTTTTGTAAACAAGATTCTGAAACAATCAGTCATCTTTTTGTAGAATGCCCATTTGTAAAAGAACTATGGAGTGACATTGAAGAGATATTTTTAAGAAACTACAGGGTGTCTCTAATTTTTGATAAGCAAAGCATACTTTTTGGTAAATATAAAAACTACAATATGTAAAGAGTACAAAACTTGTTAAGCTATATTGTGAAACATCATATTTTCACAAGTAGACTTAAAACACACTCAACTTTAAATGTGTTGGAACTCAAAAGGAAAATTGAAAACAGGCTTCTTGTGGAAAAATACTTACTTTTAAAGAATTGTGAATTTGAAAAATTCGAGAGACACTGGGAGAATATCATTGAAAGAATTTAGCAAGTTTTTACTATATCCCCAACTATTTGTAAACAAAATGTAGGATGCTTTTTAAAATAATTAATCTTTCAAATAAGCAAACCCTGATAAACAGCGATGTCGCAAAGCAACCATTGCCCCAACAGCTTTTTTCTTTCACCCTTCTTCTCTCTAATAAATAAAAATATATACATATACATGCTAAATATGATGTCCATGCTGTTGCTTGTATATAATATAATCACATATTTGAAAATCTTTAAATTTAGAGCTATCAATTATAAGTTGGTGTGCATGTTATATTTTTTATTTGTTTTTCTTCTTTTGTTTGTGTTTATATGCATATTATTTCAATCAATGTGTTCTGTACTTTCTTACTGTCACTAAAAAAACCCCAAACTTTCACACTACTGTGAACTATCATAAATCATGTATATTGTATGTAAAAAATGTAGAGATTCCAAAAGAAATGTTGTATGTAAGAAAGCTGTGAAAGTCATGAATAAAATCATAAATGAAAAAAAAAAAAAGAAAAAAGAAAAGGGGGCTTGCCCCTCAAATTAAGGGAGGGCTCTAAAGTCTTTTATCTATAGCCTTTTACTGAGAGATATTTTGTGAAAGGTCATAAAAGCAGATATGTTATCTTACAGTTATGTATCCAAGCAATGTGATGATTTTATTATGCGTTACGTAATTAGATGTTTCTAGAGGTCAAATGTCCAACATTTTAATCACCCATATATCAGAATGGATAATCTTTTGAAATGCAGTATAGAAGAAAAGATGCTCAAAATGATGTACTAAACAATATGCAACCTTCAAAGTTTCGTTAAACGGCCCCTATAAGGAGATAAGGGATCGACCACTAAAACGTTCTTTCCATATATTTATGGAATGGTAATGAATTTCCAAATACTTGTTGAAAAAAATGTGTTTAAAATTAAAGAACCTTTCATTTGATATCAAGAACAAGGGGCTGGCCCCTTAAATTAGGGGACCAGAGGGCTCTAAAGACTTTAATATATAGCCCTTTACTGAGAGATATTTTGTGAAATGTCATAAAAGCAGATATGTTATCTCCAAGCCATGTAATGATTTTATCATGTGCTACGTAATTAGGTGTTTTTAGAGGTCAAATGTCCGAAAATTTAATCACCCATATATCAGAACGTAAAAATCTTTTGAAATATAATATTTCCAAACACTAGTTGAACAAAATACGATTAAAATTAAAATACCTTCCATTTGATATAAAGAAAAAGGGACTGACCCCTCAAATTAGGGATCAAGATGGGTCTAAAGTCTTTTATCTATATACTAGTCATTTACTGAGAAATGTTTTGTAATAGGTTATAAAAGCAAAATTAGGTATAATACGTTTATATATCCTATCAATATAATGATTTTTTCATGCGTTACCTAATTAGGGTTTTTAGGGGCCAGAGGTTAAACAATTTAATCTTTTCTATCTCAATTGGAAGAAATGCAAGTATTTAAGAAATCAACGTAAGAAAATTCATAAAAAGCATTACAGGAAAGCATTAGTATTCCACTCCTTTTCCAGATCATATTTTGTTGTCGAAAATCAAAGTCGATAATGTCATATCACCTTCTAAAAATCGGACGGAAGACCTCCTCGTTGCTCGCAACGAGATCGTGTCTAGTTATTTTTCTTTTTTTTTCTTACAAATTTTGTGTACGCGATTTCTCAGAAACTACTCAAGCGATTTACACGAAACTTTCAGATATAATAGATAATGATCTGAACCTTATTGAACATTTTTTAATGATGACGTCACTTCCGGTTTTGAGATTTTAACAATTTAGCGATTTTCAGAGGGTCGGCTTGTCCAGGGGTAAACTCCTAAACGATTTAAGATATTGAGTTCAAACTTTCAGGGATTGTAGACGAAAGGTTGTAGATCTGACAAGTGGTATATACATTGACCTGTGACCAAAAGCGCCGAAGCTCGCCCGAGCTCGAAAATTACGCTTTAAAAAGCGTCAGGAATTTTGGTGGTTTTCTTTCAATATCTTTTTTCTCGATAGTATTTTGGTAAAACATGTATAACAAAAAAACTTAATAACGTAAGATCTTTCATATGACATCAAGAAAAATGAGTTGGCCCTTCAAATTAGGAGCCGAGAGGGCTCCAAAATCTTTAAGATATAACTTTTAACTGTGAAATATTTTGTAATACATTATAGAAGCAATTATATTCATCATAACGTCATTGACCTAAACATGAAAATTATTTACTCTTTTGTTACATAATTAGGGATTTTTAGGGGCCAGAAGTCAGAAAGTTTGATCATCAATATCTCAAAATGGAGGAAAATTTTGAAAAGCAATATTGAACAAAAGATGCTCAAAATAATGTGTTTAACGATAAGCAACCATATTGTCTTTGTTATCCGGCCCGTAAAAGGAGTTATAGTGTTGGCCCCTAAATCGATCTTTTCCAGATATCTCGAGAACAGTACATAATTTGTAAATACTTATTGAACCAAATGTGTTTAAAATGACAAGAGTTTTTATTTGACATCAAGAAAAAGGGGCTGGCCCTTTAAATTAGGGGCCGAAAGGGCTCTTAAGTCTTTTATTAACAACTTTTAACTGTGAAATATTTTGTGATATGTTATAGAGGCAATTATGTTCATCGTAGCGTTGGTTATCTATAAATGATAAGTGTTTGCTCCTTTGTTATGTAATAAGGGATTTTTAGGGGCCAGAAGTCCAAAATTGTGATCATCAATATCTCAAAATGAAGAAAAATTTTGAAAAGCAATATTGAGCAAAAGATGCTCAAAATAATGTGTTTATCGATATGCAACCATAATTTCTTTGTTATCCGGCCCGTAAAAGGAGTTATAGTGTTGGCCCCTAAATCGATCTTTTCCAGATATCTCGAGAACAGTACATAATTTGTAAATACTTATTGAACCAAATGTGTTTAAAATGACAAGAGTTTTTATTTGACATCAAGAAAAAGGGGCTGGCCTTTTAAATTAGGGGCCGAAAGGGCTCTTAAGTCTTTTATTAATAACTTTTAACTGTGAAATATTTTGTGATATGTTATAGAGGCAATTATGTTCATCGTAGTGTTGGTTATCTATAAATGATAAGTGTTTGCTCCTCTGTTACGTAATAAGGGATTTTTAGGGGCCAGAAGTCCAAAATTGTGATCATCAATATCTCAAAATGAAGAAAAATTTTGAAAAGCAATATTGAGCAAAAGATGCTCAAAATAATGTGTTTATCGATATGCAACTATAATTTCTTTGTTATTCGGCCCGTAAAAGGAGTTATAGTGTTGGCCCCTAAATCGATCTTTTCCAGATATCTCGAGAACAGTACATAATTTGTAAATACTTATTGAACCAAATGTGTTTAAATTACTAGAGTTTTTATTTGACATCAAGAAAAAGGGGTTGGCCCTTCAAATTAGGGGCCGAAAGGGCTCTTAAGTCTTTTATTAATAACTTTTAACTGTGAAATATTTTGTGATATGTTATAGAGGCAATTATGTTCATCGTAGCGTTGGTTATCTATAAATGATAATTGTTTGCTCCTCTGTTATGTAATAAGGGATTTTTAGGGGCCAGAAGTCCAAAATTGTGATCATCAATATCTCAAAATGAAGAAAAATTTTGAAAAGCAATATTGAGCAAAAGATGCTCAAAATAATGTGTTTATCGATATGCAACCATAATTCCTTTGTTATCCGGCCCCTAAAAGGAGTTATAGTGTTGGCCCCTAAATCGATCTTTTCCAGATATCTCGAGAACAGTACATACTTTGTAAATACTTATTGAACCAAATGTGTTTAAAATGACTAGAGTTTTTATTTGACATCAAGAAAAAGGGGCTGGCCCTTCAAATTAGGGGCCGAAAGGGCTCTTAAGTCTTTTTAAATAACTTTTAACTGTGAAATATTTTGTGATATGTTATAGAGGCAATAATGTTCATCGTAGCGTTGGTTATCTATAAATGATAAGTGTTTGCTCCTCTGTTATGTAATAAGGGATTTTTAGGGGCCAGAAGTCCAAAATTGTGATCATCAATATCTCAAAATGAAGAAAAATTTTGAAAAGCAATATTGAGCAAAAGATGCTCAAAATAATGTGTTTATCGATATGCAACTATAATTTCTTTGTTATCCGGCCAGTAAAAGGAGTTATAGTGTTGGCCCCTAAATCGATCTTTTCCAGATATCTCGAGAACAGTACATAATTTGTAAATACTTATTGAACCAAATGTGTTTAAATTACTAGAGTTTTTATTTGACATCAAGAAAAAGGGGTTGGCCCTTCAAATTAGGGGCCGAAAGGGCTCTTAAGTCTTTTATTAATAACTTTTAACTGTGAAATATTTTGTGATATGTTATAGAGGCAATTATGTTCATCGTAGCGTTGGTTATCTATAAATGATAATTGTTTGCTCCTCTGTTATGTAATAAGGGATTTTTAGGGGCCAGAAGTCCAAAATTGTGATCATCAATATCTCAAAATGAAGAAAAATTTTGAAAAGCAATATTGAGCAAAAGATGCTCAAAATAATGTGTTTATCGATATGCAACCATAATTCCTTTGTTATCCGGCCCCTAAAAGGAGTTATAGTGTTGGCCCCTAAATCGATCTTTTCCAGATATCTCGAGAACAGTACATACTTTGTAAATACTTATTGAACCAAATGTGTTTAAAATGACTAGAGTTTTTATTTGACATCAAGAAAAAGGGGCTGGCCCTTCAAATTAGGGGCCGAAAGGACTCTTAAGTCTTTTTTAATAACTTTTAACTGTGAAATATTTATTGATATGTTATAGAGGCAATAATGTTCATCGTAGCGTTGGTTATCTATAAATGATAAGTGTTTGCTCCTCTGTTATGTAATAAGGGATTTTTAGGGGCCAGAAGTCCAAAATTGTGATCATCAATATCTCAAAATGAAGAAAAATTTTGAAAAGCAATATTGAGCAAAAGATGCTCAAAATAATGTGTTTATCGATATGCAACTATAATTTCTTTGTTATCCGGCCCGTAAAAGGAGTTATAGTGTTGGCCCCTAAATCGATCTATTCCAGATATCTCGAGAACAGTACATAATTTGTAAACACTTAGTGAACCATATGTGTTTAAAATGACAAGAGCTTTATTGACATCAAGAAAAAGGGGCTGGCCCTTCAAATTAGGGGCCGAGAGGACTCAAGTCTTTTATTAATAACTTTTAATTTTGAAATATTTTGTGATACGCTGTGTGATCCTTCAAATTAGGTATCAAGAGGGGTCTAATGTCATCTAGCCATAGCTCTTTTAGATCCTACCCCAATTTCCAGATATGTTTCGTTAACGAAGATAAAAAGCAAGGTCATTTTATCTTCTAAAAATTGGACGGAAGACCTCCTCGTTGCTCGCAACGAGATCGTGTCTAGTTTTTTTTTCTTAAGCTTTTTTGTACAAGCGGTTTCTTGAAAACGACTCAACCGATTTTCGTGAAATTTTCAGATCTTGTATATATTGATGAAAGCTTGATATATATATTTTTTATTTTAATGACGTTATTTCCGTTCGTGAGATATTGACGTTTTAGCGATTTTCAGAGGGTCTGATTGTCCTGTTATCTCCTCCTAAACGAACAGAGATATTGAATTCAAATTTTCAGGGATGGTAGACCAAAGATTGTAGATGTGTCTAAAGGCATTTATAGTTGTCTAGTTTAAAAGGCGTCGAAGCTCGCCTGGACCCGAAAATTGAGATTAAAAAAACGTCGTAATTTTTTCTGGTTTTCTTTGTTTATCTCTTTTCTGAAAAAATATTTTGTTAAAACATGTAATGTAAAAAAGTTTTTATTTACAAGACCTTTCATTTGATATCAAGAAAAAGGGGCTGGCCCCTTCAATTAAGGAACCAAAGGGCTCTTAAGTCTTTTATCTATAGTTCTTTACTGAGGGATATTTTGTGAAATGTTATAGAAGATAATATGTTTATCTCACTGTTATGTATCCAAGCAATGTAAATAATTTTATCATGTGTTATGTAATTAGGAGTTTTTAGGGGCCAAAAGTCCAAAATTTCGATCACCCATATCTCAGAAAGCAAAAATATTTTAAAATGCAGTATAGAAGAAAAGTTGTTCAAAATGATGTTCTAAACAATATGCAACCATCAAAATTTCGTTTAACGGCTCCTATAAGGAGATTAGGGATCGGCCCCTAAAATCTTCTTTCCCATATATCTCAAGAACGGTAACGAATTTCGAAACCTTGTTGACAAAATGTGTTCAGAATTAAATGACCTTTCATTTGATATCAAGAAAAAGGGGCTGGCCCCTTTAATTAGGGGATCAAAGGGCTTTAAAGTCTTTTATCTATAGCGTTTTACTAATAACTATTTTGTGAAAGGTTATTTAAGCTGAATTAGGTATAATACGTGTATATATCTTTACAAGATACTGATTTTCTCTTGCGGTACCTAATTAGGGTTTTTAGAAGCCAGAGGTAAACAAGTTTAATCTTTCCTATCTTAATTGGAAGAAATGCTAGTATTTGAAAGAGCAATATAAGAGAACTTATTAAATGCGATACAAAAAAGCATTAGTTCTTCACTCTTTTTTCCATGTTTTTTTGTTGAAAATCAAAGTCGATGATGTCATATTTTCTTCTAAAAATCGGACAGAAGACCTCCTCGTTGCTCGCAACGAGATCGTGTCTAGTTTATTAACTTTTTGTATTAATCGAAGTCCGATCCAAGGTATCTGCCCGCGGTGCATGATAAACTCGTCCTACACTTTTCGTTAATCAGTCAATCCGCGTTCTTGGTTACCCCGTTATGGAACGTTCTAGAGGTCGTGCTTCGCAAGCGACTGAGTATCAAAACTAATATCGCCCACTAAAGAAACGAATTGACTCAATTTATTTATTCAATATTTGTCTAATCTTAACTTCTATGTATTCTCTAAATAGGCGCACAGTAAATATATTTAATCTTTACGTTATCATTCAATATTGTTTCATTGCAAGTATATATATTTGATCGAGACTATCCTTGACTTGGATCCGCCAAAGCGTGTCAACCACCTTACTCTCATTTTTGCTATTTCGGGCTTGTTTATCGAAAATGAAAGTAGGTTTTTGATTAATTTCACAATAATAAATTATCAGTTAAAAGTCAGTTATACCTTATGGACATAATCACACATGTGTTGAAATACCAAAGGTGTAAGCAAGTACTCTGGTGCAGGCATTTTTTAGTTTATTTGCAAAATGCCTTAATTTATAAGTAGATAATATTCCGACCAAGCAGATATGGAAAGAGGGAACCTGATAATCTTGCACACGCCTACAAATTTGGTACCCCCTCTTCCTCTTGATTTTAAATATGAAAATATGTTCTGTATCATCTGAATAAGATGTCACAATTTACGTCCATACTTACTTTCCATACTTTTGTTTTCGTTTATAATGTTACTAATTTATTGTCAGAGTTGCTTTCCATAGTTTAAAGTTCACTCAGCCAGTTTTACTTGGCGGGTTCTAATCCCGTGCATTTAGGAATTCAGTCTGGGCGTAGCAATTGGAGAGAGCGGACGTTTCCAACCAGCTCCCTCATTTCATATAAAGCATGTAACATATTAAGTATTACTGACCAGAGTCCAACTATTCTGGGTAAGTTTGTTTTTATTATTTTATTGCGACGGATTTAACGCCGTATTTATTCCTAAAATGGCCAGATAACCTTGTTTATATTTTCCGTGAGTAACTTAGAAGTATTTGGAAGTAAAGTGTGATAATGAGTATTTGCTCATATGAAAACTATTAAGTATTACGTAAAATTATGTGTATTGTTGTAATGTAAACATGTATTGTATGTATTTATAGAGTAAGGCGCGTAGTACTTGCCGTAAAATAAATGTATTTATGTAGTACACAAGTATATGAAAGTGAAGTACGTGTACGAGTCTAATGATTGTTTAAAGTAAAGTATATGTAGTGAAGTAGTAAAGTTATGTACAGCAAAATGTGCAAATATAAGTGTAAATACAGGAAAATGTATTGAGTAAAGTAATGTGCAGGAAAATGCAAGTATGAGTAAAATAATGTTAGCTGTGTATTTATCATTTCATTTATATTTCAGATCCTTTTTTGTACCTTTTATTTGAAGTCTATGGAAAAGTTGGAATCTATTTGTCAATTATCACCTGAATAAAAGCCTTGTTAATTTACTGAGTTATTATTTTGGAGCCGCAAAGCCACCCGGCGACAAATGGTGTCAGAAGTGGGATGCTGCAATGCCTATCCAAAAATACCTGTTCAGGGATCCAGCAATATCTATACAAAGATACCTATCCAGGAATCCTGCATCGTTTTGAAAAAAATATACCTACACAGAGATACCTATCCAGGGATACGTCTCCAAGGATACCAAATCAAAGATTTCAAGACCTACATCAGATCTCAATTCAACTGACTCAGGATCCTACAGGAACAACTACTTATATCAACTATCTTTGAAGTTATCCTCCAAGAGAAAATACAGGAATTGAATACAGTTCGACTCCGCAGACCAAATATCTACAGTATTACTACACTCCTCAACGATGTCCTGATTAAAACCAAGGAACGTGATACAAAAATTCCTCAAACAAGTTTTACTGTTTCTAAAAACAAAACTTTTTGTGAATTATAAAAAAAAAAAAAAAAATGATAATTGTCTCTTGAAAGATAATCTGAAACAGAATTTTGACTTAAAAGTTATTGGAACAAAACAGATTAATTGTTTGTACAATATTTATCTAAATTTGCTGTGTGTTCTACCATTGTTTATGAATGTATGCGCATTTGTTAATCTATTTTGTTGTCTTACATGTCTTTGTAGGAGACACGGTCATTTGGTCATTTGGGATCCAGAGCTCTAGAAAGGGTGTTGGTTGGACTTCCTCAGAGTGTGTGGAAACTGGTCAGGGTAATTGTAGTAAAGTAAATAAAACAAAGTACAATTGTGTCGCCCATTCTGAAAAGTCAATTGGTAAAAAAAAAAAAATGGTCGAAATAAAAAGTTAGTAGATTACAAAGAAGTATTGCAGTATATGAGTACAAACCAATGTGTTAGTAAAGTATTTGTGTCTTACAAATGTCTAATATGGATTCAGTACAAGAGTTAATAGCTGCAGGTGAAAGGTTAGGTTACAAAGATGATGAGTTGAAAAAATATGTTAGTGATCAAAAGAAATTTCAGAGAGAAGAGAGAGCAGAAATTCGTCAGAAAGAAAAAGATGAAAGAGAACATCAACTTATGATGGAACGTTTGTACTACGAAATGAAAATGAAGGAGTTAGAAGAGGAACACGAGTTAGAAATGACAGAGAACTGCTAGAGGTAAGGCTGTTGACGCGATGGTTAAACCCAATCTTCCTAAAATTCCTCTATTCGAAGAGAATAAAGATGAGATTGATAGCTATTTGAGAAGGTTTGAGAGATATGCGACAGCTATGGGTTGGGACAAATCGTTGTGGTCTACACATTTAAGTGCTCTGTTGAAAGGGCGAGCTTTGGATGTGTATGCTCTCATGTCTACAGCAAAAGTAAGTGATTACGACGAGCTAAAAGCAGCTTTACTTCGTAGGTACGAAATGACCGAAGATGGTTTCAAGCGAAAATTTCGTTCATGCAGAACTGAAGTTGAAGAAACATTTTCTCAGTTCACAGTTAGACTGTCTTCTTATTTAACTCGTTGGATTGAAATGTCGAAAATTGATTGTACTTTTGAATCTATAGTTGATCTTATGCTTCGTGATCAAATTTTACATGTATGCAATTTTGAATTGTCAGTCTTTCTTAAGCAAAACGTCCCAAAGACAGCTGATGAGATGTGTACACTGGCCGATCAGTTCAGGGAAGCAAGGAATACAAGTGCTATAAATCTATGTACAAAAGTCATGAGGAAACCAGAAGTAAACAAGATAGCAGAGAAACCAAAAGAAGGACACCCTCAGCAGCAACAGAAGTCGAGGTTTGTTCCAATCAATGAAAGAAAGTGTTATATATGTAACAAACATGGTCATATTGCACCTCAATGCAAATTTAGAAACAGGAATTCTAGTGCAGCAGTATGTGGGGAAGACGACACAGACAAACAAGCCACTTGTCACGCTACTGCAAAGAAGTGCGCTGCTCTTATCTACACCCAAAACCCGTCTATTTATACCCAAGTAAGTGACCACACACCTGTGTTAACATCCGCTTGTCATTCTAAGCAAACACCAATGCCACTCTCAGCGGGTTACGTTGATGGTCAACCAGTGACGTTATTGAGGGATTCTGGTTGTGGGAACATCGTAGTTCGAAAAAGTCTGGTAAAAGATGAACACTTTACGGGTAAACATGAAACTTGTATTTTAGCAGATAGTACAAGAATAGTGGTCCCAGTGGCAAAGGTTGTCATTGATTCTTCTTATGCATCTGGTGAGTATGACGTTTGGTGTATGGATAACCCTGTCTTTGATTTGATCATAGGTGAAGTAGATAATGCAAGAAAACCACATGATCCAGATCCGGAATGGAAACCAAACACCGTGTCTACTGTAGAAACGCGAAAGCAGGTAAAAGACAAACAGAAAGCATACCCACCACTCAAGGTCCCAGATATCGTCAAAGAGGAAATCAGTCCTGAGGACATACTGCGAGAACAGCAAGCAGATCCATCGCTCGAAACAGCACGTCAGTATGCAAGAGAAGGTCGAACATCACGTGATGGTAAAGTGAAATGGATTGAAAGGAAAGGTTTACTTTACCGTGAATATGAAGGATCGGAAAAGGATAGAGGTAAAACCTTTTCTCAGCTTATTGTTCCTGCAAAGTTTCGCCATATTGTAATGAAGTTGGCCCATGAATCAATTATGTCAGGGCACTTAGCAATACAGAGAACGATTTCTAGGATTTTATCAGAATTCTTTTGGCCAGGTATGCAGTCCGAGATCAAACGGTTCTGTCAATCTTGTGATACCTGTCAAAGGACCGTGTCAAAAGGAAAGGTGAGTAAAGTTCCGCTAGATAGCATGCCTTTGATAGATGTACCTTTCAAAAGAGTTGCAGTCGACATTGTGGGTCCATTACATCCTCCGACTGATAAAGGTAATCGCTTCATTTTAACGTTAGTCGATTACGCTACAAGGTTTCCACAGGCCAAGGCTCTTCCTGGAATAGATACAGAGCGGGTAGCTCTTCTTGAAATGTTTTCTTATACAGGCATACCAGAGGAAATATTGACAGACATGGGAAGTCAGTTTACTTCAGGGCTTATGAAGGAGGTAAGTAGGCTCATTTCATTGAAACAGCTGACCACTACGCCATATCACCCTATGTGTAACGGGCTAGTGGAACGTTTTAACGGTACACTCAAACAAATGCTGAAGCGTATGTGTATAGACAGACCAAAAGATTGGGATAAATACTTACCCACTGTGCTTTTTGCATATCGGGAGGTTCCCCAAGAAAGCCTCGGGTTTGCTCCCTTTGAGTTATTGTATGGCCGTACAGTTCGGGGACCAATGACAATTCTGAAAGAATTGTGGACAAAAGAAATCCAAGATCAGCAGGTAAAGTCTACATACCAATACGTTTTAGATCTCCGAGAGCGGTTAGAATCAACATGGGAGTTAGCGCAGGAGAATCTGAAGAAAGCGACACAAAGACACAAAGTGTACTTCGACAAGAAGGCCAGAGTGCGGAATATGAAACCAGGTGAGAAAGTCTTGGTTCTTTTGCCATCTGATAGTAACAAGCTCCTGATGCAGTGGCAAGGTCCATACCAAATAGTGAAAAGATTAGGTAAAGTAGACTATCAGTTAGATGTAAAGGGCAAAGTAAAGACATGTCATGCAAACATGTTGAAGAAATATGTAGAAAGATGTGAACCAGTTGTGAATTGTGTTATGTCAGTTGTAGATTCAGAACAGATTGATGACTCAGATGTTGAGTGTAGTCAAGAAACAGATTTCTTGGAAGTTCAGTCTCGAGAAACGCACATTGATGTAGATGTAAATCCAGAGCTTAGTAGAGAGGAAAAACAGAAAATGAAAGAACTTCTGTACAGGTATAGTGATGTTTTGTCAGACGTACCGGGACATACGCATGTACTCGAACATGAGATACGGACGACGACAGATAAACCTGTAAGAGTAAGTCCAAGACATATCCCTTTTGCTATGATGGAAACTGTAAAAGATGAGGTGAGCAAGATGCTAGAATTTGGGGTCATAGAACCTTCAGATAGTCCTTATTCATCCCCAATAGTCCTTGTAAAAAAGAAAGACAACACATATCGCTTTTGTGTCGATTTTAGGGCTCTAAATCGTATCACTGTGTTTGACGCTGAACCAATGCCAGATGTCGATGCAATGTTTGCTAAACTATCAGGTCATAAGTATTTTTCTCGGTTAGATTTGTCTAAGGGGTATTGGCAGGTACCGTTGACTTATTCTTCCCGTCCTTTGACAGCTTTTCAGACTCCTTTAGGTCTTTTTCAGTTCACTAAAATGCCTTTTGGGTTGGTCACAGCACCAGCAACTTTTTGTCGTCTCATGCGTGAGGTGTTGCAAAATGTATCAAATGTGGATAATTTCATCGATGACATTTTGATTTTTACTGATACTTTTGATCATCATATGTCTGTGCTTTCTGAGGTTTTACAGCGTCTACGTTCAGCAAATCTCACAGCAAGGCCAAGAAAGTGTTCATTGGCGTACCCAAAGCTGGAATGTCTAGGACATATAGTGGGAGACAACAAACTGCATCCTCATCCCGACAAAGTCAAAGCTATTCGAGAGGCAAACCATCCTACAACGAAAAAACAGTTACGGTCTTTTCTAGGATTGGTAAATTTCTATCGAAAATTTATTCCGAATTTTGCTCAAATTGCACTTCCTTTAACAGATCTCACCAGAAAGTTCTCACCAAGCAAACTTCAGTGGACGGAAGCTCAAGAACTAGCTTTTCAAACTTTAAAATCCTCAATTACTACATCTCCGATTTTGAAATTGCCAGATCTTTCTAAGGTTTTTATAGTGCAGACAGACGCATCGGATAGAGGACTCGGGGCAGTGCTTCTACAGGAAGAAGGTGATGTCAAACTCCCAGTGGCTTACGCTAGTCGAAAACTCAAGACAAGTGAGGAGCATTACTCAACCATCGAGAAGGAATGTCTGGGCATCATATGGTCAGTGCAAAAGTTTCATAGATATCTTTATGGAAAAGAGTTTATCTTAGAGACTGATCATTACCCACTCATGTATCTGAACAAAACAAAGTTAGTGAACTCTAGACTGATGCGCTGGGCATTGCTGTTACAGCCATATCGATTCCGCATTATTGCAATCAGAGGAAAAGACAATGTTGGAGCGGACTATTTAAGTCGTCAGACGTGAGTCAGAATAAAAGTGAGTGTTTCAGTGTAAATAAAATGAGGAAATGAACAGTTTTATCTTGTTTTTATCTATAAAAAAAAATACGTAAAAAAAAACCCAAAACATTGTTCATATACATAAATTGTTGTGTATTAAAAAAAAAAAATTTTTTATTAAAGGGGGGAGGTATGTCACAATTTACGTCCATACTTACTTTCCATACTTTTGTTTTCGTTTATAATGTTACTAATTTATTGTCAGAGTTGCTTTCCATAGTTTAAAGTTCACTCAGCCGGTTTTACTTGGCGGGTTCTAATCCCGTGCATTTAGGAATTCAGTCTAGGCGTAGCAATTGGAGAGAGCGGACGTTTCCAACCAGCTCCCTCATTTCATATAAAGCATGTAGCATATTAAGTATTACTGACCAGAGTCCAACTATTCTGGGTAAGTTTGTTTTTATTATTTTATTGCGACGGATTTAACGCCGTATTTATTCCTAAAATGGCCAGATAACCTTGTTTATATTTTCCGTGAGTAACTTAGAAGTATTTGGAAGTAAAGTGTGATAATGAGTATTTGCTCATATGAAAACTATTTAGTATTACGTAAAATTATGTGTATTGTTGTAATGTAAACATGTATTGTATGTATTTATAGAGTAAGGCGCGTAGTACTTGCCGTAAAATAAATGTATTTATGTAGTACACAAGTATATGAAAGTGAAGTACGTGTACGAGTCTAATGATTGTTTAAAGTAAAGTATATGTAGTGAAGTAGTAAAATTATGTACAGCAAAATGTGCAAATATAAGTGTAAATACAGGAAAATGTATTGAGTAAAGTAATGTGCAGGAAAATGCAAGTATGAGTAAAATAATGTTAGCTGTGTATTTATCATTTCAATTATATTTCAGATCCTTTTTTGTACCTTTTATTTGAAGTCTATGGAAAAGTTGAAATCTATTTGTCAATTATCACCTGAATAAAAGCCTTGTTAATTTACTGAGTTATTATTTTGGAGCCGCAAAGCCACCCGGCGACATAAGAAAATATGATAAAATTAAGCTTACCTAATAAATATTTCAAATATCGACTGAACATATCTATTTCTATACAATTGCCGTTATATTACAAGAATCGTAGTTTTATGCGAGCCCATAAAAACTGGAGGTACACGGGAGGCTATGCCCTCCCCATATTTATAATTTCGATTTCATAAAAAAGTATGTTTTATTTCTTTCATATTCTCATAAAAATTACATCACTTTTTTAGAAATATACATTGTATGTGCTTAAGAAAATTTATTGTGATGAGCGTTCTAATCATCAGGAAAACTTTAACAGTAAACGATGTTACGTTTGTACAATGGTGTATATATACGACCTGCATGTATATATAATGTCTTCTCATTTCTGTAATTTTGTGGTCAATTTTAATGTTAAAAAAAAAATCCGCGACATCCTTTAAAATTTGAATCTGAAAATTTTTTAGCTTAAGCAGTCTTAATTTTAATTATTAAATGATTGCTATCACTAAATAAGTGGAAAATGTTCAAAACACTTTGACGTTGTACTCATGACGTCAGATACGGAAATGCGACAATGTTCGGTAGAATAATCAAAATACAAAATAAATTAGCAAAAAATCTAGCGAGAACCCATATACTTTTTTTACATAATTAATTTGTAAATCACTTTCTCTTTACGCACAGAAACAGTTGATAAATTCGTCAAAATTGTTTGAAAGTTATTTACAATCTCTTAAAATAACTCCATCTTGAAAAAAAGAGAAATGTGCTCATTTTCCTATATATTCATTAGGAATGCGTCAAACCAGCACCACAAACGATACTAAGTTTAAAACAGTATTGCACTGAAATAGCGTAGGCAAATTTGATACAAATTTTATATAATGAACTGTAAATCCTAAAGAACGATTTGATAAATTTTCAGGGTATGTTTTCTCGTGAGATTTTTTATGAGGTAAACCCGCGACCCACTTTAAATTATTGGAAGCGAATAGTTTTCTGATAACTTATCAAATATTCATTTTACCAATATATGCATATTGATTACCTCTTAGTTAAATTTACAATGTGAATTTGAAACACCAGAAAAAGTACAAAATCAATTGGTCATTATTATTAAATTGAAGTGCACAATTCAAGTTCTTCATGTTACAGCCTAAATATCTTATTATGATGAAAAGTTCTATAATAGAACAATGCCGCTTAAAGTATATCATCCAAATCAATCAGGGTTTAAGATTAACCAAAATTTAAAAAAAAATGAATAATTGATACATGTAAGAATTATTAAAGACGTGATATTATTTTATCTTTTCCATTTTAAATGAAGTTGAAAATAAATGCAGCTGAAGTATGGTAACGATTTTATCCTAATTTATAAAGAAACATATGTAACACGTTCTTAAATGATAACAGACTAAATTGCACAAGGACCAAATAAACACTATTTAAAATGATAAAAGAATATTATACCTCGATCTTCTCCTGCCATAATTTTAAGAAAGGTATGTTAAATATTTGTTTGCTTTAAGAACAAACGTATTGAAATTAACTAATACAAAGAAATATGTCATCATTGTGAGAAACATTCCATACAATGAAACAGATTAGTACGTGTTTTGTATTATAAGAAAAACATATAAAATCACACTTTCTAACTTAATAATAAACAAAGAAAATGTATAAAAAAGAATTTCCTGGCCTTCCCTGATTAAATACTTAATAAATCTCACCTCTTACTTACACACACACACACACACACACACACACACACACACACACGCACTCTCTTTTTTGTAAAATAAAAAGATTCAATTAAAAAAAGGGTAAACATAATAATAATACTAAAATTGTGTTTGATTTCTATTTCTCAGCTTTGATTAGAACTGTTTTATTCATTTACTGCTGCTAAATGAAATCTGAAGCCTAGCAATGAGACCTGCTTTAAATTTGTTATGCTTAATTATGTCATGCAAAAAATCAGTCTGATGAATTGGAAGAAAATTGAATTGCATTACTTTGTTCCAGAAGTAAAGCATCTTCTTTATACTCATTCAGCAGTTCATACTGATCTTCAGTTGCTTTCCAGCTTTACTCATTATATTAAGAAACATAAAATTTACAATTAACCATAAACAGTATACGTAAAGCTTATTGAAGGATTTACAGTTTTAGTTACACGAGTTTTATTACATTACGATACACGTGCAGTTAATAAAAAATATATACTCTTAGTATCATGAATTTTATTAAATTAGGATGCGCGTGCACAATCTACCTGTATCATAAAAATGCTGAAGTTAAGCGTACTACAGGAAGTGATTTTAGCACAAGTCAATACGCAGAAATCAAAAAAAAATTGTTAGGAATCTAAAAATAAAAATAACAATTGTTAGTTTTTGAAAAAAAAAATAAAATTAACTAAATTCTATCTTCATTTAAGAATACTGAGTTTTTTATATGTATTGGTGGTGTCGGGGGAAAAAAGAAACTGATCTTCATCTTCGTTGAAGAGTGATTGTTCTCTCTATCGTAAGCTCCAATATACACCTGTATAGCATTAATTGATTTCAATAGTCAACTTGATTCTTGACTATTATTTCATTGTCTTATGAATTTGATAAGCAGAGCTTATTTTAAACGGTAATTTTTTTCACTTTAACTACAATAGCGCACGGAAGGCGATATTAAAATGACGGCTAATCTCTTACAATTGATATAGATAAAAATAAGGTACGGATATAATAACCTGGTATATAAAGTATGTTGGCGACACTTTAAAAAAAAAAACCACCTTAGTACTTTAACTCTTTATTTGCAAGCATGACTGAGTAGCGTAAATTTAACGTTTGATTCTTGGGTTATGCATTTTTATTTCATTCAAATTAAAATTTGGATATCTAATCTTATAAAATACATCATACATTGCAGTAAACTACAGTGCAGTACCACTGATTTTATTTAGTTGCATGTAATAATGCTTAATAGAAAATGATGAGTTAAAAGAGAAAAAATATTCAAACAACACAATAGTTTTTTTTCACAAAAATGCAGTAAACCATCATATTTATGGTTATGTTTAAAAGTATGAAGCATGAACGATGAGGATTCCACTGAAACTGCTAGATAACAGATTAACGTTGCTGTTTAGACGAACGAAGTGGTCCGTACACTTTTTTCAACATACTAAAATAGTATTTATTAATAATGTTTACATTCATTTTTTTTCTTGATTTACAAATAGACGTTGATATTGTGGTCATTGTTTGTTGTTTGATCGATATTAAGCATGTCAACTCAACGGAATAGCAAGGGTTGATATTGGACTTCCTGTAGCAACCTTCATTGTTTATGCTAAACAGCAGCTCGGCTTCGTTCGGTTTAAAATATATTGAATGAGCTGTGTTTTAAAAAACACAGCAAAACCAGTGTATAAATCTTTTAAACCTATGTGGGAAATGAAAGCCTGTACACTCTTTATGTTGATTTAACGTGGGTCTCTACTCAGCATTTATTTTAATAGTAGTATTAGTATATTAATGGTCCACAATCACTCGAAGATGTTGAAGATTTTTCTGATGTTTGGCACTAGCGTGAATCATAGGTTACATTCCTAGCTAGTTCTGACCGTTTTCCAAGTAAATTTAGAAACTTATAAACTTTTAATTTTCAAGCAGAGATTATGTTTACATCATGCAGGGATATAGACATCTTCCCATTCGCATTGGTCCTCAGAAACAGGGACAAATCCGTAAGATAGTGTGTGGATCATTGAACACTGCACATTGACACAGAGGTCCTTGTGTAGAAAATCAACTATATTTAGAGAGAATTTCAATTGTGTTGGTAGAATGTAAGCTAAAATTGAAATCATTGCTCAATCGAAGATAAGAAAAATTTGGCATAATAAAAACAACCTTTATATACAATACCAATTATGTTGCATCACATAGAGGCATGTATAGCTTGTGAATTAGATAACCGCAAATCGCTAGTCATCCACACATGATGGTTCTCCTCGGCAACATTTCTTTGTAATGCAAACAAAGCTTCTGCCTTATTCAGTTTCTAGTGTTGTCCTTTCGTATTTTGCTTTAGAAAATGTATTTCACTCCAGCACCCTAGATTGAAATAAAAAGAGGACAGGGACTTTATTTTCATAACAGTATCTTGTTTGTAATTTGTAGGTTTCATGTTTATTATTTATAACAAGCTCTAACATAATACCATTATTGATGTCATTCATAAGTTTCCCTGATTATCTCGTGTTGTAAATAACCAGTGCATGTGCATGTGTCAACATTTATTTGTTTACGTTTTTTTTAAGTTTTTAAAATATTCGATAAAACACTTAAAAACGATTTGTTGGTTTATTATCAAATGAGATCTTTCTGGCTTTAATCATCTTCCACACTTCCGGTTATCCATCTTTTCCAATAAATTTCAGTGATTGTTTAATTTAAACACCTAGCATGTTTGTTTATGTAACATTGTGTAGCAAGAAATAAAAGTTAACTGTTGATAATTTGTTTTTATTCAGTCTTACTCTAGGAACTATATTTGTTCTATCGTTTGTTGTTATGACATTCATATGCGGTTATCTTATGTACATTTAAGAGGGCTGGATGGCCGTGGCCACCTTTGAACTATATAAATATTCTTGCAAAGAAGAGCTCTGCAAAAAGATAGAATAAAACATACGAATTTTAAAGTATATGGGTTTTTCTTCTGTACTCAATAATAGTAATAATATTTTTTTTTAAATAAACAAATTTTCCAAGAAGCGGTAGCGAATGGAGGTCCCTTGATCCGAAGTCGAGAGCGTTACCTTTACGTTATGAAACTTCTTTTTCGGACGGAAGTAAAAGTTTGTTAATGGAAAGAGCAGAAAGAGCACATGTCCATTCCCGGGATCCCTGGGGGCATTCATCTTTGATACTCAAAGTTGTGCATGAAGTAAATACAAATACAAATTAATTAATTTAATAAATACAGTTGACCGTCCTAGAATGTCTCAAATAATTCCAAAAACGTCGCTGGCATCCTTGGAGGAAAAAAAGGATAGACCGAAAAAAAGGAAATTTATTTTGTATAAAATCGGGAAATGAACACTTGGTTTTAATGTTTCAGTTGTGGATGAAAATAAAAAACATGACATAAGCATGCATCAGAAGCTTTTATTTATATTCGAAAAAAAGCACATGAGGATATTTCAACTGGAGTTGTCGGTCTGTAGCCGTGGAGATTTCCTGTTTGGCATTGTTAAATCTTCTTTCAAGTTGGACAGACAGAAAATATAGACTTTATAATACATTTCTTCCTTCTTTCTATTTGATTGAACAGAGGAATCGTGGGTAGGAATTTGTATTCTGCTTTAAATGTTCAAGCACGACACTGGAGCCTCAAAAGCTGTAAATTTCATATATTTGTTAAAAATTCGTCTTTAGGTCTGGGCTGCGTTTTAAAACAGAAATTACGACAAAATCGTAAATACTTTCAGTCTTAAGGAATGATCTTGAAAGAACCTATTTTATAAGAAACCATTCATTTATATCTATTTTGATTTTTAAAATTATATTAAACAACTAAAGATAAAAAAAAACAAGAGACCCATGAGCCACATCGCTCACCTGAACAACAGTTCCTGGTAACATTTTATTTGGTAGCATATGCTATTTCTAGTTTAAACTTTGAACCTATTTCTGGGGGCCCAGTATAGGTTCAGTGTTTAAGGTTGGATTTAACAATAAAAAATCTACACTTTTTAGAAAACTTGCATAGTAATCTTACAAACTGTGGCATTGTAGTTCTCAAGAAGAACATTTTTAAACATTTTCAATATATATTTCTATGTTAAACTTGGAACCCTTTCTGGGCCCCAATATTGGATTGAGGGCCACGGTTTTTATAATTTAGAATCTACACTATTTGAGGATGCTTATGTAGTCATCCAATATACTGTAGCATTGTAGTTCTTGAGAGGAAGATTTTGAAACACATTTATATACTTCTATGTTAAACTTTTTCAGGCCAACACGGTCTAGGGGTCACGGCTTTTGCAATTTAGAAATTTCACTATTTAAGGATCATTGCATGGTAATATCACAAAATCTAACATTGTATGTCCCGAGAAGACGATTTTTAAACATGTTTCCTATATATTTCTATGTTAAACTTTGAACCCCTCTTGGTGCCCCAGTAATAGTCCAGGGGTCACAATTTTAACATTTTATAATCTACAATAGCCAAGGATGTATGCATAGTAATATATTCGAAACTGTTGCATTGTAGATCTTGAGAAGAAGATTTTTAAACATTTTCCAATACATGATTAACTTTGAACCCCGCTTGTTTTGGTCCGGGGGTCACGATTTCTACAATTTAAACTCTTCATTACACATACAAGTTTTTTTTATTATTATTATATTATTATTATTATATATTGGCATTTCTAGTGTAGTGGTTCTTGAGAAGATAAGTTTAAAACATTTTTCCTATTTATTTCTGTTAAAATTTGAACCCCGCTAGGAGCCCCCAGTTTTGGTCCGGGGGTCAGGATTTTTACAATTTTCACTATATATACAAGCTTTTGTGTAAATATTGGCATTTCTAACGCAGTGGTTCTTAAGAAGACGATTTTTAAACATTTTTCCTATTTTTTTTTTGTTGAACTCTGAACCCCGCCAACAATTAAGAATCTGGGACGGACTCCGGACAACAGGACAGAAAAGCTAACTTGAACCATCGGTTCAGGTGAGCTAAAAATTGTACGTTTTTTTTATTAATTAGCATTCATTGATTTTTCAAAAGTCGGTAAGTTCTTTTGTAAAAAGCAGCCATTATCTTTGACACAATATCGCAGTAGAGTGTAAGAATGAAGTGTAATACATTAATAAAGAATTAAGGTGTATGCGTAGACCGGAAGTGGATTAAAGAGGAGAAGCAAGTGCTTTTGGACCTCTTGATGCTGGGAATCATTTTGTCTTTCGGACATCTGCAACTACTTGTAAAACCGCAAACATCCGTGTCACGGCTTACGGGGAGTAGCGATAACAAACTTTTAGGCGAACGCGTCGATGACTTTTGCATACGAGTATTTAAACGTTTGAGTTCCTAGAAAAGTTCAAGGTCAAAATGTCACTCTTAGTGAGTTAAGACTCCTACGAAAAGTTATTAACCATCGCAGCACGGCGGCTTTTTCATGTCTCTACTAATATTCGTTTTCATAATTTAAATTTTATGCGAATTCTAAAAAAACCCTCTTAAGCACAGTTTTTCAAAGCAGAAACTAGGAAACATTTTGTCTTCCGAATATCTGCAACTACTTGGCAGACCGCGAACACCCGCGAAGGATTCGTGCGGTCAGTTGTCTCGGCTTTCCAGGAGTAGCGATAATAAACTATAGGCGATTGCGTCGATGGCTTTGAAACGTGCGGAGTTTTCGACATCAAAGGCTAAGGTCATCAGCTACCACAAGTGAAATTGACTTTTACGCAAATATCGCTAAAGATACAATTTTGAAAATCGTGTCAAAAGTTCTTTATCACCAGTGAGTCAAGGGCAAAAAGTCAAGGTTAACTTTCAGTCTTCACCAAAAGATCAGAAACTTTCACATTATGACAGTTTTCCAATTTAAAATTTATCTTGACCTTTGACCTTCAATTTCCCGCGAAAACATAAAAGAGCTAGGCCAACAAAGTCAAAATCGGCCCTGTCTCGAAAATTAATGAAATTGGTAGAATATATTGTTGAACTATCATATTTTATATATCAGAGGGTATTAAATAAAAAAATAATTAAAAATGTGTTAATACAGCAGGTCAAAGGTCAGTAGGTCAGATTGAAATTTCAACGATGAAAGAAAATTAGCATAATCATTGTCTGTTTGTGCTACATGTGCATAATGTATTCCTTACATTTTACCGGTTTAGTAAATAATAAATTTGAATTGCGTGAAATGTATATTAACTAGCTGTTTGTAGTCGTAATTCTATAAACAATGTTTTGAAGAAAAAAAAAAGGTCATCTGTTTACTGTTTATGCTAGTTAGGTCAAAACACAAAAATGTTACAAATTGCATTGACTAAAAATGGATGAAATGCATATTTATAAATACACTGTACTAATATATTCATATTTACGACATTTAAAATAAACTCTTGTTTTGAATCATAAATATTGTGGATAATTTAATTGTAGGTTTGAAAATCAAAATCAGATTTATTTTGCAGTGGTTTCCATGGAAAGTATTTAAAACCTCTTTCACATTTTCATTACTTTTAAAATACAAGATATTATAATACCGGTAATAATATGTGGTGATTTTCCTGATAACAAGTCAAGCATACTTTCTGTACTCAGAAAAATAAATGTTATAATGATTGAGTAACAGTTATCAGGATTTTAAAATAATAATAGCCAATATATGATTTTATTTAATATTTTACTAAGATATTAATAAACAAGAGGCCAAATGGCCTTAACGGTCACCTGAGTAGCATAACCCATACACAAACTTGTCAAGGAGTCTCATATATGCATATTTAGTTAAGTTTTATTCTGGAATAGAAAAATTTTTAATTTGTAATGACAACAACCTCTCTGCCTGAAATCTTTCAAAAAGGACTATTAAACCTATAATTTTAGCGAAAAACTTAAAAGATCATAAAAGAGTGCATGACCTGATATTGAAAAGGTGCAAGACTCTGATAGAAAATAATTTAATAATAATAACAAGGTGGCTATTATTCATGTTTTATCTAAAACAACCTCCCATCCCCCATCCCCCCGGGGCAGCCAGAAACTCTCCCTATGGGCATTTAAACAAACGAAAAAAAAACCAGCTTTATCGATAAAAGCCATCATGAGTTACTCACTTCTCCTGTTCCAGTTTTTGAATATTCAACAATCGTTGAGAATCACCATCTGGCATATATACCAAAATCATTTTACCTTTATATATCAGTGATTTTAGTTAACCAATTATTACTTTACTATTAACATAAACAAGGAACAAGAATATATATGGTTTAGGGGTTGGGATATTAACCGTTTTCAAGATATTCAGGCACTACCTGTTTGAGAGGGGTCAGGACCACCCCAAGGGCCCATGACCTACATACCATATGATGCCCCTTGACACAAGGAACAAGAATATATATAGTTTAGGGGTGGGGATCTCAACCGTTTTCAAAATATTTGTGCACTTCCTGTTTGAGGGGGGTCAGGACCATCCCCAGGGCCCATGACCTACATACCATATGATGCCCCTTGACACATGGAACAAGAATATATATGGTTTAGGGGTGGGGATATCAACCGTTTTCAAGATATTTGGGCACTACCTGTTTGAGGGGGGTCAGGACCATCCCTGGGGACCATGACCTACATACCATATGAAGCCCCTTGACACAAGGAACAAGAATATATATGGTTTAGGGGTGAGGATCTCAACCGTTTTCAAAATATTTGTGCACTTCCTGTTTGAGGGGGGTCAGGACCATCCCCAGGGCCCATGACCTACATACCATATGATGCCCCTTGACACATGGAACAAGAATATATATGGTTTAGGGGCGGGGTTCTTAACCGTTTTCAAGATATTTGGGCTCTTCCTGTTTGAGGGGGGTCAGGAACCACCCCTGAGGCCCATGACCTACATACCATTTGATGGCCCTTAACACAAGGAACAAGAATATATATGGTTTAGGGGTGGGGATTTTAACCGTTTTCAAGATATTTGGGCCCTTCCTGTGCCATATTGGCCCCACCCTAGTGCCTAAACACCTGTCCCAGGGGTCATAAATTTCACAATTTAGGTAGAGGGCTTCATGGACATCATAACCATGCATTTAGTTTTTAACAAATATCTATGAGAGTAGAGAAGAAGATTTTCTAAGATTTAATACATTTTTACTATATGACCATATAGGCCCCACCCTAGAGCCTGAACCCCTGACCCAGGGGCCATGAATTTCACAAATTTGGTAGAGGGCTTCATGGACATCATAACCATGCAATCAGTTTTTTCCTCACATGTGTGGGAGTAGAGAAGAAGATTTTTGAAAATTTGGCTGTTTTTTGCATATTTGGCCCCACCTGTGGCACCCTGGGGGTGGTAGAGCCACCAATTTCACAATTTACATTCCTCTTACCATAGAGATGCTTCACACCAAAAATGGAAACAGTTGGCCTTGTGGTTTTTAAGAAGTTAAAAATGTAAATTGTTAACGCACGACGCACGTCGCACGACGCACGACGCACGACGACGGACGAAAACAGATAGCAATAGGTCACCTGAGTTTACTCAGGTGACCTAATAAAAATCAGTGATAAAATAAATGAAAAAGATTGATCAGAAAAGTTATTATCAAATCTCTTAATTTTAAATGATATTTATTTTGAAGCAGGTAAAATAATAAAAATATCTGTTTTCCTATAAACATTGTGTAACTGTTCAGGTTAATCTGTTCAAATAGGTTATTTCTGGTATTTAGAGTAACTTTCACTTTTAAACTGTAAGCCTACTGTAATTTATTTTTTTTCTTTACAATGTTATACTAACTCATTCTTAAAAAAGTAAATAATTTGTTATAAAGTGTATCAAGTATACAGTTGTACCTGAATTTCAAAAAATAATGCACCTTGTATTGAAGTCAAAATTTTGAAGACTGTCTGATGAGACTAAAGTATTGATCAACTGAGAAAAAAGTGTAGTACCTTGAAATAAATCTGGAAGATGCATGAAGATGCGACAACCATCTGGTAGTAGCTGCACGAAGAATGGTAAGTGGTTCCTTCCCATAGACTGATTGAATGTGCTTGAAAACAGCCAAATTCTGTGGTGAAAACTCAAAAAGGTTCCATAGTGCCAGTAGTGTGGAATCAATTTCTTGAAGTACTGGATATCGTTTGATAAGATGGACTAAGCATAAGGCTAGTCGATGATTTCGGCAGTTGACAAACAATGCTAATGGACTTTCGTGTCTGATTCCTCTCTGTAATCCTGAAAAATTCATCAGAAAATTTAACTAATTTATGTCATTGTGTCATGAAATCAAGTACGGTTCTTTCACTATCCCTTTATTACTTATTAATAATATTTAATATAAATTAATGAGAACAATGTTATGTACAGTGTCTAGATTTAAGTAGACTATTCTTTTAATTTTGATACCTTTATGTTCTCCTTAATTGTGTTGCAACCGTCTAAGGCAATGAAGCTGATTTTGGCAATGTCTATTTCTTTGGGTAGTAGAAATGATTTAATTGTCCTCATTATGGCTTCAGCTGTCCTTTTGTTAGATTGACAAAACCTAAAAAATGTGTTGCAATATCACCATCTGAATTTTCAAACCTAGCCATTACACACAACTGGCTCCTATTGGCTACGTCAGTGCTTTCATCAGCCAACAATGAGAACTCTCTGTCTTTAATCTGAGATTACCAGAGGTACTGTGAGCAAGCTCACGATTGATACCCCCCGCTAAAGAAAAAAATCATAACTCAAGTATTTTTCTATTATAGAAAATGATGGATGCTATCTCATTAACCGTTCATGTCCTATCAATAACAACTACTCAATTTTTTAAAATTGTTCATGCTAATATGAGTACACAAACCAATTTCTATTATTTAAATTTCATTTTATTTCAACTTAACTGTTAATGAATGAAGACATTTGCATTCTTATGATAACAAACATGACTGAAATCAAACCACAATCCACGTGTCAAGCAGCCATTAAATGTTTTGAATTTTTGGTATCCCGAGCACGATTTTTTCCGAAATTTTTTTCCACAAAAAAGATAAAATACATCAGGGCAGGCAATTTCCAGATGGGCAGGTGAGGATGATAATCTAACAATTAATTTAATATGACCAGACACATGCACGCTTTGTGTCAAATTTTACCTTCTAATTATTTCCATTAATACAAGACAGGAATAAAGCATTTTTGCTTTAAAGCATTATTGAACCTATGTAAACAAAAACGGCACGAGCCTTGTTTACATGACAAAGAATTGTGAGCCCTGTATCTTGGTTATAACTCAACGACGGACTCAAATTTCAGTTGATAATTAGAAATGCATTCCTAAAGCATTGTAAATAATAAAAACAGAAAAATAGAATTTGACCAAAATCGTGACCATGTCCCTTTAAGACTGTATTCTTTGTATTGTTACAATGCAAACTAGTGATACCAAGGACATCCGCGAAGGTTTCCAACGTGCCAGTGTCGCGGCTTCCGAAGAGTAGCGATAACATACTTTAAGGTTCTCGCGTCTTTAGTCACGAAACGTGAGTTCTTCTTAAGACGCAGGGTCAAAAATAAAACAGAACAATTTCAATAGGTCTTTCCACTGTGGTGGTCTTTATGGAATCTAAAGGCATTTACATATATTGTTAAAAAATGAAATATGGAGTTGATTGCAGAGTATTTTATTAGAGACAATTTAAAGTGCTTCAAAAGTCTTTGTTTAACCTTATTAAAGGTAGATTGATTAAAATTGCCTCTTTTCCAGATAACAGATTACTCATCAAATATTCATTTAACGTTTAAATGCTTATTGGTTGCAGATTAGTCAATAAATTAAAAATGTTAAATACAAACTCAATATAAATAACAACGGTGGTACAAACTATTATTATTTTGAAGTGTGCAATTCGCACTGTTCAAGATAGAGAAAAAATCCTGTATCCTTCTACATTACAATGCTGTTGTTCCAAATATTCCGATGTTCGTGGTTTTTAATGTTTTTAATGAGTTTCATTGTACCTTGTTATGGCAGTTTACAGCCGGGCTTCTCTAAACTTCACCGTGGGCACAGACTGGACGGGAAACTAATCCAAACCTTCACAGAACTCAGTTTCTTGGACTGTGTTATTGAATGCCTGGTAACACCACGGTGTAAATCTGTCAACTATTTCAAAGGGGCAAATTTCTGTGAAATCAATTACGAAAATAAGACGACAGCAGAGACTAAGTACTTGGACGCTGTTGGATGGGTGTACAGTGAAAAGGAGCATTGGCCTAAGGTCAATATGTTTAAATGGTTAATTACTATCAACTATCCTTTTTATTTAGTAAGTAATACTACCATCGAATCAAGTAGGTTGTATTTGAGTTTTAAGACTATTGTGATATTTTTTTCCTGATAACTCTTTATAAAAATATTTAAAAATCACGGATGTAGGTTTTTTTTTACTCTACAACAAATATATTAAATGTTTCTGCTAGATTAAATTGCTTTTGGTTGTTAAAATGATAATATTGAGATTTTACAAGATGAATATATCTGCTATGAAAAAAGAGGGGTTGTTTTTTAAAATGACGGTTTGAGTTAAGCGTTCTCAAATTTTGTATGGTGAGAAAAGAAGTGGTGTAAACATTTCATTCAACTTAAATTGAGAGTCTTGAATTAACATAAATTCAAATTATGATAAACAAGATTTTTGTTTGTAAAAAATGCTGTTTAATGCCAAAAATATAAAAACTACTGTCACATTTAACAAGCATGTATGTTATCACTAACACAATTGAAGCTTGCAGCCACTTTTTGCAGCCGCGAAGCTCCTAGCAGCTAGCAGAAAATAAGTAAAATCATCAAAGTATTGAGAGCACTTTAGCAGAAAAAATAACCTTTTGCTTTGTAATAAGCATATTTTTTTATTATCAAGATGACTAATGCATAAATTAATAGTTTGGTGGTTGGAAACGTTGGACGCAGTAAAGTTTCTTTATCATGTGGAGAAATCACATATACTTTATTCATGAGCTAAATTCCACGTGATACTGTACTCGTAAATATCCATGTCTTAAAATTGTCTCCCTTACGAATGAAATTTACATACCTGTTATGTATGAAATTGGTGTAATTACGTTAAACGTTTTGTTTTTTGAATGAGAACACGTGTTAGAGCACAAATTATCTGTGTACGATTTTGTCACCACAATAAAATTCACTTTAAATGCTTCACCATTCAACCATAAGATTATCTAAAAATTGGACCATACCGGCGAAAATGAGTGAATAAATAAATAAACAGTAAAACAATCAGCTTGTAACAATATAGAATTATAACCGGAAAAATCTAATTCAATCTATTATGATAATTCCTATAGATTTAGTAGATGATGATAACGAAAAGCCTAAATTGCCTAGTTGCAAGTCCGATAGCTTATTAAAAAAATTTTGAAAAATGCCAAATTGAAAGTAAAAAAGAAACCGACAAGACCTTTTTTTAATTTGAGTCGAGATTTCTGACACTGTTAGTTTGCAATAAAACTTTATAACCAGATGAGGAAGAACTTTACCTATGAAAGACTAGTGTTTTTCAAATAATTCATGAGCTTTTTCACACTTAAACACACTTATTTCCTACAACGCCCTGCTTTGATTTTTCAGATTCAAAAGGAACCGCCATCTTAACATCTCAACAAAACCAAATGAGGAAGAAATATTTCAGAAATACTCGTTTTTAAAAATTAGAGATTTTTCTCATTCCTTTCTATATATTCTATAGTACTGAAAATCTCCATTATGATAACAATATGGCCGCTATTCAAATTATAAAATGTACACCATTTCTCCATATGACAAACGTCAACTAATATTTTTGTCTACCGGGCTCATGTTATGAAACCTACATCCCCAATTATTCAAGACAGTTTATTTCCATCGAAAATACACGTTCCTAAAAATCAAGCCCGATCTTTTCATTTTCTCTAGCAACTTAAGCATGCTCCAAACTTCTAGAGATCTCGTATATTAACAAAAGTAGGACAGTCAGTCAGTAATCTGACATGTTCCTTTATTGGCTTAGTGGCTGCTGTGAGTGACTGCCAGGTTCAGCCTGGTTTCAATTAACGTATGAAAGCAACCGTTTGATAACCAAATACAAACTGTAGATAAGAGATACATTTTGAAAATATAAAATGGTTTTATAAACATTTTGGATTTTTTTTATAAGTCGGCATATGATTGAAATTAACAATGTCCGTATATGATCGGAAAAGATCATACATCTTTCTAATATTGAAAATGATACCTTTTACCAAAGAGTGTTCCTTCATGTGATGATAACATAGACTGATAAAATAGAGGGATAGGTGTATTGTTTTTAAACAATTTGATTTTTGTCACCTACTGCGGACATTCAGACTGAAGGCCACATCTTTTCGCATCGATAACAAAAACTTGCAGGTGTTTCGCAAAATGGTCTTCTGAGCGGATCCTTAAAACCTTAAAAACGCTGTTACATACAATTAAAAAACAATCATCCAGCATTCATTAGAACAAACAGTTAAATAAGAACTCACGCTTTGAATTAGTTAAATTTACAATTAGATCTGTATCATGGTCAGGTATGTTTTATTTTGGTAGGAACTAGCTGGAGCTTGTTCAAACTCCAACTGTCAAATCAACGAGACATGTAAACACAAGAGATATTCTGAGGATAAGTTCTTTGAATGTATTTTGTCAGGTAAAATCATCAATTCACTTCTCTCAAATCAAAATCTCAATAAGATACATAGTTTACATTTTTCCTGAACGTTATGCATATTAAATTGAATGTCAAAGAGAGCAGTGTTTTACAAATATATTAAAGCCCATTTTTCAAAAGGTACTATATGTTTTAGATTAATACTAAAATATAATTCTTGCAGGATTTAAAGTTTATAGACACAAATGGTTATATATAAAGTAAAAGATCATTACAAAACACTGGCAAAATTGAGCACTTTGTCGTACCTTTATTATCAATAGTAGGCCTTATGTATCTATATTTTTGATTATATTCAATCAATCTATGATCTATATTGTCAATAGTAGCCCTGATGTATCTATATTTTTTATTATATTCCAAGTGTCAATATATGATATATGTTTTTGAGGAATCATTATACATTGTACTTTAGTATTCCATATTTTCTTACCCTTGATATGATATTGATTATATTAATTTCAATGCTTTAAACGACCTTTATTCGTAAGATTGTGGAATACCCGATCGTCAAGGAATGGATTTAAGTTCAATAAAACGGGAAGACGCCATAGGTATACATAGACGGATGCACGCCTCGTGTACCGACGGATACTCCCAGTCTGGTTCAGGACGTCTGATCTGTCAATCAAACGGAGAGTGGAAATACGACATTGTCTGTGAAGGTGAATATGCTAATATAATGTGTGCAGAGGTAAATTATTCATGCTTTATTCTTAAATAATAAATAGTATTTTAAACGCATGTTAAAAAAAATAACTATCTTACGAGTCTTGAACCAAGTTCACGGCGCCAGCAATGCTAACAATTAAGCAAAACGTAGTGAAAGTTTTATTATGCATAATGTTCGAAAATAGTGATATTCAACAAATAAAATTATTGACATGTGAAAAGGTTCTTTGAACATCAATTAGAGCACGTACAACTGTGTAAACAAAATCACGCACTTAAACATGTGTTGCATTTTTTGAAAGACTGACCTTTTTATGTATGATAGACGCTAACTATTTAGAAATGCCTTCCTAATTATCAAATATTTTTGTCTTCGGTCCTTTTGTTTAAATTTTGTGAGATTAGTTCTACATAAAATATCAAGTACAATGTACATGTTCTTTATATTCTGTATATCAACTTTTCCGGTACGCACTTTGGTTGTGTAAATATGACATATTCAATTGTTTAAGTAACTTGAAAACTATTTGAAGATATTAAAGGGACTCGGACACGGTTTTGATAAAAATTCAAGTTTTTTTTTTTTTTTATAAACAAACTGGTTTACTTGTCCATTTTAAATGTCAGATTGACCATAATTTGAATGTTACAAGTTAAGATATAAGGGAGATACTGAGGTAAGGATTCTTCGTTATGAAAACATTGCTCGAGTCTAGTATTTGTTAATAAATAATGTAAAGTGAAAAAAATACAATTTTGTAACTAAATGACAGAAAAACAAACAGTTGTCAATGTGTTAATAAATAATATTTTCAACAAAAAGCGGCATTTGACTAAAACTTTTGACTGAGACTGAAACCAATACAACTCATACGCAAACATAACAAGACTCAGCTTTGTTAACACAAAAAGAATTTTAAAATCCCCTAACTTCCTTATAACTCGATATTTCACTTTAAGATTTTGACGAAGCACTAAAAGTACCTCTTAAATAGAAGAAATACAATTTGAAACTTTTTATCCATGTCCGTTTAAACCTACCACGTAAATTCAATTCAACTAAATACCCATTGTCGGTTATTATCGAATCATATTACCAAAAGTACTTAATGTTTTCCATTGAAAATGGAGTATGACATTATACCTACGTCTAAACATTGCTTTTGCGTCTGTAATTTATGTTTCATATATATGTTTATTTTTTATAAAGTTTAAGAAACAAGTGCATGAAAAATGTCCTAATTTGGAAATTTAAAATTAAACAATGAATTTTTTTCGGTATTTCAAACTGTGAAATCAATTATGACCGATTATCAAAACAGTAGTGTCGATACTAAAAAATAAATGTCTTTCCTGTTAAAAAAATTGGGCTGTTAATGTGGCTGTTATATTTAATGGTTTACCATGCAAGCATATCCCTAAGCATAATATGATATTAGAGTTTCTACACATACAATTGTTACATGTATAGTGATATATTTGTTATGTTTGAATATAAGATTTTTTTTAATTTTTTTTTTTTTTTGTAAACTTCCAGATGTTAATGAATGTTTGCAGAATCTATGTCAGAGAGGAGGGAATTGCTCTAACAACAATGGATCTTTCACGTGTACGTGTCCAGATGGATGGACAGGGGCGCTCTGTGATAAAGGTAAATTCATATCTCTCTCTTGCTCCATCATTCTCTCTCTCAATAAATGACACACTGCACTTGATACTTTCTTCTCCCACTTTTTAAACTTACTTTGATGTTTATCGACTACTGGTGTGCATTCGCCTTCTAATCTGACCTGCTCCTGCGAATGTTATAGGTATTTTAAGTTAGAACAAGTGGTTTATTTTAGCAATTAAATCGCGGGTAAATGTGCCACGTAGTTGTAATACATTTCTCTGGGTAATTATAGTGTGTATTGATTTTGAACTTTTCCCCCGAAAATTACCTAGATAATACATATATATGCAACACGAACATATCTTCGCAAATTCATAGCACATATTTTTTTTATATGTTATTGCAAAAATCAAAAAAAAAAAAATCATCATCACATGTATCACAAGAATTTTTTTTAATATCGATAGTTCTGCCGAACATCGCATTAAATAAACCTGCCGAACAGTCAACAACACAGTTAACAATGACACTTAAGTATATGGCCGATATGCAATATCGTTGACAGTTCTGCTGAACATCGCATTTGGTAAACCTGTCAAACAGTCGTCAACGTATTTAAAAAATGAGGCCAAGTATGCAGTTGATGGTAACAGAGGTACAACTTTTCTCCAAGACAAGTGTTCACACACATCTGATGGCGACTATAATCCCTGGTGGAGGGTGGATCTGCAGGCTGTGTTTTCCATAACATCTGTCAGAATACTCAACAGAGGAGTGGATCAATACACGGGTAAGCGTAGCGTAAGAAAATAACGATATTGCAAAATTAAACTATAGTAAATAAAGAGAATACATGCACTGTTGTTTTCATTTTGTTTTATAGGTCCATAGCTTCGATTAAATCGGTGAAATAAAACGACCAAAAATTTAATGATTTGCTATTTTGTTTTACCTGCAACCAGAAATTTCATAATCGAGTATCATTTCGCCGCAAATATTTTTCGTTGTTGTGTTATTTGTGTTCTAGGAAATGCAAGATGCTTAGATGCAACACAATAAAGAAATAATTCTAGATATGTTATATTTCATTATACTCAACGCAGTAAGTCAGTCCGTCACTCCAGTTTGTGTAAACGACACTCTTCTAAATCCTTCGCAAAAAAATTCCATTCAACGTTGGAAGTATGTATTATATAATGTGTGTATGTGCATATTACCCCAAAAAAGTATTAAATTAAGTGAATTTCTGTCTTTGAAATAAGAATGTGGTACAGTCATTTCATGCATATCTTTTACAATTGTATGCTATGCTATGGTTTTCGATTTCAATGATATGCTATGAGATTTTAATACAATGCTATGAGATTTGTATGCTATGCTATGATAAATTGAAATGAAGGGCTTAATAATATGGTATGCTATGCTATGCTATGGTATGCTATGATATTTGAACATAAACGCTTCTACGTAAAATGATAAGAAGCCAATGATTAACACTAATCTGCAATGTGAACATTTATTCTTTTAAATAAAAGTATTTGAACCCGAGTTAAAATCATGTTGTATGCTATGCTATGGTATGATATGACGAATGAGAATCTATGATGGTATGAGATTCCAATGCTATGCTATGAGATTTCAATGTTATGCTATGAGATTTCAATGCTATGCTATGATGTATGTTGTAAAAGATATGATTGAACTGACTGTACTAATTTGAAGGAAGTGTTAATCTGATGAATCTTTGCGAGTTATTTATTGAATTACAACCTGTTTTTCATTATGTGTTGCATTGTCAAGTGTAAGGAGAGCATGGTTAAAATAAACTTGAAAACGTACATATCATTTAACATCTGTTATTTGACTTATCTTAGATGTGTCAGACCGGCTGCGGAATGTTACCGTCACTGTAGGGATGACAAAATCAGAAGCCAACACTCCCTGTGGTTTCTTTGCTGGTCCCGGTACTGCGTCACAGCTGGTCGTTATTGACTGTCCGACATCACCACAGGGACGATTTGTAAAGATCTCCAAGACAACCGAGTATCTCGCTCTTTGTGAAGTTGATGTGTTTGGCGTCTCCGTCTAATCAACATCATTGCTGATGTCTTAGCTTGAATGTTACCGTATATAACTATATGTATATGTTTACGAATTACGAAGAATTGATTATCCAATTCATTTAAATGTGACTTTTCCATTTGCTTTTGGTTCAATTCCTACAGTTGTGACAAGTATTACTTTTACATATAAATGTCCTTGTTCTTAAGAATGCATGATGATTCTCATTTTTTTTAAAATTTATAATAGTGCATAAAATGGATATATTAACTGTGAAACTTTATTTATTTATAGTTAAACAGTTTTTTTAAATAGTTTAGATCAGTACAAGTTGCTTTTTATTATTTTGTGAATTACTACTGTGGAGTCTAAAAAAGCTACGGTTTATTTTGTTTTCTTCTTAACAGAATATTAATTGGCTTATTGAATATGGTATAGAGACAGGTTTTATTTACAATATCTCTTCAGAGATGACATCAGATTTGAATTTGATCAAACCATGACTCCCTGGACAAAAGTGGTGCCACAAATAGGGGGATGTTTAAATATGAAAAGAGAAAAATCTTCTCACAAATACTAAAACAACAAAAGGGGCTTGATATTTACTATATAAGCATGTAGATAATAAATCTACAAGATCTACTGTACTTATTAAGGCCCCGCTCTGCGGGCGCCCTATAGTGATCAGTCTGTCAGTCCGTCCGTCCGTTTTTCTATCCGTTTTTTGGCCCAATCTGGCTCATACGTCACCTACAGAGTGTCTTTGGGTAAAAGGTGTGCAGTGGCCTTGAACCACATTTTTAGGAAAAAGGTTTAGTTCATAACAGATTTATATATAAAATCCTTGTCCGGGGCATATCTTCTTTCCGCTTGGTCTAATCTGGCTCATACTTCACACAAAGAGTGTCTATGGTCCAAGGGTGTGTGGTGACCTTGAATAAAGTTTGTAAGTTTGTAAGTCAAGGTCATATCGGACCACACAAAAATCCTTTTTCAGAGCATTTATACTTTCCACTTAGCACTATTTGGCTCATACTTCACATACACGGAGCTTTTGAGTAAAGGGTGTTTAGTGATCGTGAACCAATTTTCAATCTTGCTCAGACTGAAGAAAAATGTCCGTATGTAAGGGGTAATGAGATTGATTTAGAGGTCATATGCCAGCTAATAAGTTTCTAAGGTCAAAGCGAAATTCTCTAAAATTCTGTTCATCCTATTGTCATTATTTAAGCGGTGCCCTTTGAGATGGTCAACGTCTCAATATTATCTAGTTCGCAAGTTATTTTGAGTTTGGTACTGTAATCATGATTTGATCAGAGTTATGGCTTTTGTTGCTCAAGTGAGCAATATGGCCACTATTCCTCATGTTGTGTCACAGACTCTATACCATTTATACCCCCCTCTCCAAAAAAAAAAATAATTAAAAGATGGCCTTCTTAAAATCAGGAAATATTACTTTTTCAATGAAAATTAATCAAAGTGTACTTAAAATGTTTAACAAGTTTTCACAAATAATTTATATTGATATAAAAGGTAAAACTATACATTATTGAGATGGTGTCCATCTCAAAGAGCCCAGCTCAAATAATGGAAAACCTGATAAAAAGCTTTCAGATAATTCTGTTTTGACCTTGACCTATATGTTTCAGTGGGCATATAACTTTCATTTCAATCTCATTACCCTTTACTTCATTAATCTTGATCGTTCAATTTTAGCAAGATTAAGCAACTGGGAAAAAAGTATGGTCTAGAACTGAATTATAAAACGATCTGCTCTGACCTTCATAGTTGGTCTTGACACTTGATTCATGGTCACTGCACTTTCCCTACACAAAAGTTGTTTTTGTTACTTATGAGCCATATGGCTTATTGAAAAGTATATATGCTTAAACAGAAAAATGATTTTGTTTTAACGGCCCAAGCCGACATTGACCCTTAAAGGATAAAATAATGCAAGACCATTGCCACTTCTGGGTGAAGCATGAACCAGTATAGGGATATCGAAACTCTGAATATTATGTCTGATTTACACTGCTATAGGAGAGCTGGAATCAAATTTACCAGAATGTTCAAGTCACTCAGAAATGAAATAATATTATATTAAAATAATACATTACACGGTACGTGAATTATATATAGAAATAGTTTACAACATGTATACTTGCTGAGAGTATTCGGATATAAAAGAGGTTTAGCAGACCAACGGGTACCTGTACTTGTACGTTTAGGTTTCAAGTTAGAACTACACGTACCAGTTCACATAAACTTTCTTGTTTAGCAGTTGTAACGTGAACCTGCACGTGTAAGTGTTTTAAATGTAATTCTAGATGTTCTTTCCTTCTTACTTTAGAATTTTAAGTCACAGTCGAAAATATAGAACTGCATGTGTTAATTTTACTGAACATCATTGTTTTATATGTGTATATTTTTATTTATCACAGATGAATAAAATAACAGCTAGAGCCATCGAATGTTTTGGAAGAAGATATATGTGTAATAAAACTCCAATAAAATATTAAATTTCAGTATTCGAATTAAATATTCAAGCTTAAGTATGTTTATTCGGGTACTTACGTGTAGAAATTGGTCATTAAACAAACTGATGACGTAATGCACATATTGTACTTTCTACACGTACACGTACACGTACACGTTGGTTTGCTAAACATCTCTATTAAACTTTAACCTACATCTTGTTTCATAGAATCTATACTTATAAATTCAGACTTTTTGCAAATAAACTACAAAATGCCTGCACCAGAGTAACTGCTTACAGCTTTGTTATTTCAACACTTGTGAGATGATGTCCGTAAGGTATAATTGAATTTTAACTGATAAGTAATTATTGTGAAATTAATCAAAAACCTACTTTCATTTTCGATAAACAAGCCCGAAATAGCAAAAATGAGAGTAAAGTGGTGGACACGCTTTGGCGGATCCAAGTCAGTGGTAGTTTGTATCAAAATATATTCTTGCATTCAAATGATATTGAATAATTACGTAAGAGGGAATATAAATAACGGAAACTTATTTATAGTATGGCACAACAATTAAGATTTGACAAATGTTGAATAAAAAAATTGAGCAAATTCGTTTTTTGAATATACGATTTTAGTTTTGTTAGAAAGAACTTTCCAGAACGGGGTAACTAAAAACGCGGGTTGACTTCCGCAATGGCGGTAAAAGTAGGACAAGTTCAACATGCATCGGGAAGACACCTTTGATAAAGAACTTAAAATGTGCATGCATTCGCGTTTTTAGATTACAATTCATTTTCATACCATTGGCTGCAATTATTTTTTTTTAATGTGGAGGTGTTTTATTTTAATAAATGCAAGATGTATAACAATAAAAAATATTTTAAAACCGCAGTTCTCTCTGTTATTTTTTATTTTATACCACGCAACAAGTTACAATAGGTATAATGTTTTTACCCGACCATTTTTCTTATTTTTTTTTCAATTTGCTGCACTTAATTCCATTAAACGTTAAAGATTTGTAGGACATAACGTGTAGACGTGCATATTACCAGTAATGTCAAATACAATTATTCTTATGAACTTCTGCATTTTGAATTAAGGATACAGTTTATTGTTTGAATTAAGGATACAGTTTATTGCAAGAAGTGTTGATCTGATGAATCTTTTTGAGTTCTGTCCCTTTATTGAATTATGTTGTGTATTTAATACGTACCCTGTCATTCATCATTTAAAGCATTGTCAGGTAATGTGGGAGCGTGGGGTATGTGAGCTTGCTCACATTTCTTTTGTTTAATGACTGTGAAACGGGCTACTACACCTTCAAAACGAACCACGCCGTTCCGTACAAGAAACGAACTGTACTGTTCAATAACTGAATTAATCGAACTATTCCACGCACAAAACATAGCGTACCGTAACAAAACGGAGTGTACCATGGAAAAAGCGTGCAGTTATAATTCTTGCAAGCCCCGCACAAAAACGGCAAAAGAAGCGCACCGTATCGTGCAAAAGACTGCAACTATTATAGACAGTAAACGTACAAACACGTAATCACGGATAAAGCAATGTTTAATAGAGTTTATGGCAACATTTTTAAAATTCCTTGCAAAATGTAACGGGTTATAACGACTTTGGGTTTAACAAATTCATGGTAATAACGAATTGAGTCTGTGTCACGTAAAGGTAAACAATAACAAAATATTAAACCTTTATAACGATTTTTAAAAAAAAATATTTTATAAAGTATGCGATAACAATGAGCATAATATTTTGAATGAATTTATTTTCACATACATCTATGAATTTACAGTCCGATTATTTTAGGTTTCGAAAAATGTAGTTTAAATTGTTGCCTCAATAAGTATTAATTGTAGTATTTTGGAAGAAAACGTGAATATAGCGAATGCAATGTACTGATCATTACCAATTCGTTAAACGGATATAACGAATTATGAATATAGCGAAGTAAATTCGATTTCGCTATTACAGAGTTCTACTGTACGACAGCTACATGTAATGCCAGACGAAGAAGGACGGGACTATCTCAGACCAAATTAGTCATTATGCGAGTTTTTTTTTATCTAACAGAGACTGATTCGAATTATGTATAATAAAATCCTGTCGTGTTAGTTATTTCATCAAATTTTTTAATCTCCATTTCATAGACTTTCATCAAGCATTCGGTTATCGATAAAGTTTTATGGCCTGTTGAAAGAGAGACAGGTTACTGTACTAACTATATTTTAAAAGTTACGTGATTGAGAGAGAAAGACAGAGGCAATCGAGGTGTTAATATATAAATAGTGCCTGTTTGGGAGGGTACCAGTTGAAATTGACACCCCGAGAAAACCATTGTCAACCGACGCGAAGCGGAGGTTGACAATGGTTTTCTATTTATTTTATTATACTGAATGTCTTAATTTTTATAGCAAATTTTACTGCTTTTATATAGAAAAGACGTGAATTCTACGGCGAACCGTACGCGCATAATTAACGCGCATGTAACAATTCGTTCTATTGGCCCGTTGCTAAGCGTGCGAGGGAGAGAGAACGGATTGTCAACTGCGTCTAAACCAATCAGATTGCAGTATTTAACATGAAAGTATAATAATCAAAAATATACTTTTACACTGAACTTAGTTATTTCGCTATGTATGAATTATTGTAGGTCCTTTGAGCGGGATTTCATTTCAGGACTTCATATGCTCCGCCTGTCAATCAATAAAAGTGTAACGCGACGCATGACGAAACCCTATCAAATGACTAAAAAGAAAAATGTCGAAAAAAATGTTTTTTTTTCAAATAAAAATATAAAAGAAATGTTCTTATTGGAAATCATTAAACACTTATTCTCCTTAAATTTCGTTACTTTTCATTCTTCTACTGGTTATCAGTGCCTTGCAGTTTTATTTTACTGTTTGATAAATTCTTAACATTTATCTTTATCACTCTAAACATTGTTGAATACCGGTTACTGTCTCCTGTATACAACTCCCAAGAAAACAATCAACCATTATAAAAGGAATATCGGAAGTCAAAGCTAAGATCAGTATGAAAGATTAATTTATTTATTATAATATTCATTGAGATGGATAAACAAACATAATGATGATTGTTAAAATTATCGAATAATAAAAACAATCGCCCTTTACAATTTTTTCTTCTAAAAATATACAGGATTAAAGTAAATAACTTTTTTTTTAATAATATTGAATAATTATTTAAATCAATTTCAATAAAAACAATTAATCAGCCTAATTGAAAATTAATCAAAATTACTAGTTTGCTAATGTAAATCGGTCAAATCTGAAAAATACATCAGAAAAAAATTAAAGCGTTCAGGTCACGTCAACCTTATTAATAAAGTTCGCAAACCCTTCAACAGGTGAGTATTTTTTAGCAATAAGCAACCGTTCCATTCAAAAAGCGTACCGAACAGTGCAACTGGTATAGTAGCTGATTTGAAGGACGGTACATATCTTAAGTGCCCAATTTCAACATCGGTTACTTGGCTTATTTTAGATGTTTCAGACCGGCTGCAGAATGTTACCATTACTGTAGGGCTGACAGAATCAGATGTCAACACTAACTGTGGATTCTTTGCTGGTCCCGGCACTCTGTCACAGCTGGTCGTCATCGACTGTCTGACATTAACACAAGGGAGATTCGTAAAAATCTTGCTCTTTGTGAAGTTAACGTGTTTGGCCTTCCAGTCTAATTACTTTTCTTACCTAAAACGTCACCTTGCATCGGTGATACTTGCTCATTCTGACGAATGTCTTGGGTATTCCTATTCATGGTAACAATGCAATTGCGGAAGGTTAAATTTTTACAATATGACAAGTCTTACTTACAGTATAGCGGACATGGTAATTATTTATACAAAGAAAAAATTCCAATGTAATTTTTTTCTGACCCTTTTCTAAGTTTATACACTTTTTGCGATTTTCGCCTTTTGTTGCTCTTGTAGACAGTTCATTAGACGTTTTAATCTAACCTGCGATGTTTGCGAAGCGTTCAAGTATTTGAATCCATTATTAGTGTCAAATGTAAACTGTTTTTATTATGTTTTTACATTAAACAATGTCTTTTTCAAATTACCATAAAAATATGGATTGGTTTATAATCACGGTTTTCAATTTTAACAATGTTTAAGATATATCATTTTTCCGAGAAATTAAATCCATCGTGAATACACCATTTCAAATAAAGTTATTCAATATCAAATAAAATGATTTCATTTGAATTTCCTGCAGCGTGAAATATTTTTCTTGCAGCGTGAAATCAAAACCATCCTGACTGATACCTTTTAAAAACACCGTGGATATAAAACGGCTTACACTATGATGTACGTTATTAGCTAGTTCCAATTTCCAAGTTGCAATGATAAGGCCTTTTAACAATGACAAAGGAGATTACATTTTATATTTTAAAAAAATACGTACATACACCTGTACTGAATACATTGTAATGATAATCCCTTTGAAGCAAAATATATTAATTTCTATAGCTGCTCAACACCAATAATAATGACAACAAAATAATCGTGTATGGTACAGACCCGAGTTGTACTACTACATCACACGCTCACTACACGGTTTACGCGAAACGCCGAACGCTTTAAACGAAACGTTACATGCTTTTCCCAACACGCTAAGCGGTTTGCATGAAACAATTAACAGTTTCCACTAAACCTTACTCACACGAAAAAGATAACTTGCTTTTCACACGCATTGGACATGATTTATCTTGATCGATTTCCGTTGATTGGGGTCCTCTCTTATTTCACCTGATAGTAAGAATTGTTTTTAAAATGGCACGATATTATAGAATTTCTTATAATAAACTATATCCTTATTTGAATCGATATCAGTAAGAGGGTCAATCAAAAAATACGAAGACTTTTGCCATTGCTGTGTTATTTAACGTCATGTTATAATTAAATTTAGTAGATATAATTAATCAACTGTTTAAAACAATTTTAACTAAAAAAAGTTCAAATATTCCTTCATTTCTAAGAATTATTTAGAATCTTATCCTGCAAAAATGTGGTCACGGCGCAAGGTCAAACTTTGTATTCCGTAAACAATAAACCATATTATGTTGAAAGTAATATCTCCATAAATTGGGCTTAAAACCAATTAAAATTGAAACCTAAAACTAAAAATTGATATGTTATTCTATGTACCAAATGATGACGGGATATATAGATTTGTTGAACAGATATCAGTAACTAAAGACATATAGTCCTCTTAAAAATTGACTAAAAACATTGACGTCGCCGGACGTCACGGCGCAACGAAAAGTATAAACAGTATGGATCTAACTCGGTAAAAAGTCGATAAAAACTGTGAATATGCTCCGTGGTGGAAAAAATAATTCAAAAGTTTATTTTCACATTTGGGTTTAACTCTAACACATTTTGTGGTGGTTGTGGTAAATGTATTTTGAACATCAATTAGTACGAAATAGAATATAATATCTGTAAATATTTGATAAAAAAAAAAACAACGTCATCTGACATTCAGGGATTGTCTTACTGTAAACGAATAGACATGCATGCGATAAAAAAATAAGAAATTAAAACTTCGAGGAACAAACTTATGATTTTCGAACAATTGTGAACAAATTAGATGTCAAGTAATATAGTGCTGATTTAAATTGTATGATGAAAAGCACAACAGACTCAGGGTGATATAAAGTTTGGATATTTCTATTAACTGTGCTTGCGTTATCTTGACGTAATGTTTTCAACGTTACCCTGCGCCGTGGTGACAAAACGTGTTGATTTTAAAATCGGGTAACAAAAATACATTTTCATCAACTGGAATGAAACTTCGTATATCAATAAAATAAGTATATATACTTATAAATTAAGGCATTTTGCCAATAAACTTCGAAATGCCTGCACCCGAGTAACTGCTCACACCTTGGGCATTTCAACATGTGTGAGATGATGTCCGTAAGCTATATTTGAATTTTACCTGATAAGTAATTATTGTAAGATAAATTAAAAACCTACTTTCATTTTCGATAAACCAGCCCGAAATAGCAAATATGTGAGTAAGGTGGTTGACACGCTTTGGCGGATCCAAGTCAGTGGGAGTTTGTATCAAAAAATATACTTACAATGAAATAATATTGAAAGATTATGTAAAGAGTGAATATATCTCCTGGTAACCTATTTCGGGTATACATAAAAATTGAGATTTGACAAATGTTGAATAAATAAAATGAGCCAATTCGTTTCTTGAATGTGCGATTTTTGTTTTGATAAATAGAACTTTCCAGAACGGGGTAACAAAGAACGCGGTTTGGCTAATTAACGTCATGTTGGAGAATATAGGAAGAGTCACCATTGTTTTGTGGGCAGATCGGACATCTGATTAATACAAAAAAATTAATAAATAAAATGGGCCAATAGACGCGATTTTATTTTTGATGGAAAGAACTTTACAGAACGGGATGCCAAAAAAATGGGGTTGACTATTAACACTATGGCGAAAAGTGCGTACACGTTTTTAAATAACATACATTTTTTATACCACGACAGATTGGTAGTAAACCTTATAAATTAATTTGTTGACAGTGTTTTATTTAAATTTCTTATTTTGGGCAATAATAAGTGAAATTTGACATAGAGAACAAAGTTCTAAAAAGAGATACATGTACCACGCTCTATACACCCACACTCTGGTTTGAAATAAGATTATAGTCTATTTTTTTCCCCAGTCAGCTGCAACAAAAAGAATTAAGGCCATGTACATGTTCATGTGTATATACTCCATTTCAGCTTAGATTTTCATCCCTGTCCTCTCCTCTAAATTTTCAGCCACGCAATTGTTTTTTTATTTCAATTTTTAGAATATTTTAAGAAAAGCAATTAAGAAAAATTTCGGACACAATACATAGAAAAATGAACAAAAATACCTGGTTCAACATATTAAGCATTGTATTATAATATAATATGTGAATATAATATAATATATGTGAATTATTGTTAATCCCCGCGCTTGCGCGGGGTATCATCTAGTTGTTGCATAAATTAATCTGTTAGTTTTGACTTGAATGAAAAACATATGGTAGACAGCCACATTGTCTTCGTATTTTTTGATTGACCCTCGTATGACAGCTAATAATAAAATATTTATTCACAATTATAAAAAAAAACAGGACGCACATGTACACATCGGGGTCGTTGGCAGAGTATCGAGCATGGGAAAGGAAATACAGCCGAGGGGTTGCTGCTGTTTGGCACCAAAAAAAAGTCTGATCGACCTCGAACGCAGAGGGACCAGGTCGCTAGGCCGAGAGTTCCGGTGACTGGCTGGGTTTGATAACCCAAGCGCTTCTGGGGCTCCGTCGCCTTAAGTACTGAGGAGCTCGACCACGACCTCGGGCTTTCGGAACGGTGGGTCGCAAACACTATAGCACTAGGCATCGTCGGGAGGCTGGCCTTGACGTTATGAGCACCCGAGTATGTACTTTCCAAAAAAAAAAAAATTAAAAAAAGGAATAAAATAAATAGACCCTGAAACGTACTACTACACCAGAATCAACAAATATATAGTCTGTATACATGTGTTACATTAAAGTTTTAAAATTCAGAGAATTTAAAACTATCTATAACAATTTAAATTGTTATAGATAGTTTTAAATTCTCTGAATTTTAAAACTTTAATGTAACACATGCATGGCATGGAACGGGTAGTTATCTGTGTTATAGATACTTACAGCTGCATCATGTAAACTATTAATAATCTACACCAACCAGTTGAAGCAGCAAGAAGAAAATGAAATACTAGTTTCGCTGAAATATTGCTGCAATTCAATTAGAATGCAAACAGTGTTGTAAATGAAAAAAAAAAGATGTAAAAACCGTTTTTCGAGCTTAGCTGTACGAGGATTGGTAGGACAAAAAATGTATATATGGGCGGTATCCTCATAAAGGTATTTCATAAATAATGTATTAATCATGATAATATACAGGAATATATTACCTTCACTTTACTGCTTTTCAGCAAAACAGTTAATAACGAGATACTCTTTGTATCAATATGCAATAGGGGGGCAGAGAGCAGTCACTTGACAGTCAAGATGACGTCATGGGTTTCTCCGAAACCCCACCCACACAAATCATAGGGTTCCCAGTAAAGTGGGGAGTCTACAGTCAAGGGTGGAGAGTCTACAGTCAAGGGTTGAGAAAACACTTAGTAACTCTTACTAAGATATCATAACAACGAATGAATCTTAGTATCTTTGACACTGTTGTCTAACAGACTTTTATTGGCTAAATTGGCTGAAATTTAGATCAAAATGTAATAAACTTTTTATTACTTAAAGATGCTGAGGATCATGTGTTTGGTAGAGATCAAATTTGGTCTAGGGGGACCAGAGCTAAGGCCATCGCTGCCACTAAGGAAGCAAATGAGATGTGCCGGAGAGGAAAACACGGAGGATATCTGGAGATTGCCAATGACAGCGACAGTGAGGAGGTAAGATTGAGTGATGAACATAGTTTTAAAAAGACACTCTCTTTTATCGTCTTTGCCCATGAATGATAAATAATGAAAAATCTTGTGGAGATAAAGGGTGGTAGAAAGGGTAATGTGACTAAACTTTATTAAATAATCTTTTCAAAACTATGCTCATCTTACTTGATCAACCTGTGAGTGCACATGCTAAATCTTGTAATATCATTTAATGATAATAAGTTTTTAATGATTGAATAATTGTGATTTAAGGCAGGTATATGAAGTCAGGTTTATAGCTGGAAATTCATTTTAGTTTCCTTTTCCAGGAGGAAGATGTGAATTTGTTTGCCAAGAAGATAAAGACAAAAGCCGCAAGACAGAGTAGACAACCAAGAGTGGTTAGTATATATTTTGAATGTAATATTATAAAAATATATCATTAACACATGCAATAAAGCGTCTTAAGCAGATTTTTAAACTGCTATGTATTTGTTTTAAAATTGCATGTATCAGGAATTATTTGCAATCATTTTTATTCAGAGTTTTTAGGCATCTTAAAAAAATTAAAGCAACAGAAATTGATACCTCTGCTCCAAAGAGGGACATTACAGTTTTACCTCTTTTGTCTCTCTGTCCATATAATAAATTTCGGTCACATGTTTCTAGGAAAAATTTATTGGAGATATTTGAAATTTCAACAGATCTTTTACATATGGTGGGATTCATTTTCCGTAAATATTTGACATCATCTTCCTGTACATGTAAAATGACAACTCCATTTAATTTTAACATAAATATTCAGTCACAATTTGATTTGAAATTTCTCAGCAACAATTTATTTCAGATTCTTGAAATTTTAACACACTATTTGATTAGGTATGCTCTATGATAAGATTTATATTTTAACAAAATAATGAGATGTCATCTTTGTGTTGGCATTATTTACTTAATATCTTGTATATTCACATCAGAGTGGGGGTATCAATAGTGAGCATTAGCTCACAGATATCTTGTTTTAATTTGACTGAGCCAATGAATGTTTCACAATATTACATGTATTAAAAACTTTTTTCTCTCTGCTTTAGGTACTGTCTAGACTACCATTAGAAGACACTGCCATTACTTCCAAAACAAAGGGCAGGAAGGCTAAAGCTCCGAAGGTACTACCAGTATTTAATTATAGAATTGAATGATTTATTATTGACTTCGTCGTGTCAATAACTGCCGTCATGTGAGCAGACAAATTGAATAACGCGCGTTTGCGTGTAATGATAATTTGTCTGCTCAACTGACGGCAGTTATTGACACAACGAAGTCAAAAATAAATCATTCAATGCTTATATTTACATTCTCTTACTGATGAAATCAATTGTTTACTTAAGTAAATTGATATAAATTGCTGATCACAGAGGGAGTAAATTAGTAACAGCAAGAACGGCTGTTTTATAAAAACTGGTTTAAACTGGTTATTACGTAGACTGTCGAGTTGAGATCGATGAGCATAAAAATATAATCCATTAAAAAATAACTCTTGAAATTTTGCTTTTAACAATAAAAATCAACTTTTTTGTTGATTAATTGTAAAACATGGTGCTTTGACAACATGTATGAAATGTATTTTTTAACCGATAACATAGAAATCACTGTTTAGGAACTTCTTATGTAAATTACATGTAAATTTATAGGCAGTGATTAGTTGTTGCATTTAGAGGCATTTATAGATCACAAAATATAATGGGAAAACACAGCAGAATGTAAATATAACATAATAGAGTAATAAACTGAAATTCTTTATTACAATAATAACTTTCTAAAACTTTATTTGTTTATACTCTGTCACTTGGAAGAAACAGGTACACTTGAAAATCATGTACTAGTCTGATAGTTCATTATAAATTAAGATTAAAATAATGACTTTGAATCGCCACTAGATTTGCTTGCCACATATAAACAGAAGATTTTGACTACATTTATGAAAATATACAAACTTTATACACGAGAGACAACTTGATTTTTTTAATTGGGCAATATCAAACTCTAGAAAATGCATTCTAACCCCCCCCCCCCCCCCCAGTTTTACAGAATGATGGACGACCATTCCAAATCCTCTATCAAGGTGAAGGAGCTTCTTCCGATGACTCGGCATCTCCAAACAGACAGCCATGCTTCTATGGAGAACTCACTCCCGATCAAGTGGATGTTCTTGAACATCAAGTGAACAACTTTTCTCAGCAGAAAGCCAGCTGTGGTACGATGACAGATTCAGGTGTTGTGCTGAAAGATGATAAGAACATAAAGGAGGCTTACAAGAGAGCAACCAGTGAAAACCTGTCCCGGTCAAAGATAGATGTTTGGTCCAACCGCCCATCGCTGGAATTGCCTCAGTGTACATTGGACACTATTGTTAGACACCAGGCTGAAACCAACCGAAAACTTGGAAGAGTTCTGGAACTTTTAGAGAGTCAGCCACTACAGGAAATTAGCGGTCTTAGTGACTATTTGCGTCAACTAACAACATCACTGAGGACAACTCCTGAGGTTACCGTCATCACCGAAAGTCGTCAACCCTTGAGTGCGATACGTCTATTTGACAAAGAAAACTGCGTTGGAATTCCACGTCCAAATGAACTGTTTGCCGAGAGACTTGATGAAGAGGATGGAGTTCAAGAGCCTGCCTCTGAAAACTCTCCTAGGGAAAATTCAAGACAGATTGTGCGAATTGAAGACCCACAGGCCCAGCCCATTTCGATTGTTCCAGTGGACCGACCCATCGACAGCTGTTCACATGTTGCGCCCTATGACTTCAGTGTCGTCAACAGCATGAGTGTACTGCATTGCTCTCCGACTGCAACGATCATTGAGGTGAACTCTCCTGAAGATATCGTCCCTGGAAAGTGTGAATTCGTGGTCAACAAGGCTATCCAACAGAAGGCTAGGATGGAGGCATGTTCTGCTGGAAACTTCCTTTGGACCATGAAGAAAGTTTATTCAAGGAGGAAGAAATGAGTCAGAAAATGAACTTCATGGGGAAGAAAGGGAAAAGGAGGATGTCACCAAGAAGAAGACACAGCCTAGTTCACTTGTATGTGGAAAATTTTGACAGAAGATTTGATGGACTTATGAAGGCCGTTACGTCCGTCAACAATGGACTTCTTACCATTTTCAAGAAGAACAAAAGCAGTGAACAGAGTGTGTAAATAAACTCATTGGTGATTAATTGGTGAAAAATGCACGAGTTTGTACATTTTTGTGTTTGATAAAAGACATTGATAAAAGTGATGCATCAGTGATATTCCAGTGAAAATGTTTTGATGACTGTTGCATACTTTTAGCTGTGATCATAGTAATATATATATACCTATATTAATACTTAATATTGATTACTGTGTCATTATTTAGTTTAATTACTATATTGAGTTCATAATAAACCAGTTTTCTGTGTCATCAAAGGTACATGTACCAAAAGAAAGGATCAACAGATTTTGAGAAAATTTCAGCTTTATTTTTGACCACAGAAAAAGAACACAATTAAGAAAAACATTAGATTTTAGAAATATATTAAAATTGATATTTTTATTTCAAAAAAGGAGAGGGAATTTAAGTCTTTTCTTTATATGTGGTCAAAAATAATGCGAAATTTAATCTAGTATTGACTTAAATCTTCAATATTTTCATTATTTACAAATAAACAAGTCAATTTTAAAAGTTAAGCTTATTTAATGTTGCACATGTAAACAAAATGCATAAAAATTCAGATGGATCATGTGTAAATATACATATGCATTTGAATAGTAAGCTCTAATCCATTCCTGGGTACAGTAATTAAATGCTACAGAAATTAAACCTGATAATATGACATTGAAACAGAACAATTTAGAAATATGAACAATAAATTCAAAAGAATACAGATGTAAAATAAAAACATTTATAAATACAAAATGCCTACTCAAAAGGAATAACACTTACACATATAGAAAAAATATTTCTATAGAGTTGAACAAACTCACCGGTGTTAAGATTAGACTTGTGAACTTTGTATTTAATTACATGTACAGATTCAAATACAATACTAATTATTAGATGGAATTTCTGATCATAGTTATGAAGTAATGAAGAAGTTAAGCAACTGGTCTCACAAAAAGCAGGCGACACACATTGGCACAAAATCAAAAGTTTGTGGCTTCACCATTGTTCATGATCACTTGTGGTATCACACGATGCACATGGTCTATGTATCTGGCACACTGCCTTGCCGTCAAAGTTCTCCAAAAGGAGCGAATGCAGAAACAAGTTCTTCTTTGGTTTTGGGTTTTGCGGTACACTGCAAGAAAGTCTTCATACCAGCCCACACATTCTCGATGGGGTTGAAGTCGGGAGAAGAGGCTGGTGTCTTCATCACTGAGTTGATGATTCCTGCCTGCTCCATCCATGCCTTGGTTGAACGGCTAGTGTGCTTAGAATCATTGTCCTGAAAGAATAAATCAATTAATGATTATTTTGTGTTTTAACCATTCTATAAAGGAGATATTACCCTAAAACATATAAAGAATGGCCCCTCTTTATACAACAGATAACAGAATATCTACCACACTTTTGGTAAATTTACAAAACAAGAAAGAACAAATATGACACATCTTGATTAGTGATGATAGCTTGGATTTTTTTTACCATTAAACTATTTACCAGAAATAAAGATTTATATATTCAATATCACTGTTTTTTCTGGGTAGGAAAGGGATTATATAAGAGTACATCTATCAAAGACTAAGAATAGTACATGTAAAATTAAAAGATAAATTTCCAAATTTTATTTTATAGCTAATTTATTTTTACACTATCCTTTGTGATATACACTTGCTCTGATCCAGACTTTTTTTCCGGGGGGGGATTGGAGACCATAAATTTAATCGGCTTAAAACTTCCTGGGGGAGTTGGACTCCTTAACCCGACCTCCCAGATCTGTGCATGCTACAATCATTCTTTTAACAGATTATGTATATACATACCTGATACAATCTGAAGCCTTCTGGAAATCTCCCTCTGTGTCTGACGAATGGAAGCAAGTTACTCTCCAGAATCTGTTGGTATCGGGCAGAGTTCATTATCCCAGTAAAGATGCAGATTGGAGTTTTCCCTTTGTAAGATATCCCTGCCTAGACATTCACCTAAAAATATTAAAAAGCGGTTTAACAAATCAATTATTGACATTATGTATATGTGCTATGTGAGTGATTGTTTGTTAGCCTGCTTTCTACTTCTTATTTAAAATTTTAGTTGTAGTTCTAAGGTTTCACACCAATGAAATAATATTTAAAATCATTTTTTTTTAAATCATTTATTAAGTGAAAAATACAAAGCCTGGAGGCTGAAAAGCTTTTTAAAAGTAACGTAACTGTGAATTAGACAAATTAATAAATACTGGAGTAATGTGTCAGCTCTTTACTCACCTTTAGGCGTGCTTTGGCCTGGATCGCTTCCTGGTCTTCATCTCTATCCCGGATCGAGACTGATGGAAGAACAACTTTCCATTGGAGCACATCTCCACCGATGTCTCATCAGCGAACACAACGTTCCTAAAGTTATCCTTGTTCTTAATGGCGTTGCATGCCCATTCCATTCTAGCCTGAAGAATTAAAATTTGACATAATGTTTGGTTTGTATACAACTGTACAAACTTTTTTGAGAGAGAAAAACAATATTCAACACTAATCAAATAAAGTTTTTATAATTACTTCTAATAACACACAATGTCATCGTCAATGTGGTGTACATTATATTTTTGCTTTAAACTGAGAACAAGCATACGTTAGATTTTAATTAGATCTATTATATATAGTTTTTATTTTTTCTTTTACACTTAATTTTTTGTTTTTGTGGCTGATTTGCTGGCAGTATTTTCCTGTGTTGCTGCTCCACCCCAACTCACGGTCTAACCTTCCTTACACAGGATAACGACACACTAAGACGAAACAAGTCCTTCAACTTTCGTTGGATATTACAAGCCGTCAGTTCATTGTTCTGTATTAGCCACATATGGATGAATCGTCTGTGAATGGCGAGAATCTTCCGTGCAGTGTTTGTCACCAGTTTCCTTCTTCTCACTAAGCTCCCGTGTCTCAAGAATCGACGAATCGCCTGTCTGGAAACGGTGCATCCATGATGCGATCGTAAATGTTTACAGATTTCTAATACTCCACGTCCCTCTTCACGATACTTCAAAATTGTGCTTTTACGTCTAACCGCATCGGCGCTATCTTTGAAAATGAACGTTAATCGAGCGCGGGATGCCAACATCAGTTTGTTTTGCGAGCTCGATCGTAAAAAAGTATTTATATTTATAGATTATCATATTTACGATAAATAATTAATAAAAAAGTATATTTATTATAAAATTGATGAACAATTAATAAAATTATTGGTAGTTTCGTTTTCTTAAAAAAATATTCCGATTTTTTAATCTGATAGGATAGGATGGATAGAATAGAATCAATAAATAGTATAGAATACAGGATACAGGATAGGGCTTAAGCTGTAAACTTTATGGATAGCGGCACTGTGTGTGTATATATATATATATATATATATATATATATATATATATATATATATATATATATATATATATATATATATTATATATATATATATATATATATATATATACACATTGTATATATATACACTTTCAACATATTCAATCTGAACAAAAAAAGTTCAGAATTGTTGTATATTTTTCAAATTATAAAAAGTGTGAAAAAATACTTTCTCAACTTGCAGAACAATAAATCTTTGACCTGCTACAATGCAAACAAAATTCCTAATGCTGTTGTGCTACATATATTATTAAATACAACATACTGTATAGAACATGCATTTCCATTCAATCTTGACAAGAAAGTCCAATATTGGGATGCATATTCCAAAATCAAAATTTTTTACAAATACTTTCCTCAATTTGCAGAACAGTTGTGTTTTGTACACTATTAAAATGTTTATTGAATAATTTTTCAGTATTTGATAGATTTTCAGAAAAATTGTAAATAAAAATAAGTAGCTTGTCCAGCTACAATACAAACAAAAAGCTATATACTAATTAACTACTGTACATTTACATACGACAAACAATCTAGCACCTTTGAATCATGAGTAGTTAATTTTCATTAAAATTGGGCACACGGCAAATGACTAATATTGGCCTGCATTTCTTCCAATTACAAACAAGTGGAGAAATATGTCCTGGCCTCAGGATCATGAAGCAATTTTAGACTTAAATCAAAATTTCAGTCAGTCATAGAATTATTGTTTATTATAATTTGGCGATTGAAAGTTGTAATTAACATTTTTATATCAGGACACTTTTAATAGCATTTCAACTTTGTCACTGTTTTCAATCAGGAGACATTAAGACAGTGTTCAATATTTGACCTTAGTCTAAGATTGCTTCATGATCCTGGAGCCTGTACTTGCTGAGCAGTCAAGTTTTGTTTGAGGTTTAACTATTATGGTGAAAGAAAATAAGAAAGCTTGCCCTTCTACAATACAAACAAAAGACAAATGGACTGGTTTTAATTTACCTACAACATACCATCTGGCACCATAAAATAATCAGAACAGTCAATTTACATTGAATCTGGATACAGAAAGGGACAAATGTTGGAATAATTTTTATCTTGAAACAAAGACTTTCAAATAGTTTGGCAATTTTTTTCTTATTTCTTGAAAAGACAATATCATTCACAAATTTAATTCCATATTCTCAACTTGAACTTGTTCATGAGCAGAGAAGGCAAGCCTTAGGCCCAACAACCTCGGTCCAAGCATGGATGCATTGATTTTGAATGGTATTTTGTTGATCAAAGAATTCTCGATTTCTTCGTCAGTCATAAGGCACACAAATCCTCGGGTCTACCTAAAGCACTCCTCAACATGTCCTTTTCAATAACAAGATGTTAAAAGCCTTCTTTATCTTCTTCTCTCAAGCAGACAAGATGATTGTGAAATACTTAGGTCCCCCTACCTTGGACCATTATAGGGTGCACTAGCCCTTATTATGCACAGTATACATTATGCAATATGGGCAGCATATCATCATAGCCAAAATCAAATTTAATCTAAATAATTCTTATGATAAATCTGTATATCAAATTTCGGCTCTGAAAGAATTGGATTTAATATGTCTATTATTATAATTGGTCAACTTCTGTTGTCGTTTCATAACAAAGGAATTTTATAATTCTTTACATTAAACAATATATATTTTGTTGTCTATGTCAAACAAGATTCCATGCTTGATTGGTTTTCTTTGTCATTTGAAACTAAAATACAATATTGAAAGATATGCTGCAATACAAACTTGAAAATTACAATATTTTGAAAAATTATGGGGCAGTTGGAAAGGTATCTTTGAAGCTGACATTTATTTTCAATGTGATTATTTTTCTTTTTTTTTATTACTTTTTCTTTCTATGTAAGCAAGTAACCACTAAAAAATACATTTAGATGTTTATTCATAAGGCTGGGTGTGTATGTGCGTGTGACTGAATATCTGTTTTTTTTCAAAAAGAAAGAACTAAAGCCAAATTCTCGTGGTTGGCCCTGTAAATCTGTGAAAATTAAATTTCGTTCATTTGAAGCAATTGTTTTGTAAACACTTTTTTACAAATTTGTTTTTACATTTGCGCCTCGAAAATTTTCCGGGAAACATCACGGACGCTTTTATAAGTGCTAAAACCGGACGCGGTATGGTAAAATCGGTCATTTTTACAGATATGCTCAACTATTTATGTTGATTTTATATGGGCGCCAACTTTAAACCAAAATAAGAGTTAGCACACAGATAAACTGAGGAATACCGAATAATAATTTATCGGTTTTGTGTTGGTTCAAAAGTGGCGCCATACTTTTTATAACTATTTTTAATGTCTGGGTGCACTCCGGATTTGCGTGTTATACTTAATTGAAACATAGTTTATTGTGTTAATTACAAAAGAGGATTAGATACAAGTTCTTACAACGTACATGTTCCTCTCCTAACGATAATACAATTGCCATAGTGATATTACATGTTACTTCTAGTTATTGACTTTATAAAAGTAATATTCATAAATATGCATTTACAAAGTATTTACGAATATATAGTAAATAGTGTTGATATACAGTATAAAAATAGCAAAATCAAGAAAAAATTAATTATTAAATACTTGTTAAGACTATATGATTAATCTTATAATCATTTTTGAACAATGTGATTAAACAGTTTATTATTGCAGTAATGTAGTGTTTTTGCGTAAAAAATTGAATCTTACATTTGCGTTGATTCCGGCGGACGAGCTCCCAAACTAAAAGGGATTTTCCATTAGGATAAAAATAGATATATCATATGTCAACACAACGATAAAAAACAGTATACACATGTGTGAAATGGTGACACTTTGGTGTGGTTAATATTTGTTTCTTTTTATTAAAAGGAGATAACAACAATTGGCGGCGACATATAGAATCGATGTTGATACTGCTGATGTCGTCGGGAGCGCGGTGTGTTCTGCATGTCGCATGTCGGCCAAGATTAAGCGAAGCGTTATATGCAAACTTCTATGAGAAGTAATTATTGACTTATCAAGTCAAAGTTCTTGCTTTTGTGTGCGCGTGTTTAAATCATGGAATTTGACTTTACACTCAACAAAACTTTTAAGTGTGTGAAATTATGAAATAAAATAATGTGAAATTTTTAACTTTTTAAATGTCACAAACATTTGACGTTATTTCATAACGTCGTCCGAAAAGTGGAATTCATAAATCGCGTTATTTTTATAACGTCTAGTATTTTTTACTTGTTTTTTTTATTAATATAGCACGCTTTTGGGGGTAAATTCTTTATCTAAGGTTAACTCTTTGGGATATATTGACAAATTCATTTCGTTTTTTCTCTCATTTTATGTTCGATTTATCGAAATATGCTCAAATATTGGCTATAGTTTAAAGAACTGTTGTGGAAATATTTTGTTTAACTTTGGTATACGTGTATAAATGTACGTGTTTCTTTATATCGATATTCATGAACAGCGAAAGCTAAATTATTCAGATAATTTGATATTGCTTGATTTCAAAAAAGGAAATTCGGGACCTTCCAATTTTTTTTTTTTTAATCTTTAGCAATGACTGTTAATGTTATTGTTTTCAACAACGTACCAAGCATAAACTTAAGGAATGTTGCAGTCACTTATTTTTTAAATCATTATTTGATAGATAATTGAACAAAATAAGGGAATTAAAAAAATATCTGGTTGAACGAGGTTAAAAGCATACATTCTCCACTCATATTTCCCTCTGTATGAATATAAATAAGAATTTTGAAGACAATCTTGGTGTTAATTCAAATGCCTTATGTTTAGAAATACAGTGTTTATTTGCTTTCATTCTGAAGTTAAGTACAACAATCCCTCCTTTATTTTGGCAGAGAGTATACACGGTGTAATAAACCTGCTGAACTTCAATATTTTTGCATATTTTTGGTCATCGAAGCGGTCACGGTCCAGTAGATATAGTCTGAAGGTTAAAACTGAATTCGCTCGTAAATAGGCACCGTCACAAAGATATATCAACCCTTCGATTTCGTTACACCCGATTGCATACATGAAACTCGTGGATGACGTGTAGTATTCCTTTTGTGGTCTTTGGATTTTATGCATTTATTTCTTATTTTATGTGCATATTCTGTTTGCAAATTATTACATTGACCTACTTATTTTATGTTAGTATTCACCTAGCTTAAAAAACGTGCGTGAAATTTGATAATTTCATCGTGACCGGGTAAAATACATCGAGACAAGATGTACGTCCACACAGGTGACACCTCTACAGCATTGTGTTTTACTGAAAAATCAGAGAAATCTTTAACTGCAATTCCCTGAACCAATTCAGATTGATTTACACGGGCTGTTACATTTAAAATCAATAGTTTATAAAGAAAAACACATTAATTGTTTGTTTTACTTAGAGTCTAGGGAATTCTCTAATTGCAATTCCCTGGCGGTGTATCAATTATGATTGATTAACATAGAATGGTACATTATAAATAAATATTTTATACAGAAAAACATACTGTGTTTTGCTTAAAATTCAAAGAACTCTTTTACTGCTATTCCCTGTACCAATTTAGATTGATTTACACGGGCTGTTATATTTAAAGTTAACATTTTATAAAGAAAACACATTAATTTTTTGTTTTACTTAAAGTTTAGGGAATTCTCTAATTGCAATTCCCTGGCGGTGTATCAATTTTGATTGATTAACATAGAATGGTACATTATAAATGAATATTTTATACAGAAAAATATATTGTGTTTTGCTTAAAATTCAGAGAACTCTTTTACTGCTATTCCCTGCACTAATTTATATTGATATACAAGGAATGGTACATTATGAAATGAATATTTTAACGACTTCTTTCGTTGAAATCATCCTTCATCGATTGTGGTTTATTTTGATTATTTTTTTTTTACGGACTGGTACATTTTCAATTGATATTTTATATAGAGGTTTACAGGCAATTTGTGCGTGCAGTCAAACGTAGCTGTACTATTAGTCACCCCTAACATTGTCCGACATTCCATTTATCATTCAGTTTGATGGATAACAAGAGTTCATCCTGTCCTCATGGCTTGAATTTTAATAACATTTTACATCATTACATCAATCAAGACGAACCAGAAAAGAATGAACGGGAACGGAAAAGAATGACTACAATCATAGATCTAACAATTTCATTTTGATATTTTGATATTGTAAATGTATGTGCTTTAGACTCCAAGAAATAAGAATACATCCTCGATACATATTTATGAGATTTTGCAATATTACATTTTGCGTTAATCTCAACGAAAATATTATAACACAAAATGTAATCATTACTTATGATCACTCAAAACCTGCGAAAATGTATCATGACAACAACGAATAATACACCAGTAATCAAGACTTTACCGATACTGGTTCTGTACCAATGTATCTTATTTTGTACATAACAAATTAGACACAGTTTAAATGTTTGCTTCCTTATATTACCTCTTTCTATCAAGTTATAATATAATACGAATCATAGAGGACTTTGTACTTTTCTAGTGCCATATAAAAATACTCGAGAGCCATTCATCGCCTATACATGTCTATTATTAAGTGAAAATATTGAAAACATCAAATCAAATATGTAATTTTTTAATAAATATTCTATAATTTATTTATGTTCTGTATACAGGACTAAGCCCTCTTCCAAGGGGAGATAATTTAAAATCATTGAAAATTTGTTGGTATTTTTCAAAATCTTCTTCTCAAAATCCATTTGGCCAGAAAAGCTGAAAATTGTGTGAAAGCATCCTTAGGTAGTGTGTATTCAAGTTTGTTCAAATCATGATCCCTGGGGGTAGGGTGGGGCCACAATGGGGGTCGAATTTTTACATAGGAATATATAGAGTAAATCTTTAAAAATCTTCTCTAATATTTATCAGCCAGAAAAGCTGTAACTTGTGAGTAAGCATCATCAGGTAGTGTAGTTTGTTTAAATCATACTCTCCAGGGGTAGGGTTGGGCTACATAGGGGGGTCGAAATTTTTATATATTAGGAATATATAGAGTAAATCTTTTAAAATCTTCTCTGAAACTGATCAGCCAGAAAAGCTGAAATTTGTGTGGATGCATCATCCGATAGTGTATAAATCATGATCCCAGGGGGTAGGGTGGGGCCACAATTGGGGGTCGAATTTTACATAGGAATATATAGAGAAAAATATTTAAAGATCTTCTTCTCAGAAATTGATTGGGCAGAAAAGCTGCAACTTGTGTGGAAGCATCCTCAGTTAGGGAAGATTCAAGTTTGTTCAAATCATGATCCTTAGGGGTAGGATGGGGCCACAATGGGCGGGGGAGGGGTGTAAATTTTTGACATAGGAATATATAGGGAAATTATTTTAAAAATGTTATTGTATATGGCTTTACTTTGTGCAAGCATTTAGACATACTGTAAACGTGGTTATATTGACGAGTTCAAAATTTGACTATTTTTTAGTAAGAGACAATTGGCAAGTTTTAATTTTGACGAAAACAATTTTGGTATTAATACGCTATAAATATGATGTGAAGTTTGGCGAGTGGAAATTTTGACGAGAAAATAAAAATCGCCAACATAGTCAAAATTAACACATCGTCAAAATATCCACGTTTACAGTATTGTTGATTCTTTAAAATTGTTTAGACTTTGGCCTTTTGACAATTCTTGACAATTATTCAGCCCCATAAGGGGTTCAAAGTTTGATGTAGGTTTATAATCCATATAAAAACAGTTGTTTAAGTCTGATCATCTTCTCGAGAACTGCAATGCCCAATATGTGATATGACTGTAAAATCATTCTGTTAGTGATATGACTGTAAAATCATTCTGTTACAAAGGCTCAATGATAAACATAAGAATATGCAGAGGATTTTTTTTACAGGATTTATCATACGACATTGTTCAGATATTTTGTATATGACTACGTAAAGATGATTTTATTATGTCTATTGTTGCTCAGGTGAGCGATGTGGCCCATGGGCCTCTTGTTTAGTAACAGGTTCTTTCCGTCCAAACACAGGTGTATGCGGAATAATAGGAAAAGACGCTATTCCTCTTTTTAAAAGAAATTAGATTTTTTCAGGGAGGTTGTTACAGACCCCTGCAATCCCCACCCCTTGGTTCTGTGCATTTGCTACCGTAAACTTGTAGACATTTGGGCTTGTATAGATTGGCTGCATTCAAGATCATAGCTGCTACATAGGGTTACGTAGCAACTATGCTGTTGAACGATAAGCTAACCTAGCCACTACGCAGATATTTGTAGCCTGAATATTTTATGCTATGCATCAAATTCAAGATGGCTTTCTTTGTTACCACTTCGTCACAAACATGAAATTTATATATTTAGTGATATTTTGTTCATCCTATAAGTTATAAAGAATTTTAGCATGTATATTTCAGCTTGAAATTAACAAATTATGTTAACGTTATTAGTCTTTAGTTGAATATTTCCAACTTCAAATCTGAGACCTAGTGGCTAACCTAGCGGTCCGTTCAATATACCTAGACATCTACAACCTAGTCGCTAGGCTAGCTGCTATGACCTTATCATGATGGTTCCACATTTGTATTCATGCCATAATATTCACCAAATTTCCCAATTTATTATTAACCTTTTAAGTTATTCTCTAGCAGAATTTGCGTTACATTATTAAGTTAAGTAAAACTATTGCATTGGAGTCATTTTTTCAAAATATTTCAGATGGTATGTGGCCCTGATTTTAGCATCAAAGATGTTGTCGCCAAATGGCCAGGATATGTCCACGATTCTAGGATTTTTAAAGAAACTGCATTATGCAGAGAGTTTGAAAATGGTATGTTGTTTGGTATGTTCTACATTGCTGCTATGCTATACCCTCACCATCTATCTAAAAAATTAATTTAGGATACAATTGTAATGAATAAGAATTACTAAAATAATTAAGAGGGAGGGGGACACAATTAAAGGTTTTGTACTCTATTCAGAATTAAATTATCGCACCTGTATGACTGTGTATTCCATCAAATTGAAAACTGAATATTACATATAAAATTTATGCAGGACACATACAAGCGATGCTGTTAGGTGACTCGAATTATTCGCTCAAGACTTACTTGATGACTCCCTATTTAAACCCCACAGAGGCACACATGCAGAGATACAACACGGCACATTGCAGGACAAGGGTGTTGATAGAGCAGACTGTCGGGGTATTAAAAAAGAAGATTCTCGTGTTTGCACAGCGAACTGCGATTATCACCACAGAGGGCATGTGTTGCAGTTGTTGCCTGTTGTGTATTACACAATATTGGCATCAACAGAGGAGACATTATCTCAAATTCAGATGACAATGACTTTAATGCTGAAGATGTAATAGATGATGTAGTTGACAGGGGGGCAATGGGGAAACTGTGAGGGATCACATTGCTCGTAATTATTTCTGAATTACATAGATTAAATGACTTTGCATCTTTCAATTCCTCTTATTCATTTTTTTTTATCAAATTAACTATAATTTTCAAAATTGATAAACAGTTCAATGTAGAATAGAAAACTTGTAACCAATTTTATTTGAGACATAGTAATATTAAGGCAGATATTTACACCATGCGAGTAACAAACTTCAATATTCTATAAATTCAAAGTTGATTTGTTTTGATTTATGATAAAACAATCACGCTTAGCAATCTTCAGAGAGAGAGAGAGAGAGAGAGAGAGAGAGAGAGAGAGAGAGAGAATATTTGTACATTTGTATTTGATTATGTTTTTATAGACACTTTTTACCATATCTAAGTTTCAAATAGAATTTACTTGTAATATTGCCCATATATTACTGAGGTTATATATTTCCTTATTTTAACTTCATTTACCGTAATAAAATGAGCATGAAACTGGGAGATTGATATTACATGAATATAATTAGAATATTTCCTTTTTAAAAAGCTGTACAACTATATTGTTATTTTAAATAATTGTATAAACAAAAAACAAAAATAAAAATAAACACACTAAAAAGGCAAAAATATGAACTACATGTACTAGCAATGTGGAAAGATTTTTCTCAAAATAGAACTGCATTAAACTTCTGAAAATTGAGAGAGTGACAAGTAATTCAAAGAACCATTTCTTAAAGATTTTTTCTGCATCTTGATTAATTCCAGTTCTGCAGACACCTTTTTCAGTTTCAGTTTAATATATTCACACTCCAATCTTAGTTTGTCTTTCTCAGCCGCCAACACCTCCAAATGAATCTCACTGACGTCTCTGTTTCTCTTTCTTTTGGGAGTATTTCGATCAGCCGCCTGCTGTACCGGTATACTTCCGGCTCGTGAGGTTGGGGTTGATCTCCTGCAAGAAACATCCTAAATCATTAATGAAAACAATGAAAATAATTCCATTGAAAATCATTGGAGATAAATTTCAGGCTTTTTATCTGCAATATTTAAACATTTTGTTTAACAATTCCACATACTATTTCTTCAATGTACCCGAATTATTTTAAAATACCCCAATACCACATCTGAATAGACTGTTCTGTTAAAAGTTTGTTGTTTATTTGTTTATATTGGTAAGATGTTTTATTACTTACCTGTAGCTGTAGAAACCGTTTCCAAACCCCCATCTATTCCATCCAGTGAGGGCTTCCCTGATAAGAAGGTCAACATGGCCTCGTCCATGGGGGAGGGAGATGGGGGTTTTGGTCCACCACCTGTCCCTGGGTATTTTGTTTAGCTGTTGTTTTTTTTTTTTTGGCTTAAAAAATGAAATGATTTAGTATAAAAACAGTGATTCATCCAACTGTTCATGATGTAAAACTCTACAGAATTAAAAGGTGAATATGCAGCTTCATATTTGACCATTGCTTCTTTACTTGTTTTACTGTTCCCTTTTTATATAGAGAAATAGGAGAAAAAATAAGGTGACAGTGAATGCTTTCAATTGTAATTTAATTATTTTGGTGGGTTTTTTTTAAGGAAACTATCAGTATTATCCATTCCAGAATGCAATGTGCATTCGTGCCGAATATATGTGTGGTCGAAATGATGCGACACCCAAATTTGTTACCTGTCATGAAGTAAAATGTAAACACTGAGTCTCTAGATATAGTTCTGAACTAGGGGTCTGTTTAAGATGAGCGACTTTTTATTACTTGCCAAACTCTGTTTATCAAAATGATATTGAAGAGTTGCTTTTTATCTATGAATATAGCTATGATATAGCTATTTACTCTACCGTATACCCAACTATTTTCTTATATACGACACAAACACTAATTAAAAAGCTGATCATGTTATTGTCACGATTGCACTGCTGCTGGCCCAATAGAATATACATGTGAGAAAATTATTTTGGAATTAATTATTGTGTTTATCACACTTCATTTTCAACATGTTTAAAAATAAAATACTTACGCATTAACAACGTCCGTTATTTCTAACCAGGATCGATTTTTTTCGGCCTTGCGGCTACTCGATCTTTTTAATTTCCCATCAATGACTTCAATTCTTTTTGAAACTTCTTCATATAGCACTTCCCTCTCCAAAGGGGTCCAGTAAGGTTCATTTTGAACTTGGTTCATTGTTTTTTCAAGGTTTTTGTTGATGAGGAAATCAATTTCCTGGTCACCCATAACGTTATCGGCTGCTACGTTGATGAACGCTGATGACGTCAACGTAAAATGACGTAACAATATGCACATGGACTTAAAAAAGATAACACTGAATGGAAGTTACATTTGTAATAATTTATTTCCATACTTTTTTATGCATATATTTTTATTGCGCAATATAATGGGCGTGGCACTGCCATGTGTTAAACAAAGATTATCCTCAATTCACTTGATATCCTGCTAAGTTTAGGTCTCACTTTCTGTCTCAAGTTAGACTTTTTTAAGTGAGCTTAAACTTCCTTTATGGCACACCTTAAGTGAGACAAATTAAGTTTAGATCAATATCTGATATTTGTTTTCGGTCTCAAATATGAGCTAGCTAAGTTTTATGGCCCCGGGATCTGATTACTCATCAAATATTCATTTTAACATTTAAATGCGCTTTGGTTGCAGATTAGTCAATAAATCAAAAATGTAAACTACAAACTCAATATAAATAACAAACTCCGGTTGTACAAACTATTATTATTTTAAAGTGTGCAATTCGGACTGTTCTAGATAGAGAAAAAACCCTGTATCCTTCTACATTACAATGCTGCTGTTCCAAATATTCCAATGTTCGTGGTTTTTAATGAGTTTCATTGTACCTTGTTATGGCAGTTTACAGCCGGGCTTCTCTCAACTTCACCGTGGGCACAGACTGGACGGGAAACTAATCCAAACCTTCACAGAACTCAGTTTCTTGGACTGTGTTATGGAATGCCTGGTAACACCACGGTGTAAATCTGTCAACTATTTCAAAGGGGCAAATTTCTGTGAAATCAATTACGAAAATAAGACTACAGCAGAGACTAAGTACTTGGACGCCGCTGGATGGGTGTACAGTGAAAAGGAGCATTGGCCTAAGGTCAATATGTTTAAATGGTTAATTACTATCAACTATCCTTTTTATTTAGTCAGTAATACTACCATCGAATCAAGTAGGTTGTATTTGAGTTTTAAGACTATTGTGATATTTTTTCCTGATAACTCTTTATAAAAATATTTAAAAATCACGGATGTAGGGTTTTTTGTTTAATCTACAACAAATATATTAAATGTTTCTGTTAGATTAAATTGCTTTTGGTTGTTAAAATGATAATATTGAGATTTTACAAGATGAATATATCTGCTATGAAAAAAGAGGGGTTGTTTTTGAAAATGACGGTTTGAGTTAAGCGTTCTCAAATTTTGTATGGTGAGAAAAGAAGTGGTGTAAACATTTCATTTAACTTAAATTTAGAGTCTTTAATTAACATAAATTCAAATTATGATAAACAAACAAAATTTTTGTTTGTAAAAAATGCTGTTTAATGCAAAAAATATAAAAACTACCGTCACATTTAACAAGCATGTATGTAATCACTAACACAATTGAAGCTTGCAGCCACTTTTTGCAGAAGTATGAAATTGGTGTAATTACGTTAAACGTTTTATTTTTTGAATGAGAACACGTGTTAGAGCACAAATTATCTGTGTACGATTTTGTCACCACAATCAAATTCACTTTGAATGCTTCACCATTCAACCATAAGATTATCTAAAAATTGAACCATACCGGCGAAAATGAGTAAATAAATAAATAAACAGTAAAACAATCAGCTTGTAACAATATAGAATTATAACCCGAAAAATATAATTCAATCTATTATGATAATTCCTATAGATTTATGAGATGATAACGAAAAAGCCTAAATTGCCTAGTTGCAAGTCCGATAGCTTATTAAAAAAATCTTGAAAAATGCCAAATAGAAAGTAAAAAAGGAACCGACAAGACCTTTCTTTTAATTTGAGTCAAGATTTCTGACACTGTTAGTTTGCAATAAAACTTTATAAACAGATGAGGAAGAACTTTACCTATGAATGGCTGGTGTTTTTCAAATAATTCCAAAATCCCTTCATGAGCTTTTTCACACTTAAACACACTTATTTCCTACAACGCCCTGCTTCGATTTTTCAGATTCAAAAGGAACCGCCATCCTAACATCTCAACAAAACCAAATGAGGAAGAAATATTTCAAAAATACTCGTTTTTAAAAATTAGAGATTTTTCTCATTTCTTTATATATATTCCATAGTACTGAAAATTTCCATTATGATAACAATATGGCCGCTATGCAAATTATAAAATGTACACCATTTCTCCATAAGACAAACGTCAACTAATAGTTTTGCCTACCGGGCACATGTTATGAAACCTACATCCCAAATTATTTACATCGAAAATACACATGTTCCTGAAAATCAAGCCCGATCTTTTCATTTTCTCTAGCAACAACATGCTCCAAAGTTTCACACACACTTGCAGGTGGTTCGCAAAATGGTCTTCTGAGCGGATCACTTTAAAACCTTAAAAACGCTGTTACATACAATTAAAAAAAACAGTATTCATTAGAAGAAACAGTTAAATAAGAACTCGCGCTTTGAATACGTTACATTTACAATTGGATCTGTATCATAGTCATGAATGTTTTATTTTGGTAGGAACTGGCTGGAGCTTGCTCAAACTCAAACTGTCAAATCAACGAGACATGTAAACATAAGAGATATTCTGAGGATGAATTCTTTGAATGTGTTTTGTCAGGTAAAATCATCAGTTACTTCCCTTGATGCTATTAGATACAAATTAAAATAAGATATATTTACAAAATTTGATATTTAAGTTTTCCATTTCCCAAGGTATCATATAAATGTCTCTTTCCTGTATGCGTGATGTAAGGGTCCCCCAAATGTCACAGCCATATAATGCAATAGGTTGTATCATATGATCAAAGAGATGTAGTAATGTTTTGATAGGGGTTTGAGTAGAGTTTAGGTCTTTGAATAGTTTGAAAGATCTTGCTTCTTTAAAGACCAAAAGGAGAGCATGATTATACCTAAATATTTATATTTGTTAACACATTCTAAATGTGAATTTTCGAGGGTGACCTTTTCATTACTGTACGTTTTGTACTATATGTTTTAAATTAATAATAAAATATAATTCTTGCAGGATTTAAAATTGCTAGACATAAATTGTTATATATAAAGTTAAAGATCATTATAAGACACTGGCAAAATAGAGCACTTTGTCGTAATTTTATTGTCAATAGTAGCCCTGATGTATCTATACTTTATTATTATATTTCAAGTGTCAATCTATGATCTCTAAGTTTTTGAAAAATGAATATACATTGTACTTTAGTATTCGATATTATCTGACCCTTGATATTGATTATATAATTTTTAATGCTTTAAAAGTGCCTTTATTCGTCAGATTGTGGATTACCCGATCAAAAAGGAATAAATATAAGTACAACAAAACGGGAAGACGCCATAGGTATACATAGACGGCTGCACGCCTCGTGTACCGACGGATACTCCCAGTCTGGTTCAGGACGTCTGATATGTCAGTCTAACGGAGAGTGGAAATACGACATTGTGTGTAAAGGTGAATATGTTAATATTATGTGTGAGGAGGTGAATTATTCATGGTTTAGTGTTGAATAACAATTGGTATTTGAAACGCAGGTAAAAGGAAACTGTTCCTTTTAAACTTTTATTTTCGATATCACGAGTACTTAAGCACGTTCTCCGGTCTTACTATTTGAGTAAACTAAACCTAGCACACGTAAAATCATTTTAACATTTAATGTCCCATTGTCGGTTTTTACCACTTCTATATCTAAATATTTTCTTTTGAAAAATGGAACATAATAGCCTCTGTCTGAACATTGCTTACACGTCCTTTTAAAATACAAATGTCTTCCGTAATTTAGGTTTTCTGTATATTGTATGTTTTTTTTTTTCTTTAAAAAAATATGAAACGGGCTCATGTACATATGTTTTGATTTAGAAAACAAAAATGAAACGAGGAAATTATTTTCTGCAAATTTTCAAATTGTGATATCAATTTTGACGGATTATCTAAACAAAGGGGTCGGTGATATAAATAATGTTAATCTTGTTAATATATATTAATTTTTTTCTGCAAAATTGTTAACTGAAAATATTTTACCTCAAAAATGTTTAGTGAGGATATTTTTACTGCAAAATTAAGTATTGTTAGACAAGTCATTAATTTTGCTAGCAAAAGAGATTTTCTAAACTAAATTAATCGATTTTCTAAAAAAAAAAACCAAAAATTAATCGATTTTCTAAAAAAAAAAAATGAATGAATAATAATAGGTATTTTAAACGCAGGTAAAAGGACACTGTTTCTTTTAAACTTTTATTTTCGATATCACGAGTACTTAAGCACGTTCTCCGGTCAATTGGCCAACATTTTATTTTTGTAATATCGTTGACAGTTCTGCCAAACATCGCATCAGGTAAACCTGTCAACCAGTCGTCAACATCTACCATATATTCGCCCGAGTATGCAGTGGATGGCAACAGAGGAACAGACTTTGTTAAAGACAAGTGTGCATCAACAGAAGATAGCGACCCAAATCCTTGGTGGAGGGTGGATCTGCAAGCTGTGTATTCCATCAAATCTGTCAGAATACTCAACAGAGGAATGGATACGTACGGTACAGGTATGCGTACAGAGTAACGACATTACAAAATCGAAAACAAAAAATAAAGGAAGTGCTGTTGATTTAACTTTGCTTGCAGGTCTATAACTTCGACTAAATCCGTGAAAAGAAAATGACCAAAAAAACTGTTGATTTTATTTTTTTAATCGATTAAGGGTTTTTTTTTTAATTATTTGGCCGCAATTTATTTTTTTAGTGTGGATTTATTTTATTCTAAAAAATGCAAGATGTATCACAATAAAAAAAAATATTTTAAAACCGCAGTCTTGTATATTATTATAACCCCCGCAAACGAAGTTTGGGGGGTATATAGGAATCACCTTGTCTGTCCGTCCGTCCGTCTGTCCGTCTGTCTGTGCAAAATTCGTGTCCGGTCCATATCTTTCTTATGGAAAAACATTGGAAGTTCCTACTTCATACAAAGATTGCTTATGACCTGAGGGTGTGTCATGACCTTGACCCAAGGTCATTTGGGCAAGGTCAAGGTCACTGGCAGGAAAAGTACAAAATTCGTGTACGGTCCATATCTTTCTTATGAAGAAACATTGGAAGTTTTAACTTCACACAAAGATTGCTTATGACCTGAGGGTGTGTCATGACATTGACCCAGGGTCATTTGGGCAAGGTCAAGGGCAGGAAAAGTTCAAAATTCGTGTCCGGTCCATATCTTTCTTATGGAGAAACATTGGAAGTTCTTACTTCACACAAAGATTGCTTATGACCTGAGGGTGTGTCACGACCTTGACTCAAGGTCATTTAGGCAAGGACAAGGTCACTAGCAGGAAAAGTTCAAAATTCGTGTCCGGTCCATATCTTTCTTATGGAGAAACATTGAAAGTTCTTACTTCACACAAAGATTGCTTATGACCTGAGGGTGTGTCATGACCTTGACCCAGGGTCATTTGGGCAAGGTCAAGGTCACTGGCAGGAAAAGTTCAAAATTCGTGTCCGGTCCATATCTTTCTTATGGAGAAACATTGGAAGTTCTTACTTCACACAAAGATAGCTTATGACCTGAGGGTGTGTCATGACCTTGACTCAAGGTTATTTAGGCAAGGTCACTGGCAGGAAAAGTTCAAAATTCGTGTCCGGTCCATATCTTTCATATGGAGAAACATTGAAAGTTCTTACTTCACACAAAGATTGCTTATGACCTGTGGGTGTGTAATGACCTTGACCCAATGTCATTTGTGCAAAGTCAAGGTCACTGGCGGGAAAAGTACAAAATTCGTGTCTGGTCCTTATCTTTCTTATGGAGAATCATTGGAAGTTCTTACTTCAAACAAAGATTGCTTATGACCTGAGGGTGTGCCATAACCTTGACCCAAGGTCATAAGCGCAAGGTCAAGGTCATTGTTTTAAAAAATGCTTCATTCCTGTCTTGTATTAATGGAAATGTTTAGAAGGTAAAATTTGACACAAAGCTTGCATGTGTCAGTTTAATATAAAATTGTTTGATTATCATCCCCATCTGCCCATCTGGAAATTGCCCTCCCTGATGTTTTTTATCTTTTTTTGGTGGAAAAAAATTTTCGGAAGAAAATCGGGCTCGGGATACCAAAAATTCAAAACATTTAATGGCTGCTTGACATGTGGATTATGGTTTGATTTCAGTCATGTTTGTTATCATAAGGATGCAAATGTCTTCATGCATTAACAGTTAAGTTAAATTAAGTGGAATTTAAATAAAAGAAATTGGTTTGTGCACTCATACTAGCATTAACAATTTTAAAAAAATTGAGCAGTTGTTATTGATAGGACATGAACAGTTAATGAGATAGCATCCATCATTTTCTATAATAGAAAAATACTTGAGTTAGAATTTTTTTTTTTTTTTAGCGGGGAGTATCAATCGTGAGCTTGCTCACAGTACCTCTAGTTTTTTTTTTATTTTAACCCACGCAACAAGCTCCAAAAGGTATAATTTTTTTACCCGACCAGTTTCCTTAGGTGTTTTTTGTAATCTGCTGCACAGAATTCCATTAAAGTTTGTAGATTTGTAGGACATAACGTGTAGATGTGCATATTATCAGAAATGTCCAATACAATTATTTTTATGAACTTCTGCCTTTTTGAATTAAGAATAAAGTTTATTGAATTATGTTGTGTATTTAATACGTACCCTGCCATTCATCATTTGTAGCATTGTCAGGTAATGTGGGAGCGTAGGGTATGTGAGCTTGCTCACTTTTTTTTGCTTAATGACTGTGAAACGGGCTACTACACCTTCAAAACGAACCACGCCGTTCTGTACAAGAAACGAACTGTACTGTTCAATAACTGAATTAATCGAACTGTTCCACGCACAAAACATAGCGTACCGTGAACAAAACGGAGTGTACCATGGAAAAAGCGTGCAGTTATAATTCATGCAAGCCCCGCACAAAAACGGCAAAAGAAGCGCACCGTATCGTGCAAAAGACTGAAATTTAATACACAGTAAACGTACAAACATTTAATCACGGATAAGTTTATGGCAACATTTTTTTTTTAAATTCCTTGCAAAATGTAACGGGTTATAACGAATTTGGGTAAAGCAAATTTATAGTAATAACGAATTGATTATGTGTCCCGTAAAGGTAAACAATAACGGAATATTAAACCTTTATAACGATTTTTAAAAAAAATTCTTAAAGTATGCGATACCAATGAACATAATATTTTGAATGAATTTATTTCCACATACATCTGTAGATTTACAATCCGATTATTTTAGGTTTCGGAAGAATTTAGTTTTAATTGTTACCTTAATAAGTATCAATTGTAGTATTTTGGAAGAAAACATGAATAAACCGAATTCGCTCTACTGATCATTACCAATTCGTTAAACAAATATAACGAATTATGGATATAGCGAAGTAAATTCGGCTTCGCTATAACCGAGTTCTACTGTACGACTAAATTGACAGCTAAAGCCCGACGAAGAAGGACGGGACTTTCTCGGACCAAATTAGTCATTATGCGAGCTTTTTACAGAGACTGATTCGAATTATGTATACTAAATTCTATCGTGTTAGTTATTTCATCAAATTGTTTAGTTCATCTCCATTTAATAGACTTTCATCAAGCATTCGGTTATCGATAAAGTTTTATGGTCTGTTGAAAGAGAGACAGGTTGCTGTACTAACTATACTTTAAAAATTACGTGAGAGAGAGAGAGAGAGAGAGAGAGAGAGAGAGAGAGAGAGAGAGAGAGACAATTGAATGTGTGAATCAGAAATATACTTTGACACTGAACTTAGTTATTTCGCTATGCATGAATTATTGTAGGTCATTTTACAGGGATTTCATTTCAGGACTTCATATGCTCCGCCTGTCAATCAATAAAAGCGTAACGCAACGCATAACGGAACCCTACTAAATGATTAAAAATAAAAATATAAAAGAGACGTTCTTATTGGAAATCATTAAACATTCATTCCCCTTAGATTTCATTCTTCTACTGGTAATCAGTGCCTTGCAGTTTTATTTTCTGTTTGATAAATTCTTAACATTTATCTGTATCACTCTCAACATTGTTGATTACCGATTACTTTGTCCTGTATACAACACACAAGAAAACAATCGACCATAATAAAAGTAATATCGGAAGTCAAAGCTAAGATCGGTATGAAAAATTAATATATGTACATGTATTATAATATTCAATGAGATGGATAAAGAAACATAATGATGCTCGTCAAAATTATCGAAAGAATTAAAACAATTGCGATATACAATTTTTTTTTTTCTAATAAAATAAACTGGATTAAAGTGAATATCTTTTTTTTAACAATATTGAATATTTATCAATTTCAATAAAAACAATTTATCAGCCTAATTAAAAATTAATCAAAATTACCAGTTTGCTAATGTAAATCGATCAAATCTGAAATATACACCAGAGAAAAATTAAAGCGTTCAGGTCACGTCAACCTTATTAATAAAGTTCGCAAACCGTTCACCAAGTGAGTATGTTTTAGCAATAAGCAACCGTTCCATTCAAAAAGCATACCGAACCGTGCAACTGGTGTAGTAGCTGATTTGAAGGACGGTACATATCTAAAGTGCCCGATTTTAACATCGGTTACTTGACTTATTTTAGATGTTTCACGCCGGCTGCGGGATGTTACCGTCACTGTAGGACTGACAGAATCAGATGTCAACACTCCCTGTGGTTTCTTTGCTGGTCCCGGTTCTGCGTCACAGCTGGTCGTCATCGACTGTCCGACATTACCACAGGGGAGATTCGTAAAAATCTCCAAGAAAACTCAGTTTCTTGCTCTTTGTGAAGTTGACGTGTTTGGACTTCCAGTCTAATTACTTTTCTTACCTTACACGTCACCTTGCATCGGTGATTTTTGACGACTGTATTGGCTATTTCTATTCATGTTAACTTTCCAATTTGCGTCAGGTTAAATTTTTACATCTGTGACAAGTCTTACTTATATAAACATGTACTTGCATGTAAATGTTTTTGTTTTCATCGTTAATACTGAATGTATTATATATAAAATATAAAGCATTTTTATATACCTTTGTATTTAATTCAACATTAAACAATTAATTCTAATAAGTACCTGTGGGGTTTTTTCTGTTTAATTACTGTGGAGGCAAAATATAAAACTAGCCTTAATTTTTGTTTCCTTGTAAACAGAGCAGTATAGCGGACATGGTAATTATTTACACAAAGAAAAATTTCCAATGTACCAAATTTGGTACAAATCATCCTTATAAGAAGGTAAATATGAATTGCAAAAATAAAAGGCCAGATTGTATTCAAAGCGGAGAAAACATCGAAACTGTTTAAAAGGGGGGTGTATTTAAAAAATCTTCTTCTCAAGAACTACTGAGTTAATCTTGACGTAATTTAGCATACATTATCCTTATGGAAAGAAAAATATAAGTTGCAAAAATTAATGGCTAATTATGTTCCAAATTTGAGCTAATTACGAAAGTACTTATAAAGCGGGCTCGTTATTACATATCTCGTAAACTGGCAATTCATTGCGATAGACTGGTGTTATGAAAATATTGCCAGTCTACCGCATCTCGAAAACGAGGTTCTTTGTTTGAAGCAGCAGGCAGTTTGTTGTGCAACAGATCACGTGCGAATATAATCTATGAAACATGGAAGATACATTGGTGCCGATTATTGTGAAGTAAATTGATGTTAGATATCTCAACACGTTATTTTCACTTGTGAGGGTGGTTTTAGTTTGTTTTGATTTTCGTTTCATTTTGCTTTTTAACTTGGGGGAACAATCGCCTTGTATTAGGAACATAGACGTCGGTAAATAGGCAGTTGATTGTTTATCTGCGAAAATGATAAAATCTGATGCATTAATACGGGTGATGCAAACACATACCGTGCATTGAAAATTACAATCGATATTCATTACAGGTCGTGTTGATAATACAATTAGTAGGTATAACTTGTAATTAGTTAATACCTCTGCCAAATTAATGCAAAACTGTTTGTTTACAGTTATCTTCAAAAATAACAAGACTGTTGTAATTGGGTCATAGGGTAGGACTAATTCCTCCAAAATACACTAGTGCATAAACTGATTTTGTGTCACCTGGCTAACTCTTTTACCAAACATTTTATCTATATAATGTATGAATACATTAAAAAAATAAAACAAATTCGATAAGTTTTTAAAAGTGGCCTATCATTCTACGACTGACGCTGAAATGTTTGTTAATCATTAGAATTGTCTTACTAAACATTAAATACTTGTGTACAGAAAAATCAAAAGGATGATGTGCTATAACTACTTTCTTGGGTCCCTTCTTATTTAATCAATTATTTGAAATCTGCAACAATTTTGGTATTTTTCAAACGAGTAAATGAAAACGTTTTTTAACAGTTCTGACACATTATAATTATGAGGATATCTGCATTATCATTATTTTAAAGAAAATATATTGCAGCAGAAAATCATCTTGGTTTGTAGCCGTTTGTTGTTTTTGAGGGAAGATGAAATAATTGATGGGCCTTAGTACAAAACTGATACCTGTATGCCTGACAATACATTAAATTATATAGCTTTTTAACACGTCATGTGACAACATTCTCCAGTTGAATGTTTTCATCGATCAAGTGAGTAAGGTTATAAAACGTCACACAAGTTTACACCAGGTAAAAATTATTTAAGGGAAGACCAATTAAGTTTTTGACTGTAGCCTTAGCAACTTTTGCCACAGATTTTAAGCACTGGGTACTGGCTTTCTGACTACATGTAGCTTGCGATTCTCTGTCCGTCAATCCTTTAACTTTCAGATATGAGATACGAGCTGTGAAAATGAAATGTATCTCATCGGCATGGTATATTCATAGAGCTTGGCATCTTAAATAAACACACACAAAAATATTCACTTAGATGTGGAAAATGAAAATTACACTAATTTAAGTTCGATATTTTTTTCATAAATACCAATATACCAAACAAGAAATATTGCAGGTAAATGGTAACTACCTTTTTCGTCATATAAAATAGATATGTATTGCATGTCCTCAAGGACAAAATATTAATGAAATAAAATGTGGGCATCCTTTAATTGTGTAGATTCAACATGTTCAAATTATGATTACACACAATAAGGAAGGCCCACAATGGGTGCCGATTTTTTAACTAATATACGTCTTAAGAAATGTATGAATTTTTTTTATCTTAAAAGAGCTAATACTGTTCACATATGTGCAAAAACTGTAGAAAATAATATACCGGTGTTTTATTTAATTCATATATCGCAATAAATTTTCACCCCTACCCCTTTATAAAATATTGAGTCTTACATCAGAAAATTATGGTACCTAACTTTGCTAGATATTAAATTTTACTGTTATTAATTATTTAAAGTGTGTTGATTCGAAGTCGTTCACCATTGTTGCTCAGGTGAGCGATGTGGCCCATGGGCCTCTTGTTTTAAGTTCATACACTTTTTGCGATTTTCGCCTTTTCTTACTTTTGTAGAGAGTTTAATAGACGATTTAATCTAACTGGCGATGTTTGCGACGCGTTCAAGTATTTGAATCCATTATTAGTGTCAAATGTAAACTGTTTTTATTATGTTTTACATTAAACAATGTCATTTTCAAATTACCATAAAAATATGGATTGGTTTATAATCACGGTTTTCAATTTTAACAATGTTTAAGAAATATCATTTTTCTGAGAAATTAAACCCATCGTGAATACACCATTTCAAATAAAGTTCAAAATCAAACAAAATGATTTCATTTTGAATTTCCTGCAGCGTGAAATATTTTTCTTGCAGCGTGAAATCAAAACCATCCTGACTGTGACCTTTTGAAAACACCGTGGATATAAAACGACTTACTCTATGATGTACGTTATTAGCTAGTTCCAATTTCCAAGTTGCAATGATAAGGCTTATTTACAGTGACAAAGGAGATTACATTTTATATTTTAAAAAAATACGTACATACACCTGTATTGAATACATTGTAATGATAATCCTTTTGAAGCAAAATATACTAATTTCTATAGCTGATCAGCACAAATAATAATGACAACAAAATAATCGTGTATGGTACAGACCCTGAATTGTACTACTACATCACACGCTCACTACACGGTTTACGCGAAACGCCGAACGCTTTAAACGAAACGTTACATGATTTTCCCAACACGCTAAGCGGTTTGCATGAAACAATTAACAGTTTCCACTAAACCTTACTCACACGAAACAGATAACTTGGACATGATTTATCTTGATCGATTTCCGTTGATTGGGGTCCTCTCTTATTTCACCTGATAGTAAGAATTGTTTTTAAAATGGCACGATATTATAGAATTTCTTATAATAAACTATATCCTTATTTGAATCGACATCAGTATGACAGCTAATAATAAAATAATTATTCACAATTATAAAAAAACAGGACGCACATGTACACATCGGGGTCGTTGGCAGAGCATCGAACATGGGAAAGGAAATACAGCCGAGGGGTTGCTGCTGTTTGGCACCAAAAAAAAGGGTGTTGCTAAAACGCGGAACGGAAAACGGAACGGAAAGCGGAACGGAACGGAAATGGAGAATGTAATATCAAGATAATTGTTTAGAGATTGGTCTAGATAGTTTATTTTATGTGAAATTTTTAAACCTTCCGAATCGTGTTGGTAAATTAACAACTTTAATAACGCTTCTTCAACTTTAGCATTGCAATTTGTTTGCTTAATCATGGAAAGGGGGGGGGGTAGTAATTTATATAACGGTTCTATATTGCAAGAAATATTATAAACTATAAAGTCAACTGTAAATTAGAATGCTCAAGTTTATCATTCAAAGCTATAATTGAAAAAAAAATTGAGCTCAAAAAAGTTCTTTTAAAATCACAGGAATAGCAATATCATATTATAAAAGTCATGTTTTTGGCGTTGCTGCATTATGCGTTTGTTGACTTTATTGCTGGATAATGTTTTAAATGCATGTATCATTTGATTAAAACCAGCATTATTTGCAAGCCAATTATTCTAAATTACTAAAAAAATACTTTAGAATAGAATTACTTATAAAAAGATATGGATTTCTAGCATGTGCTAGACTTGAAAATGGCAGAAAAAAAATTAACTTTTCAAATTTTACCGCTATTGATGAAAATAAAAGTCCCTGCAGTATTCGAACTCGGGACCTGCGGGTCGGTAGATCAAAGCCACATTCATTGCGCCACAGAGATAGACACCCGACTTTGGCGATATGAACTCTTAATTTTACAATGTGTTAAAATCGCAATGTTGTGACATACTTTTATAAAAACCAAAAAGAAGTAACGGGGTGTCGAGGATCCTTTATACTTTTTAGCAACCGGGCTTATATATTCACTTTTGCCAAAATGATTATGCTATATTTTGTAAAAGTTTTCTCGTTTCAATCGATGCATTTATAATGCACAGTTAACTCTCAAAAAATCTATCAAATTTCTCAATAATCCACTTAAGATTGATAAATCCTTAAATAAAAGTACACATGTACCTAATGTTTACGATTCTTATAAACTTAAACAGTTAACAAGTATTCCTTTTAAAGGAATGATCGACAATAGTGATATATTGATAGCTCTAGCTAGAAGCAATCAACATGATCAGTTTGATGTAAAATAATAAAATAAGTACTGTATTTTTACAAAATATAGAATATTTTGAATCTGTACACTATATAATTTTATTATTATAAACCGTCAACAAATTTAATTTTTAAATAAATTTGGGAAAAGCCGTTCGTAAACTCCTTGTCTAATTTTATATTTTTAACGTAATTATTAAATGTTAATGTATCTTCTTCTTCAAAGAGCATTAACACGTATACAAAGAAAGAGTTGTATTAAAATAATTTAATGCGACTGAAAAACATTGAATGCCATCATAACTTGCTATTGAGGTCGCATTATAACGTAACCTTGTTTATAAATCAAGCCGTCTTCCCAGCTACTATTATGCAACATCAATAGATCGAGGTCAGTTCATGGAGCATCTTCTTATGATTGAGGTCAGTTAATCGAGGTCAACTGCATAACCATTCTCTCACCAGAGAAACTTGTATAGCACGACCTCTGGTGAGAGAATGCTGCATTACTGAATGAATCTTTCGATCGAAATTCTTACGCGTGAGACAAAATGTGCATTCTTGAATTAACAGGTCGAACTGTATTGTATGTATGTTTGCATCTCTTAAGGTAAATGAATTGAAATAAAACCGAGTAAAATGTTATATAAATACTTAACCAAACTTCAAGTTTTTATAAGAACTACTTATGCAAGCGGAATGTGTGCGCACGTGGAAGCATTTGCCGGATGCCTCATATGGACACAACAGTAATCGGCCGAAGCCGATCACAAAAAAATGATATCAGGTTTTCCGTTTTTCATTCCGTTCCGCTTTCCGTTCCGCATTTTAGCAACACCCCCCAAAAAAGTCTGATCGACCTCGAACGCAGAGGAACCAGGTCGCTAGGCCGAGAGTTCCGGTGACTGGCTGGGTTTGATAACCCAAGCGCTTCTGGGGCTCCGTCGCCTTAAGTACTGAGGAGCTCGACCACGACCCCGGGCTTTCGGAAGGGTGGGTCGCAAACACTATAGCACTAGGCATCGTCGGGAGGCTGGCCTTGACGTTATGAGCACCCGAGTATGTACTTTCCAAAAAAAAAAAATAAAAAAAAAAATAAAATATACAGACCCTGAAACGTACTACTACACCAGAATCAACAAATATATAGTCTGTATACATGTGTTACATTAAAGTTTTAAAATTCAGAGAATTTAAAACTATCTATAACAATTTAAATTGTTATAGATAGCTTTAAATTCTCTGAATTTTAAAACTTTAATGTAGCACATGCATGGCATGGGACGGGTAGTTATCTGTGTTATAGATACTTACAGCTGCATCATGTAAACTATTAATAATCTACACCAACCAGTTGAAGCAGCAAGAAGAAAATGAAATACTAGTTTCGCTGAAAATTGCTGCAATTCAATTAGAATGCAAACAGTGTTGCAAATGAAAAAAAGATGCAAAAACTGTTTTATTTCGAGCTTAGCTGTACGAGGATTGGTAGGACAAAAAATGTATATATGGGCGGTATCCTCATAAAGGTATTTCATAAATAATGTATTAATCATGATACAGGAATATATTACCTTCACTTGACAGTCAAGATGACGTCATGGGTTTCTCCAAAACCCCACCCACAGAAATCATTGAGTTCACAGTAAAGGGGGGAGTCTACAGTCAAGGGTGGGGAGTCTACAGTCAAGGGTTGAGAAAACACTTAGTAACTCTTACTAAGATATCATAACAACGAATGAATCTCAGTATCTTTGACACTGTTGTCTAACAGACTTTTATTGGCAAATTGGCTTAAATTTAGATCAAAATGTAATAAACTTTTTATTACTTAAAGATGCTGAGGATCATGTGTTTGGTGGAGATCAAATTTGGTCTAGGGGGACCAGAGCTAAGACCATCGCTGCCACCAAGGAAGCAAATGAGATGTGCCGGAGAGGAAAACACGGAGGATATCTGGAGATTGCCAATGACAGCGACAGTGAGGAGGTAAGATTGAGTGATGAACATAGTTTTAAAAAGACACTCTCTTTTATCGTCTTTGCCCATGAATGATAAATAATGAAAAATCTTGTGGAGATAAAGGGTGGTAGAAAGGGTAATGTGACTAAACTTTATTAAATAATCTTTTCAAAACTATGCTCATCATACTTGATCAACCTGTGAGTGCACATGCTAAATCTTGTAATATCATTTAATGATAATAAGTTTTTAATGATTGAATAATTGTGATTTAAGGCAGGTATATAAAGTCAGGTTTATAGCTGGAAATTCATTTTAGTTTTCCTTTTCCAGGAGGAAGATGTGAATTTGTTTGCCAAGAAGACAAAGACAAAAGCCGCAAGACAGAGTACACAACCAAGAGTGGTTAGTATATATTTTGAATGTAATATTATAAAAATATATCATTAACACATGCAATAAAGCGTCTTAAGCAGATTTTTAAACTGCTATGTATTTGTTTTAAAATTGCATGTATCAAGAATTATTTGCAATCATTTTTATTCAGAGTTATTAGGCATCTTAAAAAAATTAAAGCAACAGAAATTGATACCTCTGCTCCAAAGAGGGACATTACAGTTTCACCTCTTTTGTCTCTCTGTCCATATCATAAATTTCGGTCATATGTTTCTAGGAAAAATTTAAAGATATTTGAAATTTCAACAGATCTTTAACATATGGTGGGATTCATTTTCCGTAATTATTTGACATCATCTTCCTGTAAAATGACAACTCCATTTAATTTTAACCTAAATATTCAGTCACAATTTGATTTGAAATTTCTCAGCAACAATTTATTTCAGATTCTTGAAATTTTAACACACTATTTGTTTAGGTATGCTATATGATAAGATTTATATTTTAACAAAAAAATGAATGAGATGTCATCTTTGTGTTGGCATTATTTACTTAATATCTTGTATATTCACATCAGAGTGGGGGTTTCACTAGTGAGCATTAGCTCACAGATATCTTGTTTTAATTTGACTGAGCCAATGAATGTTTCACAATATTACATGTATTAAAACTTTTTTTTCTCTGCTTTAGGTACTGTCTAGACTACCATTAGAAGACATTGCCATTACTTCCAAAACAAAGGGCAGGAAGGCTAAAGCTCCGAAGGTACTACCAGTATTTAATTATAGCATTGAATAATTTATTATTGACTTCGTCGTGTCAATAACTGCCGTCATGTGAGCAGACAAATTGAATAACGCGCGTTTGCGTGTAATGATAATTTGTCTGCTCAACTGAAGGCAGTTATTGACACAACGAAGTCAAAAATAAATCATTCAATGCTTATATTTACATTCTCTTACTGATGAAATCAATTGTTTACTTAAGTAAATTGATATAAATTGCTGATCACAGAGGGAGTAAATTAGTAACAGCAAGAACGGCTGTTTTATAAAAACTGGTTTAAACTGGTTATTACATAGACTGTTGAGTTGAGATCGATGAGCATGAAAATATAATCCATTAAAAAATAACTCTTGAAATTTTGCTTTTAACAATAAAATCAACTTTTTTGTTGATTAATTGTAAAACATGGTGCTTTGACAACATGTATGAAATGTATTTTTTAACCGATAACATAGAAATCACTGTTTAGGAACTTCTTATGTAAATTACATGTAAATTTATAGGCAGTGATTAGTTGTTGCATTTAGAGGCATTTATAGATCACAAAATATAATGGAAAAACACAGCAGAATGTAAATATAAGATAATGGAGTAATAAACTGAAATTCTTTATTACAATGATAACTTTCTAAAACTGTATTTGTTTATACTCTGTCACTTGGAAGAAACAGGTACACTTGAAAATCATGTACTAGTCTGATAGTTCATTATAAATTAAGATTAAAATAATGACTTTGAATCGCCACTAGATTTGCTTGCCACATATAAACAGAAGATTTGGACTACATGTATGAAAATATACAAACTTTATATATGAGAGACAACTTGATTTTTTTAATTGGGCAATGTCAAACTCTAGAAAATGCATTCTAACCCCTCCCCCCCCCCCCTGTTTTACAGAATGATGGACGATCATTCCAAATCCTCTATCAAGGTGAAGGAGCTTCTTACGATGACTCGGCATCTCCAAACAGACAGCCATGCTTCTATGAGGACCTCACCCCCGATCAAGTGGATGTTCTTGAACATCAAGTGAACAACTTTGCTCAGCAGAAAGCCAGCTGTGGTACGATGACAGATTCAGTTGTTGTGCTGAAAGATGATAAGGACATAAAGGAGGCTTACAAGAGAGCAACCAGTGGAAACCTGTCCCGGTCAAAGATAGATGTTTGGTCCAACCGCCCATCACTATTGTTAGACACCAGGCTGAAACCAACCGAAAACTTGGAAGAGTTCTGAAACTTTTAGAGAGTCAGCCACTACAGGAAATCAGCGGTCTTAGTGACTATTTGCGTCAACTAACAACACCACCAAGGACAACTCCTGAGGTTACCGTCATCACCGAAAGTCGTCAACCCTTGAGTGCGATACGTCTATTTGACAAAGAAAACTGCGTTGGAACTCCACGTCCAAATGAACTGTTTGCCGAGAGACTTGATGAAGAGGATGGAGTTCAAGAGCCTGCGTCTGAAAACTCTCCTAGGGAAAATTCAAGACAGATTGTGCGAATTGAAGACCCACAGGCCCAGCCGATTTCGATTGTTCCAGTGGACCGACCCATCGACAGCTGTTCACATGTTGCACCCTATGACTTCAGTGTCGTCAACAGCATTATTGTACTGCAATGCCCTCCGACTGCAGCGATCATTGAGGTGAACTCTCCTGAAGATATCGTCCCTGGAAAGTGTGAATTCGTGGTCAACAAGGCTATTCAACAGAAGGCTAGGATGGAGACATGTTCTGCTGGAAACTTCCTTTGGACCATGACTAAAGTTTATTCAAGGAGGAAGAAATGAGTCAGAAAATGAACTTCATGGGAAAGAAAGGGAAAAGGAGGATGTCACCAAGAAGAAGACACAGCCTAGTTCACTTGTATGTGGAAAACTTTGACAGAAGATTTGATGGACTTATGAAGGCCGTTACGTCCGTCAACAATGGACTTCTTACCATTTTCAAGAAGAACAAAAGCAGTGAACAGAGTGTGTAAATAAACTCATTGGTGATTAATTGGTGAAAAATGCACGAGTTTGTACATTTTTGTGTTTGATAAAAGACATTGATAAAAGTGATGCATCAGTGATATTCCAGTGAAAATGTTTTGATGACTGCTGCATAGTTTTAGCTGTGATCATAGTAATATATATATATACCTATATTAATACTTAATATTGATTACTGTGTCATTATTTAGTTTAATTACTATATTGAGTTCATAATAAACCAGTTTTCTGTTTCATCAAAGGTACATGTACCAAAGGAAAGGATCAACAGATTTTGAGAAAATTTCAGCTTTATTTTTGACCACAGAAAAAGAACACAATTAAGAAAAACATTAGATTTTAGAAATATATTAAAATTGATATTTTTATTTCAAAAAAGGAGAGGAAATTTAAGTCTTTTTTTTATATGTGGTCAGAAATAATGCGAAATTTAATCTAGTTTTGACTTAAATCTTCAATATTTTCATTATTTACAAATAAACAAGTCAATTTAAAAGTTAAGCTCATTTAATGTTGCACATGTAAACAAAATGCATAAAAATTCAGATGGATCATGTGTAAATATACATATGCATTTGAATAGTAAGCTCTAATCCATTCCTGGGTACAGTAATTAAATGCTACAGAAATTAAACCTGATAGAAATATGAACAATAAATTCAAAAGAATACAGATGTAAAATAAAAACATTTATAAATACAAAATGCCTACTAAGAAGGAAAACAACTTACACATATAGAAAATATATTTCTATAGAGTTGAACAAACTCACCGGTGTTAAGATTAGACTTGTGAACTTTGTATTTAAATACATGAACAGATTCAAGTACAATACTAATTATTAGATGGAATTTCTGATCATAGTTATGAAGTAATGAAGAAGTTAAGCAACTGGTCTCACAAAAAGCAGGCGACACACATTGGCACAAAATCAAAAGTTTGTGGCTTCACCATTGTTCATGATCACTTGTGGTATCACACGATGCACATGGTCTATGTATCTGGCACACTGCTTTGCCGTCAAAGTTCTCCAAAAGGAGCGAATGCCAGAAACAAGTTCTTCTTTGGTTTTGGGTTTTGCGGTACACTGCAAGAAAGTCTTCATACCAGCCCACACATTCTCGATGGGGTTTAAGTCGGGAGAAGAGGCTGGTGTCTTCATCACTGAGTTGATGATTCCTGCCTGCTCCATCCATGCCTTGGTTGAACGGCTAGTGTGCTTAGAATCATTGTCCTGAAAGAATAAATCAATTAATGATTATTTTGTGTTTTAACCATTCTATTAAAGGAGATATTACCCTAAAACATATAAAAAATGGCCCCTCTTTATACAACAGATAACAGAATATCTACCACGCATTTGGTAAATTTACAAAACAAGAAAGAACAAATATGACACATCGTGATTAGTGATGATAGCTTGGATTTTTTTACCATTAAACTATTTACCAGAAATAAAGATTTATATATTCAATGTCACTGTTTTTTCTGGGTAGGAAAGGGATTATATAAGAGTACATCTATCAAAGACTAAGAATAGTACATGTAAAATTAAAAGATAAATTCCCAAATTTTATTTTATTGCTAATTTATTTTTACACTATCCTTTGTGATATACACTTGCTCTGATCCAGACTTTTTTTCCAGTGAAGGGGGGGGGGGGATTGGAGACCATAAATTTAATCGGCTTAAAACTTCCTGGGGGAGTTGGACTCCTTAACCCGACCTCCCAGATCTGTGCATGCTACAATCATTCTTTTAACAGATTCTGTATATACATACCTGATACAATCTGAAGCCTTCTGGAAATCTCCCTCTGTGTCTGACGAATGGAAGCAAGTTACTCTCCAGAATCTGTTGGTATCATCCAAGTAAAGATGCAGATTGGAGTTTTCCCTTTGTAAGATATCCCTGCCTAGACATTCACCTAAAAATATTAAAAAGCGGTTTAACAAATCAGTTATTGACATTATGTATATGTGCTATGTGAGTGATTGTTTGTTGGCTTGCTTTCTACTTCTTTTTTAAAATTGTAGTTCTAAGGTTTCACACCAATGAAATAATATTTAAAATCATTTTTTTAAAATCAAAAATACTTTTTTTATTAAATGAAAAATACAAAGCCTGGAGGCTGAAAAGCTTTTTAAAAGTAACGTAACTGTGAATTAGACAAATTAATAAATACTAGAGTAATGTGTCAGCTCTTTACTCACCTTTAGGCGTGCTTTGGCCTGGATCGCTTCCTGGACTTCATCTCTATCCCGGATCGAGACTGGTGGAAGAACAACTTTCCATTGGAGCACATCTCCACCGATGTCTCATCAGCGAACACAACGTTCCTAAAGTTGTCCTTATTCTTAATGGCGTTGCATGCCCATTCCATTCTAGCCTGAAGAATTAAAATTTGACATAATATGAATTTATTGATTGTCCCTATTCCATTAAGTTTATATTAATCCTTAATGTCCATATTATGCTCAATGCATCAAGACTTTGAAACTATAAAACAATCTCTAAGAGCCCATTATACCTTCTGCATGGTTTGTATACAACTGTACAAACTTTTTTGAGAGAGAAAAACAATATTCAACACTAATCAAATAAAGTTTTTATAATTATTTCTAATAACACACAATGTCATCGTCAATGTGGTGTACATTATATTTTTGCTTTAAACTGAGAACAAGCATACGTTAGATTTTGATTACATCTATTTTATATATATATTTTTTTTACACTTACCTTTTTGTTTTTGTGGCTGATTTGCTGGCAGTATTTTCCTGTGTTGCTGCTCCACCCCAACTCACGTCTAACCTTCCTTACACAGGATAACGACACACTAAGACGAAACAAGTCCTTCAACTTTCGTTGGATATTACAAGCCGTCAGTTCATTGTTCTGTGTTAGCCACATATGGATGAATCGTCTGTGAATGGCGAGAATCTTCCGTGCAGTGTTTGTCACCAGTTTCCTTCTTCTCACTAAGCTCCCGTGTCTCAAGAATCGACGAATCGCCTGTCTGGAAACGGTGCATCCATGATGCGATCGTAAATGTTTACAGATTTCTAATACTCCACGTCCCTCTTCACGATACTTCAAAACTTGTGCTTTTACGTCAAACCGCATCGGCGCTATCTTTGAAAATAAACGTTAATGGAGCGCGGGATGCCAACATCAGTTTGTTTTGCGAGCTCGATCGTAAAAAAGTATATATATTTATAGATTATCATATTTACGATACATAATTAATAAAAAAGTATATTTATTATAAAATTGATGAACAATTAATAAAATTATTGGTAGTTTCGTTTTCTTAAAAAAATATTCAGATTTTTTAATTTGATAGGATAGGATGGATAGAATAGAATCAATAAATAGTATTGAATACTGGATACAGAATATAGGATATAGGATACAGGATAGGATAGCTTAAGCTGTAAACTTTATGGATAGCGGCACTGTATATATATATATATATATATATATATATATATATATATATATATATATATATATATATATATATATATATATATATATATCCAAAACACAAAACTATTTTCACAGTGTCCGGTAATAAATATGAAAAAAGAAAAAAAAGCAACACTAATTGTAAAACGTTAGCGCTTTCATTTCGTATCTTCAGACGTTTTACAGTCGTGACTAATTGTGGGAGGACCTAACGCTCCAACACAACGACTGAGTCATCTTATGGATATATTACTAAAGCCTTTTTGCTCAGAAGTAAAAAGTTTTGTTCGAGATGATCTAGATTTCCTGAGATTTTTACCTGATAAAGTTAACCATGATGCAAAGTTAGTCACTATGGATGTAACTAATTTGTATACAAACATAACCACCGATCTCGGTATCAATGCTCTAAAATACTGGATAAATAAATATCCACAAAATATCAACAGCCGTTTCAGCAAAGAGTTTATCCTAGAGGCAAGCAGTTTAGTGCTTAAAAATAACACATTTTCTTTCAACGGCAAACATTATTTGCAACTTAAAGGAACGGCTATGGGGACTAAAATGGCCCCTACTTATGCCACCCTCACATTAGGTTACTTAGAAGAGATGATGTATGAAAAAACTAGACAGCATTTAAATGATCAAACCACACAGAATATAAAACACGGATGGAAAAGATATCTTGACGACTGTTTTATTATTTGGAACAAGAGCGACGCCAATTTAGCAGTCTTTTTAGATATTGTGAATAATCTAGATCCAAACATCAACTTTACGCTAGATGAAAGTACAATTTTATTCCATTTTTGGATGTCCTCATCTCTAAATGCGGCGAAAATATAACCACCGACATGTATAACAAACCAACAGATACCCGTCAATACCTTCATTTCAAGTCTTGCCATCCGAGCCATACTAAACGCGCTATTCCATACAACTTAGCAAGGCGTGTGTGTTCCATAGTTAGTGACAACGAAAAAAGAAATGAACGTTTACATCAATTAAAAGCGAGCCTGATTAAACAATGTTATCCACTAGGAATCATAGACGATGGTATCAAAAAAGCATTAGCACTGAACAGGGAAAACCTTATTAATCCTCCAGAAAACAACATCTCTGATTTAAAAATATTACCACTCGTAACTACGCATAATCCGAATAACAAAAATATAACTCCTGTTGTACGCCAGCTTAACGACATTCTACAAACTGATGAAAAAATATCCGAAGTGCTGAAAAACTACAAGTTCATCAACAGTAAAAGACAACCCAAGAATCTTAGAAGGATACTTTGCAAGTCGTCTTTTCAACAACATTCATCTTATTCGGTCAACAATTGTAACGATCCCCGTTGTGGAACTTGCCAATATATCAAAGTCGGGAATTCGTTCAAGTTCGGAAACAAGGACTTTATTATTAATGCGGACATGTCTTGTGCCTCTAAAAACGTTATATACAACATTACGTGTAACGGATGTAAAGAATTTTATATAGGAGAAACTGGAACAACTCTACGCACCCGTATTCGTATACACAAACAGCACGTCAATCAACCCGAGTACATAAAAATTAAACTTAGTGAACATCTTGATATTTGTGGCCACGGGCAATTTTCAGTTTTTCCGTTTTATAAACTCTATACGGACAACCCAATTGAACGAAGGGAAAAAGAAAAACATTTTATAAAGTCACTAAAACCTTCGTTAAATAGTTTGATATAGACTGTTTCATTGTCTTTGATTTTATGTTACTATTTATTTAACGCTATATAACTGGACTCTATGATTGTTTCCTTCATAAGCATTATGACGTCATAGTATTATTGTTGACGTTATCACTAGGTAACGTAATTGCGTCATAATTTAAACGACTGTAAAACGTCTGAAGATACGAAATGAAAGCGCTAACGTTTTACAATTAGTGTTGCTTTTTTTCTTTTTTCATATATATATATATATATATATATATATATATATATATATATATATATATATATATATATACACTTTCAACATATTCAATCTCAACAAAAAAGTTCAGAATTGTCGTATATTTTTCAAATTATATAAAGTGTGGCGGTTGACTTCTTTATTTAATATGTATTAATTAATATTTCAGTAATTGAATATAGTTACTAAGTTATGTACATTAGTTGATTTATATTTAATCAGCATAAGTCTATGTATATTATTGTACATATTGTTATTAGTAATATTGTTGATATATATCTAATTGTTACATTCTTGTACATTTAACGTCATCTGTGTGCGGTGTGACGTCATAATACGTCCCGGCCCGGGGTAGCCCGACGGTTTTGTACGTTGATATATTGTGTAGAAGAGAGAGTTAGAGAGTGGTTGGAAAATATTTGAACAGTAAGCACTGTTATTTGTTACTAGTGTGAAAGTATTGCTGTTAAATTATAATAAACGGTTAAAGCTGAAATCGATTCCTGTTGATTTATTCGGGACTATAATATTGGGCAACCGCCCGTTACGAAAGTGTGAAAAAATACTTTCTCAAATTGCAGAACAATAAATCTTTGACCTTCTACAATGCAAACAAAATTCCTAATGCTGTTGTGCTACATATATTATTACATACAACATACTGTATAGAACATGCATTTCCATTCAATCTTGACAAGAAAGTCCAATATTGGGATGCATTTTCCAAATTCAAAATTTTTTACAAATACTTTACTCAATTTGCAGAACAGTTGTGTTTTGTACACTATTATACTGTTTATTGAATAATTTTTCAGTATTTGATAGATTTTCAGAAAAATTGTAAATAAAAATAAGTAGCTTGTCCAGCTACAATACAAACAAAAAGCTATATACTAATTAACTACTGTACATTTACATATGACAAACAATCTAGCACCTTTGCATCATGAGTAGTTAATTAAGGTCTTCCGTTTCCAACGGAAGACCTTACTATTATTGTGCTTGTAAGATTATTCTTATTTTTCTTTTTTTTTTTTTCTTCTTCCTAGACGCGAACTTTGAGGCTTCATATCTTGCTCATTTCTGAACGGTTTTTGCTCAAATTTTCAGGGCTTATAGACATTACAAAACACTATCTAAACTATTTCATAAACTTTAAAATTCCTCTTCCGTTAACGAGTTATTCCCCTTTTAAAATTTTTTAGGGCCTTTGGTTTCCAGACAAAGGCTCCGAGACTATGATAGCAGGGAATGGGAATCCAGCGAATTTGAATAACAGAGACATTGAAGTTGTGCACATCGATTTTTGTTTTTCGATTACGTTTGTTATCTAGAAAAAGGTAGGGGGTCAAAAAATAGGATTCCAAAAAGTGCGAAAATTTAGACATATTTTGCTTTGTATCTTTTAAACGAAAAATATTTTGTTAAGACATGTAGAATAAAAGTTGTGCAGAATGTTAAGGGCTTTCATTTGACACCAATAAAAAAGGGGTGGCCCCTAAAATTAAGGGCCAATAGCGCTTGAAAGTTTTGGCTTAATAACTCAAAAACGGTTAGGATTTCGATATGGCTGTCGCTGGAAAAGTTGTTTGTTGGGATCTCATAAAGGTCGTTACAATGTTATTTTGTTGGTGATTTGTGTTGTATGAGTGTAAAAAGCTGTACATGTTAACATGTACCTCGTTGAATTTGGCAAGTTAACGAAAGTCTATGTGCGTGCAACTGGCATAAAGTTACCATAGAAAGTATGCTGGTTTATACAGGAAATTTTTTTTTTAGAATAGATTTTTTTTTTGGAGTTTATGTCAGTTTTGTTAAGTTCTTATAGTGCACAATCCCTAAAACGAGAATCGGAAAACAAAACATTCTTCTTCCTTTGTAGTAAAACACAAACTACGGATTTAAAATAAATCTATGTATTACAATTGAGTTTTCATACTGCATGCATTTAAAATCTACCTTGAATAAGAGCTGTGTGTGTACCGTTACGTAAGCTATCCCTCACCCGCGGCCTAGAAAATCGGTCATCATGGTCGCGACGGGGCTAACTAGCGGTCAGCGGTTATCTAATACACGAGAAATGCGTCTCTCATATATGAGTTTATTTAGCCGCGCACTCTAGAATTGTTTTAGTTTACATACCCGTAAATAAAATACAAGATCTGTTTTAATTTCTTCATGTTATAACAGTTTGTCCATCTTGTTTTTATTTAATTAAACATTAGAGTGTAAGAAGATGTTCTGAAAATTTATAAAGGCGATATTACTACAAATCGGAAACTTCGTCAGTCTTAAATTAATGGTTGGTTTGTAGGTCTAAAATGTTTATAAATCTGTACAACAAACAACCCACAAATATTTAAACTTTTAAATGATGATCATCCCTCGCACATGGCCGAGGAGATCCCGCGCGAGTGCATGTTTCAGACTTTTGTACGAACACAACTATTTTCTTTTATAATGATTTCAACTATGATATTGGTTTAAGATGAAAAGATAAATTTATTTTACATGTACAGTTGATTTAGCAATGATTAATACGATTGCGCACAAGGTAGTTTATTATAATCAAAGTTCCATGTTTCATGTTTGCGGTAGGTGCTGGCACGATAAAAGGTGTCCTGAATTGAGGCATTCGGATTTTTTTTAATTGGCAAAAAGATAATCAGATTTGACGAAAATCATTTTTTGGCGACTTCTTCTTATGTGTAACATTTTCACTTTCCCACCCGTTTGTTTATTCGGTCAGTCTGTGTTAATTCAATCGCAGCGTGCGATCGAAAATCTTGTGTCGCTTCAGCGCACACAGCTGAGAACATCTATAGCCCCAGTCGGGTTATGTTTATATAGCTGCAGATCATCAATTGTTATGTAATTGAGTAACAATGTATCGAAGGTTATCGAATATTATTGAGTATCGAAGTGTGCTTTCACTACAGTGGTCAATTGTTAAACAATAAGGCTATTTTTCGAAGTCAATCATCTTCACATTATACATGTAGGTGCGAAATCGTAATCGGATAATGTTGCTAATAAATCAACCTGTTGAACACGCTAAACTTCTACAGATATGAACGGAATAATATATTATACTTTTTTAAGTCAAAGGAAAATTGTTCTCGGATTAAGAAGTTATGAAATACGACTACATTATGCAACGCAGTCGGTCGCCATAGAAATCATCAAAGTACTGCAAGTGTCGACAGATTTCTTGTTTCTTTGAAATACATGTACCATGATAGCTTACTACCAGAGTAAAGCTAGCCAGCACTAACTCCAACGCACTAACAAAAAACAAGTATTCCTTTTAAAGGAATGATCGGCAATAATGATATATTGACAGCTAGAAGCAATCAACATGATCAGTTTGATGTAAAATAATAAAATAAGTACTGTATTTTTACAAAATATAGAATATTTTGAATCTGTACACCATAATTTCATTATTATAAACCGTCAACAAATTTAATTTTTAAATAAATTTGGGAAAAGCCGTTCGTAAACTCCTTGTCTAATTTTATATTTTTAACGTAATTATTAAATGTTAATGTATCTTCTTCTTCTTCAGAATACTGAGTAGGGCTCTTCAAAGAGCATTAACACGTATACAAAGAAAGAGTTGTATTAAAATAATTTAATGCGACTGAAAAACATTGAATTCCATCATAACTTGCTATTGAGGTCGCATTATTATAAATCAAGCCGTCTTCCTAGCTACTATTATGCAACATCAATAGATCGAGGTCAGTTCATGGAGAATCTTCTTATGATTGAGGTCAGTTCATCGAGGTCAACTGCATTACTGAATGAATCCTTACGCGTGAGACAAAATGTGCATTCTTGAATTAACAGGTCACTATTTTTGAAGCGTTTTCCGATCCCGATGTTAAACAACTGAAATTATTAGGCCGCCTTGCACCCACACTAGGACTTGTGCTCATAAGGTGAGCCCGGATTCCTCGAGAACGGGTGTACCCTCGAGGATTCCGGCGCCAAATTAGGCACTAGTGACAACGATTTCCGGCGCCAGGGCGCGAAGTAGATCTTAAGCGTTCTAAACAAGGCGCCCTGTCCCCAAACAAGGACTTCTGCTCATTAGGTGAGCCCGGATTCCTCGGGGGACGGGTAATCCCTTGAGGATTCCGGCGCCAAATTAGGCACTAGTGACACCGATTTCCGGCGCCAGGGCGCGGAGTAGACCCAAAGTGAACAAATTATTTCTGTAATGTAGCGTTCTAAACATGGCGCCCTGCGCCCAAACTAGGACTTGTGCTCATTAGATGAACCCGGATTCCTCGGGGGACGGGTAATCCCTTGAGGATTCCGGCGTCAAATTAGGCACTAATGACACCGATTTCCGGCGCCATGGCGCAGAGTAGACCTTAAGTGAACAAATTATTTCTGAAATGTAGCGTTCTAAACAAGACGTCCTCCAAATATTAAAAGTTCTTACTTCACACAATGATTGCTTATGACCTAAGTGTTGGCTTGTGCTCATTAGGTGAGCCCGGATTTCTCGGGGGACGGGTAATCCCTTGAGGATTCCGGCGCCAAATTAAGCACTTGTGACACCGATTTCCGGCGGCAGGGCGCGGAGTAGACCTTAAGTGAACAAATTATTTCTGTAATGTAGCGTTCTAAACAAGGCGCCTTCAAAACATAGAAAGATCTTACTTTAAGTTATTTTGTGAAGTTCAAGGTCATTGGAGGAAATTTCATAAGTTGTGTCTGTAGATAAATACTTTAGTTATGATTTTGTTTTTCTTAGTGGGGAGGGGGGGGGGGAATTATTTGTGAGGTTGCTCACAGAACCGCCAGTTAGTCCACTGAGAGCACTCTCCCCCTTTCTCGCAACCAAAATTCACCTTAAATTAACTTTAAGGAAATTGAATTTTGGGGCATTGTTCCCCCCTCCCCCAACCCACATTTTAGTAGAAGGCAATATAAATTTTTATGGCAAATTGAAAACAAATTATATTAAACAAAATAAGTTATAGCTCCCTCACAACTCCCCCCCCCCTCCCCTACCACTACCACAGATTAGATTTTGAGGATTGATTTTTTCTTTTATTGGCTTGTTAATACATTTCGGATGAATTTGTTCCCCGAAGCAAAAACGATGCTGAGTGCTTGCATGGCCAAACATTATACGGAGGGTTGTCCCTCCCACTGAGCACCTCTCGTACAGCGGACCCTCAGGTTGGAGAAGCCGTCATCATTTATTTTTGATTTTCTGAACTTACTTTTATCATATTGACAATCCTGTCTGATTAAAATCACCACTCTTCTGCCTACACCCATCAGGGTCTGATAGGTATCGATAACAATTCATCTTCACTTAACCTCTATATTTGCACACAACCTAAATATATATCTCATTTACCAAATACATGACTTTATCTGTTAATGAGAGGTGCAACTCTTCAATACTGTCTGGGGGTTACATAGAAAGCAGGATTAAAATAATTTGCCTGTCTCCATTTTAAAAATTCCAATACATTTTCTAAAGCCCTGATTGGTCAGAATTTTAGGTCGGGTGAAGATGACCCCCTATCAATACCTGTCAGACCCTGTAAGGAGAAGAGGGTGCTTTTAATCAGACTGATTGACAATCCTTTTCCGACAGGAAGCTGCAACGGAAGACCTCTTCGTTGCTTTGCAACAAGCTCGTTTCTAGTTTTCATTAAAATTGGGCACACGACAAATGACTAACATTGGCCTGTATTTCTTCCAATTACAAACAGGTGGAGAAATATGTCCTGTTCTTGCTGAGCAGAATTGAACTTGTTCATGAGCAGAGAAGGCACGCCTTAGGCTCAACAACCTCGGTCCAAGCATGGATGCATTGATTTTGAATGGTTTTTTATTGATCAAAGAATTCTCGATTTCTTCGTCAGTCATAAGGCACACACTCTCGGGTCTACCTAAAGCACTCCTCAACATGTCCTTTTCAATAACAAGATCTTTAAAGCCTTTTTTATCTTCTTCTCTCAAGCAGACAAGATGATTGTGAAATACTTATGTCCCCCTACCTTGGACATACATTATAGGGTGCAGTAGCCCTTATTATGCACAGTATACATTATGCAATATGGGCAGCATACATCATAGCCAAAATCAAATTTGATCTAAATAATTATTATGATAAATCTGTATATCAAATTTCATTTCGGCTCTGAAAGAGTTGGATTTAATATGTCTTATATTATAATTGGTCAACTTCTGTTGTCGTGTCATAACAAAGGAATTGATTTTATAATTCTTTACATTAAACAATATATATTTTGTTGTCTATGTCAAACAAGATTCCATGCTTGATTGGTTTTCTTTGTCATTTGAAACTAAAATACAATATTGAAAGATATGCTGCAATACAAACATGAAAATTACAATATTTTGAAAAATTATGGGGCAGTTGGAAAGGTATCTTTGAAGCTGACATTTATTTTCAATGTGATTATTTTTCTTTTTTTTTTATTACTTTTTCTTTCTATGTAAGCAAGTAACCACTAAAAAATACATTTAGATGTTTATTCATAAGGCTGGGTGTGTATGTGCGTGTGACTGAATATCTGTTTTTTTTTCAAAAAGAAAGAACTAAAGCCAAATTCTCGTGGTTGGCCCTGTAAATCTGTGAAAATTAAATTTCGTTCATTTGAAGCAATTGTTCTGTAAACACTTCTTTACAAATTTGTTTTTACATTTGCGCCTCGAAAATTTTCGGGGAAACATCACGGACGCTTTTATAAGTGCTAAAACCGGACGCGGTATGGTAAAATCGGTCATTTTTACAGATATGCTCAACTATTTATGTTGATTTTATATGGGCGCCAACTTTAAACCAAAATAAGAGTTAGCACACAGATAAACTGAGGAATACCGAATAATAATTTATCGGTTTTGTGTTGGTTCAAAAGTGGCGCCATACTTTTTATAACTATTTTTAATGTCTGGGTGCACTCCGGATTTGCGTGTTATACTTAATTGAAACATAGTTTATTGTGTTAATTACAAAAGAGGATTAGATACAAGTTCTTACAACGTACATGTTCCTCTCCTAACGATAATACATACAATATATACAATTGCCATAGTGATATTACATGTTACTTATAGTTATTGACTTTATAATAGTAATATTCATAAATATGCATTTACAAAGTATTTACGAATATATTGTAAATAGTGTTGATATACAGTATAAAAATAGCAAAAACAAGAAAAAATTAATTATTAAATACTTGTTAAGACTATATGATTAATCTTATAATCATTTTTGAACAATGTGATTAAACAGTTTATTATTGCAGTAATGTAGTGTTTTTGCGTAAAAAATTGAATCTTACATTTGCGTTGATTCCGGCGGACGAGCTCCCAAACTAAAAGGGATTTTCCATTAGGATAAAAATAGATATATCATATGTCAACACAACGATAAAAAACAGTATACACATGTGTGAAATGGTGACACTTTGGTGTGGTTAATATTTGTTTCGTTTTATTAAAAGGAGATAACAACAATTGGCGGCGACATATAGAATCGATGTTGATACTGCTGATGTCGTCGGGAGCGCGGTGTGTTCTGCATGTCGCATGTCGGCCAAGATTAAGCGAAGCGTTATATGCAAACTTCTATGAGAAGTAATTATTGACTTATCAAGTCAAAGTTCTTGCTTTTGTGTGCGCGTGTTTAAATCATGGAATTTGACTTTACACTCAACAAAACTTTTAAGCGTGTGAAATTATGAAATAAAATAATGTGAAATTTTTAACTTTTTAAATGTCACAAACATTTGACGTTATTTCATAACGTCGTCCGAAAAGTGGAATTCATAAATCGCGTTATTTTTATAACGTCTAGTATTTTTTACTTGTTTTTTTTATTAATATAGCACGCTTTTGGGGGTAAATTCTTTATCTAAGGTTAACTCTTTGGGATATATTGACAAATTCATTTCGTTTTTTCTCTCATTTTATGTTCGATTTATCGAAATATGCTCAAATATTGGCTATAGTTTAAAGAACTGTTGTGGAAATATTTTGTTTAACTTTGGTATACGTGTATAAATGTACGTGTTTCTTTATATCGATATTCATGAACAGCGAAAGCTAAATTATTCAGATAATTTGATATTGCTTGATTTCAAAAAAGGAAATTCGGGACCTTCCAATTTTTTTTTTTTTTTTAATCTTTAGCAATGACTGTTAATGTTATTGTTTTCAACAACGTACCAAGCATAAACTTAAGGAATGTTGCAGTCACTTATTTTTTAAATCATTATTTGATGGATAATTGAACAAAATAAGGGAATTAAAAAAATATCTGGTTGAACGAGGTTAAAAGCATACATTCTCCACTCATATTTCCCTCTGTATGAATATAAATAAGAATTTTGAAGACAATCTTGGTGTTAATTCAAATGCCTTATGTTTAGAAATACAGTGTTTATTTGCTTTCATTCTGAAGTTAAGTACAACAATCCCTCCTTTATTTTGGCAGAGAGTATACACGGTGTAATAAACCTGCTGAGCTTCAATATTTTTGCATATTTTTGGTCATCGAAGCGGTCACGGTCCAGTAGATATAGTCTGAAGGTTAAAACTGAACACGCTCGTAAATAGGCACCGTCACAAAGATATATCAACCCTTCGATTTCGTTACACCCGATTGCATACATGAAACTCGTGGATGACGTGTAGTATTCCTTTTGTGGTCTTTGGATTTTATGCATTTATTTCTTATTTTATGTGCATATTCTGTTTGCAAATTATTACATTGACCTACTTATTTTATGTTAGTATTCACCTAGCTTAAAAAACGTGCGTGAAATTTGATAATTTCATCGTGACCGGGTAAAATACAGCGAGACAAGATGTACGTCCACACAGGTGACACCTCTACAGCATTGTGTTTTACTGAAAAATCAGAGAAATCTTTAACTGCAATTCCCTGAACCAATTCAGATTGATTTACACGGGCTGTTACATTTAAAATCAATAGTTTATAAAGAAAAACACATTAATTGTTTGTTTTACTTAGAGTCTAGGGAATTCTCTAATTGCAATTCCCTGGCGGTGTATCAATTTTGATTGATTAACATAGAATGGTACATTATAAATAAATATTTTATACAGAAAAACATACTGTGTTTTGCTTAAAATTCAAAGAACTCTTTTACTGCTATTCCCTGTACCAATTTAGATTGATTTACACGGGCTGTTATATTTAAAGTTAACATTTTATAAAGAAAACACATTAATTTTTTGTTTTACTTAAAGTTTAGGGAATTCTCTAATTGCAATTCCCTGGCGGTGTATCAATTTTGATTGATTAACATAGAATGGTACATTATAAATAAATATTTTATACAGAAAAACATACTGTGTTTTGCTTAAAATTCAAAGAACTCTTTTACTGCTATTCCCTGTACCAATTTAGATTGATTTACACGGGCTGTTATATTTAAAGTTAACATTTTATAAAGAAAACACATTAATTTTTTGTTTTACTTAAAGTTTAGGGAATTCTCTAATTGCAATTCCCTGGCGGTGTATCAATTTTGATTAACATAGAATGGTACATTATAAATGAATATTTTATACAGAAAAATATATTGTGTTTTGCTTAAAATTCAGAGAACTCTTTTACTGCTATTCCCTGCACTAATTTATATTGATATACAAGGAATGGTACATTATGAAATGAATATTTTAACGACTTCTTTCGTTGAAATCATCCTTCATCGATTGTGGTTTATTTTGATTATTTTTTTTTTACGGACTGGTACATTTTCAATTGATATTTTATATAGAGGTTTACAGGCAATTTGTGCGTGCAGTCAAACGTAGCTGTACTATTAGTCACCCCTAACATTGTCCGACATTCCATTTATCATTCAGTTTGATGGATAACAAGAGTTCATCCTGTCCTCATGGCTTGAATTTTAATAACATTTTACATCATTACATCAATCAAGACGAACCAGAAAAGAATGAACGGGAACGGAAAAGAATGACTACAATCATAGATCTAACAATTTCATTTTGATATTGTAAATGTATGTGCTTTAGACTCCAAGAAATATGAATACATCCTCGATACATATTTATGAGATTTTGCAATATTACATTTTGCGTTAATCTCAACGAAAATATTATAACACAAAATGTAATCATTACTTATGATCACTCAAAACCTGCCAAAATGTATCATGACAACAACGAATAATACACCAGTAATCAAGAGTTTTTACCGATACTGGTTCTGTACCAATGTATCTTATTTTGTACATAACAAATTAGACACAGTTTAAATGTTTGCTTCCTTATATTACCTATTTTTATCAAGTTATAATATAATACGAATCATAGAGAACTTTGTACTTTTCTAGTGCCATATAAAAATACTCGAGAGCCATTCATCGCCTATACATGTCTATTATTAAGTGAAAATATTGAAAACATCAAATCAAATATGTAATTTTTTAATAAATATTCTATAATTTATTTATGTTCTGTATACAGGACTAAGCCCTCTTCCAAGGGGAGATAATTTAAAATCATTGAAAATTTGTTGGTATTTTTCAAAATCTTCTTCTCAAAATCCATTTGGCCAGAAAAGCTGAAAATTGTGTGAAAGCATCCTTAGGTAGTGTAAATTCAAGTTTGTTCAAATCATGATCCCTGGGGGTAGGGTGGGGCCACAATGGGGGTCGAATTTTTACATAGGAATATATAGAGTAAATCTTTAAAAATCTTCTCTGAAATTTATCAGCCAGAAAAGCTGTAACTTGTGAGTAAGCATCATCAGTTAGTGTAGTTTGTTTAAATCATACTCTCCAGGGGTAGGGTTGGGCTACATAGGGGGGTCGAAATTTTTATATATTAGGAATATATAGAGTAAATCTTTTAAAATCTTCTCTGAAACTGATCAGCCAGAAAAGCTGAAATTTGTGTGGATGCATCATCCGATAGTGTATATTCAAGTTTGTTCAAATCATGATCCCAGGGGGTAGGGTGGGGCCACAATTGGGGGTCGAATTTTACATAGGAATATATAGAGAAAAATATTTAAAGATCTTCTTCTCAGAAATTGATTGGGCAGAAAAGCTGCAACTTGTGTGGAAGCATCCTCAGTTAGGGAAGATTCAAGTTTGTTGAAATCATGATCCTTAGGGGTAGGGTGGGGCCACAATGGGCGGGGGAGGGGTGTAAATTTTTGACATAGGAATATATAGGGAAATTATTTTAAAAATGTTATTGTATATGGCTTTACTTTGTGCAAGCATTTAGACATACTGTAAACGTGGTTATATTGATGAGTTCAAAATTTGACTATTTTTTAGTAAGAGACAATTGGCGAGTTTTAATTTTGACGAAAACAATTCTGGTATTAATACGCTATAAATATGATGTGAAGTTTGGCGAGTGGAAATTTTGACGAGAAAATAAAAATCGCCAACATAGTCAAAATTAACACATCGTCAAAATTTCCACGTTTACAGTATTGTTGATTCTTTAAAATTGTTTAGACTTTGGCCTTTTGACAATTCTTGACAATTTTTCAGCCCCATAAGGGGTTGAAATTTTGATGTAGGTTTATAATCCATATAAAAACAGTTGTTTAAGTCTGATCATCTTCTTGAGAACTGCAATGCTCAATATGTGATATGACTGTAAAATCATTCTGTTACAAAGGCTCAATGATAAACATAAGAATATGCAGAAGATTTTTTTGACAGGATTTATCATACGACATTGTTCAGATATTTTGTATATGACTACGTAAAGATGATTTTATTATGTCTATTGTTGCTCAGGTGAGCGATGTGGCCCATGGGCCTCTTGTTTTAGTAACAGGTTCTTTCCGTCCAAACACAGGTGTATGCGGAATAATGGGAAAAGACGCTATTCCTCTTTTTAAAAGAAATTAGATTTTTTCAGGGAGGTTGTTACAGACCCCTGCAATCCCCACCCCTTGGTTCTGTGCATTTGCTACCGTAAACTTGTAGACATTTGGGCTTGTATAGCTTGGCTGCATTCAAGATCATAGCTGCTACATAGGGTTACGTAGCAACTATGCTGTTGAACGATAAGCTAACCTAGCCACTACGTAGATATTTGTAGCCTGAATATGTTATGCTATGCATCAAATTCAAGATGGCTTTCTTTGTTACCACTTCGTCACAAACATGAAATTTATATATTTAGTGATATTTTGTTCATCCTATAAGTTATAAAGAATTTTAGCATGTATATTTCAGCTTGAAATTAACAAATTATGTTAACGTTATTAGTCTTTAGTTGAATATTTCCAACTTCAAATCTGAGACCTAGTGGCTAACCTAGCGGTCCGTTCAATATACCTAGACATCTACAACCTAGTCGCTAGGCTAGCTGCTATGACCTTATCATGATGGTTCCACATTTTTATTCATGCCATAATATTCACCAAATTTCCCAATTTATTATTAACCTTTTTAAGTTATTCTCTAGCAGAATTTGCTTTACATTATAAAGTTAAGTAAAACTATTTCATTGAAGTCATTTTTTCAACATATTGCAGATGGTATGTGGCCCTGATTTTAGCATCAAAGATGTTGTCGCCAAATGGCCAGGATCTGTCCACGATTCTAGGACTTTTAAAGAAACTGCATTATGGAGAGAGTTTGAAAATGGAATGTTATGCTATACCCTCACCATCTATCTAAAAATTAATTTAGGATACAATTGTAATGAATAAGAATTACTAAAATAATTAGGAGGGAGGGGGAGACAATTAAAGGTTTTGTACTCTATTATTCAGATTTAAATTATCGCACCTGTATGACTGTGTATTCCATCAAATTGAAAACTGAATATTACATATAAAATTTATGCAGGACACATACAAAGGAATCCTGTTAGGTGACTCGAATTATTCGCTCAAGACTTACTTGATGACTCCCTATTTAAACCCCAGAGTAGCACACATGCAGAGATACAACACGGCACATTGCAGGACAAGGGTGTTGATAGAGCAGACTTTCGGGTTATTAAAAAGAAGATTCTCGTGTTTGCACAACGAACTGCGATTATCACCACAGAGGGCACGTGTTACAGTTGTTGCCTGTTGTGTATTACACAATATTGGCATCAACAGAGGAGACATTATCTCAAATTCAGATGACAATGACTTTAATGCTGAAGATGTAATAGATGGTGTAGTTGACATGGGGGCAATGGGGAAACTGTGAGGGATCACATTGCTCGTAATTATTTCTGAATTACATAGATTAAATGACTTTGCATCTTTCAATTCCTCTTATTCATTTTTTTTTATCAAATTAACTATAATTTTCAAAATTGATAAACAGTTCAATGTAGAATAGAAAACTTGTAACCAATTTTATTTGAGACATAGTAATATTAAGGCAGATATTTTCACCATGCAAGTAACAAACTTCAATATTCTATAAATTCAAAGTTGATTTCAATATTCTATAAATTCAAAGTTGATTTGTTTTGATTTATGAAAAAACAATCACACTTAGCAAGCTTCAGAGAGAGAGAGAGAGAGAGAGAGAGAATATTGGTACATATGTATTTGATTATGTTTTTGTAGACACTTTTTTACCATATCAACGTTTCAAATAGAATTTACTTGTAATATTGCCCATATATTACTGAGGTTATATATTTCCTTATTTTAACTTCATCTACCGTAATAAAATGAGCATGAATCTGGGAGATTGATATTACATGAATAGAATTAGAATATCTTATCAAATAACATTTTCCTTTTTTAAAAATCTATAAAACTATATGGTTATTTTAAATAATTGTATAAACAAAAACAAAAATAAAAAAACACACCAAAAAGGCAAAAATATGAACTACTAGCAAAGTGAAAAGATTTTTCTCAAAATAGAACTGCATTACACTTCTGAAAATTGAGAGAGTGACAAGTAATTTAAAGAACCATTTCTTCAAGAATTTTTCTGCATCTCGATTAATTCCAGTTCTGCAGACACCTTTTTCATTTTCAGTATAATATATTCACACTCCCATCTTAATTTGTCTTTCTCAGCCGCCAACACCTCCAAATGAATCTCACTGACGTGTCTGTTTTTCTTTCTTTTGGGAGGATTCCCATCAGCCGACTGCTGTACCGGTACACTAGTACTGGGACATGCAGGACTGGTACATGCAGGACTGGTATATGCAGTCCTGCATGTAGCTTCTTCCGGCTCGTGAGGTTGGGGTTGATCTCCTGCAAGAAAAATCCTAAATCATTAATGAAAATAATTCCATTGAAAATCATTGGAGATAAATTTCAGGCTTTTTATCTGCAATATTTAAACATTTTGTTTAACAATTCCACATACTATTTCTTCAATCTACCCGAATTTTTTTTAAAATACCCCAATACCACATTTGAATAGACTGTTCTGTTAAAAGTTTGTTGTTTATTTGTTTAAATGGGTAAGATGTTTTATTACTTACCTGTAGCTGTAGAAGCCGTTTCCAAACCCCCATCTATTCAATCCAGTGAGGGCTTCCCTGATAAGAAGGTCAACATGGCCTCGTCCATGGGGGAGGGAGATGGGGGCTTTGGTCCACCACCTGTCCCTGGGTATTTTGTTTGGCTGTTGTTTTTTTTTTGGGCTTAAAAAATGAAATGATTTACTGTAAAAACAGTGATTCATCCAACTGCTCATGATGTAAAAGGGGAATATGCAGCTTCATATTTGACCATTGCTTCTTTACTTGTTTTACTGTTCTCTTTTTGACTGTTCCCTTTTTATATAAAGAAATAGGAGAAAAAATAAGGTGACAGTGAATGCTTTCAATTGTAATTAAATTATTTTGGTGGTTTTTTTTAAGGAAACTATCAGTACTATCCATTCCAGAATGCAATGTGCATTCGTGCCGAATATATGTGTGGTCGAAATGATGCGACACCCAAATTTGTTACCAGTCATGAAGTAAAATGTAAACACTGAGTCTCTATATATAGTTCTGAACTAGGGGTCTGTTTAAGATGAGCGACTTTTTATTACTTGCCAAACTCTGTTTATCAAAATGATATTGAAGAGTTGCTTTTTATCTATGAATATAGCTATTTACTCTACCGTATACCCAACTATTTTCTTATATACGACACAAACACTAATTAAAAAGCTGATCATGTTATTGTCACGATTGCACTGCTGCTGGCCCAATAGAATATTCATGTGAGAAAATTATTTTGGAATTAATTATTGTGTTTATCACACTTCATTTTCAACATATTTAAAAATAAAATACTTACGCATTAACAACGTCCGTTATTTCTAACCAGGATCGATTTTTTTCGGCCTTGCGGCTACTCGATCCTTTTAATTTCCCATCAATGACTTCAATTCTTTTTTAACTTCTTCATATAGCACTTCCCTCTCCAAAGGGGTCCAGTAAGGTTCATTTTGAACTTGGTTCATTGTTTTTTCAAGGTTTTTGTTGATGAGGAAATCAATTTCCTGGTCACCCATAACGTTATCGGCTGCAACGTTGATGAACGCTGATGACGTCAACGTAAAATGACGTAACAATATGCACATGGACTTAGAAAAGATAACACTGAATGGAAGTTACATTTGTAATAATTTATTTCCATACTTTTTTATGCATATATTTATATTGCGCAATATAATGGGCGTGGCACTGCCATGTGTTAAACAAAGATTATCCTCAATTCACTTGATATCCTGCTAAGTTTAGGTCTCACTTTCTGTCTCAAGTTAGACTTTTTTAAGTGAGCTTAAACTTCCTTTATGGCACACCTTAAGTGAGACAAATTAAGTTTAGATCAATATCTGATATTTTTTTCGGTCTCAAATATGAGCTAGCTAAGTTTTATGGCCCCGGGATCTGATTACTCATCAAATATTCATTTTAACGTTTAAATGCTTATTGGTTGCAGATTAGTCAATAAATCAAAAATGTAAACTACAAACTCAATATAAATAACAAACTCCGGTTGTACAAACTATTATTATTTTAAAGTGTGCAATTCGAACTGTTCTATATAGAGAAAAAAACCTGTATCCTTCAACATTACAATGCTGCTGTTCCAAATATTCCGATGTTCGTGGTTTTTAATAAGTTTCATTGTGCCTTGTTATGGCAGTTTACAGCCGGGCTTCTCTCAATTTCAGCGTGGGCACCGGCTGGACGGGAAACTAATCCAAACCTTCACAGAACTCAGTTTCTTGGACTGTGTTATTGAATGCCTGGTAACACCACGGTGTAAATCTGTCAACTATTTCAAAGGAGCAAATTTCTGTGAAATCAATTACGAAAATAAGACGACAGCAGAGACTAAGTACTTGGACGCCGCTGGATGGGTGTACAGTGAAAAGGAGCATTGGCCTAAGGTCAAATTGTTTAAATGGTTAATTACTCTCAACTATCCTTTTTATTTAGTGATACTACCATCGAATCAAGTAGGTTTTATTTGAGTTTTAAGTCTATTGTGATATTTTTTTCCTGATAACTCTTTATAAAAATATTTAAAAATCACGGATGTAGGGTTTTTTGTTTAATCTACAACAAATATATTAAATGTTTCTGCTAGATTAAATTGCTTTTGGTTGTTAAAATGATAATATTGAGATTTTACAAGATGAATATATCTGCTATGAAAAAAGAGGGGTTGTTTTTGAAAATGACGGTTTGAGTTAAGCGTTCTCAAATGTTGTATGGTGAGAAAAGAAGTGGTGTAAACATTTCATTTAACTTAAATTTAAAGTCTTTAATTAACATAAATTCAAATTATGATAAACAAAATTTTTGTTTGTAAAAAATGCTGTTTAATGCAAAAAATATAAAAACTACCGTCACATTTAACAAGCATGTATGTAATCACTAACACAATTGAAGCTTGCAGCCACTTTTTGCAGCCGCGAAGCTCCTAGCAGCTAGCAGAAAATAAGTAAAATCATCAAAGTATTAAGAGCACTCTAGCAGAAAAAATAACCTTTTGCTTTGTAATAAGCATATGTTTTCATTATCAAGATGACTAATGCATAAATTAATAGTTTGGTGGTTGGAAACGTTGGACGCAGTAAAGCTTCTTTATCATGTGGAGAAATCACATATACTTTATTCATGAGCTAAATTCCACGTGACACTAAACTCAATAATATTCATGTTTTAAAATTGTCTCCCTTACGAATGAAATTTACATACCTTTTATGTATGAAATTGGTGTAATTACGTTAAACGTTTTATTTTTTGAATGAGAACACGTGTTAGAGCACAAATTATCTGTGTACGATTTTGTCACCACAATCAAATTCACTTTGAATGCTTCACCATTCAACCATAAGATTATCTAAAAATTGGACCATACCGGCGAAAATGAGTGAATAAATAAATAAACAATAAAACAATCAGCTTGTAACAATATAGAATTATAACCTGAAAAATATAATTCAATCTATTATGATAATTCCTATAGATTTATGAGATGATAACGAAAAAGCCTAAATTGCCTAGTTGCAAGTCCGATAGCTTATTAAAAAAAATGCCAAATAGAAAGTAAAAAAGGAACCGACAAGACCTTTCTTTTAATTTGAGTCAAGATTTCTGACACTGTAAGTTTGCAATAAAACTTTATAAACAGATGAGGAAGAACTTTACCTATGAATGGCTGGTGTTTTTCAAATAATTCCAAAATCCCTTCATGAGCTTTTTCACACTTAAACACACTTATTTCCTTCAACGCCCTGCTTCGATTTTTCAGATTCAAAAGGAACCGCCATCCTAACATCTCAACAAAACCAAATGAGGAAGAAATATTTCAGAAATACTCGTTTTTAAAAATTAGAGATTTTTCTCATTTCTTTATATATATTCCATAGTACTGAAAATTTCCATTATGATAACAATATGGCCGCTATGCAAATTATAAAATGTACACCATTTCTCCATAAGACAAACGTCAACTAATATTTTTGCCTACCGGGCACATGTTATGAAACCTACATCCCAAATTATTTACATCGAAAATACACATGTTCCTGAAAATTAAGCCCGATCTTTTCATTTTCTCTAGCAACAACATGCTCCAAAAATTCACACACACTTGCAGGTGGTTCGCAAAATGGTCTTCTGAGCGGATCACTTTAAAACCTTAAAAACGCTGTTACATACAATTAAAAAAACCAGTATTCATTAGAAGAAACAGTTAAGGTCTTTCGATTGTCGTGTGACGTCATTGTGAGCATTCCGGAATATTTTACCGTTATCGGTTATAATAATAGTGTTATGTGATGCATAGTTTTGCCAATATTTATTGATTTATACTTGTGTTTAACACATTTAAGCTATGTAAATTGAAAAGACACCAATGTTTAACAATTCATAGAGAGTAGTTTGAGTTGAAATCGCTGAATTCAATGAAAAACTGATAAAACCGTATATAGGCAAACTTGACAAAGACCATTATTTCAAAAGTTATTGACGTTTTATGTTGCTAAACTGTACTTATTCATGGTTAAAAAATCGTATCAAAATGCACTGTAAATGTGATAGCTTTCATACTGGCAATTTTTAAATGGCCTTAAAATGTTAAAATACTTAAAATAAAGGATTGCGATTAATTTCTTTTAAAAATTGCTTTATTATATCGAAATTAGTTAAAATAAATGTGATGTTTGATAAGAGAGCAGTTGTTGCTATAGCTGTCCTGATAGTGTACCTGTGTTAGCTCCTACAGCATGAACAAAATATTTGCAACATACCAATATTTAAGTTCAATTTGATTGTTTGCATATTAATCATCAAATTTAAACAAAAATTACACGGATTAAACCATAAAATCATCAAGGGTGGAGAAACCTTAAATAAGAACTCGCGCTTTGAATACGTTACATTTACAATTGGATCTGTATCATAGTCATGAATGTTTTATTTTGGTAGGAACTGGCTGGAGCTTGCTCAAACTCAAACTGTCAAATCAACGAGACATGTAAACATAAGAGATATTCTGAGGATGAATTCTTTGAATGTGTTTTGTCAGGTAAAATCATCAGTTTACTTCCCTTGATGCTATTAGATACAAATTAAAATCTCAATAAGATTTTCCTGAACGTTATGCTTATTAAATTGAATGGCAAAGAGAGCTGTGTTTTACAAATATATTAATGCCCATTCTTCAAAAGGTACTATATGTTTTTAATTAATACTTAAATATAATTCTTGCAGGATTTAAAATTGATAGACATAAATGGTTATTAGGGCTGTCACGGTTCCAAAATTTTTCGGGTCGGGTCGGGTCGTAAAATTTTCGGTTCGGTTTCGGGTTTTTCGGTTCGGGTCAACTTTCAAATTAAATTCATTTTTTGTAACTTCTAAAGTTTATTTTTTTCTATTTCTTCACTCTTTCATAACTATCTTTAACAAAATAACTAGTTTCCTGATTAGAAATTCAAATTACATTTGATGATTTTAATTTAAATAAACAATATTAATTCATAGAATAATTTCACCACAGATAACTTACTGAACATTTTTAAAGCCTTATGTACTACAAAGGATTATTAGAAAAAAATCATTGTAAACTTCTGTTTTCATTATGAAGTTCCTTTCTTGATAGTTATAAATAAGTTTACCTGTGGCCGATTTTTCAATACGTGCCTTTCGTTTTAAGATATATCTTTATGCTTATTTTAATAAATGGTTACAGGATTTGATAAATCAAATATGTTAACAAACTAAGTAATATTTATGATTTGAAACGAGTCAAGTCTAATGATATGTTCGTGTAGTAATGCACACCGTGTGTTCTGTTTTCTGTAACCACGCAGATTTCCCCACATTATTTTGCATGAATTTGACTTCTGGCTTTCCTAATTCAATTTCACTATTATTTAATCTAGGAAATTCTTACCCTAAACATTTCTATTAACAAATATTGAAACATGTTCGATGTCCGAATCGTAAGCCGCCATCTTTGTTTATTTAAGTAGTATTTCTCCTTTATACACATGTAAATCGCGTGATACTTTTATTTAGGATGAGTGAATAATAATCGGTATACATGACCAGTTGTATACATGACAATGTTTATTAAAAACAACAAGACCACACTACTGAGCCTTTCAATTTCGACGCCATTTTTCATAGAATACGGATTCTATTACACAAATCGGAACCGAACCGAAATCCGGAAAAACAGAACCGAAACCGAACCGAACAAATTGTTCCGCGGTTCTCGGTTTTTTCGGGTACCCGTGACAGCCCTAATGGTTATATATAAAGTTAAAGATCATTACAAGACACTGGCAAAATTGAGCATTTTGTCGCACCTTTATTGTCAATAGTAGACCTGATGTATCTATATTTTTGGTGATACTCCAAGTGTCAATCTATGATCTGTAAGTTTTTGAAGAATCATTATACATTGTACATTAGTAATCGATATTCTCTGACCCTTAATATTGATTATATTAATTTCAATGCTTTTAACGACCTTTATTCGTAAGATTGTGGAGTACCTGATCAAAAAGGAATAGATATAAGTACAGCAAAACGGGAAGACGCCATAGGTATACATAGACGGATGCACGCCTCGTGTACCGACGGATACTCCCAGTCTGGTTCAGGACGGCTGATATGTCAGTCTAACAGAGAGTGGAAATACGACATTGTGTGTAAAGGTGAATATGTTAATATGATATGTGAGGAGGTAAATTATTCATGGTTTAGTCTTGAATAATAATTGGTATTTTAAACGCAGGTAAAAGGAAACTGTTTCATTTAAACCTTTATTTTTCGATATCACGAGTACTTAAGCACGTTCTCCGGTCTTACTATTTGAGTAAATTAAACCTAGCACACGTAAAATCATTGTCCCATTGTCGGTTCTTACCACTTCTATATCTAATTATTTTCTTTTGAAAAATGGAACATGAACAGCCTCTGTCTGAACATTGCTTATACGTTCTTTTAAAATACGAATGTCTTCTGTAATTTATATGTTTTTTGTATGTTTTTTTCTTTAAAAAATTATGAAACGGGTTCATGTAAATATGTTTTGATTTAGAAAACAAAAATGAAACGCGGAAATTATTTTCTGCAAATTTTCAAATTGTAATATCAATTTTGACAGATTATCTAAACAATAGGGTCGGTGATATAAATAAAATAATGTCTTTCCTATTAAAAGGACGCTGTTAACGTGGTTAATATACAGCACGGGGGTGGATACAAGTAGGTCACGGGAGGGGGGGTAATGTGGGTAATGTTATTTGATCCAATATGATTGCAACCGGTACGTTCCATACAACGCGATACAGAAAATATCAGACTGGAAATTTCAAATTAATATCAAATTATCTCATAATAATTTTTTTCTGCAAAATTGTTAACTGAAAATATTTTACAGCAAAAATGTTTAGTGAGGATATTTTTACTGCAAAGTTAAGTATTGTTTTACAAGTCATTATTAATTTTGCTAGCAAAAGGACTTTTCTAAGGTGAGTTAGTCGATTTTTCTGAAAATAAACCTGGTATATGAATCTTTTTTTCATAAATATGTTGACAATGCAAGCATTGTGATATATGAATTTCTCCAATACAATGGTTATGATGAAATGTTCGCTATACTGGAATAAAAGTTCGAATACAAACCCATGCTTCTTTTATTATGTAAGATAATAAAAACAAAACGTTAATAATTACTTATATTAATATTTAATATTTAGATATTAATGAATGTCTGAGCAATCCCTGTCAGAATGGAGGAGATTGCATTAACAACAATGGATCTTTCACGTGTATGTGTGCAGATAAATGGACAGGGGTACTCTGTAATAAAGGTAAATTCTCTCTCTCTCTCTCTCTCTCTCTCTCTCTCTCTCTCTCAAAAAAAAAAAAAAAAAAAAAAAAACGCTTGGTGCGTTAAAACAATAACTTAATTAGGATATTTTAAAATGTGAATGGACAAAATTATTTTTGTTATATCTGTATATATTTTTTAACTCACTAATATGAATGTTTATTTCTCCTTTTGTATATCACAAACAAGAGGCCCATGGGCCACATCGCTCACTTGAGGAACAATAGGTATGATAAAATCAGCTTAATGGAGTCATAAAAAAAACTATCTGGACAATGTAGTATAATACATGTAGATCCTGTATAAATAAAAATAATTTTTTCCACTGGATATTCTTATGTTTATTATCATCAGTCCCTTTCTAACAGGATGATTTTATAGTACTATCACATGTTGAGCATGCAGCTCTCAAAAAGATCATAAACAATTGTTTATACCTACATAAAACTCTGAACCCCTTGTGTGACCCAATCGTCCAGGAATCATCCAGAAGCCAAAGTCTAAACAATATTAAATAATCACCTGGATGATTAGTTTCTGAGAAGAATATTTTTAAAGATTTACTCTTAATATTCCTATTTAAACATTCCACCCCCATTGTGGCCCCACTCTACCCCCAGGAATCATGATTTTATACAACTTTAAATATACACTACATGAGAATGCTTCCACACAAGTTTCAGCTTTCCTGGCTAATTAGTTTCTGAGAAGAAGATTTTTAAAGATTTACTCTATATATATTTCTATGTAAAAAGTTGACCCCCCCCCCCCACACAATTGTGGCCCCACCCTACCCTCGAGAGTCATGATTTTCACAACTCTGAATCTTCACTACCTAAGGATGCTTCCACACAAGTTTCAGCTTTCCTGGCCAAATGGTTCTTGAGAAGAAAATTTTTAAAGATTTACTCTATATATTCCTATGTTAAAATCGACCCTCCGTTGTAGACCCACCCTACCCCCGGGGGTCATGATTTTCACAACTTTGAATCGGCACTACCTGAGGATGCTTCCACATAAGTGTCAGCTTTTCTGGACAAATGGTTCTTGAGAAGAAAATTTTTAAAGATTTACTCAGTATATTCCTAGGTTAAAAATCGACCCTCCCCAATGTGGCCCTACCCTACAACGGTCATGATTTTCACAACTTTGAATCTACACTACCTGAGGATGCTTCCACATAAGTTTCAGTTTTTCTGGCCAAATGGTTCTTGAGAAGATTTTTAAGAATTTCTCGAAAATTTTCATTAATTCCTTGTTATATTCCCTTATAAGAGGGCTTGGTCCTTAATTTTCACAACTTTGAATCCCCTTAGGCTAGGGATGCTATGTGCCAAGTTTGGTTGAAATTGGCCCAGTGGTTCTTGATATGTTGAAAATGTGAAAAATTTACAGACGGACGACAGACAAAAGGTGATTAGAATACCTCACTTGAGCTTTCAGCTCAGGTGAGCTAAAAAGTTTATTTTTAGGTCACCTGAGTAAACTCAGGTGACCTATTGCTATCTGTTTTCGTCCGTCGTCGTACGTCGTGCGTTAACAATTTACATTTTTAACTTCTTCTTAAAAACTACAATGCCTATTGTTTCCATTTTTCGTGTGAAGTATCTCTATGGTAAGAGGAATGTAAATTGTGAAATTGGTGGCTCTACCACCCCCAGGGTGCAACAGGTGGGGCCAAATATGCAAAAAACATGTGAGGAAAAAACTGATTGCATGGTTATGATTTCCATGAAGCCCTTTACCAAAATTGTGAAATTTATGGTCTCTGGGTCAGGGGTTCAGGCTCTTGGGTGGGGCAAATATGGCCATATAGTAAAAATGTATTAAATATTAGACAATCTTCTTCTTTACTACCATAGATATTTGTTAAAAACAAAATACATGGTTATGATGTCCATGAAGCCCTTTACCAAAATTGTGAAATTTATGGTCTCTGGGTCAGGGGTTCAGGCTCTAGGGTGGGGCCAAAATGGCCATATAGCAAAAATGTATTAAATTTTAGAAAATCTTCTTCTCTACTACCATATATATTTGTGTCTTTTAAAGCTGGTTTTTTTTTCCCGTTTGTTTAAATGCCCACAGGGAGAGTTTCTGTCTGCCCCGGGGGGATGGGGAATGGGAGGTTGTTTTAGATAAAACATGAATAATAGCCACTTGTTATACATATGTAGCTTTTCTATGAAAATATATACACTTAAAACCTATCATGAAAAATAATAAATATGGGAAAATTATTTTCTATCAGAGTCTTGCACCTTTTCAATATCAGGTCATGCACTCTTTGATGATCTTTAAAGTTTTTCGCTAAAATTATAGGTTTAATAGTCCTTTTTGAAAGATTTCAGGCAGGGAGGTGGTCGTCATTACAAATTAAAAAAAATTCTATTCCAGAATAAAACTTAATTAAATGCATATATGAGACTTCTTGACAAGTTTGTGTATGGGTTATGCTACTCAGGTGACCGTTAAGGCCTATTGGCCTCTTGTTGTAATATCATTGACAGTTCTGCCAAACATCGCATCATGTAAACCTGTCAATCAGTCGTCAACGTATTTAAGCTATTGGGCCGAGTATGCAGTAGATGGTAACAGAGGAACAGACCTTGTTAAAGACAATTGTGCACACACTAATGATGGCGACACAAATCCTTGGTGGAGAGTGGATCTGCAGGCTGTGTATTCTATCACAACTGTCAGAATACTCAACAGAGGAATGGATACGTATGTTACAGGTATGCATACGGAGTAACGGCATTGAAAAATCAAAAACAAATAACTAAAGAAAGTGCTGTTGATTTAACTTTGCTTTGTAGGTCTATAACTTCGATTGAATCCGTGAAAAGAAAATGACAAACAAGAGGCCCATGGGGCCACATCGCTCACCTGAGCAACAATGGGCGTTCAAAAGATATTGTGCCATATGGCCCCTCAGTAGAATAACAAAAAATAAATATTGTAAAGTATTCGAATTTTACACTTATTTTTGCATACACGTAATCTTTGACATTGTATCTTTATGGAATACTATTTTTACCCAGAATAAGAAAATCCTACGCAAGATATAAAACTAAACATTTGGTAGGGGTACACTGTTAATTTCCAATTCCCTATATTTTCGTTCTCCCCCCCCCCCCCCCACTCCCCCCACATTATAAAGCGATCAAAATATATGAGAGCATATAGGTACATTTTCTTCCTCAACTACTTACTAGTTATTGTATCATACAATAGTTATTGCAATTTATTAAAAAAAATCATATAGAAAGAGAAAATTGTACCCCAATCCGCTCAATTAAAAACATTCAAAAATTTAATTTGTCTTTTCCATTATAATTAAATGAATGTTGTTTACCTGGCTTAAACTCGTGTGACTTTTATAACTTTACAAACATTTGATTGATGAATACACTGGAATGAAAATTGTTGTCACGTGACATGTTAAAGGGCTACATGTATAAAAATGTTACAGTATTGACAGGCACATCACTCTATTTTGCTAAGGCCCACCAATTATTTTCATCTTTATTCAAAAACAAAAAATGGCTACAGACCAGGATAATTTTCAGCTGTAATATTTTCTTCGGAATAGCGTTAATTTGCAACAGAAATGTGCAAGAACTTTGGAAATTGTTTAACGGTGTCGTTTTTATTTACTTGTGACTGAAAAACTATCAAAATTGATGTAGATTTCACAATATTCAATGTATAAAGAGGGGGCCCCAGAGAGTAGTTATACAGCATATCATCCTTTAATTTTTTTGTACAAGTATTTAACATTTAGCGAGACATTTCTAATGATCAACCAAAATTTCAGCGTCAATCGTAGAATTATAAGCAAGATAGAGAGCTCACAATTCTGCTAGATTTGAGTCATATTTTGTTCACACGAGTTTATTACATTCAGCTTAAAATTTTTAACTTGGTATTTCCTATTCAGCATTAAAAGTGGAAAAAAAAGAATGGCCTCAGATCTGTGTACATAGAGTTGTGAGTAAATCTCTGTATCCTGCTTATAACTCGAAGCATTACACTCAAATATGGTTAGTAAATAGAAATTGTAAACAATTAAACATAAGAAACATGCACTATAACAAATAAAGTGCACAGTTTATTTTTCAAAATGAATCATATACATGTATATACCTATATATTTCCGTCAGCGATATTAAACTCTATTTAAACTTTAAATAAACTCGAGAAAATGCTAAGCATCTCAACAAAACACATTACATTAATCTAATATAACGCAAAAGATCATACCGAATTACCGATAGAATGAATGTATTTTAGTACTCGTTTAATACATCAGCAGGTAAACAGTTAACTGTCTGATTTACCGAAGTCTCTGTTTGATTACGTAAAAATTACAAAATGCAGGCGATAGTTCCCAGGTTACAAAGCATTGATAATGAAAACGAAACGAAAATCAAAACAAGCTAACACCACCGTCATATGTGAAAACTGTCAACGCATTGAAATATTTAACCTCAATTTACTTCACAAAATCGGCACCAATGTATTTTGCATGTTTCAAAGATCCCCTTCGTACGCGAACTGTTGCACAACATTGTCAGATCGACCCGTTTGACCTCGAATACGAGTCTTTGTAAAATGGGTGGGCAAACCCGGGCCGGGGCAAAATAAAAGCCGAGGCAGATCGGCAATCGTCAATTCCAAAATACGCATTGTTTTGCAGCAATATTTATAGCGAATACAAATATACTGGTCCGTAACATATCCTCAAAATTTTAATGAGATTGGCATATTAATAACTGCCAATCTTTTGTTTTGCCCCGGCCCGGGTTTGCCTACCCATTTTACCATGACTCATGGAATACCGAACCCGAAGCTATAAACTAATTGAAACACGCCTTTCCTTATTATTATTTTCGTAATAACTCAGATTTGAAACAGAATTAGCCCATAATTTTTGCAATTTATATTTTCCTTTCCATAAGGATTATTTATGCTAAATTACATTGAATTTGACTCAGTAGTTCTTGAGAAGAAGATTTTTAAAAATGCACCCCCCTTTTTCTACAGTTTCGAGGTTTTCTCCGCTTTGATAGAAGATCGGTCTTTAATTGTTGCAATTTATATTAACCTTCCCATAAGAATGCTTTGTGCCAAATTTGGTTGAAATTGGCCTAGCGGTTTTAGAGAAGAAGTTAAAAATGTAAAAAGTTTACAGACGGAGACAGACAGACAGACGGACGGACGACGGACAAAATGTTATCAGAATAGCTCACTTGAGCTTTCAGCTCAGGTGAGCTAAAAACTGTTGATTTTTATTTTTTTAATCGATTACGGTTTTTTTATAATTTGGCCGAAATTATTTTTTTATTGTGGATTTATTTTATTCTTATAAAAGCAAGATGCATCACAATAAAAAATATATTTTAAAACCGCAGTTCTCTATGTTATTTTTTGTTTTATCCCACGCAACAAGTTCCAAAAGGTATAATGTTTTTACCCGACCATTTCCCTTAGTTTTTTTTTTTTTGTAATCTGCACAGAATTCCGTTAAACGTTATAGATTTGTAGGACATAACGTGTAGGTGTGCATATTACCAGTAATGTCCAATTCAATTATTTTATGAACTTCTGACTTTTGAATTAAGAATAAAATTTATTGCAAGAAGTGTTGATCTGATGAATGTTTTTTAATTCTGTCCCTTTATTGAATTATGTTGTGTATTTAAGGACGGCGGATCCAATTCATTTCTACAATATATTTTTTATTCAATTTTTTATATAATGTTAATCAGTTAATGATGAATGAAAATCAATAAAAAATTTACATGATCATCGACTTCCTTATTTTACTGAGGGCGTTTCAAAATTTGGGTACGAAAATCCTCAGATATAAAAGAAAGTAATGGGAATTTTTTGGGGTGTGGTATAAAAACTGATATTTTAAAAATTCTGCAATAGATTTTTTACTCTAATTAAATTTTAATATTAAAATGTCAATTAGCTTACCGATGAACAAAAAAAAATGCAGGTCATCGACCTACATTTTTTGAGGGGTTGTGTCAAAGTTCACTGCATGGTTAATTTTTCCTTAGAAATATTATTGGAAAAAGGACATAATTAATTATTGCCTGACGTTACATTAACTGCTATTTGTATAAATTTTGTTAGGTTAAGGTATAAATTCAATATCTACCAGATTATAAGACTATAAACTGCCTGTGGGGTTTTAATTAATTGATTAATAAACCGTGGATATATAACGGACTTGTCGCAAACATAGGAAATTCGGACTAATTTCATTTTGTTATTTTTCTCCACTTAAAATATTTTGGCATCACAAATTATGTTTAGTAAAATGAAAATTTTATTATTTTCTCTTATTCTGATGTACATAATTACGACAGTCATATTTTAAGCAAATGTGCGGATTCTGCGCAGAGGTGCGAAATCTTGAATTGGGTCCGTCGTCCTTAATACGTACCCTGCCATTCATCATTTGTAGCATTGTCAGGTAATGGGGGAGCGTGGGGTATGTGAGCTTGCTCACTTTTTTTTGTTTAATGACTGTGAAACGGGCTACTACACCTTCAAAACGAACCACGCCGTTCCGTACAAGAAACGAACAGTACTGTTCAATAACTGAATTAATTGAACTGTTCCACGCACAAAACATAGCGTACCGTAACAAAACGGAGTGTACCATGGAAAAAGCGTGCAGTTATAATTCACGCAAGCCCCGCACAAAAACGGCAAAAGAAGCGCACCGTATCGTGCAAAAGACTGCAACTTTTAAACACAGTAAACGTACAAACACGTAATCACGGATAAGTTTATGGCAACATTTTTTAAATTCCTTGCAAAAAGTAACAGGTTATAACGAATTTGGGTATAGCAAATTTATAATAATAACGAATTGATTTTGTGTCCCGTAATGGTAAACAATAACGCAATATTGAACCTTTATAACGATTTTTTAAAAAATATTTTCAAAAGTATGCGATACTAATGAACATAATATTTTGAATGAATTTATTTTCACATACATCTATAAATTTACAATCCGATTATTTTAGATTTTGGAAGAATGTACATGTAGTTTTATTCGTTGCCTCAATAAGTATTTATTGTAGTATTTTGGAAGAAAACATGAATATAGCGAATTCGCTGTACTTATCATTACCAATTCGTAAAACGGATATCACGAATTATGCATATTATGCAATTATGCAAAGTAATTTGACTTCGCAATAACCGAGTTCTACTATACGACTTAATTGACAGCTAATGCCCGACGAAGAAGGACGGGACTATCTCGGACCAAATTAGTCATTATGCGAACTTTTTTACAGAGACTGGTTCGAATTATGTATACTAAAATCCTGTCGTGTTAGTTATTTCATCAAATTGTTTAGTTCATCTCCATTTCATAGACTTTCATCAAGCATTCGGTTATCGATAAAGTTGTATGGTCTGTTGAAAGGGAGACAGGTTGCTGTACTAACTCTCTATACTTATAAATTAAGATATTTTACCAATAAACTTCGAACTCAGCTATGTTAAGGAAGGTATCAGAATTCTAGCACGTGTGATTTAGGAAAATTTGCATATGCCCCGCCCCTTATTCATGAGATTTTACGAGATATTGTATTTCGGTAATTAACAAACATCTACCAAAGTAAATATGATTAATTATTGGGATTGATTGTATTAAGAAAGATGTACTGATATAAAAATTTCAACTATTCTTTATATCTTGCGAAATTATGAAATTCCTAAGTCGTCTGATGACGTGTCGCGGTTGACTACGTCACATCGGCGCTTGCAGCTGTGATCAGAATAAACATGTGGACTTCAGTGATATATCTGAGAATTTAACTCATTTACAACCAGCCTAGACGGAAATCGGTAGAGGATTCAACTGAACAAGGTAGGATTTATCTGTACTTTCCCTAGATATTGTTTTATATTGTCTAATACTGTAGGATGAAACAGAAACGAAGGGAAATTCCTCGGCTTCGATTTTGTTTACTTGTTTACATTTGTTTTTCATGTAATATTGTGTTTATACATCAGTTTGGTGACTCAATCAGGCAAAAGAAATGTTCCGCGATTCGCTAATTTTGATCATTAAGAGTATCGAGGCTCATTGTAGCTTTTTATTGGTCTCTTATATCGCAGTAACATTAAAAGATGTCAACATTCCCCATTATAAATCTCCGTAGGAATTGTGTTTTCTTTCCTGTGAATTTTTACGAGGGCAAAATGACAATGTGTGAATGAGGTTATCTTGGAAATTTTCCCTTTCATCGATTTCAATTGCACTTCTTTCACAGGTATGTGTATTTTTATTAAAAATCGTCCAAATGTGCAGCATAAATATCTTGGGACAGACTATAGCTCGCATTTCCTCCGTGTTCAAAGAAAATGTAAACAATGGAAAGTCCAAACACTGTATTAGCACTATAAAGATTACTGTGAGAATCTGGATTGAATATAGACAAGATTGTATTGTTGTTTATGTAAATCGAAATGTGTTATTTCATTTAGCCTTTTTTATCAGGAAGATTACATGTTTGAATAAACAAAATTACAGTGTTGAACTGATTTTCCACACATTTTAAAAAATAAACATTTGATTATGCCTGTTAGAATATTAATGAAATTAAAACTGCCATTAGTATGCACAATGATAAAGTAATTTTCCATTTTCATATTATCTTCAGCACAATAGTTTACTAATTATAACACATTATTCAATTTCAGGGTTATTAAAGCAGTAAATGGTCCACTGGAGACACTTTGTTGGGGTGTTGATAAAAAAGTAGGTACTCTATAAATATTTCTTTTACCCACTACCTTCATGTATATTTGGTCTGGGTTTTTTTTTAAAATCATATTACTATATTGTAAACTATCATAATATCTTTCATTGATATCTAATTGAAATTAAATTTGAAATTGATAAATATTCATAATTTCAGGCATTGGTTTTCTTATCAACTGCACTGCCTCCTTACAATGTACATCAAAAAGACAAGAGGAGAAGTACATGTAGTGTGAAAGAATATGGTAAATTGCCATAGATTCCACATCATGACTGAATAATACTGAAAATCAGGAAACACTGGTTTTGTTGAACAGTTTGTTACAGATCGAAAAACAATCTCTATATAGTACATTGTATTTGTCAAGTTGACTATTATAATAAATTCTAGATAAAGATTGATTTTTGTTGCTTTCTTTAATTATTACAAAAAATATTAACTATAATTACAAGTAACCCTGGTCATATATTATAGGTATTTCTTATTTATTTAGCAGCAGAGTAACATAAACCATAATAAAACATAAATGTGTAAATTACAAACTTACACTTAAACCACCACCCCCCCCCCCCACCACCCTTATATCAATAGTTATTGGTGAGGGCAACAGATGAATTAATTTTTCCAATTTCAACAATTTGGTAATGATGACTGGTGTGAACAAGACAAAATTCTAACATTATTTTAATGAAATTCACAGCGTGTAATTATTTTATGAACGAAAATTAAAATCATGATCTTAGTCAGTGTTGCGTTTGAATTTCACGCAAATGACGCCGAAAGTGAAATGGGTCAGATAAAATGCAGTAGTGCAAGGGCATACACTTTATCAAATATATTGAAATTTTACATGTGTTACCATTATAACCCAATTATATCAAAAAGTGCTGGGAGCTACATGAAATCGCTACGCATTTCACATAAATAAGCATTAATTGTGGGAACTCCCTGCAAATTTCTATTCATCCACTGTTTATATTGAATTTAATAATTGTTCTTACTTGAATATTTCAAGCTCCCAGCACTTTTCGAAATTTTGGATGTTCATTTTACAAGTTAGAAACAGAAATAATTATATTTGTTAATGTTAAGCCCTTGCACTATGCATTTTTTCGTATTATTCCTAGTTTATCTATTTTTAGCAGTATCACGTGACAGGGTATTCCCAAGAGACTCAAAAATTGCTCATGCGATAGCGAATTATCTTATATGTATATTGATATAAAATTACTTTGTGTAACAATTTTTTGGAATATAATATCAAGATTATTCAAAGGCTAATATTTTATGTGATAAATACCGCTATTATTTTATGGACGCCCTTAACATAGCTGAGAAATGCCTGCACCCGAGTAACTGCTCACACCTTTGGCATTTCAACACGTGTGAGTTGATGTCCGTAATTGAATTTTACCTGATAAGTAACTATTGTAAGATAAATTAAAAACCTACTTTCATTTTCGATAAACCAGCCAGAAATAGCAAATATGTGAGTAAGGTGGTGGACACGCTTTGGCGGATCAAAGTCAGTGAGAATTTGCATCAAAAAATATACTTACAATGAAATAATATTGAACTATTATGTAAAGAGTGAATATATATCCTGGGAACCTATTTCGGGTATACATAAAAATTGAGATTTGACAACTGTTGAATAAATAAAATGAGCCAATTCGTTTTTTGAATGCGCGGTTTTTGTTTTGATGAATAGAACATTCCAGAACGGGGTAAACATGAACGTGTTTAGACTAATTAACGTAATGGTGGAGAATATAGGATGAGTCGCCATGCTTTGCGGGCAGATACCTTGGATCGGACATCTGGTTAATACAAAACAGTTGATAAATAAAATGGGCCAATAGACGCGATTTTATTTTTGATGAAAAGAACTTAACAGAACAGGATGCCAAAATATGGGGTTGACTAATTAACACTATGGCGAAAAGTGCGTACACGTTTTTAAATAACATATACATTTTTTATACCACGACAGATTGGTAGTAAATCTTATAAATTAATTTGTTGACAGTGTTTTATCTAAAATTCTTATTTTGGGAAATTATAAGTGAATTTGACATAAAGAACAAAGTTCAAAAAGAGATACCACGCACTATACACCCACACTCTGGTTTGAAATACATTAATAGTCTAATTTTTTCCAGTCAGCTGCAACGAAAAGAATTATGGCCATGTACATGTTCATGTGTATATACTCCATTTCAATTTAGATTTTTATCCCTGTCCTCTCTAAATTTCCAGCCACGCAGTTGTTTTTTTATTTCAATTTTATAGAATATTTTAAGAAAAGCAACTAAGAAAATTTTCGGACACATTACATAGGAAAATGAACCAAAAAACCTGGTTCAACATATTAAGCATTGTATTATACTAATGTGAATTATAATTGTTAATCCACGCGCTTGCGCGGGATATCATCTAGTACTCTAAGAATTACGTGATTGAGAGAGAGAGAGAGAGAGAATCGAAGGTGTGAATCAGAAATATACTTTAACACTGAACTTAGTTATTTCGCTATGCATGAATTATTGTAGGTCATTGACCGGGATTTCATTTCAGGACTTCATATGCTTCGCCTGCCAATCAATAAAAGCGTAACGCGACGCATAACGAAACCCTACTATATGATTAAAAAGAAAAATGTCGAAAAAAATGGTTTTTTTTTTCAAATAAAAATATAAAAGAAACGTTCCTATTGGAAATCATTAAACATTTATTCCCCTTAAATTTCGTTACTTTTCATTCTTCTACTGGTAATTAGTGCCTTGCAGTTTTATTTTCTGTTTGATAAATTCTTAACATTTATCTTTATCACTCTCAACATTGTTGATTACCGGTTACTGTGTACTACACACAAGAATAATAAAAGGAATATCGGAAGTCAAAGCTAAGATCAGTATGAAAGATAAATTTATTTATTATAATATTCAATGAGATGGATAAACACACATAATGATGCTTGTCAAAATTACCGAAATAATAAAAACAATCGCGCTATACAATTTTTTTTTCTAAAAAGAAATATACTGGATTAAATTGAATACTTTTAAAGTAATATTTAATAATTATTTAAATCAATTTCAATAACAACAATTAATCAGACTAATTGAAAATTAATCAAAATTTTTAGTTTGCTAATGTAAATCAGTCAAAACTGAAAAATACATCACAAAAAAATTAAAGCGTTCAAGTCACGTAAACCTTATAAATAAAGTTCGCAAACCGTTCAACAAGTGAGTATTTTTTAGCAATAAGCAACCGTTCCATACAACAAGAGGCCCATGGGGCCACATCGCTCACCTGAGCAACAATGGCTTTATATGGGTGTTCAAAGGATATTGTGCTATATGACCTCTCGGTAGAATAAAAAAAGAATAACAAAATGTATCTAAATTTTACACTTATTTTCATACACATATTTTTATTAAACCTCAATGGAATTGGCATTATGTGGTATACTTTTTCACAGAATTGCATTAGCTTTCTAAGTCTAAGACAAAATGTCTTTTCATAAAGTGTTAGTGAACTAAGTTAAAGGTAGCAAGGGACAGTTTCGGATAAAGTACCCGTTAATCTATTTGTAAAATTGAGAGTTGCTGTACTTGAAGGCTTATGAGTGTTGTTAAGATTCATGAAATGAATTTTGATGATTATCATTAGTTAGATGGATGTCTCTTGTTGGCATTGGTATGCAATATGAAGGCTCCTAATGTTAAGTACATGAGAAGCAGAAGTAAATTGTGAAACTTGGGGCTATGCCATTTGTGTTGACTTTACACAGTGAAATTGCAGGTTACAAAGGGAGTTTATATAACTCGAAATGTAGGTGGATGGAACATTATATACCTATTTACTGGCTATGAGGATGATATCAAGTTTATTGTCCCTCAAGACAGCAACTATTTCACGAGGCGAAGCCGAGTAAAACAGTTGCTGTCGAGGGAAGGGGTGGGGGGGGGGGCAATAAACTTGCTATTGTCCGAATAGTCAGTAAATAGGTATTTTATTATACCGAAGAAACCTTCATTTGTTGGCGATGCAGAATTTTTTGATGATAAACAAATTGGAGTTATCGGACTTTGAATTTAATGCAGCAATCGGATTATGTCAGAGGTGTTCTGAGTTTAAAAAGGAGGGAAATCGAATGCTGCCGATGAATGGTTTTGATGACTATTCACCATGGGCAGATAGCACAGAAACCATTCACGATTAGATAGAAAAGCATGTTTATGCGGGCGCCCTTTAGTGATCAGTTTGTTCGTCTGTCCGTCCATCTGAGATCGCTTGTCCGGAGCATTGCGTCTCTCCCCTTGGCCCAATCTGGCTCATACCTTATCCACAGAGTGCCTTTGGGTAAAGGGTGTGCAGTGACCTGGAACCATGTTTCTAGGTAAAAGGCTAAAGTCATAGCAGAATTACATATACAATCCTTGTCTGGGGCATATCTTCTCTCCCTTTGGTCCAATCTGGCTAATACTTCACTCACAGAGTGTCTATGGTCAAATGATGTGCACTGATTTTGAATGAATTTTGTAGGTAAAGGGTCAGGGTCATATCAGATCACGCGAAAATTCTTTTTTCAGAACATTTATACTTTCCACTTAGCCCAATGTGGCTCAGACTTCACATAAACAGAGCTTTTGAATTAAGGGTGTGTAGTGACCTTGAACAAATTTTCAAGGTCAACTGTGAAGGTCAGAACAGAATTTTATAAAAAAAATCCTTGTCCAGAGTATATCTTCTTTCCCAATGCTCCAATCTTGCTCTTCACTTACATGATGCCTTTGATCAAAGGATATGCAATGGTGTAGATCAAGTGTCAAAGTCATATCAGATCACACAAAAATCCTTACTTCAAGAGCATATATATACTCTCCTTTTAGCCCCTATTTGACTAATACTTTACTTAAACAGCACTTTTTGGTTAATGGCATGCAGTGACCTTGAACAAAGTCAATGTGAAGGTCATAGCAGATCTCTTTTAAATCAGTTTTAGACCGTAGATTATTTCCCAATGGCTTAATCTTGTTCAGGCTGAACATAAATGTCTGTATGTTAGATTGAATTAGAAGTTTTATGCCAGCTGGAAAAGATTCTATGTTGTAGGTCATGGTCAAAGCAATCCTTTGAAATAATTTAAGCGAGACCCTTTGAAATGGTCACTATCTCAATGTTGTTTAGTTCATAGTAAATTTATATAGAAAATATTCAAAGAAGTATAAAAAAGTAAACTATACATCAGTAAGTTTCTGACAATTTAGTTGCAACAAGCACACAGTACGGAATTCGAAGGTCAGCCCTTTTAAAAGCGGTGTAGAGGAAAAATTGTTCAGAATAATGTTTTAAACAAAATGCTACCTAAAAGTTTTTTTTTGGTGGCCCCGTTAAGGAGGTTAAGTGTCGGCCCCTAAAACACAGTTGTTCAGGTATAACTTGAACGGACAACAATTCTTGAACACTTGTTGAACAAAATATGTTTATATTTACAAGACCTTTTATTTGATATCAAAAAAGGGGGCTGGCCCCTCAAATTAGGGGCCAGTAGGGCTAAAAAAATCTTTTCATAATTACTATTTCTGGAGAAATAGTTTGTTATAAATCATTAATCATAAACGCAAAAAGAGCTCATCAAGCTAAATTTAAAACAGAAATACGTTTAAAAATCTGACGATTGATTACGGGATATAAGCGTTAAAAAATTGATTTTTTACGGAAATTTTAATTCTGCATTCTAGGTTTAAAAAATAGATGTTAGTTCAAAGTTAAGTTAACTTGTACCTAAAATAATTCGAAAATTGTTTAGTCGTACATAAAAACATCCGGATTTTTTTGTTATGTCGTTCTTGAAATAGTTAAAGTTTTTGTTAATTCGTAATAAATATAATTCGGATTTTGTTAAGTCGTACCAAGATTCATTCGATTTTTTTATCTTTTTGTTCTTAAGTTACTTTTGTCACTAGTTTAAGAACTCTGCTTCTTAGAGGTACTTCTAGCATTACTTTCGACATTAACGGAAGACCCACTCGTTGCTTTGCAACGAGCTTTCTCTAGTTATTATACTTTTTCTTTTTTTTCTGACTCCTTTTCCGCTTCATAACTCAAAAAGTTTTCAAGCGCATAATTTTTGCAATGTATATTTTCCTTTCCATAAGGATTATTTGTGCTAAATTACGTTGAATTTTACTTAGTAGTTCTTGAAAAGAAATTTTTTTAAAATGCACCCCCTTTTTCTAGGTTTCAAGGATTACTCCGCTTTGAATAAAGATCGGTCTTTCATTTCTGCAATTTATATTCACCATACCATAAGAATACTTTGTGCAAAATTTGGTTGAAATTGGCCGAGTGGTTTTAGAGAAGAAGTTCAAAATGTGAAAAGTTTACAGACGGACAGACAAACAGACAGACGGACGGACGGACGGACGGACAGACGGACGACGGACAAAATGTGATCAGAAAAGCTCACTTGAGCTTTCAGCTCAGGTGAGCTAAAAGGCGTACCGAACCGTGCAACTGGTGTAGTAGCTGATTTGAAGGATGGTACATATCTTAATGCCCAATTTTAATATCGGTTACTTGATTTATTTTAGATGTGTCATACCGGCTGCGGGATGTAAACGTTACTGTAGGGCTGACAGAATCAGATGTTAACACTTACTGTGGATTCTTTGCTGGTCCTGGTTCTGCGTCACAGCTGGTCGTCATCGACTGTCCGACATTACCACAGGGGAGATTCGTAAAAATCTCTATGAAAACTCAGTTTCTTGCTCTTTGTGAAGTTGACGTGTTTGGCCTTCGAGCCTAATTACTTTTCTTTCCTAAAACGTCACCTTGCATCGATGATTTTGCTCATTCTGACGAATATCTTGGTTATTCCTATTCATGTTAACTTTCCAATTGCGGAAGGTTAACTTTTAACAATATGACAAGTCTTACTTATATATTCTTGCATGTTAATGTATCTGTTTTCATCGTTAATACTGAATGTATTAGATATATAAAATGTAAAGCATTTTTATGTTCATTTGTATTTAATTCAACATTAAACAGTTAATTTTGATAAGTACCTGTTTGATTTTTTCTGTTTAATTACCGTGGAGGCAATATATATAACTAGTGTTTATTTTGGTTTCCTGGTAAACAGAACAGTATAGCGGACATTGTAATTATTTATACAGAGAAAAAATTCCAATGTAATTTTTGTCTGACCCTTTTCTAAGTTTATACACTTTTTGTGATTTTCGCCTTTTGTTGCTCTTGTAGAGAGTTCATTAGACGTTTTAATCTAACTGGCGATGTTTGCGACGCGTTCAAGTATTTAAATCCATTGTTAGTGTCAAATGTAAACTGTTTTTATTATCTTTTTACATTAAACAATGTCATTTTCAAATTACCATAAAAATATGAATTGGTTTATAATCACGGTTTTCAATTTTAACAATGTTTAAGATATATCACTTTTCAGAGAAATTAAACCCATCGTGAATACACCATTTCAAATAAAGTTATTCAATATCAAATAAAATGATTTCATTTTGAATTTCCTGCAGCGTGAAATATTTTTCTTGCAGCGTGAAATCAAAACCATCCTGACTGATACCTTTTAAAAACACCGTGGATATAAAACGACTTACTCTATGGTGTACGTTATTAAGTAGTTCCAATTTCCTAGTTGCAATGATAAGGCTTATTTACAGTGACAAAATAAGGTTATATTTTATATTTTAAAAAAAAATACGTTCATACACCTGTATAGAATACATTGTAATGATAATCCTTTTGAAGCAAAATATATTAATTTCTATAGCTGCTCAGCACCAATAATAATGACAACAAAATGATCGTGTATGGTACAGACCCTGAATTGTACTACTACATCACACCCTCACTACACGGTTTACGCGAAACGCCGAACGCTTTAAACGAAAAGTTACATGCTTTTCCCAACATGCTAAGCGGTTTGCATGAAACAATGAACAGTTTCCACTAAACCTTACTCACACGAAACAGTTTGCTTGCTTTTCACACGCATTGCACACGATTTATCTTGATCGGTTTCCGTTGATTCGGGTCCTCTCTAATGTTACCTCTGATAGTAAGAATTGTTTTTAAAATGGCACGATATTATAGAAATTCCGATAATAAATAACTATATCCTTATTTGAATCGATATCGGTATGACAGCTAATAATAAAATATTTATTCACAATTATAAAGAAAAAAAACCAGGACGCACATGTACACATTGGGGTCGTTGGCAGAGCATCGAGCATGGGCAACGAAACACAGCCGAGGGGTTGCTGCTGTTTGGCACCAAAAAAAAGTCTGATCGACCTCGAACGCAGAGGGACCAGGTCGCTAGGCCGAGAGTTCCGGTGACTCGCTGGGTTTGATAACCCAAGCGCCATGGGCCGTCGAAGCCTTCTGGGGCTCCGTCGCCTTAAGTACTGACGAGCTCGACCGCGACCCCGGGCTTCCGGAACGGTTGGTCGCAAAACTCTATAGCACTCGGCATCGTCGGGAGGCTGGCCTTGACGTTATGAGCACCCGAGTATGTACTTTCCAAAAAAAAAACCAAAAAAAAAAATTTAAAAAGAAATAAAATATACAGACCCTGAAACGTACTACTACACCAGAATCAACAAATATATATTCTATATACATGCATGGCATGGGACGGGTAGTTATCTGTGTTATAGATACTTACAGCTGCATCATGCAAAATATTAATAATCTACACCAACCAGTTGAAGCAGCAATACGAAAATGAAATACTAGTTTCGCTGAAATGTTGCTGCAATTCAATTACAAAGCAAACAGTGTTGTAAATGAAGAAAAAGATGTAAAAAATGTTTTATTTCGAGCTTTGCTGTACGAGGATTGGTCGGACAAAACATGTTTATATGGGCGGTATCCTCATTAAGGTATTTCATAAATAATGTATTAATCATGATAATATACAGGAATATATTACCTTCACTTTACTGCTTTCTCAGCAAAAGAGTTGATAATGAGATACTCTTTGTATCAATACATAATCCATTCTCTTTAGTAAGGGGGGCAGAGAGCAGTCACTTGACAGTCAAGATGACGTCATGGGTTTCTCCAAAACCCCATCCACACAGATCATAAGAGTTCATAGTAAAGGGGGAAGTCTACAGTCAGGATGTAGTCTACAGTCATGGGTGGGAGTCTACAGTCAAGGTTTGAGAAAACACTTAGTAATTCTTACTAAGATATTATAACAACTTCTAGGAAAATGACATTGTTTAATCCTTGGTGAAGTGACGTTGCATTTTCTAGACAAACACCAACACAATTAATCTTCACCTTAAAGAAAAGATCACCTAACTTTCCTCTACTAGAGGTATTTTTTTCACAAATATAAACCACAAACATTTTTTTTTTCGTTTTAAATTTGAACACAGAGAACACTTTAAATCGTTTTTAAACAATGGTTAAATAGTGGTTAACTCGACATGTTTTTGGCGGATCATGTGAAACACTTATCTTTAAAGTAATTTATAAGAGCTTTGCTCAAAGTACTCTGGCATCCTTTTTTGTATGTTTCGCAGAGGTAGAATTTTTCTTGAAGATTTTCTTTAAGCGGTTTCTTCATCTTCTTCCCCAGTGCTTAAAACTATTTAGGATTGATGAAATCTTCCCTGAAAATTATCAAAATCACCAATGATGTTTGAGAAAATGATAGACATGGTTTAATGAGCACAATTAAGTCACAAGCTTTAAATCTTTTGTTCATAAATTATGAAAAATATTTCATATCTGCATGCTTTATAGAATCAACTAGATGTAGTATAAATGAAAACAATAATGCTGATGTATGAGACAAAAAATTGATCTTGAAAGTTGAATGATATACAACTGCCATTTAGATTTATAAGAATGTTTGCTCTATTTGTAATAAAAAAAATAAGCATTTAGGAATATATTTGTGATCATTTGTCATTTTAACAGTTATAGGGTTTAGTGAAAACAAAAACATTAAGAATTTTGGAATTTACGTCAAATCTACTGTAAGCTTTCTGTGACCGATCAAGTTTATAGCACTGTTTAGAACAATGACCAACCTTCCTGTGCCAGTAACTGTCCTCCTAAAGCTCGATATTTCGATCTTGGAGTGTGAAAAGATGTTGTGCCATTTCTTCTCTACTTCAGCGGGTGTCCTGCTGAGCCCAACTACCGTCGCGTACAACTTTTGTGCTAGCTCACCCCCATGCTCTAGTCTTCATATCGGACGTTAACGCGCAGTTTCCCCCGTAGAATATGTTTTAGTCATCAACAAGCGATGCTAATGCAAGATATTAGTCTGAGTTCCAGTTTGGCTTCCTTTTCTGTTTTCCTTCCATTTTGTCACTGCCAGACGACTTTCTTTACACTTATCTGCAGTGCTACATAACGCAACAAACTTAATCTTAATTTCCAAGAGAGCGCTCTTTGTTACAATGACGCCGAACTACAAAGTACGAATACTTTCTAAGATATATACTAAGTTAATAACGATGTTTAGCATTTTGATGAATTAATGTTGGCGAAATTTAAATCAAACAAGAAATGTTACGGAAAATTTGTCCGAAATTCGGCCTCTTTTATCTATTTAAGTGGGATTGAGCTAATTTTATGCTTGCTTCTATTTTTACCTTGAACGCCCTTCTATTTCATCAATACTATGCATCGTATGTATTTAACTTTACAATGTCTAAATCTCACAATATATCTTTTTTTTTAATTTTATCTTGACTTTAGCTACCCGGAAATTGGTACGTTTTGTATAGTCAAGGCGTTTATAAATCTCTGTTACAAATGTTGTTATCAAACGATATTTTAACAAATACTTAACCAAACAAATGCTCATTGGGTATGTTCCTTTTATCTTGAAAAAAAAGTGAACGAAGTTTGATAATTCTTACTTCGTTGTTATGTTTGTGCCTTTGTATTTGTCTAAATAAACAAAAACTATACAAACACGTGTACATGTACAAATATTTATCTTCCTGGGTTTTTTTGTAACTAGGAGGAAATAAAACAAGTATTTAAGACGCAAAAACAACTACGCACATCATTCAAGGTTAACATAACTTATAGGTTACGAAAGTATAACGCTTAATGCATTTCGAACTACCTTGTTGAATGAAAACTGTTAGTTTTATTTAAGAAGGAAGATGTGTCACAGTGTTTTTGCTATTTCTACAATACATGTACTATTGGTGTACTTTGATACAACGTACGCATCAGGTAAGTTTAGCATTTAAATTCAATGCATATGATTCCGCGATTATGCCAACATTCAGAGTTTTTGTCAGCGAAAACACAATGTAAAAATTGCTTTACACGACTAAAGAATGAGATCAAAAGAAAAAAGGTCGGAATTTACTTACTATCAACTATTTTCATGATGCATTTTGCGTTTATAAAACATGAACAGTTTTAAACATTAGGTTGATCAAATTACGAGCCTGAATCCTCGTAATTCCGCGATAAAAAAAAAATATAATATGTAAACGGTGTAACCGTTGGACCGAGCGCAGATGTAACACAGTGCAAGTTGATTTTTGTAGAACAAAATTATTTATTTGAAAGGCACACAGTATGATCCGCCTACTTGCCTACTCAAATCATTAGCCAAAGCTAACTTTACGTAGCGTGCTCAGTCTACATTATGACGTCATGTTTCATACGTAAAACATACAAGTTTTATCTTCGGAAATAGCCGAAGAGAGTTACGTGATTCCGAAAAAGAATTATTTCTTCCTCTATTGTTTATCAGTTTAATTCATATGTTGACTACCGCGGTAAAAAAAATGAATACTTTATTCAGTATATGAAAGATCAGTACCTTGATATTAAAAGGCAGTGACACGAAACATTGAACTTTTCCAATAATATTCATGGAAACTTAAAAATTTCATTTTTTTATTTTTTTGTGTAAATATGCTGTACTGATCAGAAATAAGTAAATTTGAGAATACTCGGATTATTTTTTAAAGCGTTACCATAAAAACAATTTGCTAAAATGGAGAAAAGGGAAATTTTCCATTTAGTTTCAAATAAAGATTGATTTATAAGTGTTATGAAGCATTAGTCATACAAATCTACAAGAAGATTATATATATTTAATATATGCAAATTTCAGCTATGACTTAATACTATTAAAATCAGGGAAAAAATTTGGAAGCATCTGCAAAATTGCGGATTTAAAACAATATTAATATCTTAAAAATTGTGGTTTTCACCCCTTTTTAATTATCTGCCTTTAAAACTCTTCTGTGATGAAAACCATAAAAGGTCGGGTACTTGATTCAATGATATGTCAATGTCATGATTGTGACAGAAGATCGATGTGAAAAACTGAAAATGTGGAAGAAATGGGATACATGAATATTTAAAAGGTAAGAATACACTGCTTTTATACCAAAGTAACACTAAATAACCAGCTCAGTATTTACAATATCCATGAGTGATCATTGAGTGATCGAAAACCGTTTTCTCATTGAAACCGTAAGTTGTTTGTGAGTTAGAAATTATTTGTAAAACTACAAATACATGTACTAGTATTCATAATATCATAAATAGTCGTAATTTTGTTTAATCTATATTTATATTTTTTTATTGGGGGGAGGGGGGGTAGTAAATATGTCAATTGATTCAGTTAAATGATTTAGAGTTATAATTCTAATAATCATTAATTATATATACAGAATGGACACAATGAATTTTACTTTTGGTTAGTTCTTTTTGTAAACCACTTCATGACTATATGGTAATGTATATGTAGGGACCATATAAATGCACCATTACTTTATAGAGCTTAGCTACTATAAAATCAACGAATGAGATTTACTAGTTAAAATTCTCCAGACATTAATTTTCCGCATGGGGGGTGGGGATGAGGGATGCATACGCATGTAATTTTGTTTTTCAGGGAGGGGGGGGGTGCAAGCCATTTTATTTTATTAATATTTATTTAAGTTTCAATTGTCCAGAGGGAGAGGGTACAGACTCCTCACCCCCGTCTTGATCTGCGCAGGGGTTGTGATAATGTATAATACAAAAGCAAGGGATGTTAAATGACCTGTCTATGTAGCCGGTGCTTGTGATGAAAAATATACACAGCCACAGGTTTGTTATAAAAGAAATTATACTCATTATGCAAATTTGTCTCTGCAGTCTCCATGATGGGGGATTTCCACACTTCTTTCGGTGTACTAGCTAAGTGCATTTATTTGTACATGTGATTGTATTCCCATATGATTAGTTTGAAAATGAACATGGATTTGTATTATTGACATTAAATATACTGTCACAGTCTTTTGTGATCTATTTATCAAGATGCACATATTTAAAAAGCAAAATGAACTTGACATATTGAGAGAGAGAGAGAGAAAGGACATATTAGAGAAAGAGAGAGAGAAAGATATTTTTTAAATCACTATTTTCAATAATATTATTTGTGTAAACCATTTTTAGCATTCAACCACTAACAAGCTACATATATCAACAGATGGTGAATCCCCAAACAGAATCCCCTCAGAAGATGGTGTTGATTTAGCCTACTGCAGTAATCAATTGGTATTTATATTATTTTTATTGTTCACTAGTTCTTCAAATAACTGGTTATTGAGAGAGAGAAAGAGAGAATAAAAGAAAAAGAAGAGATATTTTTTGAATCACTATTTTAAATAAGCTCTTTGAAATTTCTGTGTCTACCGGATAAATACCCAAAGTAACGTTTGTGATTCATTTTATTTTACAGTGTAAAGGCTGTAACAGATTGGAAGATGGACATATTGCGTTCAGTCAACCAGGATCGAGCAAGGAGTGATGTTATTGAAGGTTTGATTGAAAGTGAGGTTCTTCTAGAAAGAGATTGGGCGATGAAATTTTTATCCATGATGTACAGAGAATCCTAATAAAAATGGTTTGGAAAACGAGGACTTAACTGGCATATATCAGTTGGAACCTACAAGACAGATGAAGATATTCACAGTCATACCATCATTCATGTTTTTGACAATGCCAGTCAAGACACAACAACTTCAAATGCAATTTTGAAAGACTGTGTAGATCGTTTAAAAGCCAAAAATCCAAACCTATTGAAAGCCTATGTTCGATCTGACAATGCAGGTTGCTAGCTTTCATAGTGTTAAAGGAATCTTAGGAATACCATGTCTAAATGAACAGAGTGACTTGAAAATTGTTGAGGTTGATTTTGCAGATCCACAAAGTGGCAAGAGCATATGCGATCGATGGGCCGCCCATATAAAGGGATCAGTAAGAAAGTATGTAAATGAGGGCAATTAATAATGTAACAACATCATTTGAGTTCTTGATTGCTGTTACCAAAACAAATATAAAAAATGTTGAAATAGTGTCTGCTTGTTCAGGTGGAATGTTCCAAAAAACTTTACCTAAGATTAAAGATATCACATCTTTAAACAATTTCCAATTTCATCAAGACTAAGTGCTGGCTTTTAAACAGTACCAGATTGGAAATGGCATCCGCCTTCCCTAAAACCAGTTTCAAAGTGTACAACAGTTTTCCTACAATTGATGTTGTGACATCTGGTACAACAGATGAAAGTGTCAACTCTACTAAACCAGTAAAAGGGTCATCTGGGCATGAAGCAGTGACATCGACATGCACCCTGCATGATGAAGAAATTTGTGCCAAAGTGAATAAAAATAACCCCCCAAGTCTTGCAGGTAGGAGTGATGAAGTAAAAAATACATGTAGTAAAGAGTGGGAAATAAGACTTGATGAAGTTGAGGGAGCAAAAGATAGTAGAGATGAAGTTTCTAGTCTTGATGCTGAGGCAATGTGTGAAAACTTGGAAAAGAACAGTGAAAGTATCAATATGTATACTGTGGTTTCATCAATATTCGTGGGTATCAATTTTCGTGGATTTTCTGAAAACCACAGTTTCAAGGATATGTAAATTCGTGGCCAATGACACTATCAATACAAAATGTTAGTTGATATTGTTCTTTGATGAGCATTTAATTTCGTGGATCAACTTAACAACGAAATCCACGAAAATTGGTATTCAACGAATATTGATGAAACTACAGTACTTGTCCTGAGCCAGATTGCTTACGCACATTACAGAAATATGGGAATTTGCACAGACATTTAGATTCTGGAGACCACAGAATGAAAAAGAACACCTTAACACTGGCTGACAATTCTAACAAAGAATATATTCACCAAATACAGTCAAAGCAAATCAATCTAATTAAGGCAGCCACAACCATTACTACATGTACAATGAGTACCACAAAACTGAAAAAAGGATGGGGTTTGGAGAAGAGGAGAACTGTTAAAAGATTTTCAAGCAATCAAACGTCATTTCTTAGAGATGCATTCATACAAGGGGAAATTACTGGTCATTAATGTGACTCAGAAGAAGTGGCAGCAAAAATGCGAACAGCAAGAAAAAAACGGTTGTAGACTGTTTTCCAAGAATGAATTTCTATCATCCAATCAAATCGGCAGCTATTTCAGTCGTATGTCATTAGAAAAAAGAAAGAACACTCAGAATTTATTCGAGGAGGAAGATTTACAGGCAGAGGAATATGTAAATGTTTTAAGTGATTTAAAAAAAACCTTGTATCTCAGAAATGACCATTCTTGCAAAAAACTAGATAGGATATATATCTATAGGTTAAAAAAAGATAACATATTTTGGCCAACTCATATGTTGTTTCTCTCCTTTGTGGGCGGCATGATTGTCCAGCAATATTCATCTCTTTTTTATTTATACTAACTGCAACTTGACACAATGTTTTTTTTCCGTGCTTAATGTTCTGAAATCTACATTTTGAGATATTTTTAAATTGTAGCTATATTTTTATCAAAACATTTTGTTTGGAAGTTCCTTTTTAATATTCTGATATCAAATTAGTATTTACAATAAGGATTGATATTATATTCTATTTTTTAAAGGACAAAAATATATACATGCATATCATTATTAGGCCTATTTTGTAATAAATATGTTATTTGAAATGAATGTGTAAATTTATGGGTAAAGATTGTTTTCATCAGTTTAAATTCAGAGCATAACGGGATTGTGCAGAACAGGATGCGATCCTCTGGCGCAGGTGAAACATACTCGTAACATCGCAAGTCACTGGCGTAGTTAAAACATACTCGTAAACTTGGCCTGCTGCAAAATCCGAGCTTGCTTTTAAAATAATTATAATATTTCATAATTCTAAAGAGGGTTGGGTTAATCATTATAACAGGTCATACAATCATATCTGTCAAAAGAATAAAGTGTCATACTTAAGAACTGGGTACGCTAAGTATAACATATCGGCCCTGTCGAAATGTGAAAAATCAAACACATGATATCTTTAATATGTTCGCCGGAATAATTCATGTAGAACACCACATATATGAAAATAACTTTCGTTTGCTAAAATTCACGTGCGTTTGGTAATTGTAAACTCCGAAACCAGACCTTATTTACGGATTTTGTAAAATATATGGGTTTTTGTAATGTTTGATCTGATATTTCTATAAGGCCGCATTCGAGTACATACACCAAAATTTCAGATTAGCACAATTTTAGACTGCTTATTAACATAGAAACGGAAAAAATATGTACAAGACTGCGGCCACTTTCGTTTTTTATTATTTTCTTTTTTCAAGATGAACAAAAAATGGATGTTTTCATTGGTCAGCTAAAACGTAAGATGAGTTTTTTTTAATATGACAATGCCTAAATAAATACTTTAATGTAAAAATCGACTTATTTTGCCAATTGACTTAAATAAAAGAAAAATAAAACCGTTCCATGGAGAAATTGGAGTATTTTTATTAGTTTATTAGTCCTTAGAAACAGTGTATTTGAATTACTCACAATTACATACCGCGTATTGCAGTAAAAATGGTCAACGTTGTTGTGTAGTAAAAACAAACAAACTATTGACTTCATGATGGGTATAAAAAGAAATATTATTTAAAAAACCTCAACATTTCTTACAATTTGCAATTTAATGAATATGAAGTTATCTGTGTGCCGTTGTACTCTACATAAATGACGTAATAAGTGTAAACAAATGACGTCATAAAGTAGCAGAGAGAGAGAGAGAGGAGATAATTTGTACAGATACATTTAATATTTCAAAACAGTTTTATTATCAAATCGGAAGTCAGATTCAAGACACGATATTTCTGTAGATCTATATATTTGGTACAAATTTATTAGAAATTTATACTAGTAAACAGGACACTGATTGTTTGACTATTTTCAGAAGAATAAATAATAGTGATCATATTCCTATGTGCATGCATTTTTAGCGCCAGTATATTTACTACTACATGGGTGTCATTAGTCTCTGTAACGGGACTGTCTAGGGGTTAGTCACGTACATATTATATAATATTTACATTTTTCAGTGTCTCTGCCTGTGATAACTGTGATTTTGTACTTTACAGTCCAGTAAATTCAAATGACGTATAGTTGGGGTGCAAGCGGGGTTTGCTTATTTATATTCAAATATTTAATCATACAATTCCTGAAAATTATATAAATATAAGTAAGAATGAATCATTTTTTTAATATTATTAGGTGGTAATTTCGGTCGAGGCGTGATAAAATCTATCACATAAAGCCCTTCGGGCTTTATTAGATTTGATCACCCTACCAAAATTATCACCTCATAATATTCAAAGTACTTAAAAAAACAAATCCTGGCCGGTTACTATTGCCCGGGTGCACCTAACCCGTACGGGTTATAATCAAAGGGGAAAAAAGCTCCATACGACAAGTTAACACAAAAAGGGAAAGTATGAATAAAACATGGACACATCATAGATAAATAAATAAATACACATAATTGCGTTAATTATTTCTTGATCGATCTAAACTATCTATTACGGTAGAATGTAGGTTGGTGTTGGATTGTCATTATTAACAAAAAATAATCAGTTCAGACTAAAACATTGTCAAATATATATTCATGTCGCTGGAATATTTACTCGAGGAATTAAATCGCCGAACAGGAGTGTGTCCCGATTTTTGTTCAATTGATCGATTTCATTGATCTTGAAAAGATATAACTCGCGTGTATTACTAAATGTACATAAATCAATTAGTAGTCAACTTTGCATAGTGTTTCTTTGATGAATTTCTTCTAAAACATTCAATCTAAAGTATAATATATATAGTTGTTACAAAACAAATGTAAAAAAGAAAAATCATTTGACCCCCTCCCAATGGATTTATTCAAAGCATCGGAGATCTCATCCTCTGAGTTAAGGTAATTTAAAAGCAGGTCTTCGTGCGATAACTTCACATGAATTCATAATTGTTGCGTGCCGATTAGTGGACGGGATCATGAGAATACCCCAGAGCACACCGTGTGTACACATGCAGCTTTATAAATATTTGAAAAACAAAAACCATTCCTATTCCTTTCATATGGTTTGAAATGACAAAAGACCATTGATTTTTCCATCTTAATATAACAAATACAATTTATCTGCTTTATCTTTCAAGCTTACATGCAATTATTTGATACATGTACCCTTCAAAATAATTTGAAATAATGAAATACATGTAAATTAATTTCAAATAATATACATGTACATGCTCGAGCTATAGATCGAAGAAAAAGACTGAATTTTCTACTTAAATCTGCAAGTTCCGTTTATGAATTTATGAACAGCAAAATTCATGTCATAAGATACGGTAGCCCTTGAATTATTTTGTTTAGTCGAGCAACCTTTTCGGAAAACTATTACTTGTACAGCTTACACTTATGTCAACACTGGAAAAATAGTATGTCACAAACTCAAAACAAGGATGGCAAGCACGTGGTATTGCTGTTTTCATTCTTCTGTCTAATCATCTTAAAGAGAGGGAAAAAAAACCGGCAAAGACATTGTGGGCAAGTTTATAAGATTATAGGAGCTGACACTGCTGCTGATTTCTGTAAAACCAGCGATGAATCTGGAGCGGGCAAAAACTGCCCTTTCAATTTTTCAAAAATTCGTCTAACTAGATAAAGTAATCATGCAGTTTTTAATTTTTACCTCGGCTAAAAAGCTCTTACAGTAACTTTGAAAGAAAGATGTTCACATGCATTAAACATTTAAATTGATTTGTTTATTATCATTTAGATAAAAAAAAAAGCATTGAGTTTAAATACATTTTGTCCATTGTCTCAGTTTGTACTTTAATCTTGTACATTTGGCGTTGACAGGTGCAAGCGAAACTTGCGTAATACGATCTCTGGTAAGAGAATGCAAACTATAATGATGATGAAGTATACAATTATATAACATGAAACATAATTAATTTCTTACTGCAAAAGGCAAAGAAATAATGGATTAAATGTCTTTATTTACATTATATACCAGCACATTCTTTCTGTAATTATTATTATCATGACGTTATGACGTTATTGGTTAAGTGAATAGCTATAAACAATGCTATGTTTAGATAACTGTTATATGGAAACCGTAAAAGATATTTTCAAAAATCAAACTGTTTTTAAACCGGTTAAATCTCCAAATATTTCACTGAAAATTTATTAACTTTGAAAACAGGGCCAATTTTGCTGTTAACCGTATCCAGTTCTTTGTTAAATATAGAATTGTAATACAGTATATATACCGGTAATGATCTAATATATATAAAACATAATTTTTTTAAAATTAACCAATTACTTTACTGAAAATTAACACAACATGTTAAACAGATGTTGTAAAATACAATCCATTGTTACATTGTTACAGTATTGTTAGCATGTGTAGCAGATACTGTTGAAATGAAATGTAATTGTCATAACAAGAACTTTTTAAAGAAGACATCACTTGACACAATTACTTAATTTGTAGTCTTGATAGAGACGCATGGTTTTTTGGAAAACAACATGATTTTACTTCTGAAAAACATTCTAATATTTTGACAAATTGTCATTACTTTCGTTTTATCAAGGTAATATTTTTATACGCAACTCATACAATTATTTTGATCCTTTATGGATGTCATGATTGGCCATATATGTTCATTTCTCGTTTACAGTGCATATATGTACATGCAATCGTTATAGGTATTTGCTAATGTACCGGTACATGAATGTACCATAAATTCTGTTTATAGTACGCCTAAATTCTGTTGATTATTAATATACATGTAACCTGTTGTGAAGAATTTTTTGATGTGTATACAACATGTGTACATGTACAATCACAAGGTTGTTGACTATAATATGATATCTTGAAACCTTTACTATGAATACCACATGTTATGTGTGCTTGCTAAAGTCATTATATGTGAAGTATAATGGGTGATACTAATTTTTACATGTGTTTCATCCATGTTTGTAAACACTTAAGTGAGATGTGTACAATTCTTTGTTACATGTACAAGTATATACGGTACCAATTATTGAATTTAAAATATAATAGATGATACTATTTTGTACATTATCTTCTCTCTCTGTGAACACGTGTATTCTGGAATGTGTAGCTAGGAAACATGCACATTTCAATACACATATATGTAGAAAAAAAATAAGTGAAAAAAATAACTACAGTGTTAAATACTAGGTACTTTTTATACTGGTACATGCTGTTTGTATTTGGACTAGAGATATATAATATATTTAATTGGTTACCGAGAAAATGCATTGAATAAATGAATTTCTGAATTTAAATTACATTTTTCATTTTGTGTGTTTATGTAATTGATAGTTTTAAAAAGAAAAGATGATAAATAAGTAAATGAAGGGTTACCAAGAAAAGAATCCTACGATGTTGAGTACTGAGGTCAATACTATGCATGGTAGTAAAATGAACATATCTGCTGAGGGGGCCAAAAATGGCCTTTACCCTATCGTGTTCTTTATTGCAGCTAATAGTTAGAATATTGCATGTACTAAATAAATAACAAGTTTAAAATAAATGTACTATTTGTTCAAATATTCAGGTGAAAATAAACAGTCTTTAGGATATAGAGTAACTTTTTTAATCAGGTTCATATGTTATAGGCTCTGGCTATTGCAAAGCTGCCTTGATTGTATAGTAATTGTAAATAGAAAGAGATTTTAAAGAAAATTTCTTTAATATAAAAATATATTTATTTAGAGGATATAGTAATGAAATGTCAAGTCGACAAATAAGTTGTCAAGGTGTTGTTAAAGACATCTTACTTGTTTTAAAATAAAGTTAAAGATCATATGATTTTGAAATTTAAAGTGTAAATATCATTTTTGATAAATCTGGTACTTTAACTATATTTTTAAAACTGGTTTCTATGGAGTAGAATTGGTTGCTATGGATCTGGGTCATTGATTTTTCCTCATAATATTCATTGAATTACAATTTAAACTGATAAACATTTAACATTGCCATACTTATACAAAATGTATGCTAATTATTCATTAAATGAATGTATTTAACTGTTCATTTATGAAATTTTCATTTTTTTCTTCAGAAAATCAGTTATTTAACGATTTCTCCACAAAAAATTAAAGAATGCTTCCAAATTCTATTCAATTTTCTTTTAGAACTATATAAGAATAATACGAAGCAGTATCAATTTTTACTTAATATTGTTGTAGTTTTTTGATAAATGTGTTTCATTAACACCTTTTTGTGAAATTTTCTGAAGCCATTAAAACGGCCATGTTTGTGTCGCCTTGGTAACACCATTTGATATCCAATCTCTGATTTAAATATATATTTATGTTCAACAGAGATATAAATAACATGCCATGTTGTGAAAATGTATGTTTTATTTTTACTTTTATTGTAATAGACAATTAAAAACACGAAAATTCATATAAATATACCTCGTTGTCATGGTAACAGTAATCGTGAAACAAAACGTGTTGAGATCATCAAACAAATTTTTTAAGCATGTTTTATTAAAACATGATAGGTACGCATTAAATTTAGCTATTAAAAAACATATGTAAAAATTTTCAGTTTCTGTAAAAAGCTTGATGGTTTCTGACACTGCCTCTTAATGTTTTTATTTTCCATCTGATAATTTAATAAGACATACGTAGAACTAGTCGTGCTTCTTGATTGAAGCACTATTGAAACTTATCTAGTTTCCGTTCAATTGAAACATTGTAACGTTTTTAATCGAGTTTAGGGGCAATAAACATTGATAAGTGCCAGACAATCAACAAACAAACTATTTTTTTAAAACAAAAATGGCGACCAATATGGCGGCGCCCTGGGCTGGAAAAATTTTTTTTTAGCCCATAGTACCCCCGGTTGAACTCTTAACTTTTCACCCGCCTCTCGCTGCGATCGGTATAAATAGAATGTAATGTCTATGATAGATAGGAGTCATGCAATAACCACAACATGCTTGTATATACATGTATGTATTTTAATACATCAAATACGGTCTTTTATCAAATTATATTGTAAAATTATCTAATTTGATTAATATAACTAAAATATGATACATTTTTCGGAACTTTATATCAAAACGTTATTTTTCAGAAAATTTAGCTTTCGGGAAATCTACTTGGGAACAGCATCCTTGGCCTGAACCAAACGTAGACTTCGGTAGCGAGAATGCTGTTGACGGCTTGTTCACAGACCGTGGCCAAGGAGGTCAGTGTACGATCTCTGAAAATAAACAAACCACAGCTGAGTGGAGAGTGGACCTAGGGAGTGTGGTCAGCATCAGTCACATCGTCATCCGCTACAGGACAGACAATATCCCACGTAGGTGGTGTTTTAAATCCTTTTAATCCATCTAACTTTTTATATTTCCCACACATGATCAAATTATATATAATAACTAGACTTTTGTTCGTTTTATTTTAATGTCTTTTTTAAAGCCTTCGTCCTTCTTATGTGTCTTTCTGTATTATTTGCTTTCCCTTCCGTCTGTATGTTTCTAATTCAATTTTTCGTTATCTATGGCCTTATACAGACATTGCACATGAAGTCAAAGCGGGCATGCATTCATATAAACATTTGGTCGCCATATTAGTTAGTCCCAATCGCGCATCTTAAAGTCGTGGTCGACGTGTAGTATTCCTTTTGTGGTGTTATAATTTTTGCAATTGATTTTTGTTTTGTTTATGAATGATGCTTTGAACTGTTTATGTAATGTTAGTATTCCCTGGCTTGGAAAAAGTGCGTAAAATATGTAGGCTGTAATCTGTAAATCTGACAGGCCAATGCCTTTTACATTATGTAGAGTTCAGCTTTAACAATTTTAATCGAAAACTAATTGTTGGAATTAAACGAGAAATAATTCGTATTTATGTATTTATGTCAGCTTTTAATCCATTAACAAATTGACATTTGGTTATCCAAAATGAAAATTGAGCTAATAGACAGGGAGGCACCGGAAATCAGCATTATTTTCCTAGTTTTACGCAGAACTGGCATACTGTATTATTTGATTAAAATTGCTAAATTGACACTAAACAACAATAATTAATATTTTTCTAAACTAAATTACAAGTTACGGTTGTATATAAGGATTTTTCTGAATATTGCTTTTGTGTGAGGTGAAAAAACAATACGTACATCTATAGAAAATCCACTATTAATTCTGCCATCCAGCAAAATCATTTGCCGTAAACAATTTTCTAACTCGGGTAAAAAAAAGTTATAGAACAGTTAAGAACAACATAGTAATGAAACTTATATCTTAATAAACTTAATAAATCTTTGCAAAACAGTTTCAAAGTTGTTGATATTAATTCCCCAAAATATCCTTTATTAATGAGCCGATATAACCTTAACTTTTTGTAAAACTCTAAAATAGAATTCCTGAAATAGAAATTGTGTTTTTGCTTTCTCAGAGCCTAGTCCTTATGTCAATCGAATGGCGGGATTTTTTCTTTACGTTTCTAATACAACATTAAAAGAAGATGGTTACCTTTGTTTCCACGAGATACAGACTGTAGCAGGCACACCGGCAGAGGACCAAACAATCCACTGCTCCGTTCACGGACGCTACGTCATCTACTGCAATGAACGAAGACAGGGCGTGGTTTATCCTAGCTACTACTCACAGTATGCATACAATGAACTGTGCGAGGTAGAGGTCTACAGTGAGTACATACAATTATACGCTACGTGGTGGGAAAAGAATTGACATTAGTATGATTATTAAAGCTAATTTATTTACTGATTATATTTGATAACTTATCTTTAATGTCTACCCTTTTAAAACAACCCAAATAAATAGAAATGTTTATTTAACAAATGTTCTAAACATTAATCATATCAAACTTGATTTGATTAATTGTCGGACTATACAATTGATATGTAAAACGCTTTAAGCTTCCACAAGTGTAACGCTATTAACTTTTCACATATTCAATGTACGACATTAATTTTCAATCAATATCAGATATATCTCCAGAAGTCCAAACTACCGTCGAAACCTCTTTGCCTTTTACAACAACGTCTGTTTTTTTATCAACTTTTCCAATCTCAACTACTGAATCATCACGTAAGCATCAGCCAACGTCATCGTCTATCAATACAAATGAATTCATACCGCCTAATGCAACTTACCAATCAACATTACAAACATCGAGTACAACACTCACTATGTATGGTTTTTTTTTAAAATGACTGCATTTTTTTATAAATGTACCATTTGTTTTTCTTCTTTATGACACATATATCAAACACATTTAGACGAAAAAAAACGACCTTCAGATTTTTTCAAGCAAAAAAAATTGAAAATATGTATTGATCGTTACTTAACATTAAAAAGAAAAATGCATAAAAAACAAATATTCTAAATGATCTCCAATGTATCACGAGGGCCTATTATTGTTTTTAATTTTTTTTTTAAACACAAAAAGGCCTACATCATGTTAATTACAGAAAAAAAAATCAAATATGGTATCGTTTGGTTTTTTTTTTTCAATTTAGTCGTTAATAACATTTTCTCATTGGGATACTATGTGCAAACGTTTTATTTCATTTATTTCATTTTGATGCATTGTTATTGTTTACTGGATACATTATGCCGCTATTTAAGGGATTCATGATATGAAGGAATATCATGCTAAAGAACAATTTAATACAAACTTAAATATTCAAACGTGTATTAACATTTGATTATTAATTGAAATAAGATTTTAAGTCAATATACGAGTTTGTTTATAGATACATTTATCAGTGAAACAGTATATTTACAATTTCAGATGTATTACAAATACTCCACTTTAAAAGTAACAGCTTATTACTACGTGAAGGTACCTCTGCTTGGTTTGAATTACTAGTCCTAAACAACACAATGTATGAAATAAAGTGGTTTCACGATGGAAACTTGATTACCAGCGCGTCGACAAGATTCGTAATAACAACACTTCTTACAGAGAATGGCACATCAATAAATACTTTGCGTATTGCAAATATTTTACAAAGAGATAAAGGTAAACTTTTGGAAAATTAAGAAATTTCTTAAGACATTGAAAAGATGTTTGGATTAAATAAAGTTTATATATTTACTGACTTTATTTCAGGGGATTGGAAAATAGTGATTGCAAATAGCCTTACATACGCTACAAGGAATTTAACATTAAACGGTTAGACTATTTTTATGAACCTTTCGCTATAGTTTATTTTTTCTTTAGAGTTCATTTCTCGTATTACTTAAAGGCTTTCTAAAGTAAAATTATTTTAAAAATGTATAGATTAATGTATGTGAATTATTTAATGGTACATGTATTATGACTTATAGAAATTATTGTAAAATCCTACAGTTATTCCCAGACTTGTGATTCAAATGAAACCAGGATACGACTTCTCAATAGCAAGTGGTGAAGGATTAAATATTCAATGTACGGTCAGTAACCCAGATTCCTTGATCGATGTTAATGATGGAAATCTTATAATGAGAAAAGACGGATCCTCATTAGCAGGTTTTGTGATATTTAAAAAAAACAAATGCTTTTATATCCTAATATTAATTTACCAATTTTATTTTGTTAGATTTCCATTTGTGCTCTATTATGTCAGAAATTTATTTTGCTTCACTAGATATTAGTAATACGAATGTGTCCATCATTTGGAGCAAGTCGGCTGCAACAGGCGCTGATTCTGGTAGATACACCTGCCTACACACCGGTTATCCTGATCCTGTTTTTGTTTCTATAAATATTACTGTCATCCAACCAGGTAATATTGGTTTGTGACTATAATCAGCGTCTAAACTTTAAAAAACGAAGCAAGACAAAATTTTATTTTTATGTGTTGCATATTTTGTACCTGTGCATTAACAATTTTTGTGATTAACAATGTGTAGAACAAAAAAGATGCCACAGTGAGATGTCGGATGATATATTCTGGACTAATACACTTGCAGGATTGACTAAACAGGAAACTTGTCCTGAAAATCAAAAAGGTAGAGCTCTTGCATTTGTGATGCATTAACAGTTTAAATTTATGATTGTTTTCTATTGTATAAAAAATATTTTGTTTAGGAATAGCAACACGGTATTGTGATCTAAGTGGAGTATGGAAGTCGCCTAACCTTATTAATTGCACTAATGAAATTTTGATGAATGCATCAACACAAGTGAGTTGGCCATTAATTTTGTCTTTTATCACAAATATATTTTGTCAAATACAAGTGTTTTCTAAAGTTTAAACGAATAAGTTGTATTCTTTATTTTTTTAACGTTTATTAAAATAGTTAGATAGTATATTAGAAGACGGTGTACAAAATACGGACAAGATTCAAGAGACGGTAAACAACACCCTGCGGCTTATGAAGAACCTGACGTCGTCATCCAACGAAATCAGCGCTGGGGATCTAAGCGCCTCTCTCGATATCTTGGAGAAAATTGTAACTGTCACAAACAATACGGGATCAACTATTGAGGAAGTTGTAAGTAATGTACTTGCAACTCTTTTGGTTGTTTGTATCTTAGACGGTTTTAATGCTGAATATATTCATTATACGATAATTACAAGAAAGTATTGATGTATAGGAATAAATCGCTGTGGTATACAAGCTTCTATTCTTGTCATCAATGTTAAAGCTAATTAGTTATTAGCGATCTGGTTTATATGGTCAGTCCTAATTATCTGTGTTGTACTAAGCAGTACATCTATAACATATATTATCAGTAAGTCACACGTTCCGTATATCAAGATATTTCATATGTTGGTTTTCTTTATCTCAAAAGATTAATCAGATAAACCAAACTTTTCCAGTAAATTAAAATGTACTGTGGTGTGTATATATAATCTGCATATTAAGAAATTTAATAAATGTTAATTCTGACTCCGATTTGAAATCTGTATGCTTCATGTTTACTGCATATCCCTTTTTTCAGTTTCATATTACATTGTCTCTTGCTTTACACATTGCTAGAAGATACATGTTTATACATTAATTGAAGGTATATTATTCTGTTGTGGACAACGTCATATCGACTAATAACTCAAAGTCCTGGACAACAGTCAGTCAAAAGGTAAACCAATCTCTTATATATATATATATATATATATATATATATATATATATATATATATATATATATATATATATATATAGTTTTTGAATACCCTTTTTGACACATGTATCAATAGATTAAAAAAATGTAAAAGATCACACAAATGCACTACGAAACGTCATTCAGGATAAACAACGTTTAAAGAATCTTAAGCTTTCCAACAACATTCACTAAAGTTATCATTTATTAATGCCATACATCATCATAAAGGAATCGTTATTTGTTATTGATATACAGATATATGCAGAATCAAATCTTATACATAATGCATTATTATGTTTAGACAGAAAAAGACGCTAGTTTCATTTTAAGGAATATGGAACGCCTTGGCGAGGTTGTTATTCAGAACGACAATGTAACGGCAACTGGGTACAGTGGCTTAAATTTCGGTAAATGGAAAGCTCTACACTATTCATATTAGTAATCAGGGTTGGGGTCAATTACTTTGAAATGTAATTAAATACTTTCAAATACATTGATAATTTTGTCAATTACTTACTTTGAAATGAAATTAATACATTTCAATTACTTTAGTTTTCTGTTTTCTTTTTTAATCTTGAGAACAAATATATAAATAAAAAGCACCGAAATATACACAAAGCTTTATGTACGGTATTTGTTGATAAAGGTTAGCGTTCAGTTGAATCACCATTTATAGATTTTGTTTAAAATTTCTAGAAAAAAAATTTCATTGATGTTAATTCATCCCGTATCATTCATTGAGTTAATGTTTGGTTCTGAAAAAAAGGTTTTCTCAATACTGAATTTTAATATCTGCGTAAATAGGTTTATTCAGTATTAGTACAACTGTTGGGCAGTACATCCTATCAGTATATATAAAATAATAATGTCTATAATTCACAAGAATGTGATTAATTTAGACTCCCTAGATTCTAAAATGGGAGTTTTTGGGTATGATAGGGGTGAACAAATTTAGACCTCTACCTATTGCCATGGGCAGTGTGTCATGCTGTTTAAACTTATTAAACACTATGAAACTAATTATTGTATAAACAAAAGCCCATGCCAAACAGGTATACAAACTAAAATTCATTATAAGATTTTAAACTTAAACAAAGTAATTGAAATGTATTTGAAAGGTAATTGGAAATACATGATAATTTTGAAATGTATTAAAATACATTCAATTACTTGTAATTGCATGCAGACTCTATTACAAATTACTTCTAATTACTTTGAAAAATGTAATTAATTACGCTCAATTACAAATACTTTTTTCAATTACCCCATCCTTGGCAGTAATGTCGTTAAAATTTGTTAAACAGTTCAAATGCATGATATAATTGCTTTTCGAATGTAGATTTGATGATCAACCAAACACAGCTAGCTGAAAATGGAATTCGATTTCCAGAATTCTCATCAAAGAATGACACAGTAAGTGTCGAGGACGTTTCTACTTTTCTGGAACTACCGAAACAAGACCAGAATACTGAAAATGGTATATATCAGTACAAACGGATATCACACCCAAAATAATTGTCTTTTAAAAGAATACATAACAAGTAAATGTATATTTGACGTGTAAATATGGAATCGTTTTTTGTGTCGGTCTCTAATTAGGTTTATTCAACCCAAATAATATGCGTCGATTGTAAACAAACACACTTTAGTAACGTTGATGAAAAAATGGACACGGGTTATTTTTGATTTGCCATAATACTTTTGAAATCCTTTTTTTATTTATATAGTCAGAGTTGTAATACAATCATACCCGCATTGATGTCGGGGGCGAATCTTAATGCCAAAAAACTAGGTATCGTTTTATGTAAACTTTGCATTGAAGAATTAAGGTCGTCCGTTTCCAACGGATGGCCTTATTGTTTTTCTTAGGTTTTTTCTTCCTAAGAATTATAATTTGTTTCTTACAAATGTTGTCTACGCCATTTCTCAGCAACGGCTTATTCGATTTTCATGAAACTTTGAAATCTGATTGGTATTGATCTGAACCTTCTTGGAATTGTTTTTCATTGATGACGTCTCAATTGTTTTTGAGATCGATATCGTCGATTTTATGATTTGTTGGGTTATTTTGTCGGTGGAACCCCTCTTTTACTAATGTTGAAATTTTCATGGTTAGTAGACAAAAGACTGAAGTTTTGCATGAAGCTCTTAAATCAGATTTATCTCGAAAAGCGTCGAAGCTCGCCTGGACCCGACAAAAGAGAATTAAAAAAGTCATGAATTTTTGTTGTTTTCTCTGTTTATCTGTTTTTTGAAAAATATTTTGTTAAAACATATAATGTAAAAAAGTAATTATTAACAAGGGTTTTTAAGTAAAATCAAAAAATGGGGGCTGGACCCTAACACTAGGGTTCCAGAGGGGCCTCACGTCTTATTCATGTATCTATAGCTCTTTACTGAGGGATATTTTGTGGTAAATTATGGAAGCAAAAATGTTTCTCTTACTGTTATGTACCCATACAATATAATGAATTTCTTATGTGTTTCGCAATTAGGGGTTTTAGGGGTCAGAAGTTCAACATTTTGATCATTTATATCTGGTAACGCAAACATATTTTGATAAGCATTATAGAAGAAAAGATGCTCAAAATGACGTACTCAACAATATTAAACCCTCAACAAGATAAAGGGTTGGCCTCTAAAATCTTCTTTCTCAGATATCTCAAGAACGATAACAAATTTGTAAACACTTTGTTGAACAATATGTGTGTAGTTTTAAGTGACCTTTTATTTAATACCAACAAAAAGGGGCTGGCCCCTTTAATTAAGGACCCCGAGGGGTCTAAAGTCTTTTATTTGTAGCTCTTCACTGTGAGGAATTTTGTAATGGGAAATAGAAGCAGAAATGTTTATGTAACTGTTATGTACCCATACAATATACTGACTTTCTCATGAGTTACGCAATTACGGATCTTTAGGGGTCAGAAGTTCAAAACTTTGATCACCTATATTTCGTAAAGAAAAAATATCTTAAAAAGCAATATAAAAGAAAAGATGCCCAAAATGACGTACTTAACAATATTCAATCCTCAAAACTTCGTTAAACGGCCCTGATAAGGAGATAAGGGGTCGGCCTCTAATGTCTTCTTTCTCAGATATCTCAAGAAGGATAACGAATTTGTTGAACAAAATGTGTGTAGTTTTAAGAGATCTTCATTAAATACCCTGAAAAGGGACTGGCCCCTAAAATTAAGGACCCAGACGGGTCTAAAGTATTTTAGTTATAGCCCCCTACTGAGGGGTATTTTGTAATAGGTTATATAAGCAGAAATGTTTATCTTACTGTTATGTACTCATACATATGTACAATATAATGACTTTCTCATGCGTTGCGTTATTAGAAATTTTTAGGGGTCAGAAATTCAAAACTTTAAAAGGCCCCGATAAAGAGATAATAGGTAGGTCCCTAAAACAACCTTTTCCAAATATCTCAAGATCTGTACCGAATATCTAAACCCTTAATGAACAAAATGTGTTAAGAATTTAAAGACCTTCCATTTGATATTAAGAGAACGGGACTGGCCAAGAGTGGTCCAGAGGTTTTTTTCAACAAATGCTCTTACACCTGAAATGAAATACTCTCTGATATTTAGAATGAAAACCCCCTCTACCTCTATTTCCAAGTTAAGTCTAGCTGTTTTTAGCAAAATCAAGATCATATATCTATCTCAACCTCTAAAATCGGACGGACGACCTCCTCGTTGCTCGCAACGAGGTCATGTATAGTTTTATTTATAATATCTGTATTAGAATATGATCTTTTTCACAAGAAGAACCACGTAAAGTCTATTATTCTTCACATACTTAACAAAAATATTGTTATTAGTCGTACATTGTACATAAAAATAAACATGAATTTGGTTAGAGTAGCTTTAATGATTCAAAATCAAATATTTTTGAACTAGTTTGAATTAAAAATTAAGAAAATAGCAGATTCTAAAATAATATGCTTACTTTCACACTGTTTCCATTGCTTTTAGATGCCAAAGCTATAAAGTGACTCTACACACAATGTATTTATCGAGTATTTTATTGAAATGAGATCTCACAATTATGCACTCTTAGAGTAAAAATATGGCAAAATAAAAAAGTTATCCGATAATGCATGTCATAGAGGTTGATTGTTGATATTTTTCAAATATATGGTATGATACAAATAAGACCTTTAACATTGAAAAAAAAAATTTATTTTAAAAGAAATAAGAATATTTCAAACTTGAATCATACATGATTTTAATCGGACAATACCAAAGTAAAACTATATTATATATAAATATTTTTAAATTAAAGCGGCTATGTTAAGGCTGCCCGATTGATTTTACAGTGATGTGTAGAAAGTCACTTGTTTGTACTACAAAAAATATGACGTCATGATTAACTTTGACATCACGATTTGCATTCCTTTCGATCGTTGTCATGGAATGTATTGTAACGTAACAAGTGAATCTTGTTGAAAATAATAAAACCGCTTGATTCCTTTTTCTATAATTAAAATAGTATTGTTTTCCGATATAAATGTAACTTCGGACAGCCTTAACATACTACGAATATTTGTTATTTTATAGCGGCGATTAACTATGTAGCTGTTATGTATAAAACAATGGCAGCAATTTTACCGTCTAGTTTAGATAGGTATGTATTCCTTTACGTTAATTTATTCAAGGTTAAGTTTGGCATTTCCTTTATGAAAACAAATTCACAACATTTCAGAGTCTCGCGATTTTATTGCATGTACAATATTTTAACCCCAAATCTATTATAATAAAAACTTATTAAGTGATAAATTCTATGATAAATTGTTTCAACGTGCATTAAAATTTTTAAAATTAATAATTATACAGGGCTCAAAAGGCAGATCAAGAAGAAACATCTGAGACAAATATGGTAGTCAATTCACCCATACTGTCCCTCTCAACAAAAACTGGATTGGGAGTGTTGGTTCCATCTCTGAATTTAACGTTTAAACATCTCGAGAATGTAAGAATCAAAAATGGTTAGAATATTGTTTTTAGTAAGGACAATTAACTATTTTTGTTATACGTTCATCTAATTTGCATTATATAAATATAAAATTAGATGGAATCTACAGAAATGCATGCAGTATGCGTTTCCTGGGATTTTACCATAAGGTTTGCAATTTATTAATTTTATTTTTTCGGTGTACAAAAAAAATTACATTTATTTATTGTCCTGATTTAATCTAAACCTTATTATTTTTAACTTTCATGTAATTATTTTTTTTTCTGTTTGATAAAGTAAATGGACGGACAAGGGATGCTCAGTTAATGAAAGTGATTCAAAAAGAACAGTTTGTCAATGCAATCATCTGACAAACTTTGCCATATTGATGAAACCATATTCAAAAGTAAGACTTGATTTAGAAACGTGGCGAAATTTAATATGAAAACTGTATAATAGATTGTACATTATTGATGTTTAGGGGACTGAAGACCCAGAGTCCTTGAAGACGATGTCTCTGGTTGGCGTTATAATCTCCATAGCTTTCACGTTTCTTGCGTTTGTCATTTATATCCATGTCTGGGGGTATGTAGAAAGCATCGTTGATTTGTATAAATATACGGATACAAACACAGTGCGAATAAAAATAAATTTAAATTTACTTTCCGTTTCTCTGCTTTCATTTTCTATATTTTTGTAATTTCAGATATATTAAAAGTGACCAGCACATTATTATGTTGAATTTGTGTGGGTCTTTGGTTATTTCTTACGTCATTTTTATATCTGCGGTAGAAAAAACAGACAATGAGGTAGATATATACACCAATATTTATTTTAAAAACGTTTTAATTTATAGTTTATATTTATCGCGAGGAATAGGTTCGAGGACTTCTCACCAGTGGCTGCTATCTCGGACACTATTCACAGTTAGATAGAATTGCATGTTCACAGAAGTAAAATAAAAAAAAAATACTCACTTGCTGGAAGACGGTGGGAAAATGTCATCTTGATATTTTAGGGATTGTGCATTGGAATCACGGTCCTGATTCACTACTTTTTCCTGGTCACGTTCTTCAGTATGCTGGGAATGGGCGTCTATTACTTCATGAGTATCACAGTCACGTACTATGCCATGTATGTGGCGAACAACTTCAAGTCTGAATCAAGGCTCCGCTGGTTTCTGTTAGGTATATGGGGTATGTACATCAACCTGTTTTACAACTATGTATATTACTGCAAAACGGATGTATGTGATTTCTTGTTATAAGACAGATCCTTTTTTATCTGATCACTACTACAATTATACTCTTTTTAAAGTAGTGATAACGTAAGCTTAAAAACAGAACTCATTTCGTATGTTGCTTTACACCTGTTATTTAATGTATACTGTACGGTCTAATTGTTAAGGACTCAAAATTGGTTATTCAAAACTTGTGAATGTAAATAATTTTAGCGCTGTTAATATAATGTTTCTAATGAGGTTTTAATTTAAACATACAATATTGGTTACCGTTTTAATGCAGGTATCCCCGCCATCATAGCAGCAACAACGCTAGCGGCGTTCTATGGAAAAGATTATCACCAAAAGTTTTAGTAAGTAATTAATCGAGATTATTTTAAATAAAATCAGTTGAAGTAAACTTTTCTTTATACAAGTACATTAAGGAGGTTGGCACCTGAAATACTAATAATGTCAATCATCCTAAAGCCACTTGAATAAAGAGATTGTGACCTAAAATGTTCATTTGTTTTATTTTGTTTTATTTGTCACATGCCATAACGGAAATGATAATTTTCCATAAATGTTTGCGAAAATTTGGTATGGAATTTGATTATTTAGAGAAATCAATGAAATATTTATAGTTTGAACTAATATTAAATTATGATTTTAATACAGTATGAAGTTGAACACATGTAGTGACTATAAAAGTAATATCTAAGTCAAAGATTAAAAAATGTTTGCTTTACTGGTAGATTCAAACATACAAATAGACATACATTCAATGTCTCATGAAAAAATTGAAAAAGAAGGTGTCACATCTTAATTTGAGATATAGCTTGAAATAAGCTTATTTTAGGCCAAAATTAGAGTGAATGTTTATTTTTATAAAATGAAATAAAAGCTAAATATGCCAAAATATATCGATATAAATATCAAAATGTTGTTAAAATATGTTTTTCAGAAAATCATTAAAATATCGTAATACACACGCTATCTTGAAGTTCGGTCTGCGTTGAAAATTATGAAGCCAATGTAGCAGTACTCTAAAACTATTGAGAGATGAAAATTGTTCATTTTCTTCTTGAAAACCTTCTGCCACAAAATATAGTCCCTTAATAAACACTGTAAAATATATTTTTTTTAAACAATTTTATTCAATAAAGTTTATTTGGCATTGTTAAATATAAACATACTATTAGAATTAACATGTGATGCAGAATTTTCAGACTAAAGGTGACCCAAAATAGGTAACCGAAACCTGAGGAGCGAACATCCTCAAAACTAATATCGGTTTTATCTCATTTAAAGCTGTTTTAAATGTCATATTAATTTTGTATATTTTGCTGCAATTGATGATATTTTCTTTTCAGTTGCTGGTTGTCCATGGAAAGTGGCTCTCTCTACATGTTCATTATTCCTGTCTGTCTAATTATCCTGGTATGCTGTTATTATAATATATCGTATACTTAAAGCAAATATTTTCCGCCCTGTGATATTAACCGAAAATTTACCTACCCGTGTGATATAAACCCTAGGGATATGCTATAAGATTTATATCACACCCCTTTCCGGCAATCTTCAGATGTTATATCACATCCCTTTCTGTTAATCATCGGCTTTTATGACGTAGAGTTGGGTATGCGTCGTTCAACTCCGATCTCCGAGTATTACGTCAAATAGTTAAGTCGACGTCAACTTGCAGCTGGCGCAAACAATTCAGAGAAATTTATATAGACACAGAGCGATTTGTTAGCAATGCTCATTCATCGTATGTTCTTTTTTTTTTATAGTTTCTTTAATATTTTCTTTACGTATATGATATAAAAATCATAACATGGCAATTTTTAAATGGCATCCCATATTAGCCCTCGGTCACTGTATATCAGCCCTCGGGCCTGACGGCTCTCGGGCTGATATACAGCGACCTCAGGCTAATATAGGATGCGATATAAAATTGCCATGTAATAATCTATATAAAACAGCTAGTTTGATATACAATATATCATGTTCATATATTGAAGTTAACGCAAAAAGTTGTCTTAGTTGTAAGTGTATTTTCGAATTGAAATTAGTGTAATGCTAAAATAAAAACGATGAAACCTTTTGAAAGAAGTATCAAGAGCATGCAAGATCAAATTTGCAATATATTGTTTTAACTTTCAGTTAAACCTTCTTATAATTGGTTCACTAGTAAGGGTGTTGTGTGCCTCAAGCGTAATGACAAAATCTTCACTACAGAAAAAAGCAAAGTGAGTAAAAACCGACATGAAATAATATGGTTAAAATTCATGCATGGTGTAAGAAGATTGGTTAGTTATCAATATGACAAAAGGAAGTGTCAACGTTTATCCCTCATGTATCTGTATCAATGAGTTTTAAACATTTAGTATATATTTGAACGTTCTGTTAACATTTAGAATATACTATTGAACACCTTATAAGTGGGTTAATAATGACAGTCTGACGGACGGTCGGCGGAGGTCATGTCTAGTCCTCAGTTATATGTTCAATGTATTTATGACATGGTCAGTTATAACTGCTTACTCGATTTGAAACCCGTTTTCTAAATGAATTTTTTTAGTACAAAAGCATTATACCCTACTATTATGATTAGTACTTCATCGTAATTTTAACAAACAAGAGGCCCATGGGCAACATCGCTCACCTAAGGAACAATAGATATGATGAAATCAGCTTAATGGAGTCATAATACAAACTATCTGGACAATGTAGTATAATACATGTAGATCCTGTTTAAATGAAAATCCATTTTCCCCCTGGATATTCTTATTTTTATTATCATTAGTCCATTTTCTAACAGGATGATTTTATAGTCATAACACAAGTTGAGCATTGCAGTTCTCAAAAAGATCCTAAGCAATTGTTTACGTATGAGTTATAAACCTACATCAAACTCTGAACCCCTTGTAAGGCCCAAGAATCATCAAGGGGCCAAAGTCTAAACAATTTTAAAGAATCACCTGGCTGATTAGTTTCATAATTTTAATCCGATTAGTTTTTAAAGATTTACTCTATATATTCCTAAGTAAAATTTCGACCCCCCCCCCCATTGTGGTCCCACCGTATCTCCGGGGGTCATGATTTTCACAACTTTGAATTTACACTACCTGAGGATGCTTCCACATAAGTTTCAGCTTTCCTGGCTAATTAGTTTCTGAGAAGAAGATTTTTAAAGATTTACTCTATATATTCCTATGTAAAAATTCAACCCCCATTGTGGCCCAACCCTACCCCCGGGGATCGTGATCGTGACTTTGAATCTACACTACCTGAGGATGCCTCTATACGAGTTTCAGTTTTCCTGGCTAATTAGTTTCTGAGAAGAAGATTTTTAAAGATTTACTCTATATATTCCTATGTAAAAATTCAACCCTCCATTGTGACCCCACCCTACCACCGGGGTTCATGATTTTCACAACTTTGAATCTACACTACATGAGGATGCTTCCACACAAGTTTCCCAATTCCTAATTAACTGCCCTTGAGAAAGAGCGTGGTCCTTAACGTTCACAACTTTGAATCTCCTTTGCCTAACGGTGCTTTGCGACAAGTTTGGTTGAAATTGGCCCAGTAGTTCTTGAGAAGATGTCGAAAATGTGAAAAGTTTACAGAGAGACAGACAGACAGACAGACAAACGGACTACAGACAAAATGTGATCAGAATAGCTAACTTGAGCTTTCAGCTCAGGTGAGCTAAAAAGTTGAAGAAAACTAAATGCACAAAACCTTAATACCCTGCTTCTCAGTTTTTTGCTGGAACATAACGCAACCTACCCACTGTTTTAAAAACGCCGTATAATATTATCTGTATTACGTAACAATATATTTAGCGACGTTATGTAATTTACCGTAAAAATAACAAGCAACAAATATTCTAATAATTTCTAAAAAAAAAAAACCGAAGTTCATGACATGCTTTTGAATAGCTTTTTAGAATCAAATTATTGCTAAAATGTTACATGTAAAAAAAAGTTTGCATAAATTATTGAATTGGAAAGTTTGTTGTTAACTTTTTTGGTCTTCTGGGTATAGTGCAGGATATTGATGTGTGTAGCAGTGCATCCGAATTTTGATAAATCCTGAGAAATATCTAAAGAGTTTTCAAATAAACGAAAAAATTAATCGTAACTTTAAAATTTTCAAACATTTAAAGAAAACTTTAACTTGCCACATATTAAATGTAAGCCATCTTCTTATTACAATTTTTTTCAAATACTTATCAGAAATGCAGTTTTTAATTATTAACTTTTACCTTCTTTATTAAAACCCGACACTATCAATATCATTAAAATTTCATAATAAGAGAGACTTTACAATAGAGAACAAAATAGTACAATTTCTTACAACGAAAGATGTGTTTAGATTGCCTAATAAATTGCAATAAATTGATATTTACATAGCATTCAATATGTCTACTTTTTAAAAGATATTATTAGACATTAATGAATATAGCGGATATTGGGAAATTATTTTTTTCTTTTGTTTATGTACTTTTTTAATAGCATAATCATAAAGAAAAGTTATGATGAAAAGAGTTTTGAATTCCTTTGTTAGTTTGATTTCATACATTTCTATTTCATACATTTCTTAGGATTATTGTAAAGTAAAACTAAATAAATCAACTATCAAAAGTATCTCTAGACAGCGTATCTAAAGAATATTCTATTTACGTGACATAATAACAGACAATATAGAAAACTTTGATATATATTCATTAAGAACAATATTGGTAATTTACGTGCTTTTTGGGTCAGTTATTTTTTATATTACATATATGAAAACACGCTGCCCTCCACTTACTTAATTTTTTTTAAAGTAATATTTGTCACAAAATTTTAATGGTTTTTAAAGAATGAAAATATTGAAAATATTTAATGGTAAATAACTGGAACATGTGTCACTGTTCTTGGTTTTTACCTAAGAATATAAATGCAATCAAAAATGTATAATGTACGATAAGTATTAGTCTAATCAGTTGTTTTATTTCGCCGGAGTTTTTCGAATGTTTCCTTTTGCTGACAGGTCGGCCGTACGGTCCCTAGGAACTCTGATACCCGTCCTAGGAGTCACTTGGTTATTCGGAATTCTGGCCATCAACGAAAAAGCAGAGACGTTTCAGTATATTTTTGTAATTGCAAATTCACTTCAGGTCTGTCATATATAGTAATTTTATTTCATATATTTGAAGACAATAAAGTACGTAGTTTTTGTAATTTATTTATAAATCGATTGATTTAAAAAATGTACATTTCAGGGACTTTTTATTTTTGTTTCACATGTTGTGCTGAACAAAAAGGTAAGTCTGAAGCAAAATTTCCAAATATTATATCTGAAAAAAGTCCCTAGTCTTCTTTCAATTTTCATTTTAAGGAAGGAGTGTTTTCCTTATTCCGACTTATTTAGATATCAAAAGTGTATTTGATTGAGATGTTAGGAAATTAAAAGAAGATATTTTAATTTTTTTTTATACATTTTTTCGATGTTTATCTATAGCCACATGCAAGGTCTTTATAATATGTAAAACACATATGGTTTCAATGTTAGAAGCAATGAGCATTAAAGTTATATATGCCGTTTGAAATGAAAATTTAAAAGGAAAGAAATGTTTGCGTTTTTAAATTAGGCTACAAAAGTTATAAACTTTCTGCAAATTAAACAGTTTAAACCAAACGCATTAAAAGTATTAAATATAAATTCCAATTATCTTATTTACTTCCCGGGTCAGTCAGTAAACGCTCAACTTGGAAATATTCATGAGCACGTGATGTGACAAGCTGATTTTAGAAGGTACACAAGATGACCCAAAAACTCGGTCCGTTGGCAGTGGAATAACACGTTCGGATAGAAAAGGGAAAACAGTTTGACAGAAAACTTTGTTAAACGAGAATCCATATTGGAGACCACTGAGCGGTGAACACACGTTAGAAACTTCATGTTTAACTATGAGCTTACTATGCCGGCTTCTTGCTATAGACAGGCTGGGGTTACACAGCGGTGTGTTTTCTTTGTTTAAAAAGATATTCATTCATAAAGGAAAAGACGATTATGTCTGTTGACGATATTCCTTGTCTGAATATGATAAAACTTGTAAAGGTATAAATCTATAAATTGTATATGTTTTGAGTGAAAGGTCCCAGAATGGATAGTTTTGACGTTCTTTTTTATAATTCTAAATGTTGTCAAATGTATGAAAATAATGGTCACTTGCATAAAGCTCTCATCGATTGTCATCGACACCGATACGTAACCATCCTCAAAAATTGCAGATGACAATATCTGATATTTTTTCTGTTAAAAGCACACAAACTTGTTTTTAAACATTCAAGCAACTGTAAACAAACCTGTCGTATTACCTCGTTCTGCAAGCTGCTTTTCTGAATAACTGTTCCCGCGCATATGCGCAAATCCACCTCAAACGCTAATCGTTTATGAATATGCACAGGTAAATCGCCGTTATTTATTTTTAGCTCACCTGAACTGAAAGTTCAAGTAAGCTATTCTGATCACATTTTGTCTATCGTCCGTGTGTCCTTCTGTCTGTCTGTCTCTCTGTCTATCGGTAAACTTTTCACATTTTCAACATCTTCTTAATAACCACTGGGCCAATTTTAACCAAACTTGGCAAAAAGCATCCCTACACTAAGGTGATTCAAAGTTGTGAAAATTAAGGACCACACTCTTTTAAAAGGGGAGATAATTAGGAATTATTGTTAATTTTAGATAATTTTTCAAAAATCTTCTTCTCAAGAACCATAAGGCCAGGAAAGCTGAAACTTGTGTGGAATCATCCCCAGGTAGTTTAGATTCAACGTTGTGAAATGATGACCCCAGGGAGTAGGTTGGCGCCACAATAGGGGTCGAATTTATACATAGGAAGATTTAAGATAAATCTTTAAAAATCATCTTCTCAGAAACAGGCCAGTAAAGCTGAAACTTATGTGGAAGCATCCTTACGTAGTGCAGATTCAAAGTTGTGAAAATCATGACCCCAGGGAGTAGGGTGGCGCCACAAAAGGGGTCGAATTTTTACATAGGAATATATAAGGTAAATCTTTAAAAATCTTCTTCTCAGAAACAGGCCAGTAAACTGAAACTTATGTGGAAGCATCCTTACGTAGTGCAGGTTCAAAGTTGTGAAAACCATGACCCCTGGGGTATTGTGGGGCTACATTGGGGGGTTGAATTTTAACATAAGAATATTTAGAGTAAATCTTTAAAACTATTCTTCTCAAGAACCATCAGGCCAGTATAGCTGAAAATTATGTGAAAGCTTTCTTAGGTAGTGAAAATTCAAAGTTGTGAAAATCATGACCTCCGGGGGTAAGGTGGGGCCATCATGGAGGTCGACTTTTTACATAGGATTATATCGAGTAAATCTTAAAAAATCTTCTCAGAAAGCATTAGACCAGGAAAGCCGAATCTTGTGTAGAAGCATCCTCAGGTAGTGTAGATTCAGAGTTGTGAAAATCATGACCCTAGGGAATAGGGTGGGGCCACAATGTGGGGTCGAAATTTTACACAGGAATATATAGAGTAGATCTTTAAAAATCTTCTCAGAAACCATGTTGCCAGGAAAGCTAAAACAAATATGTTGAAGCATCCTTAGGTAGAGCAGATTATAGGTTGTGAAATCATGACCCTCGGAGGTAGGTTGGGGCCACAATGGGGTCGACTTTTTACATAGGAATACATACAGTAAATCTTTAAAAATCTTCTTCTCAGGAACCATTTGGTCAAGAAAGTTGAAACCTATGTGGAAGCATCCTTAGGTAGTGTATATTATATTAAGTTGTGTAATCATGACCCTCGGGGAAAGGGAGAGGCTACAATGGGTGGTTTAATTTTTACATAGGAATATATAGAGTAAATCTTTAAAAATCATTCTTCTCAAGAACCGTCTAGTCAGGAAAGCTGAAACTTGTGTGGAAGCATCCTCAGGTAGTGAAAATTCAAGTTTATTCAAATCATGATCCCCGGGGGTAGAATAGGGGTCACGAGGTGGGGGTGGGGGTGGGGCAAATCTTTACATAGGAATATATAGAAATATCCTTAAATCTTTTTCTAAAAAAAAACATTGTTTGGAAAAGCTGTAACTTGTAAAGCAACTTTAGAAAGTGTAGATTTAAATTTGTTCAAAGCAAAATCTTTAGAAGTAGGGTGGGGCCACATTTGGGATCAAGTTGTATAAAGGAAAACATTTTAATTATTCACACAAACAGAAATGTTATTATATATGCTTTTACTTATATGCAAGCATTTTTACGTATTGATGATTCTTTAAAACTGTTTAAACTTTGGCCCATGGACGATTTTTGGGCCTCACAAGGGGTTCAGAGTTTGATGTAGGTTTATATTCTCTATATAAACAATTGTTTAGGGTCTTTTTGAAAACTGAAATGCTGAATGTCATATGACTATAAAACCATCAGGTTAGAAAAGGGACTTGATTATAAATATAAGAATATCCAGGGGGAAACTAATTTTTTTATACAGGATCTACATGTATCATACCATATTGTCCAGATATTTTGTATGATGACCCCATGAAACTGATTTCAGCATTCCTATTGTTGCTCAGGTGAGCGATGTGGCCCATGGATCTCTTGTTAAATTATGGCTAGTACATGTACCTCGTTAATATTTATCTAAAAATTGCAAAATTTTCTAGAAACTTCTTTTTCATATATCTTGTCATGCTGACAGATTTTGGATCTTTTTTTTTCAACATCCCAAAAATGCCGTTAAAGACAGCATGTATACCTTTAAGCAAACATTCTTCCAAATTTAATGAAATGAAAGGAAAAGCGGGCTACATGTTTATTGGTTAAATTATTTCTTTCTTTTTTTTTTAATTAATCGGTACATGTTTTGTGGTCTTAATTTACTGTTAAAATAAAAAAAAACATTTGAAATTATATAAAGGTGTTATATGATAGCTATATATATTTTGCTTTTTTCTTACGTTGAGGAAAAAGATAATGACCTTGACATGACCTTCCTACTAGTATACGATTTTAAAATTTAATTTAATTGATAATATCAATTTTAAATAATTTACACTTCCCAATATAAAACTTTCATTAAATTCTGATTAAAAAATATGAGAAGATTTCTTTCTTAATATGGTTATTGTCAATAGTGTTGTAATTTCATTAATTTTGAGGTGATGCAAGGTTTACGTAATAAATATCCAGCCTTCAGTGCTCTGATGAGTTTCACTGAGGAAAGCAAAAAGGAAACAACTTCTGTTTCCCGGAGTCAATCGACTTCAGGATCATATACCACAACACTGAAAACGAAGGTATTACTTAATAAAAACTCTAAGTGATATACAGGAGCATTATTTTCAATATTAATATCACATATGGTAGTTTTCCTTACCATATTCATATTATTTATTTGTAAATAACTGTACATTTGTTCTTATAGAAAAAAGGATGGATTGAGAGGTTTCAAATTATAAAATCAGCTGTGAATAAAAAAGTGAAAAATTCGAAATCGTATCTGACGGAGAAAACCGTGTCTACTGATTGTTCAACGAGTGATCTCAATGAAAAGGTAGGTGCATGTATATGTATCCTAAAGAAAAATATATGACTTGGATAAAGGTGAATATGTATATAATTCTACAAATACGACAAAAGTATTCATATTGCGTATATGTACATGTATTGTTATATGTGTCAAATTCATCTATTTCAGAACCTTGTTATTACCGAAAATGAATCGACCATTCACACGTTAGAACTTATTTCAGAAGGAGGACGCACGGTACGACTATACACCATATCTTTCTGTTAAAATCGGTATTTGTTGAACATGTATTTATAATGCAGTTGTAGTTTTCGTGATTTACATAGTGATATAGATGTTGCAGTTTGAATATGTTGACATTGCCTCTCCTGCTTTTCCAACTGTTAGATGAAATTATTATTTTATTTCGTTGACAGGAAAGAAGATTCCCGTTTTCGTTCAATTTAAACCCATGGAAGAAAAAATACAATGTGGCAGAGTTGTAGCGTGGATATGTTATAAGCCAAAGCTTATTTACGAGTTCTAATAGTTGTTTAATTAATGGTTGTTGACTGGAGTATTTTATCATATTTGATATAAGATATGAACTTATGCATTTAACTAATTATGTGCACTAAACTATCGTATTTGAATTTGATATCGAATGAATTAGTTTTTTATTTCTTTTTTGTTAATGATATCATCACATTCTTTCCTCTACTAAACATCGTTCGCACAAAATGTCACGTAAATGTTTGATCAATGTACAGAATAAAATAAAATATTTTAATTTCCAAACACCTCTGCAGATCATTTGTTTGGGTTTTTTTACTTTCTCTGTCAATCTCTTTGTTAAAGATTTGTTTTGACTGTACATGTATATTAATAAGTCATTTAAACAATGTTTTTACATTTATGTACCTAATTATAATGGTGCACTTTCTTCACAACTGATAATATAGCTCTTTGTTAATGTTTGCATCTTAAATATCAGAAAGGTTTTGGATGATAATACTTTTATAACACATAATACAATTGTGTAACCAAACTATCTAACTGGAACGTTCTGAAAAGAATGATAAAGCAATAACAATACAATTACTTCTGGTTATTTTTTTTTTTTGTCAAAATGTTCATTTAAATTTAACTACCAATGAGTTGCGACATTCATCTCATATCGAGTTAAATAAATTTCTATGTATTTAACAAAAAAAAAATGAATAACTGCCATAATCTCCAAGTTAATAAGACCGTTAAGGCCTTTTAACCTTAGTAATGGTCATTTTATTTTAATTGATGGATAGTAGCATGATATTGAAATAGGTTTGTTTTTAAAAAAAATACAATTATTAGTGATATGATTTAATAATGAGAAAACAACACAAAATTAAAAAAATGAATTAAATATGAATAAACACATAGTTTTATACAATATATGCCTAAGAAGCGTCCATTCTAAAAGCCTAATTGTTGTTGCATGGTACATGTACATCTGTATGTTCAATTTGTACCATGACTTTGCTTACATCTTTTGGTTATAAAGTATGTTTTTATTAGATTGTCTTACATTTTATGACTGATTCAATACGGAAAAAAATCATTGATAACATAATAAAAGCCATAAAAACATAATTCCAATCTATGCTTTATTTGTAATGGATTGAAATACAATTAAATAAACAGAATAAAAACAAAAAAACAAAAAATAACAAAACCAATCTAACAATATTTGTGTAATTATTATTCTTTTAGTATATAGGATCAGACACAACGACTTTTATACATCGGGAGCTTATCAAAATTGCTTCACGCCTTAGTACCCAGACTGTTACATGAACCCTTCTTGAGAAGAACCATTATTATACAGATGCACCTGAACGTGTTTGGAGCAAAATATCTTAGCCCGCAAACATAAATATATATTTAAACTGTACATGTTTCCATTCTTTGAGACCTTTTATTATATTAACATTTGATTTAAGGAATTAAACCAGATGTTGATGAGTTATTATCATTTATCTTGAATTCATACATGACACACTATTTGGACAACAAAAAAACCAACCAAGAAATGTACAATTATCAATTTGATTTCAAATGTTACAAATCCTGCCGGCAATATATAATTTTCTTGTGGGAATCAATGAATCGTTTCTGGGTTTCCATTCTCTACAATCCAATCTCACTTTTCCTTGCCATTCCAGGACTTGAAAAGTATCGATCGTTAGTTCGTTACCCAAAGCAAAATCTTGTCAGGAGACATTTTGACAGTAGAAAGAACGTTCCTTTTTTAACCTTTATTTAAGCACACTTACCTTTTGTTATGCACTTGACTACGTCATAAGTGTGAGGTCATTTCGAGGTATATCAATGGTTATCCGAAACTTGTTTTTAAGTGCAGGAGGGTTTTTTTTTCTATATAAGGACAATGACTTCCTGATGTATTAACACCATTTCTTTCTTATTTGAATCATAGGTAGATGCTAGGTCGGATTCCTTTTTTTGAATGCAAACAATTTCCTCATTATGTACTTACAACTACGAGGGTGGTCGCAAAATAGCGTAGTCAAGTGGCGTTATTCAGTTAATCGAAGACAGAGTAAGATGAAACTTGATGCCATAAAGGGTTCACGTAGTTTGCATTTAACTTAAGTTTTGAAATCAAATATGGTTTGTGATTAAATTGGTGAAATGAAAGAATGATATATCATAAATTTGACATGCGGCGCCAAGTCGAAAACGAAAAATTTAAAACATCATATTGAAATGAAAATTGCAAGAAAAAATACTTTTCCAATGAAAAAAAATTCAAATAATAAATACACTAAAATTTGTTATTAACAAGATCTATTTATAATCGGGGCGATTACAGTACCCGCAACGTTATTTTTTACAATATAAACGATAGGATAGGATTCACGCACGATAGGATAGGATTAACGCACGATAGAACAGTATACACGCACGATACGATAGCATTAACGCACGATAGAACAGTATACACGCACGATATGATAGGATTGATACACGATAGGAAAGGATAAACGATGTTCATGATAAACGTATAACCGCTTTAAACGATCTTTATGAATAACATGATAATGACATAATTTTGGAAAGAACACGTACGAATAAAGATTTACGTGGAATTTCTTTTTAGTAACAATTGCCGAGTTGTTAATCATCGCTGCATCATTTATAGAATGTATAAAAATGACCAGTTAATTTTTTTGACAAAAATTATGAGCTTAAATGATCAATAAATTTTCTGTATTGTTAACATTCCTTTATTACCGAACACCCTAGCCGATCGCCGCGAATATTGCAGCCCGAGATCAAATCACACAGAAAAAATAGCGGATTCAATTATAAAAATCCAACTCTTGTTTAAAGTAAACATAAAATCTATCATGAATACATTTCTTTCTGTATAAGAAAATGATGCATTAAAAACGAATTATATAACATACAAGTTAAATAAATATTTACGCACATATACATTCCGCGTACGATTTGTTCACATTGTTTTCATTACCACACACCGTAGCCGATTGCCGAGAACATTTCAGCCCAAAATCAAATATCACACGGAAAATAACGGGTTCAATTAAAATACAACTCTGGTTTTAATTAAATATAGATTATATCATAAATACTTTTATTTCTGTAAAATATGATGCATAAAAAACGAATTATATTGCATAAAAGTTAATTTTTACGCAGGTATACACTTCGCGTACGATTTAATATATTTTCTTATACGGCGCACTGAACGACTTGCAACTTTGAAATAAATTTACTTTCTTATGAAAAGGCACAAAACGATTAACACGATAGGATAAACGGAAAAACTGATAAAAATGAACGATAAACCTGATAGGATTCACGCACGATAGGATAGGATTAACGCACGATAGAACAGTATTCCCGCACGATACGATAGGATTGATACACGATACGATAGCATAGGATTGTAAAAAATAACGTTGCGGGTACTGTATAAAGTCTCCCAAACAAACGAGGCTATCATATAGAGTAGGGATGACCCACAGTTTCATGATGTTCCCAGGGGTCATTTACTATATATCAGATGAACCAACATGACCCAAGGAACAAGAATATATCTATGGTTTAGGGGTGGGGATATTAACCGTTTTCAAGATATTGGGGCACTTCCTGTTTGAGGGGGGTCAAGACCACCCCAGGGCCCATGACCTACATACCATATGATGCCCCTTGACACAAGGAACAAGAATATATATGGTTTAGGGGTGGGGATCTCAACCGTTTTCAAGATATTTGGGCCCTTCCTGTTTGTGGGGGGTCAGGACCACCCCCGGGCCCATGACCTACATACCATTTGATGGCCCTTAACACAAGGAACAAGAATATACAAGGTTTAGGGGTGGGGATATCGACCGTTTTCAAGATATTTGGGCACTTCCTGTTTGAGAGGGGGTCAAGACAAGCCCCAGGGCCCATGACCTACATACCATTTGATGCCCCTTAACACAGGGAACAAGAATATATATGGTTTAGGGATAGGGTTCTTAACCGTTTTAAAGATATTCTGGCACTTCCTGTTTAAGGGGGGACAGGACCACCCCGGGGGCCAATAACCTACATACTATTTGATGACAATTAACACAAGGAACAAGAAAATATATAGTTTAGGGGTTGGGATCTCGACCGTTTTCAAGCCATTGGGCCCTTTCAGTTTGAGAGAGGTCAGGACCACCCCCGGGGCCCATGACCTACACACCATTTGATGCTCCTTAACACATGAAACAAGAATATATATGGTTTAGGGGTCAGGATTCTAACAGTTTCTGAGATATATGGTCATTTCCAATTCCTGGGGTTAGATCTTATAATCCCTAAATATTGCCTGTAACAGTCAATACATGATTCTGAAAACCCTATATTATTATCTTTGTCCGTTTTTAAGTTATAACTATTTACAATAAAGTCTTCGATTTTTTCCATAAGGTTCAATGTTAGACCCCACACCCTTTTGACCCCCCAGAAATGTACAATATTTCATTTAAAAAATCAACCAGTACTATAATCTACCTATTTCTTATGTAGTTTGTAATAATAGTTTTTGTCCGTCGGACAAAAAAATTCGTATAACATGCTGAAGCCGAACAATTGATATAGTTGCATCACTGTACATGTACCGTGTGTGCAGATATCTGCCATTGAATAAAGCAACATCTAATTAAAATGTTAGTAAACCGTCGCGCTAACAAAATATGTCGTGAATATTATAAGTTAAAGTTCTGCATGATTGATATGATTACATCAGTAAATATAAATCGTTATTCATATCAATTTTAATCACATTGAATTAATTGCTATCACCTATTTTCCTTTAGGTATACGCCACTCTGAATTTCCTTTTTCCACAACTGTGAATGTAAACATGCAATTATTAAAAAGTATTGGAAATTACATTTTCCAAGCTCAATCTCAACACATTGAAATGAAATAAAGAATATTACTTGATTGAAAAACGTATTCAAATCATTTGATTATTAAACAATAAACTTGGCAATTATGAATGAATATGATATAAAAGTACTCTACAAAAATGTACATGATTATGATTAATGCACAAACACATTTATCATTTCATAAACGCTCGTATTTCATCAAAGGAATAGAATTACATTCAAGCCGCTTAAACTAAGAGATAAGTAGTTCAATACATTCCAGACATAGACAAAAAAAATGCTAGCTGCTTTATTACGGATGTTAGTACTCTCGTTAGTAAACTCTATGTATGTAATATTATCTGAATATAACGGGAATTCAAAACAACAAGTGTTCGATTATAGAGAACAATTTTGTTGGTACATATAAGAAATAAAATGTTTCGTTTGGAAAAAAATTCCGAGTGATGATCATTTTAATAAAAAAGTAAAACTATTTCACTTTATAAGTAATACAACTCAAAACAATTTATAAAAGAAGAGAGAATTAAAAAGCTCCGTGATTTTTTTTTATCACGATAGGCAATGCAAATAATACATTTTAATAGAAAGACTGCAGGTAAAGCAATAAATTGAATTTTATATGTGCAAAAAATCCAAGTTCATTATTTAAGCTGTATTTTGATATCCAATTCAAATTACCTGTAATAAACAACATTCGTTTTCTTGCCAATCTATTTCAACAAGGAAGATTTATACAATATATGCTCACTATATTTTTTTCAGAAGAAGACATACTTTATATACTGATAGGCCAGTTTTATTTTTGCCTTTGGGGAAATATACAAATTCATATTTAATAAGGACCTATTATAGTAATTAAGTTTTCTTCCCCCTTTTCAACTTATATTCAAGGTATAAAATATTTCATTGGATAAAAAAATAGGATTAGCCATATCCTTAGAGGAGACGTGCAATTGCTTTTCTTCCATAATAACTAAAGGTTATTAAACTATGTATCAAAACTATATACTATTGGTAACTGGTTGTTCAAATATTAAGACACACATATATACAAATAATTTTTATATTAAAGATGCAATTGGGTATAACAAACTTCCTGATTTTGTATAGAAGGAGGAAATACAAAATGTAAATGTAAATTTATACACATATTATATGTCTTAATTATCCATAACTTGTAGCAAAATTATTGATTTCGTAAAAAAGCAAACGAATTATCTAAACAAGCGTTACGAGGACAGAGAGGATTTTTAAATTTTGTTCAACGTTATAATTGCGTCGTTCGTCTTTTTTTCTGTATTTTATTTTCTTGTCGATACAAACAACAATGACCTGTCACTTTCTGCCCTTCACGTGAGATGATGAGGTATTGTTTATTCACCATGTTCACGGTTCATATCGTGTTGTACATAGATCAACTCCTAGTCTCAGGTAAGTTTAACATTGATCGGTAAAAGAAAAACATTATCCACATTATATATTTCCATTTTTCTCAAAATTAATAAACGTGCGAATAAAATTTTAATACCTACATTATATTTATCAAAATGATTACTTTCTGTTTAATATTCATCGATGCGTGACGTAAAAAGTTTTGTTCATTAATAGCTGAATGTTAATGGCAGAGCAAGTTTCATTCATTTAGTAATTCATTTCAGCATGCGACAAGCTATTTTATGGACTCCACTGCTCAAAACAAATCAACAGAAGTTATGCCAATCACTCCTTGGACAACCTGACCAGTGAATTTGACAATGATTGTCTGGTAATGTGTATTTAAATCCAATGCAATGCTATCGTTACATTCTTTTCACTGTACATATTATTACATGTAACTTTTTTTTCAGCCATACAACATAACAAACCAACTGCCAGCGGTATACATCATAGGAGGATATATTGCAATTATCGTTGCACCAGTCCTAATTATTGGTTTCCTAAGCATCTGTACACGGTGAAACCGACTTATATTGACTTAATGTTGATAAAATGTTGATGAATATTTTTTACATTTCGTATAAGTTGATTGATCATTTTAAACATAATTTATATAGTTTTAAATCTCGAAGCTCGAAAAAGGGCGGAGAAAGTGAGAGAAACATTGAAGATACGGACACAGTTTCATTTAACCAATATGGTAAGCATAATGCAAGCTAAAAAAAACTTAAATGTCACGTGTCAGAACAGGAAAGTAAAATAATTTCAGATGTATTTATCTTTAGCAGTTTCCCCTATTCTGGTTCCAAAGTATTCAAACGTGTATCAGAATGTCAACATAGAATTTAACCAAGGTTCATTTAGTTCAACGAAGGCAACTATAGAATACCAGGATAAAACATTAATGAACGTGAATTTGGACATTTCAAAAGACGAGGATGTTGACATCGATGACAAAATACATGAAGAAAACCCTTATGGAGATTTACCTGCGAGTAACAAGCTAATTCCTGATATCTTTCTGAAAGACTTGGAAACCGAAATTCTAGAAAAATCGAAGGAGGAAAATGATGGCTTTAAGAAAGAATATGCGGTGGGTATCAAATGCGCTTAACATTTTATTAGAGTTCATATATGAACGTCACAAAATCTTGTTTTTATTGATCAATGTGAAAACATTGTTTTCGATTCCAGGATTAGATATCTTTGATGTAATTTTTGCCAAAATTTTCCAGACATTACAATACGGAGAGAGGTACCCTTGTAAAGTAGGAAAACTTCCAGAAAACATCTCTAAAAATAGATTCAAATATATATTCCCATGTAAGTACAGGTTAAAAAGGATGTACGATTAACAGTTAAAACTACGTAGTTTTAAATAAACATGTGTTAGTACAATGTTTACATTATTTCATAATATTGCGAATACATTACGACCGATAATAAGACAAAGTGTAATTTTAATATGTGTTAATACGAGTTTTGACATACACAGTAAATAGAACATTGAACCAATAAATACAAGGGTCGAAAAAAACCAATTCAAATATGTAAATTACATCGACATTGTCAGTTTTAAATAATTTTAACAAGATTTGAATCTAGATATTTTCCAAAACTTACAACAGATACAAATAAGTCTTTCCCGGAGGTCAATACATGTATTTCTTGCTCTGATTAAGGTATATCGACCGTATGAAATATGTGCTAGATAATTTCGTTCCTGGTCCATAAAACATGTATTAACCATGTTTAAAAGGTTTTGACTGAGTTTTTTTTATAACATTGTTACAGAAAATTAGCAATTACAACGTAATAATTACTTCTTATTAAAAAAAGTGCGGTTAATACATTACATATTTTAGTAAATGAGGACGTAACAATTAAGAACAAATTAATTACATCTTTTCAACAACTACACGATTATAATAACTTTCTTTAAAAGATCATTTCTATTCCAGAAGCACAATAATTATTGTTGTTGTAATGTTTTGTATTCATATTTATTCCGGGATTTTTTTCCTATAAACATTATTTAGACGATCATTCAAGAGTGGTATTGGCAAACAGATCCCGTGACTATATAAACGCTAATTATATTGATGTGAGTATACACTTATTTTTCGGTATTTTTTAGTTTGCCATTTCATATACATTAAGTGTTAAAACAGTATTCGATGCTTTCTCTTATGTCATAATTATTTTTAAGGGTCTGAAGAAGGAAAATCAGTACATTGCATGCCAAGGTTTGTTGATTTTAATTAGTATTGCTATATAAAGCACTCAAGCGGAATTATTGTTCATTGTTCTTTCATTTTTTTCCCCCTTTATACAAACAGGACCTACATCAAACACACTTGTGGATTTTTGGTCGATGGTTTGGCAAGAAGGAGTAGAACATATTGTTATGTTAACAAATCTTAAGGAAGGAGCTAAGGTGATACGAGCTATCTTTTCCTGTTTTAGCAAATGCAATAGGCGTACATCATTGCACCCGTCTTCTTCTGACAAATGTTGTATTATTTTATTTAATAGAGGAAATGTGAGCAATATTGGCCAAATTTGGAAACATCAATAACTTGGGGCGACAACATTGTGCATACATTAGACGAAAGACAATATGCCTATTATGTAATTCGTAAAATGAAATTAACGAACGAAATGGTAAACTCATCTAGTCATTAATACAATGTAGCATCAAAACTTTTGCATTTAGAAAATTGTTTTAGTTAAAGTAATATATGTTAAAATTTGTTTTGGCTTGATCTGAGTAATACATGTAAAATGTGTGATGTTCAACTATTTTTAAAAAGTTGATTTGTTTACAATTAACTTTTTTTTCTAAAATACTTGTTTTGTAATGAAACATGTTTTATTGTCAGCTTAAATGCAGTAAGATAATTATTCAGTACCATTATACGGCTTGGCCAGATCACGGTACACCGGAACCACTCTGTCTTTTACTCTTCCACGATCACGTGATGAGATCAAAATGTAAGACTCAAGGTGGTCCAACGTTAGTTCACTGCAGGTATATATGATCATAATTACATTTAAAAGATATCGCTATATTACATCAATCATTTGTTCTATGTACTGTAATAAAAAAAAAATATGTCCATGTATACAGTATTCATTAGCCTACCTTTATTCTATCCGCATGACAATTTAAAAACAGGTTTTGGGTGTTCATAGATTTGTTATATTTTTGGAAATCAAAGTAGAACTTTTAAAAAAGCCATGTCGTGTTAAGGTGGATCGACACACCAATATATTATTTAAGTGATCGATAAAGAATATTTATGTAATTAGAAATATGATTTCACACGAAAGAGACCAATATCAGCTTTCATTTATTTTATATGAATTTTCTTTTGTATTCTTTAACAGAAACCGGATCACTCGTTTTGGCTTCGAACATGATATTTCAGAGGAGAAAAATTGGTCTTAATTGATGCACCATACATTTATCAATAAATAATTGCCAAATACGGTCAAATAACAATGAAAAGGTTTTTAATAAAAACAATATTTTTGAAAATGAAAATCAGAAATTGTTTTAAATTTTTCAAATCTTTGTATAAAATCTTCTTATTAATTGTCACTCGCATGTAGCAATTACCAAACAATCATATTTTCACAAGACATAAAAACAAAATTGTGAAATTCAATTAAAATTGGAAAATCTTGAATTCCATCCGATCCAGATTGTAATAAAACTGATCACGAAAAAATCATAGTAAGTCGCAATTTTTCAAAATTTTATAAAATGTTCCAGGTTGTTTAGCTGTAAAATGGTTTATACATTTATTGATCTTATAATGCATATCAATTTCGTAATGTTAACTGCAGTTTGCTTTTAAAACTTTAAGAATAAATTTGATCAGGATCATTTTTTTGAAACGGGATCGGTTAAAATTGAAAAAAGTGCATTTTTTATACAAATTTGCATTTTCGTTTCAATTTTCTTTTTTAAAATAGATAATCATATTATACATCAACCGAGACCAAATTTTATGCACTGAAATATTTTGTTTGCAGTAAAAATAATATATTCCGTTTCTCTGAAAAAAGAAATACCATAAAAAATCATGAAAAATCAATAAAAGCCCATATCGGACTCTGTTTTGTGAAATCATATTTCAAAATAGATTCTTTATCGATCCATCAAATAGATTGGTGGGTCGAGGAACCTTAAGTAACAAAATTCAAAACATACTCATTATACGTTTGATATGCTAAAAATTATTTTGCTTCAACGAACAAGTGATAACGTCCAAACAAAGACCTCAAAACAAAATCATGGATTCATAAATTAATTAATTTTGTTGGAAGGCAAAATCACTGAATGTGGGCATATAAGATTCATAGCATGCTTAAAATTTAGAAATTACAGTGGCACGTAGATTTTTGCAGCATGCACGACAATCTGAAACTCTGATCGTATGTATACTAGTTACATTATTGGTGAATTCTGAAGGTTTTTTTCAGAATTGATGACTCTTATTATACTCTTATTATACATAACAATGCATTCAATATTTGATGATTTTCTCCCTTTACAAAATTTGAAAACAATGTAAAATTGTTTAATCGAACATATCATTTCTCACATGTTAAATCACATTTTATCCATGTAATAAAAATATGTTTTCACATCTACTAATTGGAAAAGCGAGGCGCAGTCCAACGTAAAAAAATTGTATATCTATATTTATAACTTTCCTCTTAAGTAAGCCCGGTTTATATTTGCCGACTGACTACACGAACAATATAATGATATAATATTCACAATTATTCAGGCAATTTGATGGTAGATAAGAGTCAACATACATTTTCATTTTTTTTCATTTCATATGAACATATGAAAAGTGTTTGCATGACTCAAATTATGATTGTAATGTAATAAAAGTTGTGTATTGTTATATTCAGTGCTGGGATCGGCAGAACAGGTACATACATAGCAATAGATGTACTTTTTGAAGCTGGGAAAATAGAGAATAAATTCAATATTGCAGAATTTGTCAAGAAAATGAGAAAAAACAGGATGAATATGGTCCAGACATATGTGAGTTTAATTTTGTAATGGGTTGCTCTGTAATTTTTTTTTATTTTTTGGGGGGAGGGGGGGGGATGGGTGAGAAAGGTTTGTTTCCTATTTTTGTCTTTTCTACTGGTTTTTTAATATTTATTTTAGGGGGGTTTGGGAGTTGGTTGGTTTTCTTTTGATTGTTAATATTTTATTTTTGTTGGGGGGGGGGGATTATTCTGGACAATAAAATGAGAAGAAACAGTGTAAATACAATCCAGACTAATGCGAAGTGTAAGGCATGTTTTTGATTTGGAGAGGATTGCTGCTTTTAATATTTCCAAAATCATAATACAGTTCAATTTTACCACCAGGAGCAATACAGGACTATATTTTTGACGCTCAATGAAATGTTTAAAGCACCAGCTGCGGCACTTAACACCATGGCATTTCTTCAAAAGCTTAAGACGTCGAGTAATAAAACACCTGCGAATGAATCTCGACTAAGAAAAGAGTTTCAGGTAAATCAACCTGCATCTCAATTTAAGCGGAGACTTCATTAAAATTAATTACATGTATATGTGTGTACATGCATGTAGCAACATGTTTCGTGTGTTTTGAATATTTATTCAAGAAATGTTGATGTTTTATGTCAAGATTTTAAAAAAAATTAAAAAAAGAATGTTTTTTTCAATTTATGCTACTTACAAGACACAGCATAAACGCTTTATTAGATTTGTTGTTATAGAGGTTATAGAGTGTTCTGCTTTATTAAATTGTAAATAATTAAACGCTTATAGGTTTACGAGAATCAAACTCTGCCATTAAGTCAACTAAAAGGTGACTTAAAGGCAAAGTTATGTCATTCAGTCACCTTTTCAGACATTTCAATTACCATTCAGTTGACTGAATCAGAGTGATTGTTCCTGTGAAATTTTCACAGAATGTCAATAGCAGATTTTCTATGAAAGTATTTTTTACTATATCAACTATTTTTTCCATTTAAGAAACTTCTGGCCGTTCGGCCCCGCTATACAGAAGCAGATTACACAATGGCTTTAGAGTGTGGGGATATCTCGTCATCCATTCGCCCTCGTTAGTAATTTGATAAATTATCAAGGGATGCTTAAAGCACATAGTTGTTAAATATCTATGAAAAGTTCATGCCAATAGAAGTGTACTGAAGTGAATTATATGAACTTATTTTATGAATTTTAAGAATTCATTTATAATTATTTAAATGTTTCAGTTGATAAATACGTCTTGTACCTTATGCCAACCTTCCCAAAACGAGGAAATTACATAAATGCGATAACCATATCGGTAAGTTTCAAAACACGTTTCTACCTAACTATACGAATTTTATTTATATGGTGAATAAAATTTTATTTCTACAGGGAATGCCAAAATACAGTAAAACACGCTTATAACTAAGTGCAAGGAGCGGGCGATTTTGATTCGTTGTATAATTAAACGTAATTCGTTAAATCCATTATCTTTACAATATGTTTTAATCCCACGAGGAATGAAAATCACTTCACTATAAGCGTCAATTCATTATCAGCGTGTTCGCCTTAAGCATGTTTAACTGTATTTTCCACGATTCAATGATATATATTTGGTGAAGTTGTTGATTTCTTTTTTTTCATTTAGTCTACGATCAAACAGTTTGCGTTTATCATCACCTGTTATCCACAACCAGAGACCGTTGTAGATTTCTTACGACTGATTACGGATTATGACTCCGAAGTTGTTGTCTGTATGGAGCCACTCGGCAGCGTTAAATCTGTACAATGTTTATAACTTAACAGACATTTACACACAAAAATTGCTAGTGATTTAGTTTATAAGATTTGATATATGAAAATCGTATATTTTGAATTTTAGGCAAATTATTGGATGCCATTTTCATCGAAACCTATGTCAGTTTCTCCTTTTACACTAAGTGTACAACAACATCAAGACTCAGAAATAAGGATTTGTAAAATGAACATTGCTTTAATAGATGTGAGTATATGTACACAGTAAAATATGTTGATACTTATATACGGATATAAATGAAATATAAAGCAGTTGTTCTAACACTTTGCTTAGAGAGGTAATGAAACATGGGCTGTCAATATAGCAGAGCCGACCAACTTTTTGACATTGGACAATTCCAAGACAGTTGCCCAATGCCTTGACTTAGTGTCTTTTGCGCAAAATATAGAAACTAAGAATCCGATCATCGTCGTCAGCAGGTATTATTAAAGTAAAAGGGACATAGTTACGATTTAAGCTAAAAATTGGCTTTTTAAAATTTATTGATTAAAATACATCACGAAATTATTTGTGATGCTCAACCAAATATTAGGTGTCAATTGTCGAGTTAGAAGCAAGATACGGAACTCAGTGGTTCTTTGTCATGTAAAGGAAACTTGTTTCGTGTTTTTATTTGCTTAAATCGTTACCATAGCCCTTTAGGTAGTATTATTGATAAGATTAATAGTTTTATTTTACTATCACCACCTCACCATAAAAACCAATATTTTTATATGTATGTAATTGTTTACAATATAGTACTCTCATATTACAAAAGAAAAACAATTATTCTTTTTTTTCCTAATCGTTCAATACAATCAAAATAGATAATTTCCTTAATAAGAGAATGTCTTTTCTTTGTAAGTGATGGAGCTGCCCTGTGTGGAGTGTTCTGTGCTGTGTACAACCTGATACAACAACTGACAATGGACGAGGAGATAGACGTGTTCTCTGCGGTCAGACACCTACAAACACGACGTCCTGAACTGTGTTCATCAATGGTAACGTTTATGTGGTTACAAAATGTATTGATATATCAACGTGAAATTTGTGTTAAAACTGAGCTTTAGATACTATACACAGACTAGAATATATCTAAAATTTCTTATAACATACTTAAAAGTTCTATTTCATAAATGAATTAACTACCCAGAATCTTAATTAAAAATGTTTACATTTTTTAAATCACCTCTGATGTTAATTGTATCAACTTCCCCAGTTGACAAAATTATAAATGATGTATTTTAGTCCAAACTTTTAGAATACTGAATATCATTTATCGATATTTTAAAGTATCATGGGAAAATCCACATTATAACACGTATTGAAGGTTACTTTTCAAAAAAATTAACATTCTATTTCGATTATCTTCATAGTATACGTCTTTTTCCATGTCTGTGAAATTATCTCGTCAACGTTTACCAAATTTTCAGTTATACTTTACATATCATTTACTTGTAACATGTTTTAAATTCCACAAATTACTAACATTAACTTATGCACATCTACATGTAACTTCTCCTTTCCATTTTCTCAAAAAAAGAACTATATTACGATAATGGCCAGTGCAATTTAAACATTTCAAAATAGTTTCCCATAGCATTACCTATTTGCAATTGGGTAAATAATGAATCATCCTTTTTTTATTTTTTGACAAATGTCGAATAAAAATACAATACATGAAATTAACTAATTTTTCTTTTATTTAACAGAAATACGAATACAATACAAATAAATTTATTATTTATAAAAGAAAATCCATTAAAGAAATTCAAATACAATACTGAATGCATACTATACAAAAGTAGAATTTAATAATTTTACATTAATTATAATACAAAATATTAAAGGATGTGTTTATGTTATTCTATATAGGAAGAATACAAACTGATCCACGACATCTTGATGAGTTTCATTCATTCGCAAATAGGGGACCACATCTACTACAATCAATGAATGTACACCATGGAGTTTTATGACAATGGTTATAAACAAATTAGATGTGATTTGAAATGAACGATCAAAGGTCGATCTTCGATGTATCGGTAAATTATGTATCTGATTGTAGATCTGCATTTGATAAATATGGCGGACAATACCTTTGCGACTCGAGTTCAGCTTCAACATTGTTGTTATTTGAGTTTTTTATAAATAGTAAATTTCTCTTGTAACAATTTCTATACTTTGTTTGTATTTGTATTTCTTGATCAATAATGCATCTACATTGTACTGTTGTGTCAATTTTCTTTGCAGTAAAGTTTATGTGCGTCATATTGTGGCGTTATTTTTCCCCCGGATTCAGCATTGTTATAGGAAAAGACAAAGTCATAAGAATTATGAGATATTTTATAAAGGACAAAAACGATTCATTGTAATTGAACTTTTTTTTAACAGAATCATTTTTAATTTGTGCAGATACATGTACTCATGCGAAGTTCTTTCATTGAGTTCATTTGATCCAAATGCCCTTCATCTTGACATCTGATTTTATTGAGTTAAACTTATCCTGTCATTAAGCATTTGTGGCATGAAATTATTTATTGTTAAGCAGTTTTCATTTATATACCATTATATGAGTGATTCAAAAAAGCATATTTCTATCAAAGTTATGTAAATATCCAGAATTTTTTTATGACAGAAAACTTAACTTTTTTAAAGCTGCGCTTTATGATATGCATTTAAAATTTTGTTTAAGCAGCGCCTTTCTTGACATCATATACTGCCATTGAGTGCAACGAACACCCAGAATTGATGTAAAAATCATTGATTATAGGTACATGAATAATAAAAAAAAAACAAGATTCATGAGCTAAACAAGGCCATTGAATAAAAAAATAAACAAAATGCGAATATTTGTACGTGGCGAAATTAATTTAAAGTAGATATTAATATACGATGAATATCTTCATGAATATTTTTATTTTTCCCCATTGTTGTTGTGTCATTAAGCAATTTAAACACATGAAACAGCTTTTCAAAAACCTTTCCCGATTAAACAGACTTATTCAACTGTAAGCTTGTTTTTATAATTTCTTCGCAAATCAACAAATGGTTTCAGTTTCATTCGATCAAATCGACCCTATTTAGTCATAACCTGATAGTTACCAGGCAGAAAAGTATCAGTCTTGAATCTTCACGATGATGGCAAATACATGTCATTCACATAAAAAATTACCTTTGTTATTAATGATTTCCATTGTCCATCAAGCAAAGAGTCCTTAAAACAAAAGTGTTTTTTCCTAATGAATCATTAAAACATATTTCAGTGCAAATAGGATATGCCATACGGTATTTTCATAATTAAAGACTTAAAAGAACCATTTTAAGGGCTTTATGAACGTTCGTTGGACAGGTCATTGATTGCTTCCATTATTGATTTTGTTAATATACTGTGAGGTGAAAATCATAGATGTGACATGTATGGCTGAAAGTAAAAATAATCCAGTTTCACTTTGCATTCTTAAATAAAATATTCCCTTTTTTCCCGGAATATCTGCATTAAATAAAATTCTCCATGAAAAAGGGTGGTGCTTTTAACCTTGTTTCAATTTGTTTAAATTAAAACATAGTTTAAAAACACAAGTTTCATTGGAGATTTTTATTGAACAATAATATATATTCATAAATATACATTCACATGCAGGGTTGTAGCATTTAACGTAATAATTTTAAGCTTTAAGAGTTCAGGCATGAAAAACAGATTTCTTTAACGAAAATTTTAGTTAAATTAGAATGAAAGTTTTGCAAATGTAATGCGAAACATTATGCGTTTGAATGCAAACTATGTAATTGATTTTGAAAACGTGATTTTTGTTATTTAAATTTCGAAGCAATGGTTCCAGTGGAGTATTTGTTCGCGTGTTGGACTTGTCCTGGGCTGGTGACCCGTGTTAAATTACCAGGAAATCCATATCAGATTTTCTTTTTTTCAGCTTAATCTTTGACAGGATGTATGGTTTCCTTTTCTGCTTTAATTTTTAAATTTATTGCAAAAATAGCGCGTTCTTCCCGATTAGAGATGGTTCCATTAAATTACAATAAAACGTTCAAAGATGATAGAAAATAAAGCCTTTCTAGTGCCATTTTATTAATTTCAGTTTACATTTCCGTTCATCAGTCATGTTGATCTTCCTTTTTCCTTGTTCGGAGCAATTCAGAAGCACAAGAAAAGGAAGGAAAATTTCAAAAGACAGGGATGAAGGACCTTTTGTGGTAGCTGTGGATTTAATTGTCAAATGTGACAGACAAAAAAACGATTTTCATGTGCTGTTTTTGATAACTGTCTGCAATTTGGTTACAGGATAAGATATGAATCTAAAACGATTTATACAGTTTCAGTAATTCTTAGTTCTAATAGATATTTCAAGTATATGATTTTTTTCAATTTTGCATATCTTGTATTTAAAAGTTTGGAAAAAAACCCACAACAATATACAGAACGTACTACTACACCACACGCTCGCTGCACGCTCGGTACACGCTCGCTAAACGGTTTACACGAAACGCTGAACGGTTTACACGAAACGCTAAACGCTTTGCCCGAAACGCTAAACGGTTTGCACGAAACGCTGAACGGTTTACACGAAACGTTTCTCACACGAAACGGTTTGCTCGCTTTTCACACGCTTTGGACACGCTTTGATATTCGTTTCAATCGGGTCTTCTCGGATTTTTTCTCTGATGGTAAGAGTTGTTTTAAAATGGATTGATATAATAGAAAAACTGATATTTGACAAATAGATCTTTAGAGAAATATAAAAAAAAATTACAGAACATGCACGTTCATGTATTCATCGCTCAAAAGAAATATTAATCACTCGTTTTAATATCGTAGGATAATTGAAATTGTTATGTAAAAATTAAAATAAAGAATACAGAAAATGTACATGTAAATGGTTTATTGATTTTAAAACATTAAAATTGAAATCTGATTCCTAACAAACGTAAATCGATTTTTAGTTATTCGGCGGTTTCATTTTTCAAAATTAGAAACTGTTTTGAAATGGTTAAAAACGTTATATATCATAAATATTTTTTCAATGACATTATTAATTGACAAATATTTAAAAGTAAATTAGTCACCGAATTTTAAAGGAAGGCTAAGCAATAAAACGATTTTTTTTCTTATATCGTATCAACCGCATATTAAAATATGTTCCGCACATAAAACCAGAGAGAAAATAAGACGATTGGCATAAACAAAAATAATTTTGCAACACTATGTAAGAATTCTTTTTTCCTAAAATAAATTCAATTAATTATATCGGAAGGAACAAAATCAATGAATTAAATTTCAGACTCAATATACATGTAAACATTACGGCGCTTTCACCACAAACTGTTTAGAATTAGTACCATACATATATATAATGTGAAAGTATAGTTTCCCCTCTATATTTAATTTTTTTTCATTGAGTTGATGAACGTTATTTCATTCAAACAATGTCCGTTATTAAATACCGATTCCGACTGCTTAAAGTCATTAATTTTTTTATTGGCTGTCGACAAAAATAGAGACGCGTGACCATCCAATGAAAAAAATACACAAAGTTTGATTGACAGGTTTAGTCAGCTGCAGATACGTGTTACCCGATGTCCGAGTGCTAATTGTACACTGTCGAAAAGTTTCAGTTATCGATGTAAAAAAAAACAATTACTACATGTTTATTATGACTTGACAGTATCACAAAGAGCTGATTCAATTTTTACAAAACAAGTCATAAGTATATGTGTTTTGTTAATCACAAACTATTCCGGGAAGTCTTAATCTCGGGTGCCATTTTGAAAAGAATTAATAAATAAGAAAACTTTCGAATGAATCTGATGAAACGTTTCACACGATTCTCGCACGCTTTCCTCGAAACGCTTTACACGCTTTGCCCGAAACGCTGCACGCTTTGCCCGAAACGCTAAACGCTTTGCACGAAACGCTGACGGTTCACAGGAAACGATTCTCGCACGCTTTTTTGGTGTAGTAGTACGTTTCAGGGTCTGTAGGTTTATCATTTTTTATCATTTTCGGTGATCGTATTGTTCTTAGACAATTATTTGTTTTGGAAAGGTAAACCTTCGTTTTGTGTGTGTGGGGGGTGTGTGTGTGTGTGTTGGGATTTTTTTTTTTCTGTTATGCGATTATTAAAATTATTTTCTCATACGCAAGAAACAATATAAAAATATCCGTATTCATTAATTATATAACTGGTCAAGTTTGACAAAAATAATTGACGTAAAAAACTGAAATAAGATGTATTTCTGAGTATCAATCGAAGTACTTCCGTAGCTTTGATTATATATCTATCTTTTTAGCTATCTTGTTTGGTGGCATATATCTGCCCCTTGTGTGCAAGTTTTTTTTCCTACAAATATGTCTACATGCAAGATAAATATGTTGATATGCAAGATAGTTATGTCAGCATGCAACATAACAATGTTGTCATGCAAGAAAATTGCAATTAAAAAAAAATTATTAAAAAATCTCAAATATCACCCACATGTGACATCCAAGATGCTACTTATTTATGGCAACTTATTCATGTTAACATGTGAGATAAATATGTTGACATGTAACTTATCTATACTTAGTTATGTTCACACGAAAAATATTTCCGAAGTAAATTAGTGTGTTTAAGAGTTAGTCTGAGGAAAGTAAAGTGACGACATCAGAAGTCAGTGGTATTAAGAATTTAATGGTACTTGAGTAGAAATATGGTTAATAAGTCCAAATGTAGGGATTTTTTCTGACCGAGAGCTAAAGACTTGCACCTAGGGAAAAAGTTGAAAATAATTTCAGTTTACAGACAAACGCAGAATTGGACGACAGACGAAAATATTCAGAAAAACTCGCATCGGCGTGACACAATCACACTGCCAATCAAAGATCGTTAAATGCCTTCCTAGGTATATGGATAGATTAAGCAAAGGTGGAGCATTGTAAAGATGACAGAGAACAGGCTATTGTGTTAAAACATTCTTTGAAATACCTGAAAAGTTAAAAACAAAGAAAAATTCTTACGAGTGTCACTGTATGTACATGACAAAGACATAGGTTTATTAGATTTATAATATTTGCATACGAATACGCTATTGCCATAAACTTATGCACTTATATCAACAATGCGATTTCTTAAATTGGACAACATAAAACAAATGTACACAATTCTGGAAGCTAGAGGAACTTTTTTGGATGGGAGCTCTTGTTTTAAAATTGTGAACCGCTTCACAAGACCAATTACCCTCTCAACATGAATACGTTTAGAGGCAACTCTTCTACCTCTATCAAATTCTTCAGGTTCAAGCTGACTTTTTCCCTTTTTGCCTTGATTCAATATTGAGGATCTTTCAATTATTTGTCGATCAGATGCTGATCCTCCATAAGCTGAAGATACATTAGAAGCTGCTCCACTGTAAATTGTATTTGACTTTAGTCCCAATTGTTTTACACAAGGGTGTGAAACCATCGCATTGACGGGAAATCACTCTACGCTTGAACGCACAGAATACACCGGTACATAATGAGACAGGTGGATAATCCGTGTAACGAGTGACCTTCAGGAATTCTACCTGTTTTTTCAAACAATTTTACTAACAGTAATAACAATAATAGTTATTCATTTTACTGCGGTCTGTTAAACTGTTAAATGTGTTTAAGATGCACCCCCTCCGCAAAAAACCTAAAACCTTCAATGTAAACTGAACGATAGGAAGAGAGAGAGAGAGAGAGAGAGAGAGAGAGAGAGAGAGAGAGAGAGAGAGAGAGAGAGAGAGAGCTGTCGATACTCAAGACAATTAACCTAGAGTCCGTGACAAGCACACGTTACACGGGGTAGGTATACCGTACGATCAACGGCAAAAGATGAACACTTTACTTTACCCTTAAAATATTAAAAGATTTTGATATCATTTTATGTGTGTTGAATATGAAGCTACTACACATATGTCGTATCAGTTGCGAATTATAACGTTTTTCGTACCCCCCGCCCCCCTTTCCAACCAAAGTTAACTGTATTTGACTTTAGTCCCAAAGTTTTACACAAAGGTGTGAAACCATCGCACTGACAGGAAATCACTCTTCGCTTGAACGCACAGAATACGCGGGTATGAGGCAGGTGGATAATCCTTGCAACAAGTGAACACCAGGAATTCTATTCGTACATCAACAATTTAACTAACAGTAACAATAAATAATTTTTTCATTTCACTGCCTTCTTAAACTGTAAAACTTTTTTAACATGTTTCTTCTTCCACAGAGAGAGAGAGAGAGAGAGAGAGAGAGAGAGAGAGATTGAGAGTTTTCACTTTAAATAACGTTGTATACGAACTAAACATCACAAACATAGTGTCAAGCAATAAATTAAACATCATAAACAGTGTTAAATACTTTATTGTTACACATACTTCTTTTCTTTTTTTCTCTTTTTTTAACCTCAAAACTAATAGAACGAAACTGTTTTCCCTTATCAAGGAAGCAGCACGTGGTGCAGCTCGCGGGCAGATTTGATTGACAGGAGAAGCACGTAGACTCAGACTGAAACTGCATGTTGGATTCAATCAAAATGTATACTGTCTCTACTCTTTTATGAATACTAAACTTAGGAATATTTAATATTAGTATATTTCAAATGAATGCAGTGGCGTCGGAAGCAAATGGAAAGTGGGGGGGGGGGTAAAGCACATTACCCCTTTCTCTCTCTCTTTCTCTCTCTCTCACACATAAAGATCGTAGATAAAATCAAGATTTGCGACACTCATAATAATCATGAAGCCTCCTCTGTAAGATAGGTAATGGGTGGTGTTGTACGGTTAGACGAATCCGTACGCAATTTGGAGATTTTCTTTTGTCTTGAATAGGTGTGAAAACCCCTAAGGCATGTCGTTTTCTACCCTGGGTTTGTTAATCACTATACACAGGAAATGACCGCGACTTATAATTAATACTAGTGTTGTCAAATCGGTTGAAAATCATAATCGATTAATCGGTATAATCGGTTAACTATAACCAACTGATGATCGGCCAATAATCGAATCGGTAATAATTTGTATTAAATTCATTAAAATGGGTCACTAAATTTTAACGTATTGTTTATTTTTAAGATATTCAAGTGGACCCCGCTTAATATAATAGTTATTTTGTCAGGAAAAATTGTGATATTAACCGGACTATAATAATAACTGAACCCAGCTAAATTCAATGTGTACCAGTATGCTAAGTGCCTATTCACGTCATGTATTATTACTATCTATTTCTAGACTATGTACTTTCCACAATAATTGATGATTTCTTCTAATACTTTACTTTTAATGCTTCAAAAAAGTTAATTTCATGGATAAAGTTAACTAAAGTTAACTATTACAAGCTGGGAAAATTGCAAGATCCACCAATATGCTTCCGATGGGTTGACATGCTTTCATTTTGTTTTCTTCCTGTACTTCCGGTGTTTACTAAATCTAATAAGGCATTCATGAGACAATTCGGTTTTAATAACTTCTTTCAATAAAAATCAAATAAACAAAGTATTTACATCTACTTATTAAAAATTATTAGAGGTTGGTTGCCCCAATGATTGTGTTTTCTTAAAGAATCCAAAGTGTTTTATTTTTGTGCCTCGATGATCGTAGAGTTTTGGCACATGTGTGTTTTCAACTTCGGCCATTTCGTTTTTAAAACGTGAAACTGTGTCAGCATAATTCCGTAATAAATAAAACGAGTTTCTATCAAAATAATGATTGACAATTGTTTTTTATTTATATCGAAAATTAAAGATCTTGACGTTATTAAATTTCATTGTACCCTTTGTTTAAAATTCTAGCATTGGTCTGATCCGAAACAATATCCTTCTACCGTAACTAAAAAGATGTTAGTATTTCAAAATGGCTGATGAAAACATTATCCGAACACAGATACACATGGATTTGCAACAGTTTTCAACTTTTAATTGTATAAAATACAGAATAATAAACAAAATGATAAGTATAGTATTAATGTAATAATCCGATTATAATCGATTATAAAATCTCAAATCGATTGTCGTAAATCGACAACCTTTCCAACTGATCATCGACTAAAAATCGATCATCGTGACAACACTAATTAATACACAATAAAGGAAATGTGTACAAAAATAGTTTGCATTTGAATTTTTTAAAAGTAATTCGAGATGTATGCATTTAATAACATGTACAATTTCCCATGTTGTTTGTGATGTAACTACCTCATTCCATTTCTTGTACAGAATAACACCTTAAATAATCGAGTTAAAGACAGCAGTGATATAACAAGCATATCAGGTTAGAATAAGAGAACAACACTAATTATTTTAATATTATCAATCTAACTCTGATATTAACCTGAAAAATATCCTCGCGACCTTAAATTGCCATAAACTGCTTTGCGAATATTCTTATTGTATATAAAAAGTAACTGTTTTCCAGATCGTGTATTATATCACTTGTACAGAAAACCTTGCCCATGAACAAGTTGATTAAGAACATAAAATACACACAAAATACAAAAATAATCAATACATGTAAATGTGTACTTATTGTTTTCTATAATACGATTGCAAACTGGTTGAAAGTTTGTTGAAACTCGATCGCACGGACATATATAGATCGGCAAAAGCATTTCATCAATTCAATTTACCCCGTATGCAGTTTACGTAGATTAAATAGAAAAGTTTCAATACTTCTTCACAATTTAATAAGACTGAATAAAAAAAAAAGAAAAGAAATTATAATCCAACTGCGAAGCATACTTATCAATTTTTGAATAGGCTATGTCAATTTGAATGGATTGTAAAAATACATCGTCAAGTATTTAAATGAAGAAGCATTAATGAATGATTTTAAACACACTCTATAAATTTAATATTTTAAAAATATATATTGTATGTTATTCTAGATAGTTCCATTTAATAAAATGATATATACATGTCAATTATTTTTTAGTCGAGGGAGATAACTCGCGTTTCAGTTCGATACTTTTGTTCACCTGTAATTTATCGTCAAGACCGCGGCGGTGTTGATTTGATAGACAACTCTACCGCGGGGGTACGCGGTTTTACCTGAAACACCTGTTCTAAACCGCGTTGCAATTTGGACCGCGGGGGTGCGCGGAAAATACAGTATCCGCGTTGACGGTACTGTATATATGAAGACACGTTTTTGACTGAGCTTTAATATTTGAGGGCTTGTGAATCGGTTGCATCTAAGATGACCCGTGTATTCGGAAACTTTTTCTCAAAATCTTCTGGCATGTGCTCATTTAAGACTATTTTTGAGGGCCAGAATTGTTCCTCTAGTTTCTTTAATTATTCCAAGTTTTAACAATTTGGGAAACTGTTGATTCACAAAAATGAAAAAGCATTGCAAGTTCCACATCTTCTTTTGCTTGTGTAAGTTTTATCAAAGTAAAAAACAGTTGGGTTTAACAAAGCACATTTGAAATTCAAATCAAAAGCTGCTGGCCCTAAAATATTAAATATGAGCATGAAAGGGTCAAATCCATTGAAACCCGTGTAGTAAGAAATCGTCTTAGTGTTATGCTTTATGCCTTCGATTGAAAATTTACCCAGTGTAGGAATGTCAAATTGAACATCTTGTTCCGCTGTTGCACACTGAATTTCCAGATTTTCTTGCTCAGATGATGTACCAGATGATGCCTAATCCAGGATCCATCTATAGTCATTCCATCCATCTGCAGGTCTTCCTTCCTCTATATTCGTATCCTGAATGGAGCCTCGCAGCCCCATTCGTTTTAATCTTTCTGACTCCTGAGATGTACTACTCTTAAAATTAAATACAGAGGGGACAGCTCCAAACTTGAGTCTACTTCTTTCACCTGTCATAAAATAAAGCACATATTTATGTCATAATCAAAGTACTGAAAGTACTGTAAGACGGTGGCGTCGTTTGAATGTGGCATATTACATGTATGATAATTATTGTCGTCGAAAACCCGCGGCCAGTATCGCATACATGTACTAATGCTTAACGCTTACATGCACAACTGGTCGTGAGTTTCCTACTTGGATAACTATGTGGAAATCGTAGTTGTGTAATCTCAATTTACAGTTTACAAAAGCTATGTCTCTTGGCGTCGTCTTTGGGGGAAAACCCGTAGATTTATTTCAGTAGCCTTTGTAGTAAAGAAGTTTGCATATATATATTTGTATTTATATCGTTTGACATTAAAATCCGTTTTTGGTATGTATTTTGTTTGCCCCGGAATGCCTCATTCAAGATGTGGGTTGCCACCACATAGTGAATGAATAAATAAAATTCAAAGCGATTTTATCACAATACGCCCAAATATTTGATTGTATAAAGAAGGGACTTTTGTGGGTTTTTTTCTTTAGACATTTGGGTTGACCCCGCAAAGGGGAACAACTTTTGAAAAGTGAGGATTGGACTATTGTGCTTTAAAGGTATTGTAGATTTTTCAAAGTAACGAGAACAAATAAGGCTTTGGTATGATAAAATACTTGTCAGGTTTTTACTAACTATTTGGGCATACATGTAGTACATGTATGTTTATTTTCCCTTTCGACAGCATTTTCCCTCAATTTTTTCACAGGGAAAAAGTTGCATTCTCGTGGGCCAACGCACTTACTTTAATTTGTCTTCATAGCCAGTTAATACATGTAGGTATATAGAAAACGGAATGAGTTTACAAGAACATGTTTGATAAAACTGGAAAATGCTTTTGGGATGCACGTCATCATGAAACCGCAGAGTCAATCAATATTTTATCTTCGACTTCGAGTGGTTTATTTCCATTAGCTCCAACAAAAGTGAATGAAAATTTGAAAAGAAAAATCATACAATATTCAGTCGCGGCAGTTTCATTAACCAACGTTTTAAAGTACATTTGTTCTATTGTATTTAGCTGTAGATTAATTCAAATCATTTGAATGAATTCGGGATAGTCACATGTATAATTATTTTATTGCTTCTTAGTACACTTTAAAACGCATAATTTACTTGCTAACTTTTCTAGTATAAATACAACAAATATATATTAATTATTCACCAAAACATTTGCTTTACATATTAAGGTCATATTCAGTTCCTTTGTTTGGAAATCACATATTTGTTTAATCCTGCATTTAATATGCGGGATTTTGAAGAATCTTTTTTATATTTTCATTTTAAAATATTCTGTGTAAGGCCATCATTAAAAATATCTTTGTTTCCCCTAACCCGACCCTAAATTTTGAAGTTGGGTAGGTAGGTAGGTAAATAATTTTTTTTCTGCCAGGGCAAAATATAAAATACATTATAAATTAAAAATGAAAAAATTAATCAATTCTTTAATTAATTACAAAACTAAAAAAAATATGACCAGTTGTAAAACAAATTGTTATACTTGACTGTTCTAATGGAATGTAAAACAAATTTAATATCGAAGTCACAATTTGATATTGTTTATCTTTTTAAACATGTTTGATTCAAGGATAAGATGTGCATGAATAGATCTATTATCATTTGTATGTCGATGTACATGTTAACCTTTATTTAAATATCATTTAAATGATAATGTACATACTTCAAAGTATCAATTAATATTTCAAAATTTGGTTTATAAAATGTCTAAAAGTATATTAAAACAATAATTATAATTAATTTAAGGAAATGTAATCAATGAAATATTTAATGATTCTACAATTTTATGTTTACACAAAATCACACTTGCAGTGAATATCCTTTTTTGACAAGGAAATATGTGTCTATATAAAGAAATATTAACCCAAATTTGAAACATAATGCCAGGGAAGAAAAAATATTTACCTCGGTAGATAACAATTTTTTTGTAAATTTACCCAATTTCACTTTAGTTATAGTCATTACCATAACCAACTCTTTTGTTTCTGTCGATTTGAAATTTGACGAATTCTTAAGAGAACTGTTTAAAATTTTCACAACATGAAGAGTCTTTTATTTCAGATGAACCAACCTAATTTTTGGGAAATTATTTCTCCCTAACAGAAAAGTAGGGAGAAGTTTGAGAAATCAGGGAGACTGACAGTATCACCCATATTTACATGTATATCTAGAAAAGATAAGACAATCGCAAATTATTAATCACAACAGTGGTTAACTGAGGCCGTGGAAACGTCTTTTAATTAAATGATTATCATTTTAATGACTCTGGAGTTAATTTATACGATCGTGAACTTAGAATACAGGGCGACTTCAACTTGTCTTTCGGAGGAAATTCCGGCGAAGTTACCGATCATAAAGCGAGTATTTCGCCCATGATGATCAAGGCTAACAAAATGATTGTAAAACGAAAAAGATTTAGGTCTTCTAAAACCGAATTAGTGTAAAATTAGGTTTCTTTAAAAAAAAAATCTCTATTCATTGTTGTAAAAAAAAACAATTCAGTCGGTGGGTTTTAATTGGGTCGGTCGCGTTAGGGGAAACATAGATATTTTTAATTTTGGCCTAATGTCAGGAGTTTTGCACTAATATGTATAATTTTTACAAGGTCTTCAAATTTGCATCCGATTGGATTTTTTGCAGTGTAATAATACTGTTAATGGGACATGTTGGGACATGTCCATAATTTAAGAAGAGCGTACAAGCAAAGGACTTTACATTATAAAGAAGATGGGTGAATAAGGCGTGTAAACTGCCTATATAAGGATAGATGAGATACTATAAAATTAAAATATCATCAAATCTCATAATTTCTTTCTAAATTATTGAAAACAATGTATATTTACCCTAACATCGATTTATAACCCTTAAATAGATTTAATATTTGGAATAGGTTGATTTAAACTGGCGTATGCGTGTCAAAACCTCTAAATAGTGTCATTTTTAGAACTTTAATGCCTTTTCTTTTATAGAGTGGGTCTGAGCTCCATATTTTTGTCATAGTCTATATAAGGTTTAAAGGAAATCAACCCGATTTCAATCAACGAAAACGTGGAGAGATGACCCACTATACTTTAAAAATGTGATTTTGTATCGCAACAATTGAACGTTTTAGAAAAATAATACAAGTCCGTAAATTCGTGGTTGAAGTCGCATTTAGCATTTAAGGATGGTGTTTGTTGTGACTGAAATGGCTCAGTGGTTAGAGCACCAGACATTAGGTAACATTATAGAGCTAGGGTTTTTAGGTTGTGGGTTCGATACCACTAAAACTTTAGAATTTATTTTTTTTCTTATCGTTTGTTAAAATATTCAAAACTGAATATAGTTAGAAATTGTGTTTTTGTAAACTTGAATTATAACATTATCAAGTATATTCAGTTGGAAAAAATTAAATTTGAAATTGTATTTTACGACTAAACCAAATGGGCATTTGCGCTATCTTGTTCCCCCATCTTCTTTGACCTATGACCTCTAGATCATTTGTGTACAAAGGTATGTCTTCTTTATCAAAAAAGGACTCAAAAGATATGAACCCTGAATAAAACTGTTTATAATTATACATGTTTATTTCCAAAGCCGTGTGATGCTTGACCTTTTCTCCATCCCATAAAATTAATGGCAATATTGGTAAACTATTCCGCACCAGATTTAAGCAAAATGAGCAAAGAAATAATAATGTTTTCAGGGATCTTTTCAATTTCTCCAGGTCACGAATAAAACAGTAGTGGTAAAATGAAATCTAATGTTTTAACAGGATAAATCTTCATTTTAAAACACAAAACAAACAAAATCCAAGTTGAACGCACGTTTTTCTGAGCCGTACATCTGTGTGTATTTTCATTTTATTCGTTGCATGTACTAGACAATAGATCTAGGGTTCGCAAATCTCGGCAATATTTCCGAAAAGCTACAGTTTAGTAGCTCAGTAGAATACTACAGTCATCTATGAAGCACATTCTAGCATTGCGTTAAGTGATGACACTATCTAACCGGTGTGTATATCAACTGCGATTCGCAACAAGATTCCGATTGACGCATTGATATAGACCCACCCATTTAAAAAAGCATGTTGAGAACATGATGCTAACACACGGAAACAAATGCTGAAGAAAGCTCATAATAAAGTTGTACTCGCGAGTTAAAAATTACAGAGTTTATTTGAGAACAAACGGGGCGATGTTTACGTACATGTAACAGTTAAAAAAACAAAAGCAAGGACGGGCGCATATGGAGAAAAGTCACAGATCGTACCTCGCTCATCGTATTACGTTATTCAGTTTACTGTGAACAAATTCGTCAGAAACTGTTTAGTGAACAAATATATTTAACATTACCTTTCACAATGTACCATCTATAAGACGTTTTACAGCATATATCTTCGATTCCTTACAACAAATCTGTACTGAACATTTTTGAAACATCGTCACCAGGTCCGTAAAATGACGAAGTGTGGTGTGTTTATATACATATAAAACTGAGTGTGAAATGGCGACTCGATTTGCACGTGAGTTTTACAATCCGAGGTCGATGAGCGTGTTTGATAGAAAGTCATTGTAGAGCGTCAACATCAGTACATGTAGTAATTATTGTCTGATGAATATTGAGGTGCATGTAACAAAATTAATGATTATACAGACTGAGAGGGTTAAAAAATAAGGTTGATCACAGATCAGTCCAAAATTGAACATGTTTGTATAGTAAATTTCAAGTTTTTTTGCATGTTTGAAAACACATGCACACTTGTAGAAGAAAGTGTGCCATCGATCGGTTGAAGTTCAATAAAATGTAATTTATGTAATATTCATTGTCAGTATATGTTGTGAATTCTTTGGAATAAGCTACAACAAAATAAATACTGCCATAACTTAAATTGATGCGTTGACAATGATTCATCATGAATTTATCGATGAAGCATAATTGCTGAAAAATGAAATGGCAAACCCGTTTAAATAGTGTGTTTCTGACAATTGTTTACACCATAAAAAAGACATGATTATTGTGAGAACTCTTGGTCAATTATCGCAGTGATATAATTTTTGGAGTCCTGATACTGAGTTAAACTTCACATCTGGCATTTGGTGCATAAGTTATCAATACCGCGTAAGCAGACAGGGAAACGGCTCATTAAAAATAAGACACAATTTCATAAATTATTTAAATGTATGTACAAAATAATTAGCAGCTATAATGCTTAAAATATCTAATAAGATGTAAATTAGTTCTCAAACTGAAATCGACAATCGGTAAAACATCGGCAGTAACTCTGCATACCTAACAGAGTTATCGTTCCTAATCCGCTAGGGTCCCCGTGAGAAATACCCTTCCGGCCAGGACGATAGCAATAGACAGTGGCTATTTATAGCCACCGTCTAAAAAAGAAAGTTGAACTAAAATTCAAAAATTTCAATCAATATTATATATTGTTATTTACATCACTTAAATATATATAGCATTTGTATTAGCAAATGAGACAACTGGAACAATACAAGTTCCAGGACAATATTACCATAAATACGATATCATGCCATTATATTGTATTTTACTTCATGTATATACTAAAAAATATTGAAAAAATACATACCATATATCAGAAGCTACACCTGAAAGAGAAGGAACAAAACCATAAAGCAACGCATACTTAGGAAAAACACATCAAACACATTATAAACTTATTAAAGGATCAATACGCTAAGAAAAAAGAAAATTACAAAATAAATTTAATGAAATATAATTAGAACAGTTAATAATACAATGTCTTATATTCCAGGACTCCAGAGGGTTTTTTTTGTTTTGTTTTCCCGTCCATCCGCTTTATGAACCGATAACGAACCTAGAAGAGCAATCATTTTAACACATCGCATAATGATTCTATACTTCCGCTGGTTATTTATTTAGGGTCTTCCGTCTTCAGCGGAAGACCCTTCTATTATTCTATTGTTTCTTTTTCACTTTTCTTATTGTTATTATTATTATTATTAGGGTCTTCCGTCTTCAGCGGAAGACCCTACTATTATTCTATTGTTTCTTTTTCAGGTTTCTTATTGTTATTATTATTATTCTTTTTTTTTCTTACCGATTTTGTGCAGACGATTTCTCGGAGATGGCTGGATTGATTTCGTTCAAATTTTCAAGATAAACGCGTTTTTATTTGAATTTGATGTTTTCAAATCACCTTTTGAAAATTCACTTCCGGTCGGAAGTTATCGTCCGTTAACGATTTTGAAAAGTCAATTTTGTCTGTCAGGTTTCTCAAAAACGAGTAAAGATAAAGGGCTGACATTTTCAGAGATGATAGATCTAGCTATTTTCTGGTGCACCTCGGTTAAGAGAATGTCCGCCGTCACTTCCGATCGTCACCGGAAGGAAATTTGAAAAATTTAATTTTTGAATTTTTTTATTTTTTAATATTTTTCTTCAAAATTTTAACACTCTATAGTGACCCTTTTTCTGATTCAGAATATGTAATTCGTTTTAAAATCGATCAACGCATTCTCGAGATATTAAGGCTCAAAGTCCTGAAGCGAGAGTCCGAGTAGCTCAGTCGTTATGGTCGTGGACATTGCCCAGGCGACCCGGGTTCAAGCCCCGAGTGTCGCAAAATTTTTTTTTCGTTTTTTTTGCGTAGACTCACAATTTTATCTTTAAAACGACGAGTTTTATCTCATTTATTCAAAAATCGGACGGAAGACCCACTCGTTGCTCGCAACGAGAACGATCTAGTTATTATTATTATTCTTTTTTTTTCTTACCGATTTTGTGCAGACGATTTCTCGGAGATGGCTCTATCGATTTCATTCAAATTTTCAGGATCAACGCAGTTTTATCTGAAGTTGATCGCTTTTTAAACATTTTTGAAAATACACTTCCGGTCGGAAGTTATCGTCCGTTTACTATTTTAAAAAGTCAATTTTGTCTGTCAGGTTTCTCAAAAACGAGTAAAGATAAGGGGCTGAAATTTTCAGAGATGATAGATCTACCTATTTTCTGGTGCACCTCAGTCAAGAGAATGCCAGCCGTCACTTTCGGTCGTCACCGGAAGCAAATTTGAAAAATTTTAATTTTTCGACTTTTTTATTTTTTAATATTTTTCTTTAATTTTTTTATAGTTAATAGAGACCTTTTTTCTGATTCAGAATATGTATTTTGTTTTAAAATCGATCAACGCATTCTCGAGATATTAAGCGTCAAAGTCCTGAAGCGAGAGCCCGAGTAGCTCAGTCGTTATGGTCGTGGACAGTGCCCAGGCGACCCGGGTTCAAGCCCCGAGTGCCGCAAAATTTTTTTTTCGTTTTTTTTGCGTAGACTTACGATTTTATCTTTAAAATGATGGGATTTATCTCATTTATTCAAAAATCGGACGGAAGACCCACTCGTTGCTCGCAACGAGAACGATCTAGTTTTCTTGGTTATTATAAAAAGGTGTATGTATAGTAAATATACTTTTTAAACGTAAATCTGACCTTTGGGATAATTATTCCCCCCGCAAACGAAATTTGGGATGGTATATATGGATCACCCTGTCTGTCCGTCCGTCTGTCCGAAATTTAGGGGGTATATATGGATCACCCTGTCCGTCCGTCTGTCTGCAAAATTTGTGTCCGGTCCATATCTTTCTTATGGAGAAACATTGGAAGTTCCTACTTCATACAAATATTGCTTATGACCTGAGGGTGTGTCATGATCTTGACACAAGGTCATTTGGGCAAGGTCAAGGTCACTGGCAGCATAAGTACAAAATTCGTGTCCGGTCCATATCTTTCTTGTGGAGAAACATTGAAAGTTCTTACTTCACACAAATAGTGCTAATGACCTGAGGGTTTGTCATGACCTTGACCCAAGGTCAGTTGGACAAGGTCAAGGGCAGGAAAAGTACAAAATTTGTGTCCGGTTCATATCTTTCTTATGGAGAACCATTGGAAGTTCTTACTTCACACAAAGATTGCTTATGAACTGAAGGTGTGTCATATCCTTGACCCAAGGTCATTCGTGCAAAGTCAAGGTCATTGTTGAAAAAATGCTTTATTCCTGTCTTGTATTAATGGAAATGATTAGAAGGTAAAATTTGACACAAAGCTGGCATGTGTCAGGTTATATAAAATTATTTGTTAGATTATCATCCCCACCTTCCCATCTGGAAATTGCCCGCCCTGATGTATTTCAAATTTTTTTTTGTGGAAAAAAAATTTGGAAAAAAATCGGGCTCGGGATACCAAAAATTTAAAACATTTAATGGCTGCTTGACATGTGGATTATGGTTTGATTTCAGTCATTTTTGTTATCATAAGGATGCAAATGTCTTCATGCATTAACAGTTAAATTGAAATAAAATGGAATTTAAATAATAGAAATTGGTTTGTGTACTCATATTAGCATTAACAATTTTTTTAAAAAAAATGAGCATTTGTTATTGATAGGACATGAACAATTAATTAGATAGCATCCATCATTTTCTATAATAGAAAAATACTTGAGTTATGATTTTTTTAGCGGGGGTATCTCTAGTTCAAGTTAATATTGGAAGTCATTTATCCTCACACTTGACATATATCGGTACACTGCAGTCAAACTTTAATCTCACTGGCAAGTCAGTAAGTACTTTTTGTTGCGAAAGATTAAAAAGCTCGTTATCAAATAAATACCTGTATCATGCGTAGTATGCTAATCCAAAGTTTGCTAAGCCATTGACCGCCTTTCAAAGTACATGTATGTGTATAAATCAGACGAGATTCTGAAAATTTTATTCATCCTGAATCTACTGGGAATTTGAATACATTTGAGGTAAACGCAACCCATTTAGACATCTATTTATAGCTGTAATTTTAAATTCATTTTACACTAACTGCGGTTGAACTAACATGTATGTAAGTTGATGGATAGTGTATTTAATCCGTAACAATTTTCATTATCAGTTTAAAATTATCACAATGGGACCCTTGAGTTTTGAAAAATTGTTTTTAACAACAACTACGGAAGAATCGTTCTTGACAGAATTGGTAGAAAAGATCTTGACACAGCGTATCGGTAGAAAAAAATACATCAGCTTTAGAATCAAAGATTAATTTTTAACAAGTGTTTTTCCGTACATTGTGTCACATGTTTAGTCAGGAAAAACAACTGCGAATAAAAAATATCCACACAAAAAAATCGCATATAAACTTGAAGGTATGTGCTTTGATTTGGTAGTGGTTTTGATTTGTTTAGTGGTTTTAATTTTTCTTTAAACCAACAGTGCACTTTAAACATAATATAATATGCTAGTTGCTAAAGAGGGACCTTTTCAATCTCTAGAATTTTCTTTTAAATAAAAAAAAAATACCAAAGATGTAAAAATATTAGCATAATCAAAGTACACAGGGAGAAACTAAAAATGTATATTCATCAACTCCTTTATTTATTGATTTATAATATAGACATTACATTAAATATGCGATTTTGCGCGAGTGCAGGTGTACACTTGTGTTTCTGGGGGAGGGGGAATATTGGTACAAATGAGAGCATGACATGTATGTGTGGAATTTAGCTGGATTTAAATATTGTTGTCATATTAAAATGGGTAGACATAACACAGTGGTAATAATACACTCAACAGATAAACTGCATGCATGAATGGCCTCGCCTAGTTGACAATGTTTGTTAATAATGTGACAATGACCTATTCCTATTCGTTCTTTGTGTGCATATTGTGTTAAAACATTGAAATATGAATCGAATGATCTCAATATTTGGGAAAATATAACGCTTGTGAATAACAATGTTCTTTTTCAGATCAGTTGTATTCTGGACAAAAACTTTATTTAGCATAATATAAATAGTGCCTGTTTGGGAGGGTACCAGTTGAAATTGACACCCCGAGAAAACCATTGTCAACCGACGCCATTTTATTATACTGAATGTCTTAATTTTATAGCAAACTTTACTGCTTTTATATAGAAAAGACGTGAGTTCTACGGCGAACCGTACGCGCATAATTTACGCGCATGTAACAATTTGTTCTATCGGCCCTTTCACGTGTTGCTAACGCTGAGGGTATGAGAACCGATTGTCAACTGCGTCTAAACCAATCAGATTTCAGTATTTAACATGAAAGTTTAATAATATCAAATTGTTTATCTAGCCTTCTAGTGAAAAGACAAAAGATCATTGGAGTGTAGAGATGAGTTCTTTTCTTACTGCACATGAATAGTGTATTTCTTAGCTTCACATATTAAAAAAAACTTGTCCAAATTATCTGTGCATAGTGTCCCTTATGTATATCAATGAACAAAGTTATATGGATCCCAATATTATATAATCAATCATAAATTACGATCTCTACATACATTAACAAGCAAAGAAATTTCATTTTCCAATTCCCCGAGCAAAAATCAACAGCAGATTACATGTATTGTAGAGAAATCATTATATTCAACTAAATATAATGATTGTGTTTATTTGCCGACAAAATACAGAAAAACATAAATTACTTTTTGACAGAAAACTTACGAATTAATTTCCCCCAAAAAGTATAAATTCTGGAATTTTTTTTTTTAAATGTTAAGATTCTATGGTATTTAGCATGTCTGATTATGTCTTTATATGTAAAGGCTCTGTCACACCTATTTGCATTCTCGCAGCGTGTTCACGGCATTGTAAAATTTCTGTAATCGCTGTAGGATCACAGGAAGAAATCTGAAAAAAATGTATAATTTTATTAGACATTTTTACAAGTTAAGATGTCAAGGCCTCCTGACGGCGACGGAGGCGTTTCTACGGAGCTCCCGCGGCGTGTTACTGCGTTCGCACAGAGTTATATTTCGCGATTGACTGCGCTCTCGCTGATTTTCCGCCAAGCGCTTATGACCTGCGAAGAGTGTTTACCTCGCGTTCACGGCGTGCTCTGCGCTTTGACTGCGTGCACGAGACGTTCTTTACCTTTTTGATATGTACAATTGTACGGGAAACACAAACGAATTTTGAACTCTATAACTAAATGATAAAACATTGTTAATGTTTGCTTAAATGAAATAGATAAAAACATTGTTAATGTTTGCTTTGTTAATGTTTGCTTAAATAAAATGGATAAAAACATTGTTAATGTTTGCTTAAATGAAATAGATAAAAACATTGTTAATGTTTGCTTGAATGAAATAAAGTATATTGTACGCGGGTATGTTAAGGCTGCCCGATTGATTTCACAGCGATGTGTAGAAAGTCACTTGTCTGAACTTCATAGGATATGACGTCATAGTTAACTTTGACGTTACGATCTGCATTCCTTTCTATCGTTCTTAGTGAATGTATCGTAACGTCATAAGTGAATTTTATTGAACACTAGAAAACCGCTTGATTCCTTTACATAGGCACTGTTATAAATTTATACTAGTGGTACTAAATTAAATATCACCAATATTGAGGAATCAAAATCAACAGTTATAAAGCTTCGCATTAGGTAAATAACTATGTATAAACTACTGGTTTTGAGACTACCCCTGCTACGTGTAAACTAATGAATGGTGATATGTATAGGCATGTAAAAAACAGCTTGGCGCAAGTGAAAGATCAATACAATCATAGTATATTTTACGTGAAATTGGGAGAGAAAATAAGGAATAATGTGAATCTTGCTAGAAGAAACATACTCAATTGACCCTATTTAGTGTAAATCGAGCTTAAAATTAAAGGTAAAAATGTGCCTAATTTCGATGGTAGTGCGAAATGTTTTGACAATTTTTCAAATAAGCGAAATATTTATATGATCTCCCAGCAAAATACATTACTTTTCGAAGGATTTTTAGGTCACCTGAGTAAACCTATTGCTATCTGTTTTCGTCCGTCGTCGTGCGTTAACAATTTACATTTTTAACTTCTTCTTACAAACTTCAAGGCCAATTGTTCCCATTTTTGGTGTGAAGCATCTCTATGGTAAGAGGAAGGTAAATTGTGAAATTGGTGGCTCTACCACCCCCAGGGTGCCACAGGTGGGGTCAAATATGCAAAAAACAGCTAAATTTTTAAAAATATTCTCCTCTACTCCCACACATGTGAGAAAAAAACTGATTGCATGGTTATGATGTCCATGAACCCCTCTACCAAAATTGTGAAATTCATGGCCCCTGGGTCAGGGGTTCAGTCTCTAGGGTGGGGCAAATATGGTCATATAATAAAAATGTATTAAATCTTAGAAAATCTTCTTCTCTACTCCCAAAGATATTTGTTAAAAACTAAATACATGGTTATGATGTCCATGAAACCCATTACCAAATTTGTGAAATTTATGATCTCTGGGTCAGGGGTTCAGGCTCTAGGGTTGGGCCAATATGACCATATAGTAAAATGTATTAAATCTTTTTAGAAAATCTTCTCTACTTCCATAGATATTTGTTAAAAACTAAAGGCCTGGATATGATGTACATGAAGTCTTCTACCTAAATTGTGAAATTTATGACCCCTGGGACAGATGTTGGGGTTGGGCCAATATGGCCATATAGTAAAAATGTATTAATTCTTAGAAAGTCTTCTTCTATACTCCTGTATATATTTGTGAAAAACTAAAGGCATGGATATGATGTCCATGAAGTCTTCTACCTAAATTTTGAAATTCATGGGTGGGGCCAATATAGCCATATAGTAAAAATGTATTAAATCTTTAAAATCTTCAAAAAACTGAATGCATGGTTATGAACTCCTCTATTTGGAAAAAGTTGAAAGGGGGGGGGTAAACAGTTAATGGAGTTATTAAGTCTCCCAAACAAAGTTTGGAGACTTGTTGTTTTTGTAAGGTTCTTCTTCTTCTTTCTCGTTCTGAACTTGTCCGTCGTGTTTCTCAGAGATGGCTGAACAGAATTGTACAAAACTCTAGGATACGATAGGCCTGCATATGTAGATGTGCACGCTGGTTTGATTTTTCTCACTTGGGGTTGGTCAACCACTTTTCTGTGGGGTCAAAAGGGTGTGGGGTCTAACATTGAACCTTATGGGAAAACTCGACGACTCTATTGTAAATGGTTATAACTTAAAAACGGACAAAGATAATAATACAGGGTTTTCAGAATCATATATTGACTGTTACAGGCAATATTTAGGGTTTATAAGATCTGACCCCTGGGGTCATCTCCACCCCCAAGGAATTGGAAATGACCATATATCTCAGAAACTGTTAGAATCCTGACCCCTAAACCATATATATTCTTGTATAATGTGTTAAGGAGCATCAAATGGTATGTAGGTCATGGGCCCCGGAGGTGGTCCGGACCCCCTAAAACTGGAAGGGCCCAAATATCTTGAAAACGGTCGAGATCATAACCCCTAAACCATATATATTCTTTTTCCTTGTGTTAAAAGCCATCAAATGGTATGTAGGTCATGGGCCTCAAGGGTGATCCTGACCCCCTTAAACAGGAAGGGCCCAAATATCTTGAAAACGGTTAAGAACCCCACCCCTAAACCATATATATTCTTGTTCCTTGTGTCAAGGGGCATCATATGGTATGTAGGTCATGGGCCCCGGGGATGGTCCTGACCCCCTTCAAACAGGAAGTGCACAAATAACTTGAAAACGGTTGAGATCTCCACCCCTAAACCATATATATTCTTGTTCCTTGTGTCAAGGGGCATCATATGGTATGTAGGTCATGGGCCCACGGGGTGGTCCTGACCCCCCCACCTCAAACAGGTAGTGCCCGAATATCTTGAAAACGGTTAATATCCCCACCCCTAAACCATATATATTCTTGTTCCTTGGGTCATGTTAGTTCACCTGATATATAGTAAAGGACCCCTGGGAACATCATAAAATTTTGTGGGTCATCCCTACTCTATATGATAGCATCGTTCGTTTGGGAGACTTTATAATCGCCCCGATTAAAATTACATCTTGTTTTCCCTTGCTTCTTCCTAATGGAGTTATCTTCCTTTGCTTGTTCATATTTAGTAATTAATCATTAAATATAATGTAATTATAAAGAAGTTGTATGATCAAAAGAGTTATGCAAGGCTTTTTATCATTTGAAACAAAAACAGTTTTTGAACTTTCAAAATTAACAAATAGACTTGTTAATAGTAAAGTAATAATTGGCTAACTAAAATCACTGATATAAAGGTAAAATGATTTTGGTATATATGCCAGATGGTGATTCTCAACGAATGTTGAATATTCAAAAACTGGAACAGGAGAAGTGAGTAACTCATGATAACTTTTATCGATAAAGCTGGTTTTTTTTTCGTTTGTTTAAATGCACACAGGGAGAGTTTCTGTCTGCCCCGGGGGGATGGGGGATGGGAGGTTGATTTAGATAAAACATGATTAATAGCCACCTTTTTATTATTATTAAATTATTTTCTATCAGAGTCTTGCACCTTTTCAATATTAGGTCATGCACTCTTTTATGATCTTTTAAGTTTTTCGCTAAAATTATAGGTTTAATAGTCCTTTTTGAAAGAATTCAGGCAGGGAGGTGGTCGTCATTACAAATTAAAAATTTTTCTATTCCAGAATAAAACTTAATTAAATGCATATATGAGACTCCTTGACAAGTTTGTGTATGGGTTATGCTACTCAGGTGACCGTTAAGGCCTATTGGCCTTTTGTTTATAAAAATATTTGTGATTTAATGTAATTTATCACTTGCGCCAATGAGATTTATATAGATTATTCACCGTTTATGATACGCCCGTCACGTGCTTAAGAATAATATATGACGTCACAAAAATGCATCAAATATAGTGTTTGATATCACTGTTAATCTATGTATTAAAAGTTTAAAGACATTAGCTCGGTTAAAGTATTTTTTCGATAATTAAAATAGTATCGTTTTTCGATATAAATTTAGTTTCGGACAGAATTAACATAGTCGCGTAATTCAAACGTTCCTAATTTCTAAATAATTTGTGACAAGACAAAAATCTTAGTACTGAAGGGCGAGTAACGTCAGAAAATCCTGTAATAGGACTTGGAATATTCGCACATGCTAATTTTGAGAAGTTTGCCAAGTTTGAGAATACTATATTTCTTGCTATCGTTCAACAGCCATTGGTCAAGTTTTTGTCGTCTGTCTGACAACTCACTAGAAACAAAGATGCGCGGTATAAACGCTAAAGAACGCAGAAGAAACGTCAAGAAGGCGCGAAAATCTCAACAACGGCTCTTTGAGGGTCGCTGTGTGAACGCAGCAAAATGGAAAAAAGCACGTTCAAACGCTTTAGATGCGCAGTGAAAGCGCGATAGAGACGCAATGACCTCACATATGATTGCAAGAGGTCTCTATGCAAACGCAATCGACTTATCACTGCGTCTAAACTGCGATTATGTCCATTACTTGAGCGCGCCAACGGAGCTCTAGTGGCGCTGTCGGAGTTCTTACGGCGCTATAACGGCGACTCCACTTAGTTTCTTCTGTGTGGTTATCAGACCACAGAGCCACGGCGCGAACTTCGTACATGCTCAAAATGTGCACCGTCGCAAGGCGTTCTACAATGTTGTGGCGTTGTAAAAGTCTCTACTGCATGTACCTTGGCGTTTTATATTATTTATGGACGCAGCAGGTTCGCCTTGAGGACGCAGCTCCGGTGTGACAGGGGTTTAACAGGAGTGTATAGTTTTAACAACTTTACTTGTATTCAAAATATATCATTCCATAAGGATTAATACACCATGCCATGTGGCGGAAATTCCTGCTATTTTGGATTTGGATTGACCCTGCTCATACTAGGATTTGTAATTGATGTAATCGGAGTAGCCTCTCCATACTGGATTTTTGGTGAAGCTAGCGGGGAAAAGGTGTTTATTGGATTGTGGCAGATTTGCACTTCCGGATCAATTGATACCTATTCAGTTTCCGGGTGCGTCGACTTTGTTGAGGTCCCAGGTACAATGACTTAAATAATTTAAAGTTCTGAAGTTTGTGCAAATAAATTTTTTTATAACTGATCACGATAAAAGGTAAAAAAAGAGCGGGTTTTTTTTTTGCTATTTGATTTCAAATTATTATATAATATTATAGCATTTTTAAATGGCTACAATTAAAGACACAATGCTACTCTCATGCAGTGTCAATTTAATTGTTTAAAATCCTTGCCTACAACCTTTTCAAGATTGGTTAAAAGCCGTGCGAGGTTTCGGAATACTGGGAATTCTCCTCCTGCTGATAGCCCTTGTGGCTGCCTTTTTTAGAATTTGTCTAAAGGACAGAGCATGCGTACTGGTCCTCGCCATTGTGCTGTCCTTTATGACAGGTAAAATATAAATCAAATATGTGTTTTTATTTGAAAATCTTTTTTCGTGCAATTTAAACTTAGTTTGATTTCACATGTCTGCAATTCAATCAATACTGATTAAAGGTCAACGATATCATTTAATTAGCCGCTTGCAACGTGACAACTGTATCAGTCTTTGGAGAAAAATTCTACGACCTCGTCAAAGACAGCAGTGTTTTCAGCTTTCACTTTGCCTTCGTTTTCTGCATTCTTTCATCCATCATTTCGGGAATCGCTGGAATATTCTTGATAGTTGAAGTTGCAAAACGATCTTCCTACACATCCATGACTGGGCAATAAAACAGTTCCCTATTGAAAAAAGACACGAAACAAGCATTTATGAACATTAGATTTTCTTGTGTTAGAGTAAATAACACATTTTTGCTAGCATACTGAATGTCATAACAAAATTTATGTTAAATGAATTTGCTGTACAAAACAAAAAATATATGTTTATAAATGTATATATTCTTGTGTACATGCTCATGATATATCATATAATCTAATATAATATCTAACTTACTGTTCGACCAATCTTTCTTATTCTTCCTAATATAGCAGAGGACAGAGATAGAGATAAAGAAAGAGAGAGGAGACCAAGTTCATACGCCTGTAAACCTTTTAACATGCTGTTTTATACTTACGTTTACGTTTGAGAATGGCGAATCGTTCAGAACTTATTAAATAACTGCGTTTTCATGTTTGACTGCGTTTTCATGTTAACAATAATGCAACCGTCAAATGATAAGCGCATGCGGTAATCATTGTGATAGTCATAAAAAAAGTTCATACAGAATTGAACCTTTTCGTCATTCTATAGGTTAATATAATGAAATATATTTGCAAATGTTAATTTATATTCAAAAAACGTTTAGACCACTAACAAATTGGTAGTAAATATTGTATATTAATTTATGACCCATGAATAAATAGTATTGGCTGATCTACAGTATAAATGAAATATTTATGAATAAATTATGTATGCATGAAACAGAACGACCCTAATTTATTTCTAAATAGGTTTTTACTTAAAATTACATTCATTTTTGTGTGAAGCTTCCATCTAAAAAATGTGCTCTGATTTTCCGTTGAGTACTGTTATTGAACTGACTTCGATTGGCTCGAATATTTCCTGTTTTTTTTTACTCGTTTTTATTTTAAATGTAAAGGATTAAACTGTTTTGTTATTTTACAACATAACGCGAATATATTATATATTATATTTATATTAAATCAAAACGATTTATTAAATTAATTAGGGCTTTTCGACTTTCGGTCGAAAAGACCTATTGTTTTCGTTCTGTTTTATTATTATTTTTCTTCTCGACAAAGTTTCGTGGGCGATTTTTTGAAAACGGAAGACAAAAACAAAAATTTAATGTTTAATTCTTGTAGCAATTGTTTAATTCTTCCCGTATGTCCCTTTTTGGACTTCCGGCTTATATACTTCCGGTTTACACATGCAAAATATTAAAAGGACCCTTGTATCTATTTTATTTTTTTTTATTATAAACTAAGACATTTTGGAAATAGATACTTCGTGCTATGATATAAAAAAACGTAAGCGACAACTTTTTTCTATCTCTTACCGTTTTCGAGATATTAGGCTTAAAACTACCAAGAAAGGGAGGATGAAAAAATTAAAAATTGAAATAACCACCAAATGTTTAAAGTGAGGCATGGGAAATGTTAAAACTGTCATAATTATCATATATTTTAAGTTTTATTTAAAAAAATTGAGAACTTCCGCTTTTATAAGTTGATAAAAAATAGTTTATGGGAGTGAGAAATGAGAAATGGTGGTGCTTTCAACCTTGTTTCAATTTGTTTAAATTAAAACATAGTGCAAATTTCATTTAAGATTTTCATTTGAACTACATATATATTCATAAATATACATTTAGTTGTATGGTTGTAGCATTTAACTTGATAACTTTTAGCTTTAAGAGTTCAGGCATGAAAAACAAATTTCTTTAGTAGGAATTTTAGAAAAAATGAGAAAAGAATGACAATTTAACGAATGTAATGCGAAGATTTATGGAAGGGAATTACCGCCAAAATTCTATGTATCTTGCTTGTATTCTAATTATACCCCCACTCCGAAGGAGAGGGGGTATACTGTTTTACCCTTGTGTGTCTGTCTGTCCGTCTGTCCGTCCGTAACAAAGCTTTCTGTCGCATTTATCTCAGCAACTATTTATCGCAGATGCTTGAAATTTTTACACAGTGTTTGTTAAGGCATGCCATATCATGGGATATATTTTTGTACCAATCGGACGTCAACTTCCTGTTAAATGACGACTTTGCTTATTTTTTAATCAAAATTTTCAAACAAATTTTCGTCAAAGATTTCTCAGCAACTATTTATCGCAGATGCTTGAAATTTTTAACACAGTATTTGTATAGGCATGCCATATCGTGGGATATATTTTTGTACCAATCAGACGTCAAGTTCTTGTTAAATGACGACTTTGTTTATTTTTAGCCAAAATTTTCAAACAAATTTTTGTCAAAGAATTCTCAGCAACTGTTTATCGCAGATGCTTGAAATTGTTACACAGAATTCGTATAGGCATGCTATATCATTGGATGTATTTTAGTACTAATCGGACGTCAACTTCCTGTTATATGAGTACTTTGTTTATTTTTAGCCAAAATTTTCAAACAGATTTCCGTCAGAGGTTTCTCAGCAACTATTTATCGCAAATGCTTGAAATTTTAACACACTATTTCTTTAGGCATGCCATATTGTGGGATATATTTTTGTATCAATCGGACGTCAACTTCCTGTTAAATAATGACTTTGTTTATTTTTAGCCAAAATTTTCAAACAAATTTTCGTCAAAGATTTCTCAGCAGCTATTTATTGCAGATGCTTGAAATTTTTACACAGTGTTTGTTTAGGCATGCCATATCGTGGTATATATTTTTGTACCAATAGGACGTCAACTTCCTGTTAAATGAGTACTTTGTTTATTTTAGCCAAAACTTTCAAACAAATTTTCCTCAAAGATTTCTCAGCAGCTATTTATCGCAGATGCTTGAAATTTTAACACAACATATTGTGGGATATATTTCTGTACCAATCGGATGCCAGCTTTCTGTTAAATGTCGACTTTGCTTATTTTGCATATTCACATCAGAGCGGGGGTATCACTAGTGAGCATTGGCTCACAGATATCTTGTTATGCTTACTTCTTTATTCTTCAGTACATTTACACTTGCATGTCACTTTATTGTTTTCATATTCATGCTTATCCAATTTCACATTGATTCTCTTTGATCCTTCATTGTTTGCTTAATTCTATGTTGCAACATTCTCTTCTTATTCGTGTAAATTCTTTCTTCTATCTCTGTTACAAACGTGAATTCAAACACGCAAACCATGAAGCACTTTGAATAAAGACGAATACAAGTTGCATGAATTTAATGCTGCATTATGACGCCAGGCGGCAGTGTGCGCGCTACAATTGCTGCTCCCCGAAAAAAAAAACAATTCGCACTATGACATTTCGCTCCAATGTTTATATGTTCAGATCAAGAAATGGAGGGGAGGTTTATGTACTAAGGAATATTTTATAATTTTGTTTGCCGGAGAGGGGGTGGGGTGGGGGGTAGGTCGAGTTCTATTTTCAGTAGGTTTACTATGTGAATTTAAAAAAGTTTGAATTTTCAAGGGTGGTGTGGTGACTGGACCCCCCTCCGCCAAATAAAATAAAATTCTAAGTCTGCGCATCAGTTTTATATATGAGACGATATTATCTTATAGTTCTCATAATTAGCACCCGTATCATAATTGTCATCATCGCAAGCTTGATATGGAAGTTGGTCAATTCAACTCTTCATTTAATCACGACCAGTTTACAGGTAGAAATGTATGAGGTTCATGTCTCCAAGTTACATGTATCATAGCTTAAACACCTTCAAATCTAAACATGGACATTCAGTTACATGTACATGATTTATATTAAAATAAACAAACCTACAATTAGCATGGCTGTGAATGATACATTCACATTTTTATCACTTCGAAAATCTGTGTAAATAAGAAGCATACATGTTTTGTATTTTGGAAGAAAAACAATATTTTATTTAGAACTTTATATAAGAATTTTTATTAAGATTTGATTTAGATTTTAAACCAAAACGTATAAATAGTCATATCACATACCGTATTTTAATCTCTTTGCCTGGTTTGTTTTCGTTTACTCATTGTGTAATTAAGTCACTGATACTTTAGATTCGTTAATTTTACCGCGTATACGTATATTTACTTCTGCGACTCCATCGTTCCGTGTCGAATCGCAAGAATATAAAATCGCGTGCACCAAACTGTGTTTTCATATCACAAGTTCAAAACTTTTAGAAAAATAAGTGAGATTTTAAAACCTGCAGTTTTAAGTTTTTAACCCGGAATTTCACGCGGATATTAATTCATCGCATTTAATCAGGGATACACAGTACTGTAGCCTAACGAGAGGTACATAGTGATTCATGCAAGTGATAATTTTCACACGTACTAGAGTACAGGAAAAGCTACTTCTTAACATTTCGTACCCCAGTCCTTTTATTGTTTTTCAAAAACATCTTAAAATTTGGTTCATTTTTATTTCTATTTCATCTACATGTTCCACGGGTACCTCTCAGTCTGGACAGAACCGTGCACTACCCAACCTCTTTTCACCTCAATTAAGGAATAAGGAATCATTCTTTGAGTATAATAAGGTGATAATTTCGGTTGGGGCGTAGTCAAATCCAATAAAGCCCGAAGGGCTTTATGATAGATTTGTCACGCTCCGACCGAAATTATCACCTCATAATATTCAAAGAATGATTCCTTATTCCTTATATTTATATTATATCCAATTTGTACACTTTAAAACAGAAATATTTTAAAATCACTATTTTTTCATGTAGCACGTGCTATGTATTACTGAGCAGCGCAGCCAATACCGTTTCTAGGGTATGCTATTAGACACGCCCATTTTGTGTCACTCAATGTTTTATGAAGTTATTGGGTTTTAGTGTTCAAAATTGATTCGTAATGATATCGCAGACAAAGACAGTTGAAAATGTAAATATATGAAAATAAAGTCCTGTCGACAAGTACTTATGACATTTTCCTTTTCTAAAAATTAACCTTTCGATCATGTAAATAATTTGCAAACAATTTGTTACTGCATATATATACGGTACATTGCATTGCGGATCTAGAATGAGATCAGATCCACACCAATTGAAAATTCACACTTATTTGATTAACCAATGAAATAATTATTTCAAAATTATCTCTCAGTCAGAACCCCCCCCCCCTATGATTTTTTTAGAACCGCGCGGAGGCATTGTACATGTATAAAAAAAACGTATCTTTTTGAGTCTGCGTATATCATGACTTGTTAAAAGTTGACTATATTTACATGTATTCCTATACTAAGCCCTTAATTTGAGATGTTTTCACGAATTTATTAAATTTATGCCATTTGTTAGTTTCGTTTTAATAAATCTTCGGGAGCAGCAATTGTAGCGCACACACTGCCGCATGGCGTCATAATGCAGCATTAAATTCATGCAACTTGTATTCGTCTTTATTAAAAGTGCCTTATGGTTTGCGCGTTTGAATTCACGTTTGTAAAAGAGATAGAAGAAAGAATTTACACGAATATGAAGAGAATATTGCAACATAGAAATGAGCAAACAATAAAGAATCAAAGTGAAATAAGATAAGCATGAATATGAAAACAATACAGTGTAAATGTACTGAAGAATAAAGAAGTAAGCATAATAAGAATAAAAGCAAGATACATGGAATTTTGGTGGTAATTCCCTTCCATAAAGATTATGCGTTTGAATGCAAGCCATGTAATTTGTTTTGTAAACCGTGATTTTTGTAATTGAAATTTCGAATAAATGGCTCCAGTGGAGTATTTGTTCGCGTGTTGGACTTTTTCCTGGGAGGGGACCAGTGTTCAATTCCCAGGAAATCCATGTTATCTTTTCCTCTTTTCAGCTTATTCTTTGAAACTTATATGGGTTCCCTTTCCGCTTTTATTTTTTTAAACTATTACAAAAAGAGCACGTTTTTCCCGCTTATAGATGGCTCAATTAAATTAGAACAAAACTTTCAAGATAGGTGATAGAAATTAAAGCCGTTCTAGTGCACTTTTATTAATTTAAGTTTTCATAACCGTTCATCATTCATGTCCAACTTTCTTTTTCTTGTTTGAAGCTTTTCAGAAACACAAAAAGAAAGTCTAATTTGAAAAAAAAATGGAGGAAAGAGCTTTTGAGTAGCTGTAGATTTAAATTATTGTCTGTCAATTCAGGCAGTCATGTTATCTTTTCCTCTTTTCAGCTTATTCTTTGAAACGATATATGGGTTCCCTTTCCGCTTTTATTTTTTTAAACTATTACAAAAAGAGCACGTTTTTCCCGCTTATAGATGGCTCAATTAAATTAGAACAAAACTTTCAAGATAGGTGATAGAAATTAAAGCCGTTCTAGTGCACTTTTATTAATTTAAGTTTTCATAACCGTTCATCATTCATGTCCAACTTCCTTTTTCTTGTTTGAAGCTTTTCAGAAACACAAAAAGAAAGTCTAATTTGAAAAAAAAAATGGAGGAAAGAGCTTTTGAGTAGCTGTAGATTTAAATTATTGTCTGTCAATTCAGGCAGTCACCGGAAGTGACAGACAACCACGATTTTTATGTGCTTTTTTTTATATCTCTTAAATTTGGTTTCAGGATTAGAAACGTCTTTAAAACGATTTATATAAGTTTCAGCAATTCTTAGTTCTAACAAGATATTTCAAACATATGTTTTTTTTTTCAATTTTGCAAATCTGTTCTTTAAAGTTTTGAAAAAAACCACAACAATAAAGGTTAACCAATTTTTTCTACACATTCGGTGATTGTATATTTCTGATACAATTGTTTTCAAAAGGTAAGAAAACTAAACATTTCTTTTATTAGTTTTTTTTATTTCTTATGCGATTATAAACATTCTTTTTTATACGCAAGAAACAATTAAAAAATAATCGGTTTTTCATTACAGACTGTCTAACTGGTCAAGTTTGACAACAATAATTGACGTATTAAACTGAAATAAGATGTTTTTCTGAGGATCAATCGAAGTAGTTCCGTAGCTTTGATTATTTATCTATCTTTTTATCCATCTTGGCATTGACATTTTCGTTAAACATTTGACTATCTTTGTCGAAACCATATTCGTTTTCGTCGGGTAAAACCAAATGATAAGAGTTATAATCAATTCTATGAGTCTGTTCTGGCCCAGTTAAGGACCACTTTCAGTAAAGATCAAAATGAAGCTAGAAAACATTCCCTTGAGCTGACGAAGAAAAGTATTCCTTTTAAAGGAACGGTCGGCATGTAAAATCATTGGTCAGCTCTGTTAATGTAAAACGAAACATGCGCGTATATAGAGGGGGGGGGTCATCCTTGCAAAATTAAATAACCGTTTGACCCTCAGCAGGAAAAACAAGATATCTGTGAGCCAATGCTCACTAGTGATACCCCCGCTCTGATGTGAATATGCAAAATAAGCAAAACGACATTTAACAGAAAGTTGGCATCCGATTGGTACAAAAATATATCCCACGATATGGCATGCCTATACAAATACTGTGTAAAAATTTTCAAGCTTCTGCTATTGCTGAGAAATCTTTGACGAAAATCTGTTTGAAAATTTTGGCTAAAAATAAACAAAGTCGTCATTTAACAGGAAGTTGACGTCCGATTGTTACAAAAATATATCCCACGATATGGCATGTCTATACAAATACTGTGTAAAAATTTCAAGCATCTGCAATAAACAGTTGCTGTGAATTCTTTGACGGAAATTTGTTTGAAAGTTTTGGCTAAAAATAAACAAAGTCCTCATTTAACAGGAAGTTGACGTCCGATTGGTACAAAAATATATCCCACGATATGGCATGCCTATACAATTACTGTGTAAAAATTTCAAGCATCTGCTATAAATAGTTGCTGAGAAATCTTTGACAGAAATTTGTTTGAAAATTTTGGCTAAAAATAAACAAAATCCTCATTTAACAGGAAGTTGACGTACGATTGTTACAAAAATATATATCCCACCATATGGCATGCTGATACAAATAATGTGTAAAAATTTCAAGCATCTGCGATAAATAGTTGCTAAGAAATCTTTGACAGAAATTTGTTTGAAAATTTGGCTAAAAATAAACAAAGTCCTCATTTAACGGGAAGTTGACGTCCTATTGGTAAAAAAAATATATCCCACGATATGGCATTCCGATATAAATAATGTGTAAAAATTTCAAGCATCTGCGATAAATAGTTGCTGAGAAATCTTTGACAAAAATTTGTTTGAAAATTTTGGCTAAAAATAAACAAAGTCGTCATTTAACAGGAAGTTGACGTCCGATTGTTACAAAAATATATCCCACGATATGGCATGTCTATACAAATAATGTGTAAAAATTACAAGCATCTGCAATAAACAGTTGCTGTGAATTCTTTGACGGAAATTTGTTTGAAAGTTTTGGCTAAATATAAACAAAGTCCTCATTTAACAGGAAGTTGACGTCCGATTGGTACAAAAATATATCCCACGATATGGCATGCCTATACAATTACTGTGTAAAAATTTCAAGCATCTGCGATAAACAGTTGCTGAGAATTCTTTGGCGGAAAGAACAAGGTACATTTTGCACCAAAATCGGCCTAGTTCCGAAATCAAATTAAGATATTAGTGAATGATATTTAGGATTTCCCTGTTTTAAATCAGTTTATATTTTTTAAATATCTCAAAGGATTCTCCTTATACAACTCTCTAAAATTACTAAGTTTAATGACGAAAACAACGCTTACGACGTCATGACTTCAACTTGACGTTATCAGATTTCAATGTAATAATTTCTGTACTGCGTGAAGAATTGTAGATTGATTAATCATCTTTACGTCGCTATTGTGTTTTTTCTATGTGCTCTATTCTTAACATTTCAATTACTTGATAAATTTAAAATCAACTTTTGATTTGATATTAGAATTATATAGGGTCTTTATGGTGATAAATTTCGACAAAAAAAGGGTTCGATCTAAACATCTACCGGTACATGTATAGGAAACATTGTTGTTCTCCGTTTTCCTGACACTCAATTTAATTATGTAATACAAAACCTGTTTATCTTTTACATAATAATATTTAATTATTAGGTATATACGTTTATGTACATACATGTACAGTGTCATATCTAAATATAGACACATTACGTATAGGCGACTATATTTTTATAGTGGGCATGATCCGTATGTAGGCAAATACACACATATTACGCGCATTTCTATCAAACACGGCAACCAACAAAAACAGTTAGGAAGATGACCATATATTCTGTATTTTGATGTTAACATATATCAAAATGATTTCTACTGTCCAGCATGTTTGAAATATCATTCTTTGGAGCTACATGAATTAATCTGACCCTGGCTCTTCAAAACGGTCTGAGTTGTAATTATGATTATCCCATGTTTCTATAGTATCTAAAAAAACCGCCTAATCTAGATAAAAATGTGGATTAAATTAATCCGTACATACATTTTTTTTTGCATTTTCATTAACCTTTTGCTTCATCACCGATTCATACCGGCATACCCGGTTATTTCATAAAACAAGTGAGCTTTTCTGATCAAAATTTGTCCGTTGTCTGTCGTCGTTGGTGTCGGCGTTGTCGTTGTAAACTTTTCACACTTTCATCTTCTTCTCCAGAACCACTGGGCAGATTTCAACCAAACTTGGCACAAAGCATCACTGGGTAAAGGGGATTCAAGTTTGTTCAAATGAAGGGCCACACCCTCTTTAAAGGGGAGATAATTTAGAATTATTTAAAATTTGTAGGTATTTTTCAAAATTCTTCTCAAAAACTATTAGGCCAGAAATGCTCCAATTTGAGCGGAAGCATCCTCAGATAGTGTAGATTCAAGTTTATTTAAATCATGGTCCCCGGGGGTAGGGTGTGGCCACAATGGGGGATGAATTTTTACATAGAAATATATAGAGAAAATCTTTAAAAATCTTCTTCTCAAAAACTATTGTGCCAGAAAAGCTCAAATTGTAGTGGAAGCATCCTCAGATAGTGTAGATTCAAGTTTCTTCAAATCATGGTCCCCGGGGGTAGGGTGGGGCCACAATTGGGGATGAATTTTTACATAGGAATATATAGAGAAAATCTTTAAAAATCTTCTTCACAAAAACTATTGGGCCAGAAATGCTCCAATTTAAGCACAGGCATCCTCAGATAGTGTAGATTCAAGTTTGTTTACATCATGGTCCCCGGGGGTAGGGCGGGGCCACAATGGGGGGATGAATTTTTACATAGGAATATATAGAGAATATCTTTAAAAATATTCTGGGAAAGTTTTCAGTCCAAAAAGTAGTAACTGGTGTGAAAGCACGGGTTGTGCAGATTAAAGTTTGATCAAACCATGATTCCCTAGAGAAAAGTGTGGGGGGGGGGGGGTTATATAGGAATAGAGAAAAATCTTCTTACAGGTACAACAACAAAAGGGGCTATGTATCTACCATAAAAATATGTGAATAAAAATCGGCAGATGATTTAAAATTTTTTGAGCAAGATCTACTGTACTTAGTTGTCAAGATATTTTGATTTTGATACTGTAATGCTAATTTGATCAGATATTGTTGCTCAGGTGAGCGATGTGGCCCCTGGGCCTCTTGTTTTTTTAAATCCCTTGTTCTAAAGAAAATGTTTATGATTCAAGTTTATAACGGAGGCATCACACAATAAGTAATTTTGAAAAGGAATTAAGCACGCATGCAAATTATTACATTAACAAGCGTTTAAATAACTTTTATCTGGCAATTTCAATTCATCTATATACAGTACATTTTCATGCGATTAAAAGATAAATGTATTTAAAAAATCCAACTGTTTCGGGATTTGAACCCAATCGAAAAAGTCGGACACAGATAGAATCTATTCTAACTGCAATACCACTTGACTTATCTAGACATGACTTTATAGGGTAATATTCAACACAGCGTTCTTACAGACCCTGAAACGTGTACCACACAGTTTAAGACTTCCCGGAATAGTTTGTGATTAGCAACACTTATGTATAATAATGATTTATTTTGTAAAAGTTAAATCAGCTCTTTGTGGTACTGTTAAGTCGTAATAAACATGTAGTATTTGGGTTTGTTTATTTTAACATCGATAACTTTTCGACAGTGTACAATTAGCAATCGGACATCGGGTATCACGTACCTGCAGCTGAATAAACCTGTCAATCAAACTCTGTATTTTTTTCATTGGGTGTTGACGCGTCTCTTCTTTTTTGTCAACAACCAATAAAAAATTAATGATTTAAAAGCAGTCGGAATCAGTATTTAATAAAGGACATCATTTTAATGATATAACGTTCATCAACTCAATGAAAATAATTAAAGAATAGAGGGGGAAATATAATGTTCACATTAATATATATGTATGGTACTAATTTTAAACAGTTTGTGGTAAAAGCGACGTTATGCATACACGTATATTGAGTCTGAAATTTAATTCATTGATTTTGTTCCTTCCGATATAGTTATCGAATTAATTTTAGAAAAAAAGAAATCCTGAATAGGGATACAAACTTTATTTTTGTTTATGCTAATCGTCTTAATTTCTCTCTGGTTTTATGTGTGGAACGTACATGTATTTTAATATGCGTTTGATACGATACAAGGAAAAAGCATTGTTTGGTTGCATAGCCTTCTTTTAAATTCGGTGACTAATTTTCTTCTAAAACAATTGTCCATTATCAATGTAATTGAATAATTTTTTTTATTAAATATTATGTTTTAATCTCTTAAACCATTTCAAAACAATTCCTAATGTGCTGAATAGCGAAAAATCTATTTACGTTTGTAATGATACGGATTTCAATTTTAATGTTTTAAAATTAATGAGCCATTTACATTTTCTGTATTTTTAAATAAAACAATTTCAGTTTTTTTACGACATTAAAACGAGTGATTAATATTTATTTTGAACGATGTATACATGTACGTGTATGTTCTGTAGAATTTTTTTTTAATTCTGTGAATCAATTATTTTTCATTAAATGTCAATATTGTTGATTTTAAAAACAAGATATATTTGTGAAGTATCAGTTTATCGATTATATCGTCCCATTTTAAAACAACTCTTACCATCAGAGAAAAAAACCGAGAGGACCCGATTGAAACGAAAATCAAAGCGTGTCCAAAGCGTGTGAAAAACGAGCAAACCGTTCATCGTATCGTGCAAACCGTTTAGCGTTTCGTGTAAACCGTTCAGCGTTTCATGTAAACCGTTTAGCAAGCGTGTGGTGTAGTAGTATGTTTCAAGGTCTGTAGATTACAAAGATATGAATGAATTTTTCAAAAAACTACATTTTTCAGAAATATACCTCCTTGAAACCAATCTGATTAAATAAGATCTTTGATCCGCTGCGACAAATTCGATGTCGCTTTGTGTAGCGACATAGAATTTGTCGGAGCGGATCAAAAATCTTATTTTAATCAGATTGTCTTGCAACACAAATCGGAAATGGCAGTTTTCAGTTTTCAAGAAATTGTCTTACTCTAAACGTTAAGATAAAATTAATTTTAATCCAAGGATGCCGTTTTTCACAACAATGAGAATTCCCATTTTTTAAGGCGTGAAATCGGCCACATTTGTCTGTGTAACCATTTTCAAATCTATTTCATGGTCTTATATAAGTTAGTACAAACTTTTCAGATAAAATTTTACATTGCTTTTATACAACGCTGCTTAGAATAAGGATTTTTAGCAAATTCTGTAACTTTGTTATTTCAATTTTATCTGCAACTCCTTTATGGAAAATAAGCATAGGAACTGCAACGCCCTCTTTTAAGACTGCAATATTAGGCAGTCTAAAGTTATAAAATTTGCTCTTAGTTTTCAAGTTCTACAAAATCGGGTCACTTGTTTTGTAATTTTTGTAAGCGTCTTAATCAGTCAAAAACTTCATTATTACACTTAGGCTAATTCATCAGAAAGTATACATGCATATACATCAAAGTAGATAAATGAATAAAAATGCGCATTACAGAGTAGATTTTAGAGTTACCTCTCTTGTCATTTTTGTAAACAAAAGGGGAAATAATTCTAACTCAAATCCTTGTTGTAAACACTGGAGTTACTGTGCAAAGTGAATTCTTTCTAATGGTCGATTAAGGTAATAATGATAAATGATTTAATGTTTTTTTATTGTATGCTATTAGATAATTAAACGTGAGATAGCACTTTGATGACACTACTTTAGTTTTGGACTTTAAGTTTTATGATGATTAAATTTAATCCTATTTTCCTCTGTTATAAAGTTTATAACACTTTTCAATTTCATGACAGTTATATAGTATTATTCCAATAAAATTCTTAGTGAGTTTATATCAAAGTGAAAAAGGTATGCAGTTTAGGTAGATTACGGTATGTTTTACTAAGTATTACTAAGTATGTTGCTTAGAATATTATGCAACAGAAACAAAGCATCTTGCTTAGCTCAGAATTCTGAGAATTCTAATGGTGTTATTGAAAAACCCGTAAAAGAAATTAAATTTTCAAGAGCAACGATCGAGGTTCTCGTTGTAATGGAATGTATGTTGATAAATTAAAATTTTACAAATTATTTGTATATTTATAAATTTTTAAAACTATATAAGGACGATAAAACTCTCGAAATAAGAACAACATACGCGTTATGATGTATTCCGGAATAATCAAAACTTGATTTTTAATAATGGCCGCAGCAAACACGATTGACGGGATAGTTATAAATCAAAACTTTATAGATTTATACATGAAAAACATTTATAAGTTTCATGAATCGCGTTCGTTGCGACCATAGTAAAAACTGTGAACAAATTCCGAAAAACTGCGATATTTAGAGAAAATATTGGTACATGGTAAGGTTTTGGAATCTGCGTAGTATATGTGTGACGTTTTGGCGCCATTTTAATACCGTATTTTGATAGACCCAAAGGTGTAGAAAATAAATAAGCACTATAGAGCTGATGATGTCGGCGTTTATTTTTTGCAAATTTACTAGGCCGATATAGGTAACAACCGTACTTTGTTCTTTGTTTGAAAATTTTGGCTAAAAATAAAACAAAGGTAATCACAGATTACAAAGCTCACCGAGACGAGGCATCTACTTTATGAAGCATCACCTTTATAAAACCACCTTTATCATATTATATGAAAATCATAGTTAATGATTTTGGATAATCATGGATACTGTTTTGACACAATATCATATATCATATGTAAACAAATTGTATAATAATCATATGTTCATTTCATACAATATTATAAGATACAATGTTTATCAATACAATAATATAAAATATTATATTGCATCCAATGGTACTTACAATATATATCACTTAATACAATATAATACTGTAATAAATATTGATGCAATATGATATTGTAACATATAATATGACATTGTATCGTGTTACACATTATTGAATATTTAATCACATAATACAATATCATAATACCTAATATAAATACAATATAGCATTATTTAATACTATATCATATCACAAAATACATCACAATTTTGTAACATATGATATTATATTGTATAATATAGTATAATATTGTATTGTTTGATATTGTATCATATTTGGTACACAATATTGTATGATATGATACAATATAATTTGATAAAATATTGTATTATATCATATGATACAATATCATCTGATATAGTAATATATTATATAATACAATATTATACAATATCATTTTATACAATATCATATCATATGATACAATATCATATTATACAATATCATATTATATAATATCTTATAATATCATATAATACAATTTCATGTATTATATAACAATATATTATATAAACCAATATCATATTATACAATATTGTATCATACGATATGATATAATCATAATATACAATATAGTATCATATATTGCAATATCATATGAAACAATATCATTCGATAAAAAAATATATATTTACAATATCATATTCTACAATATTGTATCATAATTCACAATACTATACATAACAATATCATGATACAATATCATATCATAACGTACAAAAAAAGTGATACAATATCATATCGTATCATATAATTTTTTACAATATAATATATGATATAATATTGTATCATATAAAACAATAGTGTATCATATCATACAATACTCTATCATAGGAATCATATTATATCATTTAACAACAAGCACATCTATCAAGCAGGTTTGAGTGAGGTAGGATATCTTTTTAGCATCCTTGATAATGGAGATCAGGCTCTGCATCTGAAGCTACCTCTGCGGTTCATTAATATTATAGTTAAATCAACTATGCAAGCTATTATCTATAAAATATGTGACCTGTTCCAAAAAACCAAATCTCATTCAGAATCCGAAACCTATGGCTCTGATTCAGCATTCAAGCCTGCCAGGTGTATCAGTATCATAAGACGCATCATCCATGCAAGTTTGGTGAAGTTAGGACCAGTAATAACTAAGAAATAATCATCAGAGGGCACCTGCTCTAAAAACTTTAACCAGCTCTTCAAACCTTAACCTCATCCAGCATCCGAAACCTATGGCTCAGATTCAGCATTCAAGCCTGTCAGGTGCATCAGTATCATACGACGCACCATCCATCGAAGTTTGGTGAAGTTAGGACCAGTAATAACTAAGATATGATCATCAGAGGGCACCTGCTCCAAAAACTTTAACCAGCTCTTCAAACCTTAACCTCATCCAGCATCCAAAACCTATGGCTCAGATTCAGCATTCAAGCCAGTCAGGTGCATCAGTATCATAAGACTAGTGCATCTATGCAAGTTTGGTGAAGTTGGGACCAGTAGTAAATTAGAAGTGCCTATCAAACAGCACCTGCAACAAAAACTTTAACCTGCTCGAAAAACCTTAACTTCATCCAGCATCCGAAACCGTTGGCTCAGATTCAGCATTCAAGCCTGTCAGGTGCATAAGTATCATAAGACACACCATCCATGCAAGTTAACAAATAGTGTGTTAAAATTTCAAGCATCTGCGATAAATAGTTGCTGAGATAAATGCGACATAAATTACGGACGGACAGACAGACACACAAGGGTAAAACAGTATACCCCCTTCTCCTTCGGAGCGGGGGTATAACTATCTGGATCCGCGCATGAGAAAGCATTACGCTACAGGGTTTAAAAAATATATTTCACCGTTTTGTTTATTTCCAAAATAGCAAGTCAAGAATTAGCTTTACTTTTAATAAGCGAGTTATATTTAAGGTTAATAATTTTATAAATATGTGAAGAAAAACACTGGGGAATGTATTATTTCTTAATTTGAAATCCCGGTATACTAGTAAATAGCGTCGATCTTTATATACGATTCATTTTTACAAAATTACTTGTTTTGTCAAATATTTATATTAAATGGTTCAACCCGTGCCTTGTTTGTAATTTTAAGTGGATATTCAAGAATGCCAACCCCATGCATATTACAGAGAGAGAGAGAGAGAGAGAGAGAGAGAGAGAGAGAGAGAGAGAGAGAGAGAGAAACGGGGTTTGAACAGTTCAACAGTAAATAAACTGAAAATTCATTTTTAGGCGGAATCGCCTATTGCAATTGCTTTCATGACCTTCTACGTCAAAGGTCAAATTCCTGCCCTTTTTCATGGTAAATCTGTCGGATGTTATTTAAACTAAGGGCATACAACTCTCTACCCTCCCCCTTCTCACCGTTCGACCCACGTTTAAACATCGTTTTTGATAATAGAACTCTTCTGGTATGTGTCTAAATTTTTACTTTATCGATTTTCCATTAATTGTATGTAATATACCAAAATAACCTTACAAATCTTGATAATCCATATGGTGTGATCTTCTTATATATTTCATCCTTTATTTGCAAAATACATGTATACTTTTGAAAATAAATTATTTGAGGAAAAACGCACATAAATTCAAAATATTTAATACATTAATTTTATTTTTAAATCCATGTTTTCTTTATTGGAGATCAAGTTCATTGTAATGAAACATGATAACATATCCATTATTTATTTTTCATCAACACATTTCAGAATATCATGCTGAAAAAGACAGTTGTCATTGGTATAATGGATGCAAGACAACACTATTGAATTGAAATTGTTGTCACCACAAATGGCACACACCAGGATTACACGCTTTCCAAAATCACATTTATGGCATGCAGCTATAAAAGGATTCTTTGGAAGTCTATGTTCTGTCATGGGGGAAGTTCTCTTGAAGATTCCATTAGTATTAAAATAAAGACTTAAAAGTTCAAATGTCTACAGTATTAGAGACCTGTAATTTGACAGTACAACATGGAGCAATTGTAAAGGACACATAATTTGTACATTACTGATTATCAATTTATATTCATAAATTACTGGGCTTTTACATTGTACTGTAATTCTCAACACTTGCATATATGTTTGATCTTTGTTAAATATGTTTGATGTACAGTACAGTTAGTAAATACATTCTTTCAAAGTTTTAAACATTTGTCAACAAAATGTATGAACTGCAATCTGAGGATCATTTAGAGGTCTGCAATTCTCCACATATAAAATGACTTTGAAATCATCGTGTTACTGTTAAACTTGAGAATAATTAAGAAACCTTGAAAATCTCTTTATTTATTACCTTTTTTACTACACATTGTCCATATATTTTGTGTATTATTCTATAAAGCTGATTTCTCAATGGCTATTTCTTCTCAGGTGAGGAAAGTGACACACAGACTACTTGATTGTGTAAAATACTTTAATCAAGTGATGTACAAATGTAACTTCTTTATTTTGGTGAAACATTATTGTAAAGAATACAATACTGCAGTTTCGGAAGTTCAGTTTACTAAATTCTAATACTATATTATTCTTTCATCATTTTGATGTCAAAATAAACATTTTTAATAAGTCTGCAATAAATGAAAATGTATACCTGTAATATCAGCTTGCATATCAGTATCAACTTGTTACACGAATGCACTGAACAAAATTAAAATTTTGATGTTTAAATTGCTTTTCTCATCTAATATTTATTTAAGGCATGATCCAGACTAATCTGGTGCAATAACTGAGTATTACGACATTAACTACATGTATATACCTTTATTGACATATTAGAATAGTGTTTTTTGTTATCAAACTAATTCTTAAGGAAAAAATAGTTATAATAACATTATGACATTGACAACTTGCAACCATGCTTCCGCCTATCAGTACTTTCAGTACTTTGATTCTGGTTATTGTTAATCAATCAGGGATTAATTTCGGAGCTTTTTTCAGTATACTTTGGAATATGATGCATCGTACGACGAAAAAGTAAGAGACGTTAGAAATGTTCCATATTTTAACACCTTTTTGGCAAAGATAAGGCAAACTATTATTAGTCAAAAGAAGCAGTTAACTTTCCCTATTTCAGAACTGTGGACGAACAACTCCTACAACAACATTATTATAAAGTTAAAAAGGGACTGAAAAATAAATAAGCTTCCGGCCTTAATACATGTAGATCTACAAAACCCGACATCCTACAGACCCAGAACATCCAAGATGCACTGCATTCCAGGGGAGATTCAAAGACCTCAGGCCAATCGGAGATTTCAAAACCTTCCTGTGATCACTCACAACTGTTGTGTCTTAGATTTCTGCGCATGCGCACTCGAACTTTCACTTTAATTTAACCTACACGAGTCTGTAGTTTTTTTTATTTCAGCTATATTAGTGTGAATATAAAGGCTCAGTACTTCAGCGCTCCTAATAGCACTAGCTAGTGGGTTAACCCTTCACCTCAGTCGGTAGAGCGTTGGGTTTTAATCTGTAAGGTCCCGAGTTGGAGTCTAGTTGTGGTCATTCCTCCTCTTCTATTACATTGGCTCCGAACAAAACAAGATATCTCACTAGTTATATCCCCGCTCTGATGCAAATACATGTAATTATGCAAAATAAGCAAAATCGTCATTTAACAGGAAGTACACGTCCGATTGGTACGAAAATACATCCCACGGGACGGCATGCCTTAACAAATAGTGCGTTAAAATTTCAAGCATCTGCAATTTATAGTTGTTGGGAAAAATGCAACATAAATGTTTGTTACGTACAGACAGACGGACAAGTAGTATAGGCGTCTGTTTAACCCCCCAAAACAATGGGCTATTGTTTAAAAAAGAACAATAGGAGAACAATGGGGGAGTATCGATTGGAGGCAGGTGGGGACCACCTGCCCCACCTGTCCCACCTCTCCCCCTAACATTTTTAACCCCCCAAGACAATGGAGATTTATAACCCCACAAGACAATGGAGATTTATAACCCCACAAGACAATGAAGATTTTTAACCCCACAACACAATGGGTATTGTAGGGGGGTGGGGGGTGGTCACCCGACCCGATATGTAGACCATCAAAACACAACGGGGTATTGTATGGAGATGACAAAAGCAAGTATTTGTCATTGACCTTAACAAAGAGGAAAGGGAAAGGAGACCTGAGTGAAGTAAAACTGAACGTGTACTTTTAAAACAGGGTTAGAGTAAGGACACGATCCTAAGAATGAAAATGGAGTAGATTGATTACCCGAGCGTAGTAAAAGAAAATCGATATGGAGTGAAAGGTGTCCTTTTAAATATACAGAGAGGAAACTATGAATGGAGATCGGCTAGATTTGAATATCGGTGTTGTTTGAGTAATGATACGGAGATTGGGTAGATTTAAATCTCGTTGTCGCTTGAGTAAAGATACCTGAACGTAAATGTCTGAGTAAAGATGCCTGAACGTGAATATTTTTTCTATCTATCTTTTTCTTTCATTCTCTATCATGTTTTAACCTAAGGGACACGGTTGCGTGAGAAAATTCCACCTTCTGTCAGTTTGAAGCAATCTCGACCAATTGTAATATTGTAGAAAATGCTGCTAGCTACAAGGAATGTTTTTTCTGTCTATCTTTTCTTTCATTCTTTAACAGGTGGTTAATCCTGAGGAACTCTACTGCGTGAGAAAACACCGCCCCCTGTCAGTTTGAAGCAATTTCGACCAATCGCAATATTGTAAAATACTGCTGACTACAAGGAATGTAACTTCGACAATTTCATTTTCTGACCAGATCGATCGCCGCTCAACATGAACATGAACTGTAGGTTGGTTAACGGACGTGCTGTGTGCCCGCCAGGTAAATAGCGGTTGCATTACATGTGTTCGAAATGATAATACGGTTATATATTTTTTGATGAAATATTTATGATTCTGTTTTATTTTCAGTGCAATTTATCACTCCCAGAATGTGGGACCAAGAGTCCGATGAATGTAAGTCATTGTTTGTTGAGTTGGTTTTGTATTAACATTGTTATTTATTCGTGTTCTTGTTATTTATTCGTTTTGTTTGTTTTCTTGTTTTTTTTTTTGTTTTTTTCTTGTTATTTTCATTACAAACGCCGAAGGATAGTACTTTGGTATTTTTGCTCATGTATATTATTTCTAGTTGTTCGTTTACTTCAGATACAATTCCTCATCGTTCAACCTCGACGAGCATAACGATTGACAGTGAACGGACACGCGTGTTGACCCAACCCCTGGTTACTACCCTGTTATGCACTTGTGTGCTGTAACCAACAAGAGTTATGCCCCTTTTTTGTCTTTTGTAAAAGAGTTTTCTTATGTATGAGTTATCTAATGTTTTTGTATTTTGGAACTCTTCAATTTTACGTTGATACAACGTTTCTCGAGCTGAACTACACGAGGTGCTCCACCTTCGTTTTGTTTATTTAACATCCTAGCCTGCTCAAAATGTAAGACTGTTTATATAAACTTATAATTATAAATACATATGTTTTTCTTAGATTGCTTTTCATGTGTTTATCAAATATTTTAATCGAACACGGTTTAATACTTTAATCGATACTTTGGCGGCCATATTTAAATGTCCTATATTTGTATACTTGGTACCAACAATTTGTTTTAAAAGTTTCTGGTATATTAATAGATCTTAAATTTATTAAGTTTTGTGAATATGTATTTTCTCTCTATTAACTCTTAACCTACTACAATATAAATGCATGTGACTGTGTGTGTATTGTATGACATGGTATTGTAATGGTGTCTTTATTTGTGTTTTATTTTTCGTTACAGCCTTTTACCATACGTTGGCACATGCTTTATCAATAAAGCTGAATATACATGCTGTCATGGTTCACTTAGCTGTTTTTCTAACAGCACAGTAAAAGGATTTACCAGGTTTATGGATCCATTAAAACTCACATTACATTATACAGTACACAGTGTGATACAGTCAGCTTGAAAAATGTCAGCAGAAAAACAAGAAGATAAGTCAGCAGACAAAGAAGAAAGAGAAGTTAAACGTGAAATTAAGTTTACAGAAAAAGGTTTAGAGAACTTTGAAACATTGTGTAAGGAAAATGGAAAACTTATAGACAAAGCCTGGAATTCTGTTGAAGATTCTATTCTTAGTATACAAGATAGTGAGAAAGATGTGAAATCTTTACGAAAACTTGACAATGACATTCGTGTTGTGTTTGAAGAATATACTGAAAGAGTCAATGTGTATGGAGAAAGTTTACACAGAGTTAATAATGAACTTGCAAGAAAAGAAGAAGAGAAACTGAAAACATATTATTCAAGAGCGACACAACTTGTAGGAAACGCTTTAGACGAAATAAAGAGTTTAAGAATGGACCTGGTGGAAAATGCATCACATATTTCTACTACTTCAAGTTCAGAAAGAAGAAGGAGAGGAGAGCGGAAATTAGAATACCTGAAGAAAGAAGCAGAACTTCAGAAAGAAAAGCTGAAATTAGAACAAGAAGAAATAACCCACAAAGCGGAAGCAGCGAGAAAGAAACAAGAAGTAGAGATAAATCTGAATCTACTCAAACAAGAAAGTGCTGTGATGATGGATGAAGAAGACGAAGAGGATGATGTGTCATTATCTGTTACAACAGACAATAGAAGGGACCGAACAAGAAGATACGTGGAAAACTTGAACTCACATGATAATGACATTGAACGTGAAGATGCAGACCTTCGTACTCCGGTTCCTGCCGAAACTGTTCCAATTCCCACACCTTATCGCCCGTCTTATATCCAGCAACAACATTTTGCAGACAATAGTGCAGCTCATGTTCCTGTTGATCCTCCGTCAAATACAGTTGATACACAGAACCCTCAAACCCAGATGTCATCTGCGGACTCACATTTGTCAGAGTTAACACTATTCCTTATGCGAAAACAGCTTGTACCAGAAAGATTTTCGAATTTCGACGATAAAGTTGAATCGTACAATTCTTGGAAATCTTCATTTCAAAGCATTGTGGCTGAACTAAAAGTGTCAAAATTTGAAGAGCTTGAATTGCTTGTAAACCGTCTCTCAGGAAGGTCAAAGGAAGTGGCCACCAGCATCCGTAATGCCAACCCTGGTGATGCCGACCGTGCTGTCAAACTGATATGGGAACGATTAGACGAGATGTATGGTAGACCTGAACTGATTGAGTCTTCGCTGCGTTTACAATTAGAGAACTTTCGACAAATAGGTCCCAGTGAAAATAGTAGACTATATGACTTACTGAACATTTTAATCAAGATTGAATCGTTGAAAACAAACCCCCAGTTTGCCACAAGCTTAGCCTACTATGATTCATCTTCAGGAGTGAACCCCATTGTCAGCAAGTTACCTTACAGCCTCCAAGAAAAGTGGATCACTAGAGCATCCACCCACAAAAGGACAAATCAAGTCCCATTTCCACCCTTTTCCTTTTTTGTTACGTTTCTCAAGGAAATGTGTGCTATAAGAAATGACCCTGCATTTATGTATTGCAGACCAGCAGTTCCTGCTAATAAGAACAGACCTGTACGTACTCCTATGGTGCAAAGTCGTAAATCAGAGGTGACTGACCCTGGACGAATTGATCCAAACCGGTGTCCTTATCATAAGGCTGATCACAGCATACATGACTGTTATGGTTTTCGTGCAAAGCCACTTACTGAAAGAAAAAACTTTTTACAAAGTAGAAACATTTGCACAAGATGTTGTTTGTCAACCCAACACTTACCCAAGGACTGTCAAGTGAGAATTCAGTGCAAAATCTGCGGGAATTCCAACCACGCCACAGCACTACATGTGGATAAAGTTTCATCTTGGAGCCCAAGTGTTCATGGCGGGGAGGGAATTCGCAATTCCTTTACACAACCACACTCATCTGGACCTGGCCAAGCAAACTTGCCTTCAACGTCCAAGGTTTCGGCAAACGCAAGTAGTTCTGTGACTTCAAAGTGTACCACTTTCTGCGGGGACAGATTCCAAGGAAAATCTTGCAGCAAAACCTTTCTTGTGGATGTGTTTCATGAAAACAACCCAAACAATGTGCACCGTATTTATGTGATCGTGGACGATCAGTGCAATCAGACACTTGCTTCACCGGAACTGTTAGATATCCTAGATATCTCTAGTGTACCTACCAAATTCACCCTAACTACATGTTCAGGAAAGACAGCTATGTATGGCAGAAATGTTCTAGGACTGAAAGTGCAATCTATTGACAAGACTGTTACTTTAGACCTTCCATCGACTCTTGAATGTGAAGACATACCTAACGATTTATCTGAAATCCCAACACCGGAGATTGCAGAATCTTATCCTCATCTTAGTGTTATCACATCTAAGATTCCTGAGTTTGATCCAGACTCAAAGGTTCACTTACTGATTGGCAGAGATCTACTGGAAGCCCATCATGTTGAAGAGCAAATCCTTGGACCCCGAGGAGCACCGTTCGCACAGAAACTCGTACTTGGTTGGGCCATTATTGGCGAAGTCTGTCTTGGGAGGATTCATCAGAGAACGTCACTTAACGTGAAGAAAGTCTCAGTTTTGAATGACGGTAGAGTGACATGCAATGAACTTTGTCCGAATCATTTGCATGTCAAAGAACAGATTTCGTCTTCTAACAGTTTAGTTTGTGCTCGTGACTTTCGGGGTGATTATGTATTCATGAAGACACCTGATGATGACCAAGTTGGTTTATCAGTTGAGGATCGTGTGTTCCTAAAGCTTATGGACAAAACTTTCAAGAAGGACGAGGAAGGTTATTGGACAGCCCCTCTGCCCTTTAGACAACTTCCTGAATACTTACCCAACAACAAACCACAAGCATTTCACCGAGCCCAAATACTGCATTCAAACTTGCAAAGAGATCCTGTTAAGAAAGAACAGTTTGTGACATTCATGCATAAAGTACTGGACAGTGGAGCAGCAGAAGTAGCCCCTTTGTCTTCAAATGCAGTTTGTTGGTATCTACCGTTATTTGGAGTTCGCCACCCGAGAAAGCCCGAACAAATCAGAGGTGTTTTTGATTCATCTGCTGTTCATGAAGGTATCTCGCTCAACAGCCTTCTTATGTCTGGCCCAGACATGGTTAACAGCCTATTAGGAATCCTACTTCGCTTCAGGAGGGATGAAGTGGCAATTACTGCGGACATTGAACAAATGTTCTACCGTTTTCGTGTGGATGAGGACCATCGTGACTTCCTACGTTTTTATTGGTACAGAGAGAATGATCCTGACAACACCCTTGTTGAATACAGAATGCGTGCGCATGTGTTTGGCAATAGTCCGTCGCCTGCCATAGCAACTTACGGAATCCGCAAGACGGCAGAAAATGCTGATGAAGATGTCAAGGACTTTGTGAATCGTAACTTTTATGTTGACGACGGACTCATTTCCTTGCCTGATGAAACCAGCGCCATTGACCTCATGAAACGCACCCAGTCTATCATGAAGTCAGAAGGTAGATTAAGACTGCACAAAATTACCTCTAATAAACTGGCAGTGATGGAAGCGTTTGATCCAAGTGACCATGGTGAACAACTGAAGGAGTTTGACGACGACGATTTGGTCCATAGAAGCCTTGGTCTCTGTTGGAACCTGAAAGATGACACATTTAGATTTACAGTGCCAGTTGAGGAAAAGCCATTCACTCGACGTGGTCTCTTGTCAACGGTAAACAGTTTATTTGACCCCATAGGATTTATAACGCCCATTACTATTAGTGGAAAGATCCTCCTTCGAGAAGCAACACCCCCTGGTGCAGACTGGGATGAACCTTTGCCCTCCAGTTACCTTCAGAAGTGGACGGAGTGGCAGTCTTCACTTCAGAGCTTAAAGGAAGTGGCCATACCACGGATGTTATCGCACACGTCTGTGAGCCTAGTCAAGACTGTGGAGGTTCATATATTTTGTGACGCATCTGAAAAAGCTATCGCAGCAACAGCATATATCAAAGTGGAAGACAACCAAGGCCGCAACAGTGTTAGGTTTTTGATGGGCAAGGGCAAGCTAGCCCCACCTAGAGGTCACACTATTCCACGCTTAGAGCTCTGTGGAGCTGTTCTGGCAACAGAACTTGCAGAAATAATATCCATGCAGCTAGACATCCCATTGGACTCTATGCATTATTACACAGACAGCAAAGTTGTGCTAGGATATATCAGCAATCGTACTCGTCGTTTTTATACGTATGTGAGTAATAGAGTTGACCGCATTCTGAAAATCTCCACTGCTGATCAATGGAAATATGTTCCTACAGATAAGAATCCTGCCGATTCCTGCACCAGATGTATTACTTCAGTCATTGATATCATGCAGCTTCCCTGGATAATTGGCCCACAGTGGTTATGCAATACAAGTACATCAGAATGCACTGGTACCTCGGAGTATTTTCCACTCATTGAACCTGATTATGATGTAGAAGTTAGGCCACTAATGACGAAGATTACCACTAACCATCTTCCCTCTATACCTGCTTGTCTCGGAACAAAGCGCTTTGAGCGTTTTTCTAGCTGGAAGTCTCTGGTTTCCGCGATCGCATCTCTTCAACGCATAGCTCGGAATCGTTGTGATGGATATCATGACACCAAACCCATCAGCCAGTGTGATGCTCTCAGAAAAGCTGAGACTCTCATTCTGAAAGAAACCCAGCAAGAACACTTTACTACAGACATTAAATGCCTGGCCAGTGATAAACTTCTGGCAAAGAACAGCAGTATTGCGACACTTTCACCCTTTCTTGATGAGAATGGGCTACTTCGTGTTGGAGGCAGGATCAATCGAGCAGCCGGACAAATACCTGCTAGAGAAGTCAACCCTATTATCCTACCTAAAGCTAGCCACATTTCCATCTTACTTATTCGTCACTTTCATAAACGAACCAAGCATCAAGGAAGACTTATTACGGAAGGGGCTCTTCGCACAGGAGGATATTGGCTCATTGGCGCCAAACGATTGATTTCCTCTCTCATATACAAGTGCGTGACTTGTCGGAGACTAAGACGCAGTTTAGAAACTCAAAAAATGGCTGATGTTCCTACAGACAGGATAACCCCAGGACCCCCCTTTACATCGGTCGGCATTGATGCCTTTGGACCCTGGCAAGTGGCTACACGCAAAACTCGAGGAGGTGCCGCTAACAGCAAAAGATGGGGAATCATCTTTACATGCCTTGCTTGTAGGGCAGTGCACATAGAAATTGTAGAGGAGATGTCAAGTTCTTCATTTATAAACGCCTTCCGTCGTTTCTTGGCAATCCGTGGCCCTGTGAAGTTTATACACTCTGATAGAGGCTCCAATTTTATCGGAGCAGCTGAAGAAATGAAGATGAATACAGTTAAAGTAGAAGAAGGACCCGTTCAAGAATTCTTGCGCAACTCTGGAATTACTTGGATATTCAATGTTCCTCATGCTTCACATATGGGGGGCATCTGGGAAAGAATGATAGGGATGACCAGAAAGATTTTAGACTCTATGCTACTTGAATCCAGATCCAAACCCCTCACACATGAAACTCTTGCTACCTTTTTATGTGAAGAATGTGCCATTATTAATTCACGCCCAATTGTTCCAATATCGACAGACCCAGAGATGCCCATGATTCTTAGTCCGTCCATGCTTCTGACAGGAAAAGTGGATTTCTTACCTGTTCTGTCCGATTCTTTGAATCTTCCAGACATCTATCGAGCGCAATGGAAGCATGTGCAGGTGCTCGCTGATATCTTCTGGCATCATTGGAGGAGGGAATACCTGAGTATTCTACAGTCCCGCCGTAAATGGAAGCACAAACATCGCAACCTGAATCCTGATGATGTTGTACTTATTCGAGATTCTTCCAAGCATCGGAACAATTGGCCAGTAGGCATTGTCTCTCGAGTTTTTAAAAGTGATGATGACTTAGTCCGAAAGGTTGAGGTTAGGACCATCCGTGACGGGAAACCTACCTTTAATACCAGACCAGTGCAAGAACTTGTCGTATTATTAGAGTAATTTGATTTAGATGATCATTCTTTGAATATCTAGTCGAATCTTGTCATCGATTTGTTTATTGTATTATTTTTCTTTAATGTATGTAATAGTGGTATCAGTAAGATACCAGACGGGGAGTGTGCTGTAACCAACAAGAGTTATGCCCCTTTTTGTCTTTTGTAAAAGAGTTTTCTAATGTTTTTGTATTTTGGAACTCTTCAATTTTACGTTGATACAACGTTTCTCGAGCTGAACTACACGAGGTGCTCCACCTTCGTTTTGTTTATTTAACATCCTAGCCTGCTCAAAATGTAAGACTGTTTATATAAACTTATAATTATAAATACATATGTTTTTCTTAGATTGCTTTTCATGTGTTTATCAAATATTTTAATCGAACACGGTTTAATACTTTAATCGATACTTTGGCGGCCATATTTAAATGTCCTATATTTGTATACTTGGTACCAACAATTTGTTTTAAAAGTTTCTGGTATATTAATAGATCTTAAATTTATTAAGTTTTGTGAATATGTATTTTCTCTCTATTAACTCTTAACCTACTACAATATAAATGCATGTGACTGTGTGTGTATTGTATGACATGGTATTGTAATGGTGTCTTTATTTGTGTTTTATTTTTCGTTACAGCCTTTTACCATATGTTGGCACATGCTTTATCAATAAAGCTGAATATACATGCTGTCATGGTTCACTTAGCTGTTTTTCTAACAGCACAAGTTGAGTATTCACCCCCTAGCATAACCACAAACATCAATCTATTCCCAGTCTCGTGAACATTGTTCCATTGTCCTTTCTACTTAGGTCAGCACACACACTATTACACCCTTAAGACTACATAGTCTAGTATACACACTACCCCCCCCCCCCTCACTACTCAGGCTAGTACACATACTGCCTTCGCCCCCACCTGTAATACTACTTATGTTAGACATCCCCCCCACCCCCTCCTTTCACTTCTTAGGTAAGGAACCTACTACCCGTCACCACCCCCTCTCCCACTACTCAGACTAACAGCCAGACCTTCAGGAACACCAATCATTCAGTAATCAAAGTAATTATGTTTATCTTTTTTAAAACTTATATTTATCTGATTAATAATCGGTTTTGCATGGTTTTATTCTTTCAATTTATTCCATCATGTTTTAATTATATATGTTCAAGAAATTGTCCTTTTTCACATGATGTATTAATACCTGACACTGAAAGTTTTGTGTATGTAAGAAATAAGTCAATTAATGATTAAAAAAAGTGTATTGATATTCTTATTATATTAAAATACATTACTGTATTGATTTCAACAAGAAAATAGATCAATTTTCATTGGGTTTTTTTTATTACAGCTCTATACATTAGTATAACCGCATTGGTTCTGGCCCTCCTCCTCCTGCTCGGGTGGATAGCCAAGAGGATGATGAGACACTGCGCCCGAGTGAGGAGGAGGAGCAGAGGTTTAGAAACTGTTCCAAAGGAACGTGTATGTACTTATTTGTTTTATATTAATATTTTTGAAACTCTTAAATCATTCATTCTGAGTCATATTAAATTCAGTTTGCATGTAAAGTTTCCCAGTAAAAATTTTTGTAGCATAGATGCATACTTATGTCTTTTGTTTTATACATAGTTTGAAATGGAACCCCGGCAAGGGCTCAACCCACCGCCCCAAAGACCATCTGCACCACCCCCGCCACCCCAAGCTAGGTCGCTACCAGAGCCACCCCCGCGGGCGCCTCCAGCCAGGTCTCTGGTACACCCACCACCGCGGGCGCCTGCGGGGGGGAGATATAATCTCCGCTCAGCAAAGAGGTAATTCAATGTTCAAAGTTCTCTCTCTCTCTCTCTCTCTCTCTCTCATACCAATGTATTTTTTTAAAAATTCAATCACCTTCTTCGCGAGGCCACTGGGAGAGACGGGGGAGTCACCTTGGACGCTTTTGACTCTTGTACAATAGCCTCTCTTTGCATGGAAGTTTTTAAGCAGAAGTTCCTCGAAGAGCAATGGCAATACGTCGTCAAAGAAAACGATTGCGAGACACAGTTAGAAGTCAGAAAGTTGAACGGTAAAACAACAGTGTGTTATGAAAATCAGAGGATGACTTTGGACGAATTTAAAAAATATAATCTCGAAATCGTGAAAAAAGTTTTTGTTAGATCGCCCATTGCTCGTCCACCCCCTAACGGATATCAGGTTCGCGTTCCGTTTAGTAGAGAATCTATAGCATGGCTCGAATTACTGATGCACCGTGCTCGTAAAAAAGGACAGAGTTTGAATATTTGTCATGCACTAAACGGAAGGGGGGAATACAGAGTTCCAGAAACGCTATATCGACTAGATGGGTATGTGTCGCCATCTGTAGAGTATCCCAGCGGAATAGCCTATGAGTTTCACGGCTGTCTGTATCACGGCTGTCCCGTTTGCTACAAAAACGGAGACGATATTATCTCGCCCAACTCTTCGTATACCGCCTCCGAGTTGCTTGCAAGAACTCGACAAAAAGAAAAAACATTGAAAGAACTGGGTATGAAACTCGTCGTTATCTGGGAACACGAGTACGACAACATGATTCAATAAGGCCCTGACGCCAAAGCCTTTGTAGATCAATTGGAATTAGTGGATAGACTCGACCCCCGCGACAGCCTGATGGGTGGGCGCACTAACGGATGTACTCTGTACAAGAGAGCGTCACGGGGAACCAAAATTAAATATGTCGATTTTACTTCACTGTATCCGTTCGTGAACAAGATGGCGCGATATCCAATCGGGCATCCCGAGATTATAACGCGTGAGTTTAACGACATCACGACATATTTCGGACTCGCCAAGGTGAAAATTCTACCACCCCGGCGTCTTTTTCACCCTGTGCTAGCTTACCGCTCGAGAGGTAAATTAACTTTTCCTCTTTGTCGAACATGTGTGGAGCTCCAACAGCAGAATTCCTGTACCTGCTCGGACGCAGAAAGAGCACTGACAGGAACTTATTGCACGCCAGAACTCCTCAAAGCCATCGAAAAGGGATATCAAATACTCAGAATTTACGAAGTCTATCATTGGAAAGAAACGACTCAGTACGACTCGTTATCAAAGACTGGCGGACTCTTTGTGCACTACATTAACATGTTTTTGAAAATAAAACAAGAGGCCAGCGGGCGACCAAACTGGGTCAAGACGGAGGAAGATCTCGCTCGATATATTACAATGTACGAACAGAAAGAAGGCATTCGCCTAGACCCCGATAACATCGAATACAATCCGGGACTTCGTAGTCTGGCAAAACTTCTTTTGAATAGTTTTTGGGGAAAATTTGGGCAGAGAATGAATCTTTGTAAAACACAGATTCTCAACGACAGCCAAGCCAACGTTTTGTTTGAGCAAATGGCTAACCCGACCATAGAAATCCAAGATTTCAATATAGTAGACGACAGACATCTCATGCTGACTACTAAACGAACATCAGAAGACATGTGCGACCCCGGCCACGCCAACGTTTTTTTGACCTCATTTACTACCTGCTGGGCCCGCCTTAAGTTGTACGAATTATTAGATTTGCTACAAACCCGCGTCCTGTACTGGGACAGAGACTCGGTGATCTATACCCTAAAGGAGGGGGAAATAGAGCCCCCCGTCGGAGATTATCTAGGAGAACTCACAAATGAATTAAGTGAGGACGACTGGATTACCGAATTTGTCTGTAATGGTCCTAAAAATTATGCATACAAAACCTACAAAGGAAAAGAAGTATGCAAAGTCAAAGGATTTTTACTGAATTACATCAATTCGACAATTCTCAATTTAAACAGTATGAAAGATGCCATGTTTAATCGCGAGAATTCGATGGTGGGAAACTACCACACCGTCAATCCAAACAAGATCAGTCGAGAAAAAATTCATAGTGAAATTTTTTGCCAGGAAGAAATAAAACAATATTCATCAGTTTACACGAAACGTGTCATACAACCAAATTTGACGACACTTCCCTATGGCTATTAGATTAACGACAACATAAAAAAAACCCCAAAAACAATGTAGTTATTTTAGATATTTTATTGAGTAATACTTTTTTTTGTATTTTACATATCATGTACATTATGAAAAATAATAAAATTGACATGTATTCTCAAAGTGAGTTATTTTCATCCAATTTTTATTTATTTATTTATTTTTGGTAAAGATTGACAATTAAAAAAAATGCAATTATCTCCGTCGTTTAACTACTTAAATGTCAACCACATTGTCTTTCTTTTTTTCTGGGGTGGACGCATGCCAGGTGGTGAGGCCGCTTTTCTTTTTCTGTTTCCCACGTAAAGGAGACCAGATCCTGACTGTAGGGTCTCTTGTTTTTGCTCGTTTTCATTGATATTTGTCATCATTGTCTCTTCGGTATTAACACCTTGATCACGAGAAGGTTTTTTTTCTTCTTCAGTCTGTTTCTCCTTCATCCGATCGTAGGTTGTTTTTTTTACGAGTAGATATTCTTCCGCCATCTCTTTTGAAGTAAGGGTTGAGAATCAGTGGAATTATTTCTTGGTTTTTCTGCAGTAGTTTTTTAATGCGAATGTTACCCACTCCGCGGTCACAGAGAGACTGAATGATAGTCTTATACCTCGCGAGTTTTGTCCTGTAGTAACCGGAAACAATCAAATGTCCCATGTAAATATTTAGAGTTATCTCCCTGAAGGCCTTTAACTGATCTTCCGAAGCCATACCAATAATTTTTTTTCTTTGTGTTTCATCAGTGGTCCATAAAAAGTGAAGGAAAGCTCTCTGACGTTCTATCCTTTGCGACATGATGTCCTAAAATGAACGAATAGATGAATGATCCCTTTTATTTATTTAGGGCGATAAACTATTGTTTCTCCTTCGTGTGGCAAGACATTGGTTCGTAATCGTCTCTCTTCAGGACAGTAATTGGTCAGATCTATGAGTATGTAGCCATAAGGACGGCTTACGGCCTTGGCATAGGCGTCCATCCAAAATTTTGAGCGACCCGTGAAGACTTGACTACCAAATGTTATGATCTGTCGATTGTCCCTCACGTTCTCAAACAGAATAACGTTCTGACAATTCAATAAGATGCTCTTAGCATAAATTCCAGGAGGATAGAGATTTTGAGACAACAAAAAGCCGTAAGTTTGGAGTGTGACACCATAGTCTGGAAAAGATGAAGGGCATCGGTACTTTTAGTTACTAAATGAATCATGTCGTCAAGAATGATAACAGTGTGAGGGGAATCTTCAGACCATTCCTTGATTTCCTCTCTGCTAGGTAGTCCTCTATAGGTATCAAAATCAGATAAAGTCGACTTCATTTCATGCACAATGGGTTGATCTTCCATGTAGCAATAAATAATTTTGCTAGGGGGGACGTCAAACATCTCGTTTCCACATTCTAATAATTTCCACACAAAATGTGTTTTTCCAGACATGGTACCCCCTATGACAGCAAACGAAGTGGGAGTTTTAAATTTCATACCGATTCTTTCCGTGTTCCGATAGAAAATGAAAAAAAAATCACTCTCGTAACTCCTTTATGAAGATCTTTGTACCCCCCTCCCCTTCAAAACTGAGTAAATGCAGATTCTTACGCATGCGCACTCGAACCCTCTTCACACAAGTCAACACTTTTTTTTCATTTTAATTTTATTTTTTCTACAAGCGACAAATATTAAAAAAAAAACACACACGCAATTTTTTACTACACATTTTACAGTATTAAATACAAATTCAATTTATAAATTGACCCCGCCCCCTAACCAATCCATTAAGAGTGAATACAAAAGCTTAGGTGTGTGAACTGAAACCTTTTTTACACATAGCCATCATTTTTATACATGTTTTTTTTTTCTACAGGCGACAAATATGAGCCTATTTACGACACTAACTATATACATTCAATACAAATTACAGTTTATAAATGTAATATTGTCACATTTCATTGTCACCGGTGGCCCGCCCGGCCGGGACCCTCGGTCTCCGGGGTCTAAATCTCCGGGGTGCAAGTCTCCGGGGTCCAGATCTCCGGGACCCAGGTCTCTGGAGGCAGATCTCCGAACATTGTTTTTTTTTTTAAACACATAATATCAATCCCTCAGCTTTTGAAATTTTTTTTTTTTTTTTTACACACTATTGATTTTATTCAACACATAATGACGCACAAAGTCGTCCGATTCTACACGATTCAACATTTCGAGGCTGTTTTGCATTGAAAATCCTTGAGCACGACGACACAGGTAAAATAAAACATGGAAACCACAGCTAGAAGTGAAATCTGGTTGTACTTGCACATTATTATACATACAAACAAAACTATTTCTATCTAGAAATTCTCTCAGTCTAATGTCATAGTCCTCCGGTATTCTACCAAAGCTGTCGTAAAACTCACATTCTGTTCCGTTTTAGAACCAAAACGCAACCCAGTGAGAACCTTTTTTTTCCAGGGGATCTGTGTTGCTAACAAAGGCAGAAGGATATCGAGTCACACGAAAGGGTAGAGAGTTGGAGGCGTAAATTCCTCGAAAATACGGTTTAAGGTCCGCTATCAAATCAACAATGCGTAACATTTCGTTGGTATCCATTTTTTTTTATCCCTGTTTTTTTTTTTACTCCTTACAACTGTCTCACTTCTCTGGTATTGTCGATGAGAAGAAGACCGGGACATTCACAAAAGGCTATGGCACTGATGGTGACTGTTGTGGGTTTAGAAAAACGAGCGTAAACTCCAACGTTCCCTTGATGTACCAGGTTTATATACCCCTCTCCCAGGTCAGTGGGGACGAGATCAAAGGCATAAATGGCATACCCTGTTGCAAATTTTTCTCGATTGATGATTAGGCTCTCGTCTTTGAGCCACTTTTCAGAAGACTGATACAGATTGCAAAGAGGGGTAACGAAGTTTTTGTTGTCCCCAAAATCTAGCTTCATGGGTCGAACAGGCGTCGGCTCTCCGTTGACGTACAATACAATCTCGGACAAATCAAAGTGTTCAAAGTTGAAAGGATTGTCAACGTAACTACCATTCACAGCCGACTGTTTGACAAAAGTCACATATACTTTTGAGGGTCTTTTTCCGTTCCATATGTCGTCCCAAAAAAATTCGCTTGTTTTATCTGAAATAGTGGTCATCTTGACGTCGGTTTTGAGGTAATTATACCTCGCCGGGGACTTTAGAATGGCATTGGTGTGATTCACCAAAATGGCGCTGTCTACTTTAACTTTACAGGCCTTAAACACAGCGTCCAGTATGGTGACTTTGTAGCTCGGCGAGGATTCCTTGCTCATCAGAACGAATTCGTTCTTGGAACGAAACAGTCTCAGTTGAATGTCCACTCCGTTAATGAGATACTTGTCGAGGTAGAAACAATCCAAGTATAGGGGGCCTTCAAGATCGAATGTTCTCGATTTCTGTGTAAACACATATCTCTTTCTCAGAGACATGTTGCTTCCAGCTGCGGGGTCAGGATCCCCTATACCTTCTCCATCAGACCAGTACAACTGAGTCTGCATTTGCGAATCCGAAGCACTCATCCCGGTAGACAAGAGTACTTTCAGATAAGCTTTCCAGGGATAATTGTTGGCATTTTGCGAGACGCATTTTCCGTTCCTGTAAACATCGATCTGAGAAAACAGTGATTGGAGAGGTAAATTAACAATTCCTGTCTTTTCTAAAGCTGCTAGGGCCGTGCCGTCAGACTTGGTGATTTTGGCTTTGATGTAGAGTCGACTTTTTCTTAGATCTAAATATTCTCCACCGTTTCCCGGAATGGAAAATTCCAGAGGTGCATTATCCGAGTCGAATGACGAAATGGGTCTGGTTTCCTGAAAATAAATTTTATGCACTGCTACTTGATTGGGTGGATCGGAAAAGAGAGCTAATTCCGAGGGCTCGGCCATCGTCGTGTTTAACTCGCTTAAGTAAGACATGATCTTTTTTTAAAAGATGGGAGTTCCTTTGTAACTCGTTTTCTTCTTGTTTATGGTTTTCCTTTTTGCTTTTAGAGTTTTTTTTTTCTTTCTCAGCGAATTGATCCTCCGTCGTCCTTGCTTCTTTTTCCTCGTTAAACGTCTTTTTCCTTTGATGTTTGATGATCGTCTGGTAGGGACTCGTTTCTTCCTTCTTTTTATACTCTTTTTCAGGGGCATGTGGGGTTCGTCGTTACGCATGGTTTCATTCAATTCGGACACCGCTCTCTCTTGTTCGGCTACCACTGGTGACACTTGCTGAATGTCTGGTTTGGGCATCGAGGGAGGTCGGACTGGAATCATATAAGTCCTTCGTTTGTTAAGCAACCCCCACCTCTCTGCGCTTTGCGTCGAATCATTGGAATAAAGTTTTCTCCTCCGTCGGTGTGTTGAAATTGCTCCCATAAAGCCGGACTAGAAATGTAAGTCGGCCCAGACATGATTTTCACTGTTGTCGAAATACGAGTGTAACAGTTGAATCTCCAGTTAAAAATGACGCATCTCCCCCGTTTTTGTCCTTTATATAGATGTGTAGGTCAGTAAGGTCGTTGATGCGTAAGGGTATGCGGTAAGGGCGAAAAAAAATCTGATTTTTAGAGTCGATCAAATAAATTCGCCTGAGAAGAGGTCCTTGACATTCCCCTATGATGGTGTCTTCACAAATAGAGCAATAAACAAATATTTCCTTGTCCGACAGTCTTCCAATACTGTCATTGCAGAATTCCGTCAACTCTCCCCCGTAAGAGGTAATGATCTTGGAAGACGCACTCTAAAATTATAAGGTTTATTATCAGAGTGCGTGGACGCACTGTCCGTAGACTTGAGAACCATCCGCAGCGACATCTTACTCGACAATGAAATGTGACTCGGATTTTCAAATGTTTTTTACATCGACCTCAGGAATCCAACTGTCGAATTTCTTGGGCCAACCTAACCATCGAACTAGTACTTCCGGTTTTCCGCGAACTTTCCGTTTCCTGATGATTTTTTCAATCCTCCATTGGGTCTGTTCATCCTTAGATACCTTTTGTAGTTCGCTGGCATAAAAACTCCCTTGAATGGGGTCGTTCATCGTGTCCTTTATTTTGTAGATAGGAATGCCTTGTGAGACAAAACGATGACTGACAATAAAGATTTCCTCGGTGAACGTCTGATCATAGTCGCGTTGAAACTGTCGTCGCAGGTGAGAAATGCGCACTTGATCACCTATCTTGAAGGTATATGGCGCACGCTTTCGTTTAGACGACTTTTTGAGGATCGGTGGTTTTTTCTGAGCTTTTCGTCTCACTAAGTAAGCGTCTAGTCTCACTTCAGATTCGTTCTCTGCATTGACCGAGGCTGGGGTTCTTCCGTTGAGGGAACGGTTGGGCGTTTCGTTAATAGAGTTCACCATGTCTTGTAAAATGTCTGTGTACTTGTGCTTTTGAGTGTGTGTAAAATATCGATATAGTCTCTTCTTTAACGTTTGTATGTATCTCTCGGCAAAATTGGCCTTGGTCTCATTCAAGGCATAAAAAATTTTAATGCCTTTTTCTTTTAAATATCGTTTCAAATACCGATTGTAAAACTCAGTACCTTTGTCCGTCCGAATGGCTTTTGGATGGCGAGGTCTTTGAACGCATCTATGACAGACTGGGCTTTCTTATCTTTCAAACATCTTACCCACAGAAACCGAGAAAACACGTCAACAATGACCAAGAGATACTTTATCCCTTTATTGAACTCGGATAGGTTCTGCACGTCAGCCAAGTCTGCTTCCCACTGATAGTCAATCCCCTGCACTATTACTCGCCTTCTTTTAAATCCTCGTCGTCTCACTTTTTTTTGCAGAGAAAACGCATCTTGATTTTGCAGGAATTTTTTGATGCGATTTAAACCAATGTCATATTTCCCTTCTTTTTTTTACTATTTCGTACAGCTTGGTAGCTCCGGCAAATGAGCCTGGGTGACGCGGATCGTACCATATTTTTTTTAAATACTGCTCCATCTCTTCTTCGTATCCGGTATTGAAATGAAGAGTCGAATGACTATTTAATATTTTTATACCCCCAAAAGCTCATCCGAGGTCATTATAAAATTGCATGCAATTCAAAGAACAAAATGAAAAAAAGTGTGTAAGTGATTTTATTGTTAAAAATTGGTTCATTTATCAAATATAATTTGGCATTTTCATTTTAATATAAAAAAAAATATACAATTTTTTCTTTCTTATACATCAAAAAAAGTTCTCTGTTTTCTTTCTCTTCTATTCCCGTAGCAACTTTCCATCAGTTACCATCTTGGCGTAGGGGCAACATTTTGCCCATCGTAGATGTTCATTGTAGGCGTCGTCTAAAGGCTCCCAATTTTTTAGAGTCATGCCGCAGGAAAAACAGGTGACTTTATCTCCGATTTGAGTGTAAATGAATATAGCTCGAGCCAAATCCCTTTTTGACGGACCTTTCAAAAATTTGGGCCATTCGTTAAAAGTTGCGAATCTTTCCGTGAAATTGACGTATTCCGGATATTTCCAGGAACAAGAAATACCCAGCTTTGGTGGTGGAATATTTTTTACAGGTAGAGTTACATGTTTTGTCTTCACTTTTTCTTCTTTTTGTCTTTTATTCGAGTCTGACCAATTCCACGAGAAATTAGCATTAGAATCCATCTCCCATGATGCTGATGGTAAACAGTCCAAGGAACATGCATCGACAGCACTCCGGGAAAAATTAGGACAACTATCAGTTTCAACCAGGTTCAATCCAGAGTCTGTAGACGACATTTTGCTTCCTCAAGGATCAGCGAATGTAATGAGAAAACTCTCGAAATTAATTTTACTAATAGTCATTCATTTAGTCAATTGATAATAACACAAATTGTTTGTTTTGCTCCGATGATTACCAATCAAATTTAAGAATATTAAAATAATAAAACCTTAAGAGACCAATCTCGTCTCACTATTTAATAAGTAGGCGTAATCTCATTACTCATGTATTATCTGTTAGAACATTTTATTGAACATTTTTTTTCTCTCAATCATCACTCTCCGCTAGATACTGCATTTGCAAAAACATAATGTTGTCCTTTCCAGACCCATCCAGCGAAAGCCAAATGTGGCTATTTAGATTTCTGCAGCGAGGTGCCTGTGTCAAAAAATTTATTGACAACTGCATCCTTTGCCAGAGCAGTGACAATTCGTGTCTGTTTTGTAAAAAACAATATGATTTACGCAATACATACGTTCACGAAACCGAATGCCTCGTTCGACTTGCCTTGGAATCTAAACAGGATGACAGAAAATTACGTCAATTCGTTTTAAATGCACAGGATTTTTTCTTTGACCAAGACATGAGGAAAGGTGAAGCCTTACCGATAGCCGAAGTCTTGCAAGTTACGAGATTCGGCCGCATTTTGTACTATGATTGGGCAGATACCTATCATGAACATTTGTGGCGCGAGATGCACAGAACCAACTATTTCGAAATCGACGAGACGCCATACACTGAGTATCCAGACACGACCGAAGGATTCATTAATCCTTTCATTTTAGAACAGTCGTGAAAAAAAATGAAAAACGTTTCGGTATGTTCTGTTGATTTAGTTTCCGAAAAAAAAAAATTTAGTGTTTATAAATATGTGACTGATTATGGAATATTTCACCAGGATTTGTTTTTTAAGGTTCATTTGTTTTCAATAACACTATTCAATTGTTCGACCAATACAATCAGGTTGTTTTTCCAATACTTTTCTGTGACGTTGTTCACTTTTATATTCATGAAACACATTAACAATCTCGTCATTGTAACCCTAATACTCAACGAAAGAAGAACGATGGCTGCACGTCTTTTCAAAACTTTGCAAAATGGACGATATGTTAAGGTCTCGGAATGGAAAAAGGAACCTAGAGTTGATTTCAGACAATACGAACTCTGTAATGGACAGGAGATACCGACAAAAAAAGGCATCAGTCTGAAGATGATTCAACTCAAAAACCTGCTTTCGGTTATGGACTCCGTTCAAGAAACCCTCTCCAAGAACGAAGCGCAAAGTTGGCATCTGGGATACAACGCTTACATCCAAGTGAGAGAAAACAACCCTTGTGTGGATATTAGTCAGTACTGGAAACCGAACGAAGAGTCAGACATTGTTCCTACTAGAAAAGGACTCTGCTTTAGACCTTTTGAATTTAACGCTCTCAAAGACTTATTGCCAGACATTGAAAATTGTCTACCCGAATTAAAAGACGTGGAATGTTGTTCTGAACGCGTCGATCATCAGAATCAACAAGGAATGCTGCAGTGTAACATTTGCAATCCAAACGATTTCCAAAACTGGTGAAAAAAAAGTCAAGAACTACAAACTCTGACTTTTTTCTTAGTGATTTTGACTTTTTAAAAAACCTAATTTATTTTCAGTGTGTGTCATTTTATTTCATGTTCTTACTTATTCACAGCGTTTGTTTTACCATTTGCTTTATAATAATTTATGTTGTTTGAACCTTTCTTTTAAAACAAACTTTTTTTTTAACAACGTTTTACAATAAATTTCATGTTATTGTTTATTTACAGTCAATGTGTCATTTGTCTTATAATATTTGAATTCTTTCTTGTGTCAATAAAAAATAATCAAACTTGAATATTTTTTTCGAAGTTTTTTTTTCCAACTCATTCTGTAAGATTTAAAACATCAACCAAACGATTTATTAAAAAGTATTTAAAAAAAAACAAATACCAAAAAATATTTCACTACGAAATTATTACACCAGTCTATTCCGTCCGTTAATTTTATTTACGTTCAGGTATCTTTACTCAAACGACAACGAGATTTAAATCTACCCAATCTCCGTATCATTACTCAAACAACACCGATATTCAAATCTAGCCGATCTCCATTCATAGTTTCCTCTCTGTATATTTAAAAGGACACCTTTCACTCCATATCGATTTTCTTTTACTACGCTCGGGTAATCAATCTACTCCATTTTCATTCATAGGATCGTGTCCTTACTCTAACCCTGTTTTAAAAGTACACGTTCAGTTTTACTACACTCAGGTCTCCTTTCCCTTTCTTCTTTGTTAAGGTCAATGACAAATACTTGCTTTTGTCATCTCCATACAATACCCCGTTGTGTTTTGATGGTCTACATATATCGGGTCGGGTGACCACCCCCCACCCCCTACAATACCCATTGTGTTGTGGGGTTAAAAATCTTCATTGTCTTGTGGGGTTATAAATCTCCATTGTCTTGTGGGGTTATAAATCTCCATTGTCTTGGGGGGTTAAAAATCTTAGGGGGAGAGGTGGGGCAGGTGGTCCCCACCTGCCTCCAATCGATACTCCCCCATTGTTCTCCTATTGTTCTTTTTTAAACAATAGCCCATTGTTTTGGGGGGTTAAACAGACGCCTATACTACTCGGACACACAAGGGTAAAACAGTATACCCCCTTCTCCTTCGGATGGGGGTTATAATAACCCACGTGAAGTGGTAATGAGAGTCTCGTGTAAAATTACTAAGTGATAGAGTGTAATCTCGGGCTCGTGGGTTCGTGTCCCAACGTTGGGTGCCAGTACTACGTACGTGTGTATGTACCTGTACAACGTATGTACAATTATTTATTTCAGTGAGTTACAATAATTTCTAATAACATTTGGATTTTATAGCATGGCGTCTAAAGTAAGTGCAGAGTTGAAGGTCAAGTGTTTGTGTGATAACTATCTAAACACTGCAGGAGGTGCTATGATGAGCTGCAAGTACACCTACATACCTCCGACTGAACATTTTCATCTGAGCCTGATGATGGCCTGGAAGCCCAAGTTGTCCTTTTCCGACATTTCTCAGGTAATTTATCCAATTAAATATTTACATACTTTATTTTCACATTTTGCTTTAACAAGTTCCACTACTATATAATGGCTACCGATATGTTTCAAATACTTGTGCCAAAAAAATATTGCTCCACAAACATAATGTTTAAAATCTGAAAACATCCATCACCATTGGTCATTCGTGATAATATTTAATATTTTCTCGATAATATGTGATTGTATGTAAAATTATAATCATGCAATATTGTCCAGATTCAACATTTTGAGGGATCTCCAATTTTTGCTTTCCAAAAGCATGGAAACTTATTGATCAACATCGCTGATGAAGAAACCTAAAGCGGTGGTCATTAGGGAGTGAAGATTAGACTACTTTCATGGGAACACCACCAGGCATATAATCCTACAGAAGGAGGTATTTGACAAGCAGGCCACCCTAGGCCTTAATGTAGGTTTGCCTCCAGTGATAACTCCCGCATTGCTGAGCGTCTTGCCTATGGAATTGCATGAAAATGCTTGTCCAGCAATCACAAGATTTATCTGCAGTTTTTTCAAGCAGAGTAGATGACATGTAGAGGAACCATTTCTCCAACTTGAAGGTTGGTTTTAAAATATTGTCACGTGGGAAGAGTCCAGTTAAAAATGCCGCATCAGCTGTCAAAGCTGCATCCCTTGAAAACAGATGCGACTCACTTTGTGCCGGCAAATCTTGATGAAAGGGGTGTAGGTATGGAACACATGACATCCTCTACTAAAAAATGTTCCCATCCTGGCCATGCACTCAATGATGCCAAAAGGATAGCTGACTTAAAAGTCGGTTAAAATCAGAGATGTCATGACTGTCACCACTGAAAATTGAAAATTTATTTACAATATACGAGAGGATATTTTTTATATCTGTCATTATGGAAGCTTATATTTCTGATTGTATTTATATTCGGTGTCTGTCTTTTGATGATTAAATTTTCAAGTTCTCGTTACACATGATACATGTATTACCCATGTTTTAAATAATACCCACATTAAAACCTTTCTCCATTAACACTTCTCTGCTTATCAATCTCATTAGAAGATGTGATATGATTCAAAAGTAGATCAGTGAGATTTGGTTGTACTTCTTTAGTTATCTAAGGTAGAAACAAAAATAAAAACTGAGTATTTATAACTCTCAAACCTGTGAATATTGGTATTTATGTATATCCATCTGCACAAGTCTAGTATTTGAATTAAGGTACAATTTTCCAACCATGAATAAGTACAGTTTAGCAACATAAACAGTCTATAACTTTTGAAATAATGGTTCAAACTCACTGAAAATTGGTACATTTGTAATTCATTATATATCCTATCGAAATCTGCAAAGAAATGTTTACCTTGCCAGGTAAACAATTATGAATTGTAGTCTCTGTCAAGTTTGCCTATGTTCGGTTTTATCAGTTTTTCATTGAATTCAGCGGTTTCAACTCACACTACTCTCTATAAATTGTTAAACATTAGTGTCATATCACTTTACATAGCTTAAAATGTGTTAAACACTAGTATAAATCAAGAAATATTGGCAAAACCATGCATCACATAACACTAGTATTATAACCGATGACGGCAAAATATTCCGGAATGCTCACAATGACGTCATGCGACAATCGAAAGACCTTAAGATAATTAAGTTTGGCAAACGGATTGCTTAATAAATTTATAAACTTCTATTCAAGTTACAAGTCAAGATCACAATATGCGTAGCTGAAAAAGAAATCGAAGTGAGGCTGATCTACTTAAAACACATGGTGTTGTCATTTTTGTTTTTATAATCAGAATTCATCCATCAAGACATCTCGACTTTACTTTCTTTCCTATTACGGACACTTCAAAAAATTGCAATGGTTAGTTAGTGTATCACTATTGTCATCCACAAACCTCGTGATGTTACTAAAAGAAAACATTTTTTATCAATCGAGTTGTTATCTCCTTCGTGGGCGGCATGTTTGGAAAAATATGTCCGCCAACATGATTGGATAAATATGTCCATCTTAGGTGTAAACTTCCCAGCATCTCGAGAGAATACTTAGTCTCATTGTCATCACATACATGTATTTTTCTCAAGGATCACATTTTTGATCTATCATGGCATCTCCTTTGTAGGCGGCATGGTTGGACAAATATGTTCATCTAGCGGTGTTGAGATTTAAAATAGCAGCTTTTAGGCAGCCATGAGTCGGACCATAAAGACAAAATAGCAGCCCGTTTCACTAAAGGGCGTAAGCCTGTCGTTACACTACCCCCGGCGTAAATCCAGAGTCTTGTTTCAATAAAAAGGCGTGACTTTGCATCAACCTGTGTTGACCACAAACCTAGGCAAGAAAAATATATATGAACCTTTTGTGTTGTATATACAATAAAATATGTTCAAATTAAATATTAACGTATATATCGAGTAATGGCATTGCTATAAAATATTGTACATCAACCACAAGTAACCAAAGCAAATGATACGTGGCGTGCAAGTACGGGAGTCACCAAAGAAATGAAAAAATAATCCCAAGCTGCTCTCAGGTCAAGTTAAATCAATTTAAACACATATACTTCATTCAATGAAAAATTGTCAAGGTTCCCAAGTTAAGTTCCGACAATGTCAAGAGAACATTGTTTAGCACTATTAGAACAACCATCAGAATCGTTCCGTGGAATCGAGATGCAGAAGAGACCCAAAATATGAACCATCAAAACATCCTAGCGACTCGAACACCAAAAGACAGAGATTCGTAAAGTTCAAAATCACAAGACACCTGAGGATTATGGGTGTTGCTAAAACGCGGAACGGAAAACGGAACGGAAAGCGGAACGGAATGGAAACGGAAAAAAAAATATCAAGTAAATCCACTGAGAAATTGTAGAAATTGAACGAGAAAGTGTTTATTTGATGTGAATTTTGCAAACTTTCCAAATCGTGTTGTTAAATTAACAATTTGAATAAATCTCCCTAACTTTAGCATATTGCAAATTGTTTTCATATAAGCACAGATTGGGGGAAAACGAAATGTACTTTTTATAATGTACATTGCAATGACTTTTAAAAGTCAACTATTATATAAAATGCTGAAGTTTATCATTCAAGACATTAAAAATGAAATACTAAAATATAAAATTGTTTTCTCTAATCGTGTCTATGTCCTTTTTTAAAAATCTTTTTGGAATTATCCTGCATCATGCGATTGTTAACTATATTGCCGAAAAATGTTTTAAATACATGAATCACTTGATTGAATCAACGATGCTGTAGTTTGATATATCGGCAATCCTTGTCTAAGTTCTGATTTTCGCCCATTTTAGAAAAAAATGATGATTATACTGACACTTTCTAGTAATTAGTCCTATATGTTCACTTTTGCCAAAGCAATTATAATATCGTGCTATACGATACGAGTAGAGAACTGTAAAAGTTGTCCCGTTTGAATCAACGCATATATTACAGACAGTTAAGTCTCAGAATATCATACACATGTCTCAATAATCCGTTCAAAATTAAATCCTTGTAAAGATTAAATATATTTCTATAAAAGTATATCGATTCTTGCTTGTTTTAACCATAAACAGTTCGAAAAGATGATATCAGATTTTCCGTTTTTTATTCCGTTCCGCTTTCCGTTCTGTTTTCCGTTCCGCGTTTTAGCAACACCCGAGGATTATGTCAACTGAATCGATACGCATTATGCAGAGTCCTTTAACAATGCCCTTCTTATATATTACGATGAAATAATAAAAGTTTGTGATGATCAGTACAGACGGAAATTAAAAATGGCTGTCGTAGACTTCAATAAAAATTTGGAGCTTGAATTGAAAGCAAGTAAATTTGCACTCCCTTAGTGGTACAAGATTATTGAAACTTTGAATAAAAAGTGATTTGGTTTGTTGATAAAGAGATAAATCATTTTCTTTAGATTAAACGTCTATAAAATAGTAAGCAATTTTACAAGGTACAGTTACTTTCAATTTATGCCTTGAATTTTAAAAGATTATCTTATAAAAATACACATATTCAATCTTGAACGTGTCTATAAAATACCAAGTCATGCACTGTTATTCTGTTTTCAAAAGAGATTTAAGCAGCATATATAGTGATATAGAGGTGGAGGTATAGGCGATGACGTAATTATTAGGGCCACCTAGAGGGTATTTTTAGAAAAGGTAGCAATATAGAGGTCGTGTTCTCATTGGTGGACTGGATATAGAGGTGATGACGTAGTTACTATTGAGGCCCTATAGAGGGGGGCTTTTTAGAACAGTAAATTTATAGAGGTCCTGTTCTCATTGGAGGATTGAATATAGAGGTGATGGCGTAGCTATTTATAGAAAAGGTTCTGTACAGAGCTTGTTCGTCACCATTATATTTAGAAAGGTATCATTATAGAGTTCGCATAGAAACATATTCATTATAGAGTTAATTACTATACCAGATAATGAGCATGCGCAAAAAAAAAATGATTTTTTAGTTATTTATTTATGTAAAAACAATCATTTCATTATGGATTGTCGAGGAGTACAGTACAAATGGAAAATTATAGCTTGGAGTGCATTGAAAAAAGATGAGAAAAACCCCAAAACGTGGACATTGAATGAGAGTCGTTGGTTTGACAATAAGACAGCTTGTATAAAAGATTTTAGAGAAGTGACCCGAAACGGTTACGATTTTGCAGACAGCTGGGGAACTAAAGAAATTTTATTAAAACGTAGAGTTATGCCCCAGTGAGCGCCTGATATGAAACACGATGAATGCAAGACAGACAAAGTTATCAATGAAAAAAGTTCAGTTTAACGATAACGTTCACACTCTGTTAGTTCCATACGAAGATAGGAAAGGTGAATGGATGAATTATGCCATTGATAGAGCCCATTTTAGGAGAAGAATTCAACAGACAGAGATGATGTTGTTGCCTATATTGAATAAGAAAATAAAATTATTGGAGTGTAACCAAGCATAACCCAGGTGAAAAAAATTGCAAAGGTAGAGGATTTTTAAGTAAAAAGTTTAAAGTGCTGATATTGCACAACATGTTGAAAACCATGGAGAAAGTAGATATTGCACAACGATGGTGAAAGAATATATTAAAAAATGATTTTGCAGAAAAACAGTATGTAAGGGGGCTAAATTTAGTATATGATATAATGAGGTTTTTTTAAGTATAAAGTTTAAAGTGCTGATATTGCACAACATGTTGAAAACCATGGAGAAAGTAGATATTGCACAACGATGGTGAAAGAATATATTAAAAAAAAATGATTTTGCAGAAAAACAGTATGTAAGGGGGGCTAAATTTAGTTTATGATATAATTTTTAACAAAAGAAAAAAATATTACAGTGCGTTATGAAATGTTTTACGGTAAATAAAAAAGTAAAAATAGATGATGATGTAAAGTACATAGTATAAATACTGAGAATGAATTAAGAGCTACATTACTATTGCATCTACATTTCCCTGCAGCAGACACAATTTAGAAGATATGGCTACTAAACCGACAACCTACTGGAAATGCCAAGACGTGGAGACTTCTGGGGAACCGAAACGAATTAGGAAAAGACTATTCATCGACTTAGACCGAACTGAAGACCAGACTCCTATGGCTAAACATCCCAAGATGGACAAAGAACAGACAGAGAAGACCCCAATTCTGAAGGAGGGCATAGGACGAAATATGTTCCTCGTGGTGTCAAAGTTTCATAGTGACACTAAAGTACACTTAAGAGTGTATGAAGAAAAAGAAGACGGATCCAACTACCCAACTAGGAAAGGGATTGCACTCGATTTAGAAAAATGGAAAAAGATTACCTATTACAAGGATGAAGTAGACAGCGCTATTGATCAGTATGATGCTGAGATGCAGGTAGCTTATAAGCAGCACTTGGGGGAGAATTACTACATGACGATTGACAACGACTACCCTGTAGTAAATATCAGGAAGTGGTGGATGCCGCCTGGGAATGGTGAAATAGTTCCGACGAAGAAAGGAGCTGCCATCACATTTGATCAGTGGGAAACTCTTAAGGAACTGATGCCTGAAGTCGAAAAGAAGATTGGTGACCAGTTAAAGGAGATTGAGTTTTGCGAGAATTCCGAAAGTCACCAGGAACAGATGGGCTTTTTGCAATGTCCACGATGCAATCCAAATGACTTTAGTAACTATTAGATTGTGAAAAAAAACGCTTCATTGTGTTCAAAGAACCCTTTGTGTTCAGTGATATCTTTATGTAATTATATTTGTTACTTATGTATGTAATATGCTATAAATTTTTTAATATATGTAAAGCTAATGAAAGAAATATTTTATTAGACCATGTACAAAACTTCTTTTTGTATCATTATGATGATATTGATATTTTAATCATACATGTTATACTATAATAAAAAAATGTTTTACCATGTATTATTTTTATAATTTTTTAAAAATATTGTGTGAATTTAAAAAGAGATGTTAAACTGTGTTTGGTTCATAAATCAAGATGGTGTTGACTGAGGAACAACGACGGTACTTGGAAAACATATGGACTGACGTGAAACATGCTGCCTCTTTTGCAGGCCCTTACAAATTGTATCAAATTGTGAAAAAAGAAGGGAAACACAAAATTGGTTTGAAGGGTATAAGAGACTTTTTGTCAAATTTAGAACCGTATTCACTTCAAAAGAGAGTTCAGAGAAAGTTTCCTAGACGTCACGTTTTAACCGATTCTATAGACACCATATGGGATGGTGATTTACAAGACGTGCGTAACATATCCAAGGAAAATGAAGGCGTACAGTATATTATGGTTTTGCAAGACATATTTTCAAGATATGTATTTACAGCTCCTTTAAAACAAAAAAAGGCATCTTATGTAATAGAAGCTTTAAAAGGGATTTTTGCTAATGGAAGAAAACCCAAAGTATTTAGAACCGATAAAGGAAGTGAATTTAAAAATCGGTGGGTGTCCTCTTTTTTGGAAAAAGAAGGCGTACACCAAACTTTTACGGAAAATGAAACAAAAAGTAATTTTGCAGAAAGGAGCATTCAAAATTTGGAAAACAGATTGCAGCGCATGTTTACTCATAATCAATCTTACGAATTTTTGAGTAAGCTACAGGCAGTTACTGATAGCATTAATAACACTCCTTCCCGTCCTTTAGGGGGAATAACTCCTGCATCTGTGACTAAAGAGAATGAAGAGGAGGTTCGTTATAGAGCTTATTTACAAAGGAACAAAAGGCCCAGTGTTGTGTCAAAAAAAAATAAAAACTCTAAAATAGCAGAAAAAAAGAAACCTTATAAATTCAAAGTAGGTGATAAAGTTAGAATATCTCATTTGCGACGGACATTTCAAAGAGAATACGACCAAAAATGGACGGGAGAAATTTTTAAGGTTAGTCAGAGATACCGTAGTCAGGGTTTGCCTGTCTACAAATTAAAAGACTTTGCTGAAGAACCTATAATTGGTACTTTTTACTCGCAGGAACTTCAGAAAGTACACACAAGTGACAATTCTATCTGGAAAATCGATAAGATTCTAAAAGAACGAAAAAGAAAAGGAACAATAGAGATCCTGGTGTCCTGGCACCAATGGCCTGCTAAATTTAACTCTTGGATAAAAAAATCCGACATGCAAAACGTATAAATAGGACTGATCACTTTTATGACATTCATTATTTTCAAACATGAGCATCAGATTGGTTCTAAGATCTACTGATAGTCAACAGATTTATAGTGGTAATACGTCTTACGATTTTTTAGTTCATCTACCCAAGCCATTGTATCTACAAGGACATTGGACCGTTTCTCTGTTGGAGTTTAATTTGTCTACGGCATCCACTCAACCAGAATTATACGTCTGTAGCAATTTATGCCAAGATACTGTAGTGGGGGAGCGTGAATTACCTCTCTTGCGACTGGTAAATTATAAAAAAGCGGAAAATATCATTTATAATTTTCCTTACGAAATACCTTTGCGATTGGGGGAATTTCAAGACGTGAGGGTGTATATAAGAGACTCAAATAATCAACCCGCTTCATATTTGAAAGGTACAACCACTATTACACTACTGCTGAAAAAACGTTTATTTGAAATACAGTAATGGGTTCCACGTACGTGTCAGACCCTAGGGTGTGGAAAACATTTTATCAAAATATGTTCGAAGGAGGGTTTAAACCTAGTAAATACAGAGGTCGGCAGACAGGTGGTGGAATAGGGGGTATGTTTTCCAAGAAACCGTACATGATTCCAGTCAACCCACATTTATCCCGGAAGGAACCGGTAGATCAAGTTGTGGGAAAACACGTGACGCCTATGGCAGCCGTAGAAGAGAGAGCCAAAGAAGAAATGAAAGAAGCCATCAAAGAGAAGATTCCTCACGTGTCGGAGAAGACTATAAAAGCACAAAAAAGGCAACCTGTTATCAAACCTAAGCCAACACTCAAAAAGAAAACACCTCAGAAAGGACTGAAGAGAAAACGAGACACAGGAGACAGTATTTTTAGCGGAGCCGAGAAAAAAGTCAAGCATCAATAAGAATGGCTTTTTTAAGCGACAAAATTACAGACATTGGACTTCCGGCAGAATTGGCTTTATTTACCGTTCCACCCAATCAAGTAGCGGTGGATAAAATTTATTTCAGTGAATGCAGACCTGTAAGTTCCTTCGATACGGAGGACGCTCCGATCGAGATATCGGTGCCTGGGCAGGGTAATGAGTACATAGACTTAAGAAGAAGCCGCCTGTACGTAAAATGTAAGATTGTTAAAACCGACGGTACATCCTTGGCATCACAGGAAAAAACGGGGATCATTAATCTGCCACTGCAAACCATGTGGTCTCAGATAGACACTTATATGAACGGAAAACTTGTGTCCCTCAATACTAGCTACTATGCTTGGAAAGCCTACCTAAAACTTTTCCTTTCGAGCGGTAGTGATGTATCTCAATCCCAGTTACAGTCCCAGCTTTACTATCCAGACGACGACGACATGGACAATCCGGACGCATACGGAGGCACCAACGGGGGTCTTAACAACCGCTATGCATTTACTCAAAACAGCCAAATATTTGACATGGAAGGTCCATTGTATGAGGATATATTCAGAACTGATAAATACTTGATCAATGGGGTAGATTTACACTTGAAACTGTTTAGAAACCCCGCTGCCTTTGTCTTGATGAGCAAAGAAGCCTCCCCTAGCTACAAGTTGCAGTTACTAGACGTGTCCTTTAAAGCATGCATGATTAAGGTGGACAGTGGAATTTTGATCAACCATGCTGAAATCTTGAAAGAGAAGACGGCCAAATACCCCCTGACTAGAACCGAAGTAAAAATGAGCACCTGTCCTAAAGGTTCTGGATCGTTTATTTGGCAGAACGTTTGGTCTAACACCTTACCAACCAAAGCTGCATTCTGTTTCATTTCTCAGAAAGCCGTTAATGGAAATTATGAGAAGAACCCATTCAACTTTCAGAACTTGGCAGAAGAAATTGCACTTTACGTAAACGGGGAAAGCATGCCAGCCCGACCCATGAAAATTGACGTAGGGACCAATCAAAATTACGTGACACTTTTTGTCAATTTATTTGAAGCGGCTGAGAAATGGAACAAAGATGCCGGCTTGGAAGTCACAAGAAGCCAGTTTGGCAAAGGATATGCCATATATGCCTTTAATTTGGCACCAAGTGACCTGGGTGAAGAGTATTTAAACCTGGTGAGACAAGGAAACGTTAGACTCGAAGTCAAATTTGCTGCCGATACAACGGAAACCTTGAACTGTCTGGCTTACGCAGAATTTCCGGCCCTTTTGGAAGTGGACCAATCACGGGACATCAAATACACTAAAGTATGAATTCATCAGACATTGTGTGCATTGCCAAAGGACACGAGTTGCTTAGCAAATTTTTCAGAGGCGTATTTTCACCGGATACCTTACCAGAAAGAGTCCAAGCCTACCCTTCCGCCTACGTTTGTAATACAGATCCCTCTCATTTACCAGGGTCCCACTGGATAGTCATGTGGATAGACGGCTTCCGAACAGCGGAATTTTTTGACAGTTTTGGTCGACTTCCTGAACATTACGATATACGAATCAAAAACTTTTTAAATCATAATTCGAAAAAAATAAATTGTAATGAAATTCCAATTCAGAAAAAAAATGCCTTGACTTGTGGTTATCATGTACTATTTTATTTAATGATGAAATGTCAAAATTATACAATGAATGACATTGTACATATTCTTAAAATGCAGGATGATCCTGATGTTTTTGTGTATCAAACTATATCTCAACAAACGGAGTGCATTTAACATTTGTATTTACCATATATATATGCATACGTTTTGTGAATAAAAAAATGATGTAATCTATTTTTTTTATTCTATAAAAACAGTATGTATTGTAAAAATAAAATCAGTCTTAACTGAGGAATCAATGAACATGGAAGCTTGGTGGAAAGAGAGATCACTCTTACCCTTTAATTCACCCGCCACAGCTATGATCGTGGGACCCACTATGAGTGGTAAAACTTCTCTTATTTACGAAATATTAAAACATGCCGATGGTATGTTTCAAACGCCACCCGAGCGAATAGTAATTGCATATACCGAATATCAGCCTTTGTTTGAAGAAATGGAAAAAAACATCGATAGATTGATTTTGCATCAAGGGTTACCCTCTAAAGACCAGATCGATGAATGGAGCGAGGGTGTACAGCACACTGTCTTGGTGTTAGATGACATGATGATGCAAGTCGCCAAGAGCGAGGAATCTCTTAATTTATTTTGCGTGACGGCACACCATCGTCGAGTCAGTGTGTTCATGTTAGCTCAGAATCTATACATGCCTGGAAAGTTTGCCAGAACTATTTCTTTAAATTGTCATTATGTCATTCTCTTTCGTAATGTACGCGATTCTAGGCAGATCTTTACTTTTGGATCTCAGGTTTTTCCTTTAAGGTTGAAATATTTTAAAGAGGCTTACGACAAGGCCACATTTATACCCTTTGGATATTTGGTAGTAGACATGAGTCCTAGGACTGAGGACAAGTACAGATTGCGCACGCGCATCTTACCTAACGAAGATACCATTGTTTATCTGCCTAAATAAATTAATTGTCTTTTTTGATTTTTTATCATTATTTCACAATGAACCGAACAGTAAAAACGCATTTATCATTTCTAGAATTGTTAAACGCTACGAACACGAAACAGCGACGAGCACTGTTGTCGACCATGACACCCTCTCAAATGCAGACTTTGTGTGAGGTGATGTTTAATGTTTACAAGGGGACCATTCCGGTCTCTAAGCAGTACATAAAAACTCTGTATCCGTACAAAAATGTCATAAGTACCCTTGTGAGCAGAACAGTAAACAAGGCTCAACGTAAAAAGTTTTTGTTAAGGCATCAGAGCATCATACCTCGTCTGATCAAACCTGCGCTACATCTTTTTCAAAATGGCTCAAGAACTAGTTCTCGTTCCAAAAGAAAAATACCAAAAACTGACGCAAACAGAGAATCATCCCCCGAAGAGCATGGAGACAATCTTGGAGCCGACGAAGGACCCACCCACTGACAAAGATATTCCCACTCAGATGCACGTTCTCGAAATCTTGGAACATGTTATTCCAAATAAATTTTATAATAAAGCCAAAGGATTGCTTAAATTCTTATCTCAGTATGGCGGTGACGTACTCTCTTGGAAAGATAATGGAAATTTGATTTACAAAGACAGCGTCATTGAAGGCTCGCATATTACAGATTTGATCAAACATGCACTAACTCCTAATTCAAGAGGAACTCCTACCGGATATCGACAATTTTATGAAGCCTTAAAGGACATTCAAACCCCTACTTCATTCATCCACAATAAAGAAATGATGAAGCACTCTGGAGAACAGACTGGCAGTGGTTTAGTGGTTAAAAAACATACGAGCGGAGCACCTCCTAATTACAATCCTCCAAAGAGAAAGAGACTGACCAAGACAAAAATAAAGTGGTTAAAATTTTAATGAAACAATGCATCAATAAAAAATTACAAATGTACATTTGATAATATATTGTTGTAAAGACAACTGTATGTTTTTTAATAAACGTTTATAAAAAAAATCGTTTTTAGAGATTTCTTTAAAAAAAACAAATTGAATAATATCAATTCATTCAAATTACAATTTTTTTTCAATATGATGGGAAAAAAAATCAATTTTAAACAATATAATTATAGTGTTCACATAATTTTGTTCACTACTACAATAACAATCAATATCCGTAGGGTAAGGTGTCCCAAGTGTTACGCTGAATCACTCTTTTGTCATACACAATTTTGTATTTTTTTTCTTCATTTCGATTGTAAATAATTTGCTGTTGCTTATGTCGCATAATTCTGTGTGGGTTAACAATCGTTGTACATGAACCTGTTGAATCGGAATGTTGACCCTGATCCGGCCTGAGTACCAAATCCAGCATGGAAGCAAAATTAAGTTTTAAACTGTTAACATAGTTTAGGGTAAATCCTTTGATTTTGCATACTTCTTTTCCTTCTGAAGTCCTGTAGGCGTAATTTTTAGGTCCTCCCGAAACAAATTCTGTAATGTATTCTTTGGGTTGTAACTCACTGGTAAGTTGACCAAGAAATGACCCGACTTTTGGTTCCTGATCTCCAGGTCTGCTGACGAAAATGACTGAATCCGTATCGAAATATAAGACTCTTCTATCCAGCATCTGTAACACTTCATACAGTTTAAGGCGGGCCCAGCAAGTTGTAAAAGTAGCAATAAATACGTTTGTTTGGTAATCTTCTTTAGTAAAATTTTCTTTTTGCTGCCACGAAACTTGAATAATTTCTTTACTGACAATGTGAAAATTCGAGACTTCTTTGGAAGGATCCGATAATAGCTGAAAAAAATTTGTCAGCCTCTCTTTCGTGAAAAAATGTCGTCTGCTGCATGTTGAGTCGTTGGCCAAACTTTCCCCAAAACGAATTCAGCAGTAGTTTAGCAATCGATCTCAGAGCAGGGTTTTTGGTAATGTTCTCTCGTTCGAGTTGAATACCTTCTAGAAGAGCGTATTCTTCCATGTACTTCACTGTGTCTTCCTCGGTATGCACCCACTCAGGCCAGCCGCTGGCTTCTTGTTTGATCTTTAAAAATAGGTTGATATATTCGCCAAACAGACCATTGCTTTCCGTCTCTGCATTGTACTGTGAAGTTTCATCCCAATGATAGACCTCGTATATCTGTAGAATTTGGTAACCGCATTCTATGGCTTTTTCAATTTCTGGTGTACAAAATACTCCTGTAATTGCCCGGTCTTCGTCTCTGCACTGACATGGATTTTGTTGTTGTTGCTCCGAGCAGGTACGACACAGAGCAAAAGTTAATTTTCCGTTAATTTTTTGAGGCAACACGGGGTGATACAATTGTCAAGGAGGTAAAATTTTGACTTTGGCCAACCCAAAATAGTCTGTAATTTCCGTAAAATTGCTTGTAATGATTTTTGGTTCTTTTACGGGATATCTGCCATACTTGTTGACCGAGGGGTAAAGAGAACAAAAATCAAGATAGTGGATTTTTTCACCTTCTTTGACCTGGTAGTACATTTTAACAGCATTTGTTCTTCCTCCAAAAAAAGATTTTCGAGGGTCTAACCTTTCTTGCAGGTTTAGGGAATGAACATAATCAGATGCGTCTTGGTTCTGCTTCAGTAAGTTTTCAAAATCATGCTCCCAAATATAGACATATTTCATACCCAGCGACTGAATGTAGTCTCTCTTTTTTAAGGTCATGGTCAGTAACTCGTTCATGGAGTGTTTGGTTCTTATATGTTTAAGTTGCTGACGCTGAGTAGGAAAACATATGGGACATCCGTGCCAGTAACACCCGTGAAATTCGTATGCAGTGTTGGTTTCAGGGCAGTATCCATCTAATAAGTAATTGGTACCCGGCAGTCGAAATTCACCCTCATTTAAGGCATGCTGTATGTAGAGGCGGTGTCCTGTCTTTTTGAAATGATCTTCTTGTATCCATGAGAGCCACTGTATCGATACGCAACTATATTGTCCGAGAAAAGGGGCATAACCCGTGGAAGGGATTTGTGAAATAGGTGAACTAACAAATTCAGATTCTTCTATTACGTATTCTTGATTCTGTAACTCTTCACCCGTAACCCAATGTTCCTTGAATAAAATGGAAAAGTCCCCTTGCAGTCGGCGGGCCTGTAGCCAATCACTTATTCCATCATTGCCTCTAACTTTGACACGCCATTCTTCTTGAAGAAATTTGCTTTTAAACACTTCCATGCAAACCCCAGCAATGGTCGTGCATTGAAAAGGATCCACGCCTCCCATTAATTTTTTCTCTGGCATTTCATCCTCAAATACCACTTCTTTTCCTGTGATTTTCATAAGAATTTCTCTGAATTTCAAACAAGCTTGTCTGAGTATGTCCACATCACTACGGCAGTAATCTAAAATTTCTCGATCAAAGTCAAAGATCATGTTTTTCTCCAGTTTATCCTGATGCCAGATTAGAAAGTCTTTGCGTTCTTTAGCATTCATCATGTCACTTCCGTAAAAATGAGCTGCAGGGTAGGATCCAACATAGTAGGCATTTTCTTTAGTGTTAAAGAAATGAGGGAAGTACCCTTTCTTTAGCTCTCGTAAACCGAATGCCTTGGGTAGTTCAGCCAATCTCATGGGAAGAAAATTGAGGGAATCTAATATTTTTATATTAAGCCCTCTTTGAACATGTAAGTACATGATTTTTGATCCAGCATAGATAATTTTTGGAATGATGGAATTGACTAATAGATACTCTAGTAAAAAATATCCATCATAGCCCTTCATGTTGTGAGCAATAGCTGTAAAGTCTTTGTGAGTTTCAGTGAACAACCACAAACCAAAGGCATTTGCAGTTTGATCTCCTCGAAATACTATTTCTCGAAATCCGCATGTATTTTTACATGGTGGGTTAATAAAAGTCTGTTTGTTTTTCTTATTACATTTTTTGCACCTAGTTCCACAGTTATCGCATTTAGAATTTGGTGTGAGTTCTTGACTGAAGCATTCCTCACACACTGTTTGAGCCACTACCAAGTTGGGTTTGTGCTGAGATTTTCCACACCAAGACTGATGGCAGTTTACACATTTACAGCATTCCATGCAGGGTTCGGGGCTGTTACTGCATTGAACACATTCATCATTTCTTTTCATTGAGTATCCATCTTTACAATGCAAAAGATCTTCTTGTATACATTCAAAGTCAAAAAAGATATATCTGGGTTTTTTCTCTTTACATTCTCTGGACCTAATGTAGCACAAATGAGGCCCTGTTACAAATCGTTTACATGCTTCACACTGCCATTCTCCGCAAATATGATCCTCTGGTTTTCTTTTGCATCTATCTAAAGTTTTTTTACAAACCACACATTTCCACCATCGATCACACTGAGATGATTTTGACTTCCCACTTTTTATCTTATGAGAATTAAAACAATCCAGAGATCTACAAACCATGTGACAATTTCGACAACTTAATTCGTGTTTTACAAAACAAGATTTTTTTCTTTTACACACAATGCAGCTTGATTGACACTGATGCAGTTTTTGATAGGGTTTCAAACATTCATGGCAAAATTTGGATTGAATAAAGAACCCACAGACATTAACAATAGTATCAAAATGTGCATTTCCATTTTGCTCAGAATGATATAAAAAAATACGATCTTTTTTCGGAATTTCTAACCCTTGCTCATCTTCACTTACATCTTTTGGAACAGTTCGTATGAATTTGTTACCAGTAGTGGCACTGACAACTAGAATATCAACATTCAATACGTTCTCAAAAGCATAAATGTCTTGAATGGACAGACGTCTCTCACTGCTTACATTGGCTTTCTGGCATAACAAAATGGCTAATTTTTTTTGACGTTCATTATTTGTTTTGTTGTGCTTTATTAATTCTTTGTAGAACCAAATAGGACATTTCCGCAATTCCATTACTTTTTCTTCTATTGTTCCTTTGTCACTTTGGTGTGCTAATTTCTGCCATTCAGATGTTGGAATTTGATGTAATTTGAGAAACCCCATGCAAATGCTTCGAGCAAGGCATAATTCATCTGTGTTTTGAATTTTGATACATGATCTTTTGATTCTGAGAGAATCATTGCCGCCACCAACTTTGTTAATATTTTTGCCTGCTATACCGCCCTTTGGAACTTTAATAAACCCCACATTTAAATAAAAACTTTTATCTAGAGAAAGATTTTCATGGCTGTTTAAGACATTTTGTAAGTTCTCCATCACACTTTTTCCAGTAAGATCTTTCAAGGGCCTTAGTGGTACATACACAGGATTGTACAATCCCATGTGATGAATGATGACTCGTCCAAGATCCAAAAAAGGGTCAAGTCCTCGAGCTGTTTCATTGAGAATGTTGTCAAACATATCTTCTAATTCACGAAGCAGATCAGTCAGCCTCATTCCTTGTTCAGGGTTTTCTGCATTAAACCGAATATTGTAGTTTACATCGATAGCATTATTTTTCATTATAGTTCGTTCTCCTACTTTTTGAATGGTATATGGTATTTTTTTCACACCGCCAAAACCAATTTGAGATGAGTTGGTTCTAGTAGAGGTTGATGCTTCATCGGTTTCCATGGATTCAGGAGCCATTTCCTGATCTGCAACATGGTCCTCTTCCATAGGTTCACATGTTGAATTGGGAATCAATGGGGACCATGGACCTTCACCACTGTATTCCATTTGATCCAAATCATGAGCTAATTCGTGAAACATCAGGTCCTGTTCATTGCTCATTACTTTATCACAGTGGTGGCAATGATGTTCTTGATCCTACAAAACACGGTTTAAAATTTTTATAATAAAATGGTTTTTTTGTGAAATTGTTCTTGTCTTTATGCGTAATGTATTAATCTGTATTACAAAGAATATAGGGTGAGTTCACCATGCATCACACAAACTTAAACAGTAGAGGCTGAAAAAAATTTCTTATTTTCATGCAAAAATGTAGAAGTTCAGAAAAATAAATTCATTATATTACTGTTTTTGATTTGTTTTAAGTTTACAGTCTGGAATTTAGACCAGTGCCTTTGTAATGAATATTTTGTCAATGAGGGAATCTTTTATCGTGCCAACACCTACAGGAATTTTGGATTTAAAAAATGTTCTATCTTCAAACATATAAAGCTTGGGTCAACAAAAAAGTGGTTGTATCAATTATTTTTAAAAATTATTGTACTACACATTTTGAGGTATATCGCATGGAATGTGTACCTTGTTAACTATAAGAGAAAAAAACATGCACTGAAATTACTTCAATGCATGGCTAATTTGTGTCCAATTACTTGATAAACTCACCTGCAATTCTTTTTATAGTGTGACTCATTTATAAACAAGGGTGAGTGTATTTGCTTTGAAATATGCAATGTAATAATATTCCATTTTTCTTCAGTGTTGCAGGTTATCAATAAAAAAAGCAAGTAAAAAAATAATAACTGTTTTTGAATGGAATGTTGCCCCCTTTTCACCGTCATGATGAAGCTCGTGTTCACTCTCGTGTCTTTGACCTTCGTTGTCATCGTCAAACAATAATCCGCAGTATCCGCATAAGAAGAAGGTGTTCATCTAGTTTAAAAATATTCATGTGTACTCATAAAGTGAACATAGAATTTAATCTCAATAGTGTAATGGTCTTTTTTTTATGATTTTACTACTTACTTCTACTTTCTTGATTAATCCGGAAACAGTAATTCAATTATAATTTTAAAATTGAAAACGTTTAGGGATGTGATATTTCCGTAATTCATAGTAAGATGAAATCGTTGATTTTTACTATTAATATTCTAAACTGAGTAAAAATGTATGATTATGTAATTAAGATTAGTTACTGGTAACAATTATATATCATTACCGGGTCATCATCATCATTATTCGATAGCATTGGACGGTTATGTCCATCTTCATGCATTTGACCTTCAAGGTGATTCTTAAATATCAAGCCACAGTACTTGCATAGGAAATCTGACATCTATATAAAAAAAGATGAAAATATTCTAATTATTTTTTTTTGCTTTACAAATATTTATTTCTTTTTTCTTAAAGCCATCATTGTCTGCTGTTTTTCCCCTTTTTATCACTGCAAAAAGAACGATAACTCTGCAGCCTGGCTTTTCAAATTATCTTTCCCTTCTCCATAGAACAACAGAAAAAAAAGATAGTTTTTTTACAAAATTTATTAAAGGATGACCATGCATCGTATGAATAAAATATAAAATATACATATGATATAATACTACAATAACAGTAAAATGGTATCTTAAGAAATTAATTACATAATATAAAATTACACCAAATATTTTGAAAATAGTTTTATAAGTTTTGGTAAAATTGTTTTTGTAAACTACAAATTGTAAAAATAAGATCCTAACATGTTATATTTTTTTGGTTCATAAAAAATTAGGCTTTATACATTTTTTAATTAAAAAAATATAAAATAAATAATTATCCATAGACCTACATGTTATTTTTAACTTTAAAAAAATTCACTCTTTACAAAAAAAAATATTACAAAAATTTAGTTTACCTAAATTTGTTACACAAAATTGTGAATATACTTTTAAATACTTAAATGTTGATTTCATAAAAAATTAATTAAAATGTATTACAGCAATAAGGATAATATTATTAATATAAAAACCTGACCTTAAAAAATTGTACAGTGTAAAATATGTATACACAAAGCACTATTAATAGGACTAGAACAAGGTAATGACTTTTGTATGCTAAAGTGTTCTATTTAATACATGTAAGCACTAAAAATAAGACTAGAATTAAGAAATGGTACATATTGTAGTAAAATATCATATTTTTAAAGTAATAATTAAAAAAACAATTTTGCACATCAATGTGCACATGTAAAATTTGTAAACAAAATTAAAAAATCATTTAAAAAATCAATTTAACATAATGACACCTGATGTTTCGCCTAGTTTTTACAAATTAGTCACGTCCTTCATTTTATTTGAGAAAACACATCACCATGTATAATTATATACATTTTTTTAAACTTTAGTAAAACAAAAAGTGGCTTGTAATTACATAACACAACCATACAAATATACTTATTGTTAAGTTTACAAAATAATTCAAATGTATACTTATTGTTAAACTCAGCCATACATATATACTTATTGTAAAGCTTACAAAAAAAATAATTCAATGTATACTTATTGTTAAGTTAACAAAATAAATCAAATATTGTAGCAAAACTATCAAATCTTTTTAAATACTTCATAGAATAAATGTTAACATTCTGTATTTTGATGTTTTGATGGTTCCTGCAGTAGCTTATCTTTACTTTAGATAAAAAATTTCCCCAAAATTTCCAAAATAAAAAAATTTGAGTCTGTAAAAAAATTTCCTTAATTTACCCCCACCATCCCAAAAAAATTTAAGTCTGTAAAAAAGTTTTCTAACACCACCCCCTCCCAAACCCCCCCCCCCCTTAGTTATGAAAATTATTTAATCTTTTTCTTTTGTGTCATTGATCTCGTTACCCTTCTATTTACATTACCAAAGGTTGACATTTCAATTTGTTCTTCATAATATGGTTTAGAAGAAGCTGCTGCAGGAACCGTTGAAACATCAAATAAAGTTATATCTGACAGACTTGATGTGCTACTTGAAAACAATGAAGGTGTATGTAATGGCGTTGACATGTCAATACTTAAAGGTGGCGAAGGTGGAGTATAGATAGGGGATTCCTGCATAAATGGTATTGGTGAAGGTAATCTATGGATGGTAGTGTGGCGTTTTCTTCTGATGACAATAAATATGATGGTGATGATAAGGCAGATGGAAATGGAAATGGACGTGACTGAAAAAAATTAAAGTTTGGTTATTATAGTCTTGGTAATTGGCTCCAAATATAATTCATTTTCTGATACTGATGCAATAGATGCAATAGATGCATAATCATTACTAAAAGATGAATCAGAAAAATATTCATCCATGTCAATATTGTTTGATTCATAAGAGTTTAAAATACAGGTTTCTTTATAAACACCAGCCATATTTATGGCTTTTTGTCTAGTATCAAACTGCTTTTTTTTGGAATAAATGATAAATCTATAGATGCTTATTGGAAAAAACAACACAAGTAAAAATAAAAAGTAAAGGTAATTTAAATTCATATGATAAGTATTTGATTGCAAATTACCTAATATGAGTGTGGTAGAACTAGGCGAAACATCAGGTGGTGTTGAACCAGTAGAGGAGGGGTGGGTAGAATTACCTATTCTACCTGTAGACCTCGCCCCCTCCTCTACTGGTGTCGTGGCCTCCTCCCAGCCTGGGTAGTGGTGGCGGCCCCCGGTGGTCTCCACACCGGCCTCCTCCTTGGGGCTGGAACTCCCTGGGGTGGTGGTGGTGGCCGTGCCACTACTGGCCGTGGGGGTCCTCTGAAGGCCGGTGTGGAAGTGGCGGCCCCCGGTGGCCGCCACGCTGGTCTCTGGGTTCTCGCTGGTCTCTGGGGTGGCGGTGGTCTCTGGGGTCTCGCTGGGAGTCTGAAGGGGGAGGGCGGTGGGGACAGGCTCACCGGAGGGGATGGGCTCCTCGGAGGGAGATGAACCACGATCATCCCCTCCAGTGGCGCTGGTCTCGCTGGCTGTCGTCTCATAGGTAGAACTATGGCTATTGGACGGTTCTTCAAAACAAAAAAATATATACATATTAAATATGCATTGCTTTAATATTTTTGCTCTTTTAAGTGAAATTGTGTTTGTAATCATAAAAATCTAAATATTCTGACACAGTGTGTGAAAATCATGGTGTGAGTGTTTTATATACATTTGACCCTCATGTGCACCATCTTGTTACCAAAAAATCGATGATGAAATTCGAATGGTAATTCGGTTTGAAAAATATGTAGGTATTTTTATGTCAAAACACAAGGTATTCTCTTCTTTATATGTCAACTTTCTTATGTTTATTCTTTTCCCTCTTTTATTTGATGCGGTGCATCAGCTAAAAAAAATGTGACCTCGTGTTCCGTAAATTAAATCGCGGGGTATGACAGTTTGACAGGTAACCGTCGTCTGCAATCCGATCTCTTTATGGGAA